>JAPVLO010000631.1:0-741650 GCA_027257055.1 Cephalopachus bancanus
ACAGCATGAATACAAGCTGATAGTCCCAATGCAAATTAAGGATTATAGAGTTTTTATTTAACTTCTTTAATTTTATATTTATCTTGTACTTACATTGAAAATCCTGATTCATAAGGATCTTAGCATACTTACTTGCTTTATTCTACCATAAATAAACTAATTTACTAATTTTTACCATATGCTAATTTTTTTATTAATAATAATTATATTATTATTAACAATTTGAGTTTTGAAAATCATTTAAAATTTCTTTGTAGTTCTTTCTGTTGTTAAGGTATATCTCACTATGAATGTACCATCAAATTACTGGGTTTTAAGTTTATTTAAATGATTGCTGGAGTATGGTTATGTCACCATCTCAATATCCAGTTAGGTTCGTTTGTTTTATTGTTCTTTTGATTCTTAAGAAAGTTTTGTTTCATTATAATGTAAAACATTTGTGTGGTTGGAAAGTCAAATTTACAAAGTAAAGTATTTTCAGAGAGGTCTAGCTTTTATCCCTGTTTCTTCAATCTTGTTCTGCCTCTCCATAATTTACTTTTGAAACTACTTGCTTAGTTTGGGGTTATCTTCCTTCTTGCTGTTACTCCCCTCTCCCCCATCTTTTTGGTTTTTAAAACATCACATTCTTAAATATACTCACATGGTCTCCCTTTATTAAATAGTAGCACAAGCTAACATTCTCCTGAACCTTCCATTTTTCATTTTAACAGTGTATCTTGGAAAGCATTTCATAGTAGCATATAGATCTATTGCTCATTTCTTTTTACAGGTACATGGTAGTTGTAAAATACATACTCCATTGTGTGGACTTAGAGCAGTTTATTCAACCCGTCCTCTTTTGATGTACAGTTGCATTATTTCCAGTCTTTTGCTATTATGAGTAATGCTGCAATAAATAGCCAAAGTTGTGCTTCAAAAGACACCATTAAAAAAGTAAAAAAGCCCACGATATGGGAAGACGTATTTGCAAAGCATGTATCTGATAAGGGACTTGGATCCAGAATATATAAAGAACTCTCAAAACTCGACAACAAAAAGACAAATAATTTAGTTAAAAAATGAGCAAAGGATCTGAGTAGACATTTCTCCAGAGAAAAACATACGAATAGCCAATAAGCACATTAAAAGATGCCTAACATCATTAGTCATTAGAGAAATGCAAACTAAGACCACAATGAGCACACCCACTAGGATGGCTATAAGAAAAAAGACAGATAGTAACAAGTGTTAGCAAGGATGTGGAACAACTGGAACCTTCACACATTGCTAGTAGGAGTGTAAAATGGTGCTGCTGTTGTGCAAAAGAGTCTGGCAGTTCCTCAAATTGTTAAACATAGACTACTGTGTGACACAGCACTCCCAAGTATATACCTAAGAGAAAAGAAAATATATGTTCACACAAATATGGGTACATGAATGTTCATGACAACATTGTTCATGATAGCTAAAAAATGGAAACCCAACTGTCTATCAACTGAGGATAAACAAAATGTAGCATATCCTTATGATGAAATATTATTCAGCCATAAAAATAAATGAAGTAAGCCGGGCTCGGTGGCTCAGCCTGTAATCCCGCGCCTTTGGGGAGGCTGAGGTGAGTGGATCGCCTGAGCCCGCGGGTTCGAGACCTGCCTAGGCAGTGAGACCTCATCTCTACAATAAATCAAAAAATCAGCCGGGCGTGGTAGCGCGTGCCTGTAATTCCGGCTACTTGGAAGACTGAGGCGGAAGGATCGCCGGAGACCAGCAGGTCGAGGCTGCGGTGGCCGGGAGCGGCCACTGCACTCCAGTCTGGGCGACAGAGTGAGACTCCAACTCAAAAAACAAAAAACAAAAAACAAACAAAAAAAATGAAGTACTAATACATGCTACACATGGATGAACTTCAAAAGCATTATCTTAAAAACAATAAGCCAGGTGCAGTGGCTCACGCCTGTAATCCCAGCACTTTGGGAGGTGGAGGCAAGAGGATTGCCTGAGCTCAGGAGTTTGAGACCAGCCTGAGCAACATGGTGAGACCTCATCTCTACAATAAATCAAAAAATTAGCCAGGTTTGCTGGCATGCCTGTGGTTCCAGCTACTTGGAAGACTGAGGTGGAAGGATCACCTGAGCACAGCAGGTCAAGGCTGGGGTGGCAGTGAGCGAGCCACTGCACTCCAGTCGGGGTAAGAGACCACATATTGTGACCGTACGCATTGGCTCACACCTGTAACCCAGCATTTTGGAAGACCAAGGCGAGAGGATTGCCTTTAGCCCAGGGACTCGGGACCAGCCTGGGCAACTTGGTGAGACCTCATCTCTACAATAGATAAAAAAAATTTAGCCGGGGGTGCCTGTTGTTCCAGCTACTTGGAAGGCTGAGGCAAAAGGATTGCCTGAACCCAGCAGGTGGAGTCTGTGGTGGCCGCGAGCATGCCACTGTACTCCAGCCTGGGCCACAGAGTGAGACTCCGACTCAAAAAACAACAAAAACCCACTTTGTATGATCCCACTTAATGTTGAAATGTGCAGAATAGGCAAATGTATAGAGATAGGAAGTAAATTTGAGTTTGCTTAGAATGTGGGGGAAGGAAAAAAATGGGGACTGACTTTTAGTGGGTATGGGGTTTCTTTTGGGGATGATGAAAGTGTCCTAAAGTTAGATTATGTTGATGATTGCACAACTTTGTAATTATATTAAACTCCATCAAATTGCACATTTTAATTGGGTGAATTTTCTGACATGTAAATTATATTTCAATAAAGTTATTAAGTAAATTAATAGCCAAAGAAAGGAGTTGGCAATGGGAGGTTGCTTGGCAGACAAAACAACAGGCATCCACTATGCCAGACCACAGGATAGTTTTGATTTTGAGAGTTTGTTCCTAGTAACTATTGAAGTATCCTTGAAATTACATTATCTCAGATTGGGTCAGTTTTTGAAGCTGCCATTCATACTTTGGAGATAATATAATATTTCATTGTTATTCCTAAATGCTAATTTAGGTCACTTTGCATTCCATACGGAACTATATATATAGCTCTGTCACCCAGGATACATTTGACTATAAGCAACAGAATACCTGACTAATAGTGGCTTAAGCTAAATTAGTTATCTCACATCGTGAGAACTCTAGAGGAGTAGCAGTTTTAGATTTAGCGAGTGGCTGATGAATGTCATAAAGGGCTCAGGCTCTTTTTTATCTCTCAATTCTGCTATCTTCAGAATATTGGCTTTTTTCCCTTAGACTTGTAACCTTGTATGAGGTTGCAAAATGATCGCCTCAATTCCAGTCATTACGTCTAACATAACCATGTTCAAAACAAGTAGGAAGGAGAGGGAAGGGAAACAGTTCTTCTTGTATCAGAAAATAAAAATGTTTCCCAGGAGCCCCTCAATAGGTTCCTTCCTTCCATCCTATTTTCTAAAATTGAATCACAGTCTGTCCTTTGCTATTGTAAGGTTTGCTGAAAGGAGCATGCACTCTATGTTCAGGCAAAGGAGTTTATTAAAATAAAGTGCCTGAGCTGACACCAAAGTGGCATCAGCCCTGACTTGAAGTGCAAGGTCTCTTATATGCAAATAGTGGGGAAGGGGTGGGGAGGGGCGAGTGGGGATTGTGACTCTCTTACAGCTATAAGGGGTGCTGGGAAATTATCATATTTTGCCATCTACTTTGGAGGTGTGAAAAGAAAAAGAAGGTTAATAATGGCATACCAGCCACAGACTCAGTATCTGTGAGTTTGAATACTCTCCTCAGCTTTAGTGTCTCTTTAAATTTTTTTGTTCGCGTTTTTAAATTGCTAGAAATGGGGGTCCTATGGGATTCCCCCACCTCCAGACTAGATTGTCCAAAAACAACAAAGAGACTCAGAGATCAGTAGAGTGAAACAGCTTTTTAATAATGCTCTTGCAAGAACTGATGTCCCTCAGATGAGCAGTTTCAGCTAGAGTATTTGAGCCCTACAATGCAAGTCCCTCCCCTATTTCCCCATAGGGTACTTCCCATTGGCTGGGTACTTCCAGAGGTTGCATCACTTTCCTGGACATCACCTATATGTTATATATTAGTTGGGCTACCTGGTTAGTTTATTTGCATGTTCTATTAATCGGTTAGCATAGGTATTACAAACTTACTTCATTTGTATGTCCTATTTGCCGATTGGCTTACAAGATCTTGTTCTAATTGGTTCCTATTGAAGTTTAAATCAAAAAACCCACCTAAAGTAAAAGCCCGCAAGCAGCAGGAAGTGACTCAGCAAAAAGTAGTTACTACAGTTTGTGGCTTACTGCAAAAATAAATCATCCTTTTTCTTACAAATTATGTAAGTAACAAAGGAGTATATCATCATTGTAAAAGATTCCAACAATATTGTTTTTTCTAAACAATCTTCTTTACTACAATGGTAAATAAGCCTAATACTCAAGTTAAATCACCATATTCATGGTTTGTCCTTTGAGTTTTAGACTTTTCCACTCAGTTATTAGTTTATCTGTCCCCTTCCCTGACAGTATCCTTATGCCACTTCCTCTTCCCATCTAGATCCTTGCTTTCCCTCAAAACTAGGCTCCATCAAATCCCTCCTGTTCATTAATGCTTTCCCTGATCATCTCAACAAGATCCATTTCTCTTTGTCTGTGTAATCCCAAGCTTTCATGTTGTCCAAACCACTTATTAAGTCTTATATCCTGCTTGTGTTTTGCATTTTTTGTGTGTGTGAGAAAGCAGGATTTATTGAGAGGACAGAGAAGCTCCCACAGTGGGAGGGGACCCGAAGGGGTTGCCCCATGTTTTGCATTCGTTATGAGTAAGTGGCAGTCCTCAGCTGGCTGAGAAACTGTTTGCTAGCTATTTGGGTTGTCCTCCATGTTCTCAGTACTTTCCTTACACAAGGAAGGCCCTAAATAGGCAATTGTCCATTGCCCCCCTCTACCTTTAGCAACCATGGTTAAAACCTAGACAGGGATACACACAGCTTGGGGGGGGATCATTTCTGGAACTAGCTTCTTGCTATGTCTTTCACTGCTGCTATGGAACAAAATAACTCTTACATTAGCAATAGTGAATATGAAGGAGGAAGAAAGTCATTTGCTTTGTGGTTTAAATAGGCTATAAGCCTCTCAGGATGCATGATTTATACAAAGTGGCCAGGGCTGCATGACGTGCCCCACTGCAAATTGTGACTTAAAGCCTCTCTGTGACCTATTGTGGCATGCTGAGGGACATTTCTTAATTCTTATTGGCATGCAATTTGGCTTATTTCTGAAAGCAGCAGATTTTTCTATGCACATTGATCAGTTAGCACTCCATAGGATATCAGCCTCCTGACAATAGGATTCCAGCTATGCTAAAGTACAAATGTAAAGGGATTTCTTGGGCCGTTTCCTGTTGGGGGGGAGGGGTTAATTCCCTTTCTACAGTTGCAGAAAGGGCAGAGCCAACTTCTTGGGGAAGAAGGATTCCCTAAAGCAAAGGAAAGAGCTCAAAATTCTACATGGCAACTCCACTATGACAAAGTAACCAGTTTGACCAGTTGAAGGCCAAACAGATTATTTGCTTTCCTAACGATGTGTTTGACATCCCAAAGGGAATAGTCAAAAACTACTAGATTTTGGGGAGAGGCTAGATCAATCACTTGATTTAGATTACCTTTACTACTTCATGTGAATTTGGTAGCTGAAGTATATTGCTCTATCAGATTAAAGCAGAGATGTTTGTTTAATCATTTACAGGATGATTTCCATGCCATTTCTATTAGACTTTAGTCATTTGTTGCTCAGTTGTGTTCATGTTCAGACCTAATACTTTTATAAAAGGCATTTGAGTGGAGCCTCTGCCAGTGACCAAGGAAGTGGGCCTTCTTTTTTCTTTTTTGAAATTTTTATTGAGACAATTGTAAGTTCACATGTGGATTTCACATAAGAAATAACAGAGAGGTCCTGTAGGCCCTTTACTCCACTTCACCTAGTGGTAACAATTTTCTTTCTTTCTTTTTTTTTTTTTGAGTTGGAGTCTCACTCTGTCACCCAGACTGGAGTGCAGTGGCTGCTCCTGGCCACCGCAGCCTCGACCTGCTGGGGTCCGGCAATCCTTCCGCCTCAGCCTTCCGAGTAGCTGGAATTACAGGCGCGTGCTACCACGCCCGGCTAATTTTTTTGATTTTATTGTAGAGATGAGGTTTTGCCAAGTTGCCCAGGCGGGTCTCGAACCTGCGTGCTCAGGCAATCAACTCACCTCAGCCTCCCAAAGGCGCGGGATTACTGGCTGAGCCACTGAGACCGGCTGGTAACATTTTTCAAAACTGTAGTATAATATCACAACCAATATATTGACATTGATATAATCCACTGATCTTATTTCAGATTTCTTGTTTTACTTGTATTTATTTTTGTGTTTGTGTGTGTATTTAGTCTATACATGTCATCACGTGTAGATTTTTGTGGCTGCCACCGCCATAGTAAAGATATAGAACAGCCGACTTGGTGGCTCAGCCTGTAATCCCGCACCTTGGGAGGCTGAGGTGAGTGGATTGCCTGAGCCCGTGGGTTCGAGACCCACCTGGGCAACTTGGTGAGACCTCATCTCTACAATAAATTAAAAAAAAACTAGCTGGGCATGGTAGCACGTGCCTGTAGTTCCAGCTACTCGGAAGGCTGAGGCGGAAAGCTCACCGGAGCCCAGCATGTTGAAGCTGTGGTGGCTGGGAACGGCCACTACAGTCCAGTCTGGGCGACAGAGTGAGACTCCAACTCAAAAAAAAAAAGATACAGAACAATTTCATCGCCATAGGATCCTTCCTGTTGCCCTTTTATAACCATACCACCCTCCTTCCCACCAACTCCCCTACCTACCACCCACCATCTCTAACCCCTGGCAATAACTAATCTGTTCTCTATTTCTAAAATTTTGTTACTTTAAAAATGTTACATAAATGGAATCATAAAGTGTGCACCTTTTGGAATTTTTTTCCCCCTACTTGGCATAATTCCCTAGAGATTTATTGGGTTGTTGCATGTATCAATTGTTCATTCATTTTTATTGCTGAGTAGTAGTATTCCTGTATGTACTGCAGTTTCCTTAGTCATTGACTTTTTGAAGGACATCTGAGCTATTTGTATTTTTTACCTAATATGAAGAAGGATGCTATAAACATTCATATACAGATTTTTGTGTGAACATACATTTTCATTTCTCTGGGATAAAGGCCCAAGAGTGCAATTGCTGAGTCATATGATAATTGCATGTTTAATTTTTTCTTTTTTTTTTGGAGTTGCAGTCTCACTCTGTCACACAGACTGGAGTGCAGTGGCGTGCTCCTGGCCACCGCAGCCTCGACCTGCTGGGCTCCGGTGATCCTTCCGCCTCAGCCTTCCAAGGATCTGGAACTACAGGCGCACCCTGCAACGCCCGGCTAATTTTTTTGATTTATTGTAGAGATGAGGTCTTGCTGCCCAGGCGGGTCTTGAACCTGCGGGCTCAAGCGATCCACTCACCTCGGCATCCCAAAGCGCGGGATTGCAGGCTGAGCCACCGAACCCGGCTGCATGTTTAATTTTATAAAAGGACTATCAAACTATTTTTGAGAGCAAATAACCGTTTTCCATTCCCAAAACAATGTATGAATGATCTAGTGTCTTTGCACTGTGGTCAGCATTAGCTATTTTTTTTTTTTAGATTGGAAAATATAGTGAGACTTCAACTTAAAAAAAAAAAAGACATCTTTTAGAGATTGCATGCATTAGTTTTTAATGCTTTCTCCTGCAAGTAATGGAATGCCTGACCAAAAGAGAGAGTGTGTGTGTGTGTGTGTGTGTGTGTGTGTGTGTGTGTGTGTGTGTGTGTGTTTTAACTGTTGCCCAGGCTGGAGTACAATGGCATGCTCACAGGCACCGCAGCCTCCACCGACCTGCTTGGCTTAGGCAATCCTTCTGTCTCAGCCTTCCAAGTAGCTGGAACTACAGGTGCATACCACCACGCCAGCTAATTTTTTGATTTATTGTAGAGACGAGGTCTTACCAAGTTGCCCAGGCTGATCTTGAACCCCTGGGCTCAGGCAATCCTCTTGCCTCTGCCTGCCAAAGTGTTTGAATTACAGGTGTGAGTTACCACATCCAAAGGAGGTATAAACAAGCAGGGATTTATGTTTTTCTCCAAGCAGGAAGTCTAGAGGTAGGTGCCTGCTGGTACAACTGCTGGCTCAATTTTGTCTCAGCCAGCATCTCTCTGTAATCCTCCTCACCTTCCTACCCATGATCCCAAAATAGCCAGCTCCAGGCATCATGTATACATCTCAAGGCAAGAAGAGGTGAATGAAGGGCAGCATGTAGGAGATGGAATCAACCCTCCTCAGTTTCATCATTAAGTATGACAGGGAGACTCAGAAATGGGGTAATGAAGCAGCTCTTTTAATCTCATTCTTGAACGGGTGACTCTCAGGTGAACAGGCACATCGAGGCAGTTACAGCCAGCATATTTATGCCCTCCAATGCAAGTCCTTCTCCTGGTTTCCCATTGGTTGGGTACTTGCAGGAGTTACTTACTTTCCTATACAACCCCTACATGTTACATGTTGATTGGTTTTACAGGATTATCTCATTTACATGTCCTATGTGCCGATTGACTTATAGGATTACTATTTTGATTGGATTCTGCCCAAAGTTTAAATATGTAGCCCACCAAAGTAAAAAGCCCGTGAAAAGGAAGCACAATGAAGCAGGAAGTGAATCAACAAAAGAGAAGCACAAAGCATTTAGACACCATCTTGAGAACCCAAGATAAGCTAGGCTCCAATTTGAAAATAAATCACCATTCTTTTTTCTCACAAGCATGGCCTGCATCTGTCCCTTGGCTCAAGTGAGCAAAAACCTTTTCTAGAATCCCAAGACAGACTTCTGAAACAGAGGCTGAGGAAGCAAGTACAGTGTTTAACTTTTTCTGGAGTTTTTAAGTGGAGATTGACAAGGGAGAACGAATTTGAGAATAGATGTACCAATCAGCTACAATGAGTCAGTGAGTTTAACTGACTTTGGGGGAAATCTTTAGAATTCTCTTTATTGATTGGTGCTTTAAGTTGAATTATTTAGAGAAAAAAAACAAACCAGGGTCTTGTGAGGAACGTGCAGCACATCTTTATAGATCTTATTGATTTAAATTGTATTTTTCGACTGGACTCAGTGTCTCAGCCTGTAATCCCAGCACTTTGGGAGGCCGAGGTGAGTGGATTGCCTGAGCCCACGGGTTTGAGACCAGCCAGGCAGCATGGTGAGACCTTGTCTCTACAATAAATAAAAAAAATTAGCCGGGTAGTGGTAGCGCGCACCTGTAGTTTTTGCTACTTGGAAGGCTGAGGCGGAAGGATTGCCTGAGCCCAGCAGGTTGATGTTGGGGTGGCCGTGAATGTCATTCCAGCCTGGGTGAAAGAGTGAGACTCCAATTAAAAAAAAAAATTATATTTTTCACTCTACTGAATTAAATACCTTATTGAATATATAAGATCAGTTTTATTGTTATATTGAGTTGATGGGTAAGGATCATGAGCATGACATTTTTTCAAGTTAGGTTTGAAAATTAGAAAACTAGCTTTAAAACGGTTGATATTTTCTTCAACATGGCTTTTTTATTTGCACATTTGGGGTTACTTTTTGAGTGATTTAGTTTAATTAATAAGTAATGTTAGCTTTCACACTCATATAGTTTTGTGCTTTCAGATCCCACTATACCTGAGGCAATTTTGTTATTTTCTCTGGGAGGTTCACAGTATCTGCTGAATGACTTTTTCTTCTCTATGAAAATACAGAAAAGAAAAAAGAATGTTTAAAATAAATGTGACATGAAGGATAAAAATATACTATTCACAGAACAGAAGCAAATTAGTCCAGAACTTGAGGCAGAAATGTCTAAGAATGATAGTTTTAGATAATTCTATATCAAATTTTTATTAACCTCAAAAAGTAGTTAGAAAAATAAGTGTTATTGATGTTTACTGAAATACTAAATATTAACTAGGTCTCTTCACCATCTAAGATTCCAGTAATTGCTGGTGACTTTAGAGGGATTTCTACATCACTCTCTTCTAATACCTCCTCTGCTTTTAAGTGATTGAATTTAAATTCCATTATCTGGTCTGTTTCCTCTCTTCCTGATCATAATGGTGATTTTTGCTATTATACCAGAGGTGCCAAAAATATACACATTTTAAACAATGCTAAGAGAGATGTTTGCTGTAATCAGAAGTGTCTGGACACTGATGGTAACCACTTTGAGCACGTCTTGTAATTGCAGAAGCCAAACATGACTTATTTTCTTTTTTTTTTTTTTTTTCTTGAGTTCAAGTCTCACTCCGTCGCCCAGACTGGAGTGCAGTGGCCGCTCCCGGCCACCGCAGCCTCAACCTGCTGGGCTCCGGCGGTTCTTCCGCCTCAGCCTTCCAAGTAGCTGGAACTACAGGCGCGCGCTACCATGCCTGGCTAATTTTTGATTTATTGTAGAGATGAGGTCTCGCCAAATTGCCCGAGCGGGTCTCGAACCCACGGGCTCAGGCAATGCACTCACCTCGGCCTCCCAAAGCGCTGGGATTACAGGCTGAGCCACTGAGCCCAGCCATGACTTGTTTTCATCTTGAGTATTACAATTTTAATACAGTTTTTTCCTTTAAAATGTGTATACATTTTTTTGGCACCCTCTGTATTTACCAAAAGCAAAAGTAACAATTCAACCCTAATGACTTAGGGGTGGTCTATTACTTTTCTCTAAAAGGGCATGAAGAATGTAAGGCCTAATACTGAAGGACTCAAGTATTGGTTTGCATCCTAGATTCATGACACTTACACTAGTAGTGACCTTGGGCAAATTACTTAAAATTTCTTTGCCCCGGAATCCCCATCTATAAAATGAAGTTGATGATAGAGCATCCTCAGAGATTTTCTCTGAAGATTAAGAGCATTTTACAAATTACGCATATCTTACTAACGATGTTGACCACAATTTATTTTATTTTATTTTATTTTTGAGTTGGAATCTTATTCCGTTGCTCAGGCTGGAGTGCAGTGGCACGTTCACGTCTGCTGCAGCCTCGACCTGCTGGGCTCAGGCGATCCTTCCGTCTCAGCCTTCCAAGTAGCTGGAACTACGGGCGTGCACAGCTATGCCCGGCTAATTTTTTATTTACTGTAGAGATGGGTCTCGCCAAGTTGCCCGGGCTGGTCTCGAACCTGCGGGCTCAGGCAATCCACTTGCCTTGGCCTCCCAAAGTGCTGGGATTACAGGCTGAGCCACCGAGCCCGGCTGTTGACCACATTTTAATATGTTTATTGGCTATTTCTGTTTCCCTTTTTTGGTGAAGTGCCTTTTCAAATCCACTGCCCATTTTTCTATTGGGTTTTCCATTTTTAAGATTGTTACTTGTTTATTTATTTAATTGAGACGAAGTCTTGTTGTATATTGCCCAGACTGGTCTTGAATTCCTGGGCTCAAGCAATCCTCTCTTCTTGGCCTCCCAAACTGAAAGGATAACAGGTGTGAGCCACTGTGCCCAGCTGGGTTTTCCATATTTTAATTGTATGTATTTATGGAATATAGTGATGTTTCAATATATGTGTACAATGTGTAATGATCAGATCAAGGTAACTAGCATACTTATCACCTCAAACATTTATCATTTCTTTGTGTTGAGAACATTCAAAATCCTCTCTTCTAGCTTTTTGAAAATATGTAATAAATTTTACTTAACTGTACTTACCTTACAGTGCTACAGAACTCCAGAACTCATTCCATCTATCTAGCTGTAATTTTATGTATGTTAACCAACTTTCTTCAACCTCCCTTCTTCCCGTCCCCTTTCCAGCCTTTAACACCCACAATGATTAGGAGAGTTTAATGCTTCTTTTTATTTATTTATTTATTTATTTATTTATTTATTTATTTATTTATTTATTCGAGTTGGAGTCTCATTCCGTCGTTTAGGCTGGAGTGCAGTGGCACGCTCATGGTTACCCCAGTGTCAACCTGCTGGGCGCAGGCAATTCTTCTGCCTCAGCCTTCCAAGTAGCCAGAACTACAGGCGTGTGCCACCATGCCCGGCTAATTTTTTGATTTATTGTAGAGAAGAGGTCTCACCAAGTTGCCCAGGCTGTTATCGAACACATGGGCTCAGGCAATCTCTTCACTTCGGCCTCCCAAAGTGCTGGGATTACAGGCTTGGGCCACTGTGCCCGTCCAGGAGAATTTAATGCTTCTAAAGTGCTAAGAGCAATGCTATAATTGTTAGACATTTTGACAACAGGAATGGTATTCACATCTGCAAAGATAGGCTTCTAGCCGATGATGGTCCTAGTAAGCTGTCTCATGCTTACCAAGCACCTCACTCTTCCTGCCTTTGCTATGTGGTTGTCAAGGATCAAGCATCTGGGCTTTGGAGTGCAGCCTAGAAAGAAACAAGAGACTCTGATGTGCTGGAGCTCTGAAATAGAGATTACAAACAGATTAACAATTCCTGATGCTGATGACTATAACCTGCTTCTCAGTTTGGTTTAGCTTTATGATTTCTGTAGTGATCCTGATAAAACTTACTGATTAATTGACCCAGGCTTGTGATAAAGTAGCCCTTCTAATCTTTAGCAACAAGGAAGGGGTGGTGATATCACCTATTAATTTGATGTGAGGCCAGGCATAGTGGCTCATACCCGTAATCTCAGCACTTTGGGAGGTGGAGGCAGGAAGATTGCCTGAGCCCAGCAGTTTGAGACTAACCTGGGCAACATAGTGAGAACTTGCCTCTACCAAAAAAAAAAAAAAAATTTCCTGGGTGTGGTGGCATGTGGCTATAGTCCTAGCTACTATGCAGGCTGAGGCAGAAGGATTGCCTGGGCCCAGGAGGTCGAGACTACGGTGAGCCGTGATGGTGCCACTGCACTCCAGCTTGGATGACAGAGGGAGACTCTGACCGAAAAACCATTTTTTAAAAAAATGTGAAACAAAGTTTGGAATGGGAACTAGGGAGTTGAGATGCCAAGGAACACTGATTTGGGGATAGTATGTTTCTGACTTTATTATTTGCTAAGACATTTGCATAATTTCCTTGGACTGAGAGTGAGTACCAATTTACGTCCCTATAGCAAAGGGCAGGTTGCCGTGTGATTCTAAGACGTTATAATGGCAAATCTCAAGCTAGTGTATGGGTGTGGAGGGGGCAGACATTCGAAATAGGTGCCCTATGGACTGTTGCATCATATTAAACATCCTTAAGGTGTTGGTTTCTAAGATATAGGATCCCGAATTTAAGTTTCAAGTTAATACTCTAATAGTGCAGAAATAGAATTTTGCATGCTATACTAATTAGAATAAAACAGCAATCGGCATTATTGAACTTGAAAAAAGTATGTTTTTTCATTGTTTTGAGTTTGAATGTGTGAATTCACAACTCACAAGCCACGAGTTTTGGAGATGTTTTAGTAATAGTTCATTTTGTGCTAAAAGTATTCTTTTGTTGTTGTTGATGTTGTTGTTTTGTTCTGTCGTCCAGGCTTGGCATGCTCATGGCCACTGCAGCCTCGACCTGTTGGGCTCAGGTGATCCTTCTGCCTCAGCCTTCTAAGTAGCTGGAATTACAGGCACACGCTACTATGCCTGGCTAATTTTTTGATATATCGAAGAGACGAGGTCTCACCAAGTTGCCCAGGCTGGTCTCGAACCTGTGGGCTCAGGCAGTCCTCTCACCTCGGCTTCCCAAAGTGCTGGGATTACAGGCTTGAGCCACCACACCCGGCCAGCTAAAAGTATTCTTTAAGAATTAGGTCTAGCCGGGCTCAGTGGCTCAGCCTGTAATCCTGCGCCTTTGGGAGGCTGAGGTGAGTGGATTGCCTGAGCCCGCGGGTTCGAGACCCGCCTGGGCAGCGAGACCTCATCTCTACAATAAATCAAAAAATCAGCTGGGTGTGGTAGCGCGCGCCTGTAGTTCCGGCTACTTGGAAGGCTGAGGCGGAAGGATCACCGGAGCCCAGCAGGTCGAGGCTGCAGTGGCCGGGAGCGGCCACTGCACTCCAGTCTGGGCGACAGGGTGAGACTCCAACACAAAAAAAAAAAAAAAAAAAAGAATTAGGTCTGACTGATTTTATTTAACAAGAGAATTGGAAATATTTAATAGGTATTTAGCTTGTACTCGTTGGGTAGAGAATTTGTTCTTCCATTTAGTAGGGGTTTAATTGATTGAACCTCATTCTGAATTTCATATATTTAAACTCTTCCTCAATTTTCATAGCAATGGTTGGATTTTATAGGTACAGCATGGGTCTGCTGTGCAACTCTGCTGGCATTGGTAGATTTTAATGTTTAAAAGATAAAGGCCCTGGCATATGATATTCTTAGCCATCACTACTAGTTGTATGCAGTGGTGCTGATGAGAGATCATAGCAATCGTATGTGTGTGTATGGGGAGGGGGTGCAGTGGGTTGTGCCCCTCAAAGGAGCAGGCATACCTCCTTTGCCCTTGCTTCTTCCAGCCTGTTCTCTTCCCCTTGTGGCCATTGTTATGACCAGGAAAGGAGCGGCTTGCCTTGAGGAGGGCTCTTCAGGTCCATTCTACCACTTCAATCTCCTTGAGAAATACTAGCAGAAATGAGCCTCATAACCCATAACGTGCAATTAGAGTATTGCAATTGCCATTTAGGGCCCTCTGTGGATTGATTTCCACATCAACTTTTCAAGCTATTTCCTACTACTGTAGGAAATGTCTCTGAATCTAGTTGGGTCTAGTTCCTGTCCTTCAACATGCTGCAGCATCTTTTCTTTTACTCAGACAAGACAAATTCAATGCATGCTTCAAGGCTCACTTTAAGACCCAAATGCTACAGGAGTTTATCTGTGGCTTCTATCACTCTGCAGTGGACTCCTTTGAATTCTGTAGCCCTAATCTATATGCATAGGGTCTGCTGTTTGTTACAGTGGGTTGCCAAAAAATAAACCTTAAAAATAGATGGTATGTTTAAGTTCAAGAATTGTTAGATGCTGAATAAGATATAAGACAGAATCTGGCCCCACTTTCATAGTTAAGAGGAGCTGTGACTTTTGACCAAAGAATGAAAATCAGATAATTCATATATATTCATGAAGCACATATTATTATGACATATAGTAATGTCATAAAAGTGGAGATAAATCTATAAAATTGTTTAATTAAATTTAGAAAATTAAGTTGTAAGTCATCTAAAATGTTCATCATATATTAATTATAAAAATGTTCTATAAACTCTATTTGTGGAAGAGAAAATATCAGCTCTCAGGTTGGTTGCCAAGGGAGTAATACTTGGTCCATTTTTTTTTTTTTTGAGTTGCAGTCTCACTCACTGTTGCTCGGGCTAGAGTGCAGTGGCACACTCATGGCCACCCCAGCATTGACCTGCTGGGCTCCAGTGATCCTTCAGTCTCAGCCTTCCAAGTAGCCGGAACTACAGGCGCGCACTACCACGCCCAGCTAATTTTTTGATTTATTGTAGAGATGAGGTCTCACCAAGTTGCCTGGGCTGATCTTGAATCCTTGAACTTAGGCAATCCACTTGCCTTGGCCTCCCAAAGTGCTGGGATTGCAGGTTGAGCCAGTGAGCCTGGCTTCTTGGTCCATTTTTATTGGTACTCTCAGTTCTCTCTGAAAACCAATACCAAATCCTTCCCCTTGAGAAAATAATAAATGCTAATAGGCAAACACAGTCACATATATTCTCTTACTTAGTTCTAACCACTGTCCTGTGAAGCAGGTGTTATTATTTTCACTTTAGTGATGGCAAAGCCAGAGGCCTCTAGAGAAGTAAAATGACTGCTCCAGGATCACACAGCCTGTAGTGGCAACGGGTGGAATGTGAGTACCAGGCTTCTGATGCCAGATCTCCTGCTCTCCCCTTTTATGGCACCAGGTTGATGTTGTTAGTCCATTTTTCTCTTCTCCATTCCAAATGTTTAATCATTGGATTTAAGGGGATCTAAGCCAGGCAATGTGGACAGGGAAAGATTAGCTGACTATATCTGATTGCTTGAAAATAATTGTTTTTGTTCTCTTCATTCAACAGACATTCACTGAGCACCTACTATGTGCCAGGCCCTGTGGTCCTTACTCTCAGGAAGTACAGAGTCTAGTGTCACATAAAAGTACATAAACAGATAGCTATAATATGATATGCTAAGTACAGTGGTGGCTGTACAGAAATTGTGGGTATACAGATGAGGGCTCATTTGTTGAATGCAGGAATCAAGATCAAACCTTTGTCTCTGAACCACTTCTGCCCTTTCAAGGGCCTCATCTATTATTATTATTATTATTTAAAAAAACATTGTGTTCTGTGTTCTAGGCATTGTGCATGGCCCTGGTGATAATGCTGGGGGTCAGTGGGCTAGTATTTAAATGGTTAAAAGAGGCCAGGCCTGGGGACTCATGCCTGTAATCCCAGCACTTTGGGGGAGGCCAAGGCAAGATGGTCACTTGAGGCCATGAGTTTGAGACCAGCCTAGGGAACATAGTGGAACTTCATTTCTTTTTTTTTTTTTTTTTGAGTTGGAGTCTCACTCTGTCGCCCAGACTGGAGTGCAGTGGCACGCTCCCAGCCACCGCAGCCCCGACTTGCTGGGCTCTGGCGATCCTTCTGCCTCAGCCTTCCAAGTAGCTAAACTACAGGCATGTGTTACCACACCCAGCTAATTTTTTTTTGCTTTATTGTAGAGATGAGGTCTCACCAGGCGGGTCTTGAACCCGTGGGTTCAGGCAATCCACTCACCTTAGCCTCCCAAAGTGCGGGATTACAGGCTGAGCCACTGAGCCCGGCTTCATTTCTATAATAAAAAAAATCAAAAAATTAGACCAGCGTGGTAGCACACACCTGTAGTTCCAGCTACTTGAGAGACTGAGATGAGTGTAGGAGGTCGAGGCTGTGGCGAGCCGTGATCATGCCACTATACTCTAGCCTAGGTGACAGAGTGAGACTCCGACTCAAAAACCATAAATTAAAAAAATAAATAAATAAATAAATGGTTAAAGACAGTGACCTTCCAGACTTTGATAGAAGATCTATGCAGGAACAGAATGTTCTGCCTCTAGCAACCAGAGAAGACTTCAAGAGATGACGTTTAGATGATCTTTTATTTATTTCTTACATTTTTCTTAGCTTGGGCTATTTTAAGAAAATTATAAATACTAGAAACCTAAGAGTTTTGCTTTGTAATACCTTACCCAGAGCTATTCAAAGACACATATGGTTCACAAGATATTTCTGTTCCCATGACTCTGCTGAAACCATTCTCGTCAAGGTCACTAGCCATCTCTGCATTGCCAGATCAGGGGTCAAGTGTCAAGCCTCACCTTCTTTTGTTTTATCAGTAGTATTTACCACAGTTAATCATGCACTTCTTCTTCACATGCTTTCTTTATGTAGTTTCCATAATATTAAACTTTCCTGGTTTTCTTTCTATCTCACCAGCCACTCCTTTTTTGTCTCCTTTGCTAATTCTACCCCATCTCCCTGATTGCTTAACATTGTGATATTTTAAGGATTGACCTTTTTTTTTTTTTGAGTCGGAGTCTCACTCTGCCGCCCAGACTGGAGTGCAGTGGCCGCTCCTGGCCACCGCAGCCTCGACCTGCTGGGCTCCGGCGATCCTTCCGCCTCAGCCTTCCGAGTAGCCGGAATTACAGGTGCGCGCTACCACGCCCGGCTGATTTTGATTTATTGTAGAGATGCCCAAGGATTGACCATTTTTCTGAATGGCAGACTCACATATCCACCTGCTGGTCAACATTCCTATTTGCTTTCTGAGTAGCATCTCAAACTTAACGTGTCCAAAATAGAATTCTGGACTCCTGTGCCTACCTCCTACTGTGAGAACACTCATCTGCGTTCTCTCCCACTGTTCCACATCCCAGTCCATAAAACTCCATTCTTCCAGTTGCTCAGGCTTAAATATTGGGAGTCATTAGCAACTCATCTCTTTTTCTACACCCCATGTTGAATCTACCAGTAAATCCTTTTCGTTCGTTCTTCAAAAGTTATACAGAATTTGATCATTTTCACTATCTACATTTCTATTACCCTAGTGCAGGCCACCATTACTTCTTGCCTGGATTATTGCAGTATATCCAGTTGTTTGTATTGTGACCACAGTGATCCTTTATATGCCTTGCTCAAGGCAAAATCCAACGTCCTTTAACTTCTAAGGCTGTAGCCCATGTTTGTTCTCTTAACCTCATGTCTCAAGTTAGGGGGCTCTAGACCTGCCTAAAGTTGTAATAGTGCCTATAAGGTAAGGCCTAACAGGTGTGGTAGCATGCAGCCCAGAGTACAGGAGTAAAGGGAGCTCTCAGGTGACTGTAGATTACTGTTTTGTGAAACATGTAGATTACTGTTTTGTGAAACAGGATGGGACGGAGTGGAGATAGTAATGAAAGCAGAACTCAGGCTTTCTTCCTTGAAGAAGTGAAAGACTTGGGTGTCTTTATGTGTCTATGGAATGGTGCCCACAGGAGGGAGAGCTTAAGGCTGTTGGTCATTGACTGATCAAGGATACAAGCAAGGCTGTGCTGCGAGGAGAAGCAGTTAAGGGCTGTGCCAGTATGGAGACTGTAGATTGACTGCAGTCACTCCTATCCGTTTAGTTGTGTGGCTTTATTCTACCACTTCACCCCCTCTTCTGACCAGAGCCTTCTCGGCATCTTCAGCCTACCTTGTCTAACTTTTTCACTGTGTCTGCCAGTCCCCTAGTGATCCTTATCTTCTTTGGATAAATGTTTATTCAAGTCCTTTGCCCATTTAAAAATTTTATTGTTTGTGTTTTTGCTGAGTTGTAAGAGTTCTTGATATATTCTGTGTAATAGACCCTTATGATATATGATTTCCAAATATATTTTCCCATTCTGTAGGTTGTCTTTTCACTCTCTTGATGTGTGCTTTGATGCACAAAATTGGTAATAAACGGTAGCTCTACTGTTTTCTAGTTTTATATATCTAAATCTTCCTCAGCAAGATGGTGCGTTTCTTCTTCAGGACAGGGGCTGAGTCTTATGCTTATTTTAGCTAGTATATTTGGCACAAATCTAAGACTAGAATAAATGCTTAAGAAACATTTGTTGGTTTGAGCTGAGTTTGTCATTATCCGAAGTTACCTGCTTTAGAAGAGGTAACGTTGTTATAAAATGTTATATTATCCCACCTTTTATTTTATCAAACTCAACTTTTGCTTTGCTCCTCTGTGATCTGAGATTGGCTTGTAGTAAACTGATTGTCCGAGTGTCTGTTGCAGGGGGATGGTGGAGGTGGTAACCATTGATTCTCTAAGAGGCAAAGCCAACTACAGCTTACCATCCCAACCATTGCTTCCAGCTTTCCTCCTGCAGGCTTAAAGCTGGGCTGTGATCTGTCCCTGGAAGCTGACTCCCTGGGGCAAGACCGCTCATGCCTTGCTCATTTTTCCAGGCTATCTTCACTTTTCTACCCTCCTAACAGACTTCCCCGCCAAGGCATCATGCATTGCAAGAGAGTATTGCCCTGGCTGTATATAGTCCTAGCAAAATGTTAAAACAGCAAATCCAGGATAATGACACCTCTGGACAGGGAGGAAGGGCCATAAACTCTGAGAGGGGACTTCAATTGTATCTGAAATGCTTATTTTTGATGCAGGACTGTGGGGCACATGGATGTTCATTTATTATCATAGATATTATATAATCTTGAATTTGCTGAATATTGTTTCCATGCACATATTATCTATATAAATAATATTGCATGTTTGAGTATCTTCAAGCTTTGTATATGTAAAATTATCAAATTTTATGTGCACTTTAGCTCCCTATATTTTTTTGCCTGACTTTTTCTTTTTGAGTTGCAGTCTCACTCTGTCGCCCAGACTGGAGTGCAGTGGCACGGTCATGGCCACTGCAGCTTTGACCTGCTGGGCTCAGGTGATCCTTCCGCCTCAGCCTTCCAAGTAGCTGGAACCACAGGCTTGTGCCACCATGCCTGGCTGTATTTTTGATTTATTGTAGAGACGAGGTCTCGCCATATTGCTCGGGCTGGTCTCGAACCCTGAGCTTAGGTAATCCTCTCGCCTCAGCCTCCCAAAGTGCTGGGATTACAGTGCCTGACATTTTTTGAGATTTGTTTATATCAATGCATGTAATTTTAGACCTCTTTATTAATGTGTCATTTTATAAAGAGAACACAAGTGATGGATCTTTTCTGCTGTTGGTGGACATTTCACTGGTTTCCTGTTTTTCACTCTTGCAAACACAGTTGTAACTCCTGTGCTCAGGGCAAGAGATTTGTGTAGGAGTGGACTTAGAGGCCGCAAGACATATATACCTCTCACTTCTCTGGTATTGCCATGTCTCTCCTTGGAGTGGTTGTCCTGCTTTACTTTCCCACCAGGTGTGCATGGGAGTTAATGTTGTCCAATCCTTGGTAATCCTGTCTGTGCTTGTTTCTCTACCTCTAGATCACCAGAAAAGGTAGGAGGTAAGGTTTTGCAATTAGGAGGAGAAATGTCAGCTCTGAGGGATTTCCTGTTACATTTATTTTCACAAGGAAAAGATTTTGCTTTCTGTTTTTATGAAAATAATGTTTAAACTTCTGTGGAAAACAGTTACATTTTTTACTCTGAAGTATACAGGTTTTTTTCTTTCTTTCCTTCTTTTTTTTCCTGTTTGCATTCTTGGGAAATATGTAGGAAAGAACAATTAGCAAGCTAATGTTATAAATGTTCAGTTGCCATAATAGTCATTTTTAAATGTTTTAAGTAGCTTGGGCATTAGGTTTATTCTATTGCTTTTCAAAGTTTTGAATTGGTTAAAATGAATTGAATTTAAAATGTGACACAACTTTATGGATAAAAATTGATCATAATTATTTTCCACTCTCTTTGCATTTTGTGAGGAGGGGAAAGTGTTGACATTTTAAAACAGATTAGAAGAACCATAAAGAGTAACTTGGCTGTTTTATGTTGTCTCTTATGTTCACAGGTGGGAAAGGAGAAGTTTCATAAATCCCAACATTGGGGCTTTTGCAACAATGTTAGAATGCTGATGAGTGATGAGAAACCTGGAATAGGTGGAGAACCACTTCTTGGACAAAAGATCAAGCCAAAATATAGCATATATCCTAAAGGAGAAGGAACTGATGTACCATCATGGGTAGCTTTTGATAAACAGGTAAGTCTTCAAATTTTACAGATACTAAATAGACTTGATAAAATAGGAGTCTTCAATGTAAATGTTAAGGCTGTTTTTTTTCTTTTTGCCTTTTCTATTCATTATTGCCTTTATTTTTAGAGTTTCTCCTCTTGTCCTTATTTTTTTAATTGACAAATAGAGTTGTATATATTTGTGGTGTACAACATGATTTGAAATACGTATACACTGCGGAATGTCTAAATGAAGTGAATTAACACATGTATTACCTTACATACCATTTTTTTGTAGTGAGTGTACTTCATCTACTCTGTTAGCAATTTTCAAGTATATAGAACATTGTTATAAACTGTAGTCACCATGTTGTACAGTAGATCTCTTTAATTTATTCCTCTTGTCTATCTGAAATTTTGTATCTTTTGACCAAAGCTAGTTTTTCTGAAAAGATAAATTCAGAAACAAGAGTATCCTAAAGAAAGAAAAGATTGTCCTTGCTCTGCTGTTTCTGACCAGGTGCATTAGTTGCAGGATGCCAAATGTTCATCCTTCTTGGCTAATGTTTATCAACCTTTCTCTCATCTCTTTACCTAGACAGGATTATCTGTGCTTCTGTAGACACTAAGAGTCTGGTAAGACTGTCACTATTGCTTTTGAGTTGCCATTAACAAAATAATTTTGTGTGATTCTGAATGGGGCATTAAATAGGAACAGAAAAATATCTGTCCTTCTTTTCTCATACTAATTATGGTTGCTCTTCCCAAAGGACTAAAGGGTGACATGACAAAAATTATAGAAGCAAAAGGAAGAGGTGCTGATATTAGACAAAAGTTGGAGCTTTTTAATGTATATGTCTGTACACATTACACATGCATGCATACACACATATACACTGACATGTTGACAGTTGGAAAAGGGAATGCATTTGAGTATTTTAGAAAGGAACTAAGATCAAAGGAAAAAAAAATTACCAGTTATGTGGATATGCTGCGTTTATCAGACAACTTAATATCATAATCCCATGTTCTGTTCACCAAAAAAGAACAAGTTATTAGATTATTTTAAACTCCATAATTAAGACATAATTCAGGACTAGATAAAACATTCAAACCATGGTATGCTCAGTCTACCAGGTGATTTTTGGCAGCTTTTAATGTAGGTTGGTTGGTCATACTTTGATTTCAATTTAATTGTCCTCAAATTTGGTAGAAATGACACATTCCTATGTCATCTGTGATAGGATGGATCAATTAGGGCACACTTTTTTTTTAAGCCCGGTTCTGGCACTTGTAAAGATCTAACAGGGAGGCTTCTTTCCTGGGAAATCATCTCTACTTTCAACATGGGCCAATATTTTCCTTTTATTTAGATTATTTTCAGTACCTGACTCAGTGCTGGACCCAGAGCTCAAAAACAGTTTTTGGGCTGATTGACTTGGGTATATTATGCATAGTTTTCTGCTGTTTTCAACCTTATAGGATGTTTAATTTGTAAGGGCCAAAGAAAAGATTCTATTTTTACCTCACATCAAAAACAGGGTGTTGACAATATTTTAAAGTTATCTACTACTGAGTAAGTAATGTAGGCCACAATGTATTAAACTATTCTCTTGCATTTAAAGTTGAAAATTCATTTTATTTCATGTTTTTCTCAATGTTTAATATGTGACTTTCAAGCCTATTTTGCAGCCCTTTAATTACTTATAAAATTATGTAGAATATTTCATGAAGCTGGAATAATTTTAGCTTCAGATTACTTGAGAAAATGAAGAGCTTGCTCATTTCAGGTCTAACTAAATGCAGCATAATTCTTTCAGTTATTTTGTTGGTCAACTTCAATTAAATATTCATTGAACTTTAAATGAGACTCTAAGACTATGAAATATTTACGTGTTCGGATGAGATTGTGAACTACAGACTAGATCCTGTTTAATACCCAGAGTAAATTATAAAGCACTTTCTATATTAGTGGTTCAACAAAACAAGTCAGCACCTGTTAATCATTTTTCTTAAAAATGAGACATTTTCAACTTGTTGCCAGTTTTTCCGATAGCTTTTAATCCTAGCAATATATCAAGGGTTATACTGTCAAAGAATGCAAAGTAAAAATAAGGGCAATTCTTTGGAATGTGTATTAAAATTAATACTTGTAGTAGATGCTTTTGGTGCCCACTCAAATCCATGTTAGGGGTTGTGTGCCCATACCCCAACTGTGACAAATGCTTTGACCAACAGCTCATACCTGTAACTCTCTCTGAAGATTTGCTCTCGGCTGATGGGAGTTGCATCTCTCTGAGACAACTGAGAGGTTACATTGGCCCCTTCTCCCTGAGAGGGGCAGCCAATTACTGACTGATTTATCAAGAGTGAAAAGCTCAGTTTCCTTGCTTCAAGGCAGGATAATTCTGTGCTGTGATTCAGGCTCCATAGCCCTTTGTGCATTAGGCCAAGGTTATACTTGACCTGATAACGCATCCTTGTTTTACTCATTTCCTTTTCTTTTGCTGTTTCTCACAACATCCTTATAGTTTTCTCCTAAGGGTATGCCCTTAATATAGCACATGCACCTAAATCCCTGTTTCAGGTTCTGCTTTTATGGAACCCAACCTAAGACAACATTCCAGTTTTTAATCCATAATTCTAAAATGACCACCAAAATATCCTGCTTAAACCATCACATTACACGCAGAGAAAATGCTATTTGCATTTGCCAAAAAGAGCTTGCATTTGTTATCTTCCGTGGCCCCTGTGGCAGACACTTATAGCTGCTTATCCTTTATTCATTCTCCCCTTGATTTACACATAGAATAGTTTCGTGAAGGTTGGAAATGTTGCCATTTAAAAGTGTTCACCTCCCCAGGCTCTTTGCAGCTACCACTAGTCATGTGATTCACTTCTGGCCAATAATATATGTGTTTAGATTGATTGGATGGGGCTCTTGGGAAAGTTACTGTTGTTCTAGTGAAAACAGTCAGGCTCAGCTGGTATGATTTTCCTGCCTTTTGCCCTTTGTTTTCCTGACTAGAACTAGTGTTACGAACCAAACTGAGTCTATTTGCCTGCGTGCAAGGGAAAGCCAAACACTAAAGCAGTGGGTTTTTGCAGCAAGAAAGGTTTATTGCCAGTTGACTGGCAAAAACACAGAAGGAAACACTCAAATATGTCACTCTGAGCTGAGGGCTGGGCTAGGTTT
Organism: Cephalopachus bancanus; assembly: GCA_027257055.1. Lineage (NCBI taxonomy): Eukaryota > Metazoa > Chordata > Mammalia > Primates > Tarsiidae > Cephalopachus > Cephalopachus bancanus. Next base: position 24,330 of record JAPVLO010000631.1, read on the forward strand.
TATAAGCATAGGGTAATGAGGGATGATCTGATTGGATCTTGTAATGAAGTGATACCAGGATGCATGATCTGACTGGATTCTGCCATGGGGTGACGTCAGGGCTCTATCTGATTGGATCCTGGGTCCTGCATTTCTTAATTCAGTCCTGTTCCTTGGTCCAAGCACTTAGGTTTCTCCTGTGGGTGCATGCTTGGTTCATCTGGGCATGCTCAGGTTATATGACCTTCACTCTGGGAGTCCATGGTAACTGAAAAACAACCGACAACTTTGTTACATAAAAGCTGAACCAGATTGGTCTGATGTGGTTACATTAGGACATTAATTCCTAGGGCATAGCAGCCATCATTTATGAGCACAGTGGAGATTAAAGGAGCCTGGGTCCTGGTTGGCACTGTTTTAAGCCACTGTTTTAAGGCCTAGGCTACCTCTTTCTGGACTAGTTTATATGAGAAAAACCAAGCCCTATTTAACAGGTTCGTAACCAGAGAAGGCATTTGGAAATGTGTGGTGGTGTTTTGGGTACATCATTTAAGGGGTGCCCCAAACCTCAGTAGTCAAGCTAGATAATGCTTTAGTGTAATATCTTAAAAACTCAATGCCAGAAATTCAAATGAACAAAAATGCCAACATTTTAAATACAGATAGGATCAGTAACTGTGCATGAAAGCTATACTGGAGCCTGAGGCAAAAGAAAAAATCAGTAATACTGATCCTATCTTTATTAAAAACTTGGCATTTTGATAGTTTGTTCCTCCTGGATTTTTGCATTAATTTTGATGTTTAAATCACCTCACCCTAGAGCCAGCTGTGACTGGGGAGGTGTCACTTGCCATTGAGTACCTGGGAGCCAAGTGTATATTACATATCCTGCAGTGTAGGGAAGGGCATTCCCACACTGGGAAGAACTGTTCTACCTTAAAAGCCAATGATGTTCCTATTGAGAAACATAGTTCTGCCTGCTTCAAAAACCTGGCTTTGGGGAGATTTATACAAATAGCCTAAAGAATTTTAGCTGATACCTTTTCCCCCAAAGACTAGTTATTTCATTGAATTCATTTAAATAAAAGCAGGCCATTATGGACCAAGACAAAAACAAGACCATTCCATATCATAATCAGTCTGAATACAGACAGAACATGAGCATTGTCCAAGTCACACAATGCATCACTCACACCAATTATTTTCAGTCATCATCCCAGTACCTCTGTGAGGAGGAAGCAAACATGAATGGTTGCCCTCACTGTGTAAATGAGGAATCATTCACAAGGAGAAGCAGAGCAGGGACCAGGATCTGAGATTGGGTGTTGGAGGCAATGGTTCTGGTCCTGATACTACCACTGACTATGTGATTGTGGCTTAGTCACTTTACCTCTCTGTGTCTTAGTTTCCTTGACTAAAATGCAGGACTTGGCTAGCTGATCTCTAAGGCCCTTTTAACATCTAGCAGTATGTCTGAGACTTGACTGAAATCAAGTTCAGATTGTTCATTCTAGAACTAAGTCCAGACCCTGGCTTTCCTGGCCTGGGACTCTTTCTCATTACACTAGGCACCCACTACTTCATTATTAATTGAGATTTGACATTTAGCAGTTTATGCTGCAGTTGATGTAGTATGAGATGTGTCATTAGCTGCTTTTTAAAAAAGTTGAACTATTTAGAAATATATAAATGACTGAACGTTTTTATATGACTTTCATCTGGATGTTAAGCACCATTTACATAGACTATAATTATGCTCTCATTTCTTTTCATTTGTCAATGGCTCCTAGTTAGCCTAATTTATTTGCTATTTCACAAATGATTCTATTACAGTAAGTGGCAGAATAAAGGTTGATCTTATGGGGTATGCATGCATGCATTTAGAAATATTATTTCATTTTTCCATCTATTGTAAACATAATAATTATATAATCAAAAGTACTGACCACAGAGTTAGAATTTTAATAACTTGCATTAATTGATATTGAGTTTATAGTGAGCTGATTATTCATGCAGCATTATGTGACTCTCTATGCTTTGAATAATATAAAAATAAGTTTTTATAATATAATTTGGTCTCTTGGTCACCCTGATTTTTTTTTTTTAAATTGAACAAGTTGGCTTATTACTCATTTGTAGTGAGGGAAAACACACACCCTGAGCAACCATGGAATGTCTAAGGAAGCAGATGTTAGAAAAGACTTCTTACAGGATTTGGGCTTGTGTTAGGTAATTTTGAGGAAGAAATAAGGAAGTGGGGCTCTACTGTGGACTGGGTGCTATCAGAAAGCTGGAGTACTTCTATGATTATCTTACTGAATCTCATTTATAGAGAGAGTAGACTAGAATGAAACTATAGCTATAATTGGGAGAGAAACAGCTGTCACTCCTATGAGCCAAGAGGGGGTATGTTTGGTATGTTGTAGCTGGACAACGTTCATTTTCTGTCTGTGTGCAGATGTTACTATGGGGGTGGTCTTGGTTTTGTCTTGATCCATCATGGTCACAGAGTGACCTTGTCTGATGTTGGTCATCTCTGAAGTTGTTCTTGTGGAACAGAAGGACACCAAGGCTGAGCCGTGGGTATGAGGCCATCTTATAGTAGCACCAAGGCCAGCTGATAGTACCGGGTCAGCTCCTGGACATTGGGGGCTGCTTTTTTCTTTCTCACCATACTGGGGATTAAGGAGTGATCAAGTACATTAGAATTTCACATGATTAACAAAGAACAACACATGAATACAGATTCTTGAAGTTTTGCCTAAAGTCAATGAGGAACGTTATAAAATATAATCAGTGTATATAAAAGTAAAATACAATAAAGCCTTTAAAAATGCCTAGAAAATGTGTCAGACATACCTTTAAACCATACCTCAAATTTCAATGACAATCTTTCCATAAGTTTATATAATTTTCAGATTATCTGGGTTCTGCTATAACCTTGCCATATAAGACACCAATATATATATAATTACAACAATGTAATTGCAGTACATTGCCGTTTTAATCCCATGTTTTTTGTTTGTTTGTTTGTTTTTTGAGTTGGAGTCTCACTCTGTCTCCCAGACTGGAGTGCAGTGGCCGCTCCCGGCCACCGCAGCCTCGACCTGCTGGGCTCCTCGACCTGCTGGGCTCCGGGGATCCTTCCGCCTCAGCCTTCCAAGTAGCCGGAATTACAGGCATGCGCTACCACACCTGGCTGATTTTTTTTTTTTTAATTTATTGTAGAGATGAGGTCTCGCTGCCCAGGCGGGTCTCGAACCCGCGGGCTCAGACAATCTACTCACCTCAGCCTCCCAAAGGCACGGGATTACAGGCTGAGCCGCCGAGCCCGGCTTTAATCCCATGTTTTATATCACAGTTACACATATCTTCAGCTCTTTAGTTTTAGAGAAGAAATTTTAAAACTTGCCTAAAATCAAACATGTCATGCCCCAGATTCCTAACTCTGCATTTTACATTTGTCACTAAGGGTAAAACACAAAATTACAGTCTTTAAATTTATGTTAAAGTGATAAAGTTTCCAATTTCATCATACAATGTGGGTTTCTTTAATCTTATTTTGAAATTCAAAAGTTATTTAATTAAATCCCAAAATCTGAAATACATGTTTTTGGAATAAAAAGAATGAGATTCATAAATGATTCTTTTGCTAAAGAAGAGAGAATTCTTTCTCTCTTCTTTTCTAAAACCTAGAATTTAGCTATTAGACAGAATTTTAAGGCCCTTACCACAGGCCTAAACTTTTTACTCTAATTAGCCCAAAGTTAAAATTGTCTTTTTGAACTTTAGTAGATACCACTACACCCCCATTAGACTGGGTTTAATTTAAAAAGACTCTAAATAACAAGCATTGGTGAGGATGTAGGGAAATTAGAACCTTCGTGCATTCCTGATAGGAATGTAAAATGGTACTGCCATTAGGAAAGATAGTTTGGCAGTTTCTTTAATAAACATCCCACATGACCCAGTAATTCCACTGCTACGTATCTAAGGGAAATTAAAACATGTTCTCACAAAAACTTGTGTGTGACTGGTTATAATATCATTATTCATGATAGCCAGAAGCAGGGAACAACTGAAATGTCCATTAGCTGATAGTGGATAAACAAAATATGCTATATCTACATAATGGAAAATATTCAGCAATAAAAAAAAACTAATAACATATGTTACAACATGGGTCAATCTCAAAACCATGAGATAAATTTATGAAAAGCCATTCATATACTTAAAAGAGGCAAGTTGTATGGTATATAAATTATAGCTTAATACATTAATTTGGTAGAGCTGCCATAACAATATACTGCAGCCTGGGTGGCTTAAACAACAGAAATTTGTTTTCTCGCAGTTGTGGAGGCTTGAAGTCCTAGGTCAAGGTGCCAGCAGGGTTGGTTTCTCCTGAGGCCTCTTTCCTTGGCTTACAGATGAGCACCCTCTCGCTGCATCTTCACATGATCAATCTCTGTGCACACTATTATTATTTTTTCGATCATTAAAATGCTTGTCATTTGTAAGGTTTTAGTTCACAAATTAGAAAGAAACTGATAGTTACTGTTTGATTTGTTGACTTAAATTTTTGGCTGATTTGCAATTTTTTCTGATTTTTTTGTTTTTTTTTTTGAGTTGGAGTCTCACTCAGTCGCCCAGACTGGAGTGCAGTGGCCGCTCCTGGCCACTGCAGCTTTGACCTGCTGGGCTCCAGCGATCCTTCCGCCTCCGCCTTCCAAGTAGCTGGAACTACAGGCGTGCGCTACCACGCCTGGCTAATTTTTGATTTATTGTACAGATGAGGTCTCGCCAAGTTGCCCAGGCGGGGCTCGAACCCACGATCTCAGGCAGTCCACTCACCTCAGCCTCCCAAAGCACTGGGATTACAGGCTGAGCCACCAAGCCCGGCTTTTTCTGAAATTTTAATACATAGAAGTCATGGTTATTTAATCTGAGCACTTTGGAAGACCAAGGTGGGAGGATTGCTTGAGCCCAGGAGTTCGAGACCAGCCTAGGCAACATAATGAGACCTAATCTATACAAAAAATGAAAAAATTAGCTGGATGTGGTAGTGCACACGCCTGTAGTCCCAGCTAATCAGGAGGCTGGGGCAGAAGAATCATCGGAACCCAGGAAGTCAAGGCTGCAGTGAGCTGTGATCTTGCCATTGCACTCCAGCTTGGGCGATAGAGTGAGACCCTGACTCAAAAAAAGAGAAAGAAGTCATGGTTATTTGTTATTTCCACCCCTCTGAATTCAAACCAGCTGCAGATTTATTTGGAATATTGAAAAATTTACCTGCTTTCCTTGATTTAGTATTTGTAGGATTCTGCCCTGTGTAACACTATTGGTGGGTAGTAGTACATATACCATATAATCTAGCTGTATTCTTTCTTTTTTTTTTTTTTGAGTTGGAGTCTCACTCTGTCACCCAGACTGGAGTGCAGTGGCCGCTCCCGGCCACTGCAGCCTCGACCTGCTGGGCTCCGGCGATCCTTCCGCCTCAGCCTTCCAAGTAGCTGGAACTACAGGCGCGCGCTACCACGCCCAGCTAATTTTTTGATTTATTGTAGAGATGAGGTCTCACCAAGTTGTCCAGGCGGGTCACGAACCCGCGGGCTCAGGCAATCCACTCACCTCAGCCTCCCAAAGGCGTGGGATTACAGGCTGAGCCACCGAGCCCAGCTTAGCTGTATTCTTTCAAGAAATATTTTTGAAGTAATTTTGGACTCATAAAAAGTTTCTGTGCACTCTTTCCCAGCTTTACCCAAAGATAACATCTTGTATAACCATAGTACATTATGAAAACCAGGATTCTAACCTCTGCAACTTGGTAAAACAAAAACCCAGGATATTGACATTGTTATACTATTAACTAAATTGTAAACCTTATTTGGGTTTCATCGGTTTTTACATGTACTCATTTTATCCTTCTTAGTTTACAGTTCTATGAAATCTTATCCTGTAAATGGATTCACGTAGCAACTATCATGATCAGGATATAGAATAACTGTATTCCTTTAGAATTGAGTCTTCATTTTTATCAACTTTGGGGGTAAACTTTAATTTTTAAAATCAACTATTGAGGTATACTTTATATATAGTAAAATGCACCCATTTTAAGTGTATAGTTTCGTGAATTGTGACATATTTGTGTAACTACCACCCCAGACACCATCCTAAACATCTCTATTGTCTCAGAAAGTTCCCTCATGCCTCCTTCATTCTGTCCTTCCCCATTGTTTTGACTTTTATCACTATGGCTTAGGTTTACCTATTCGTAGATTTCAGATAAATGGAATCTTACAGTACATCTACTCTGGAGTCTGACTTGAGATTTAAGATTTGAGCAAATTCATGTAATAATTCACCATGGAAGATTTCTGGATATTTGTACAGTCATTTTTAGTCCTCTGAACTGATCTCCTTTTATTTTTAAACATGTTGGTTCATTTTATTTTCAAATAAATTACTCTTCTGTTTCAGAGGCTTTAAAACTTTTCTTTTAATTTTAAAGATGTGGGGTACAATTCAGGATTAGGTAGATAAGTGGTCATCGTGCTTAAAACATGTTAAGATGCTAATAGTGCCACATTATTCAAAGGTATGCAGAATTGCTTATCTTCATTCTTTTTTCAATGTTGTCCATTTCCTTTTGTCCCATCTCCCTCAACCCCCTTGTGTCTTCTTCCATTTTTTGGAACTTTTTTCGATTTATTTTTCTTTTATTGGACTTCTGTCTCTTCACGTCATTTTCCTTATTTTCATTCATTTTTATTCATCTTCTATTGTGAGTGCTCTATTTATCGTTCTTCCCTTTGTCTACTTTGTCTTCCATTGTTTTGGGCCTTGCAGTTGCTGACTTCTCTTAGGGAGAGTGTCATCATCATCATCTTCAATATTATTTTTTATTTTTGTTTGTGTTTTTGAGTCAGAGTTTCACTCTGTCGCCCAGGCTGGCGTGCAGGGGCACGCTCACGGCCACCCCAGCGTCGACCTGCTGGGCTCCAGCGATCCTTCCACCTCAGCCTTCCAAGTAGCCGGAACTAAGGTGTGCTCAACCACGCCCGGCTAATTTTTTGATTTATTGTAGAGATGAGGTCTCACCAAGTTGCTCAGGCTGGCTTTGAATCTCTGGGCTCAGTCAGTCCTCTCACCTCGGCCTCCCAAAGTGCTGGGATTACAGGCTTGAGCAACTGCGCCCGGCCTCTTCGATATTATTACTGGGGTCTTTTCCCTTTCCTTTGCACCAAGGGTTGGACCTAGGGTGTATATGTCTCCCCAAATGAAGCATTTTCTGAAATTAACTCTGGGTACAGTGGATGGAGTGTCCTTTGGAACATGGCCCATTTGTGACACCTCATTAATGGGAAGTTCTTTGGAAACAACGAGGCTTTTCAGTCAGACAAACTGGAGTTTAGAACCTGGATTTGCCATTTATTACCTTTTTCATCTTGACCATGTTTTTATTTTATTTTTTTGTTTTATTATGGAAATGTAGGGTACAAATAAAGATTAACTACACAAGTGGGCTGCATGGTGAAGTTTGGGTCTCCAACTGATGGCCATGTTTTTAATTTCTTTTGGTTTCAGTTCTCTCATCTGGTGAAGTGGAAATAACAAAACCCTTTTTAGAATTGCTGTGAGCATCAAATGGGCAATGCATGTAAAGTGCCCAGCTCACAGTAGATGGTCATGAAGAATTAATTCTTGTCTTTGCCTAGGCTTGGTTTATTCCCTTCCATGGGGTGGGGATAGCAGTGTTCCCAGAGGAAGTGAAGCTTAAACTGGGACTATCCCAGCTATCACTGTGCTACAGAATTTTTGCATTTTTCTTTGGCATAAATTCTGGCTTATTCCAGAAGGATATGTTTAGAGATGCCGCCATTGAGACCAATGAGTTCTAAAAAGCAGCCATTAAGCTATCAATATGTTGCTCATTCCATTTGTTCCTTCATGTACCATTTTTATTGGAGGAATTAGGGTAGTTTTAAAAGTCTTAAACAGGAGATTTTATGATGTTTCTTCTGTCTTAGCAATTTTTTTTTTTGAGAGAAAGTAGAATTTATTGAGAAAACAAAAAAGCTCCCACAGTGGGAGGGGACCTGAAGGACTTGCCCAGCAAATTTACCTCATGGTCTTTTTATAAGGAAAAGTGATAAATAATTACCTTTTAAATTAATTTTTTCATTATTCTGAACTAATAGCAGTCAGTAATGGACTACCACAATTGTGTTTACATTCTCATTATTCAGACCTATACTCATAGATTTTACACCATGATTATCTAAGTTCTAGAAACCATACAGGTCCTTTAGTGTTTAATCATAATTCGACTTCCTTTGCAATCTACTCTGCTTTCCCCCTTTTTGGCTTAAAATGTGAAATCTATTTGAGTATATTTTATTCTGTTTCTCTTTGGTTCTCTTGTTGAGCTTTTCATCCAGTATTTCAGGGCATTTATTTTTACATTTATATTTGAGTATAAAAAATAAATCAAAACTCTACTTTCAGTCCTGGGCTAGTTGGCTTTTTTTTTGTTGTTGTTAAATAATTTATTTGTTATAAAGATGTGGGATACAATTCAGGGTTAGGTACACAAACATTGACCATGCAGGTACCCTTGTTGATGAGGTATGCCCCCCTTCCCTAGCAGTTTCCCTCAACTGCCAGTCCCACCTCCTCTCTCCTGACAGTTTTCCACTACTGCCTATCGCTTTCTTATAGCATTATAATTGTTCAAGGTCACAAAGGCCTAACATCTAGGATCTACAAGGAACTCAAATGCGCAGAAAGGAAAAAAACAGCCCCTTTGAAAAGTGGACAAAAGACATGAATAATTGGCTTTTACAGTCAACTTTATTAATTGAAGCTTTGGTTCTCACTGACACATAATATAGATAATATTAATGTGTGTTCCCAGCTTTATCCCTTTCCCCATACCCAGCCTGGTGAATGAAAATGTGTCTTTGCTACCTCCACTTCCCCCCTCCGCCATCCTCTAAGGATTCTTCTGAAAACTTCAGTTGAATTCTTAGGCTTTGGGCAATGTAGGAAAGGGGTGGACTGGAGAGAGAAGGAGAGAGAGAGAGAATGCACACACTGATGGTGATGAAGTGTGAGACTTGTGAGAACTGAAAAAGAGGAAAGGAGCATAAATTGGATCATCTTTATGTTTTCTTCAGAGTCCTAAGTGAAGGTGAGATGGGTTTTTAATTGCTATTAGTTGCTGGGCCTTTTTCTTTTAATATAATATCATGCCAAGACTGGGCAACACTGGCTTATTATCTGAGTTACCTCTAAATGTTAACTTCCTGAATTATATATTTTTGTTGAAACAAATAAGAGAACTGCCATTACATCCTCTGGTATCAATCAGTTGGCTTAAGTCCCTCTCTCCTCTCTCTCTGAAATCTCCTTTTCATCAGTCTTCTCTCCACAGCCACTGTTGCTGTTCTAGGTCATCTTTTACCTCTAGAGTAAGCTCTTCAGTGGCACCCCTGCCCTCAGTATGATTCCCTTTCTTGACTGCCTACTTTGTTACAGAGTTAACTTTCTCAAATATTTAGAATCCTTTGACCTTCTTTGCATGGCTTAGCGACTATCTATCTTGTACTTTTATAGTCTCATCTCCTTTGCTCCCCCTGCCCCCGCTCTGTCGTCAGCCACACAAAACCACTTGTACCCTGTGCACCAAACATACCTGTGCTCCCGTAATTTTGCACATGCTGTTCCCTTTGCAAATAATGCCCTTCCCCTGTTGTCCACTTTCTCTATCTTTCAGTCCATTGAAGACCCATTTGAGATGTTACTTCCACTGTGATGCCTTCTTCTTAATGTTTTCAGGTGATTTAGTCCTTCTTTCTGCCTTTGGAGAATTGTCATAATCCCCTATTACTCGTCTCTGTGTCCTCCACTGAGCAGGAGTAAGTGAAGATTTTGTGGCAGCTCAAAGGATAGTCATTAAGCTTGTGGCCTCTGGGCTAGACAGCCTGAGTTCTAATCCCAGCTGTCCTATCCTCTTACCTTGAGACCTTGGGTAAATTATTGAGCCTTCCAAACCTTGACTTCTATAAAATGAGGATCAAAGTATTACCTACTTTATAGGTGTGTTGTAAGGAGTAAATGAGATAGAGGGTAAAAATATTTAACACAATGCCTGACCCGTTATAAGTGCTTAATTAGTGTTGGCTAGTTTATTTAGCTTTGAACTCTCAGAGCCTAGCACAGTACCTGATACATGGCAGGTCCTCAGCAAAATACACTGAGTGGATTTTAAAAAATATTAGAGTCTTTCTTAGTGGCTTTTAGCTTTATCTCCAATGCATTATCATTATTTGGAGGTGTTACACACTGTTTTGCAGTTATTTACATATAGCCTTATTCTCCTTACTTGGCTGTAGAATCTTTGTAACTAGAGAGATTGTCTTATTGAGTGTCATATTTATCACATATTGAGTGTCTTATTTATCACATAGAGCTTTGAACTTAGCAGGTCTTCTGTAACTAGTTTGGTTTGTATTATTTTCCTTTAGTAAAGGAACCTTTCAGTATCAAGTATCCATTTTGTGACATTGGCTGTTGATGTACATGAGGCAAGTAAATGATATACTTTGGAACCATTAAAATAATCCAGTGTATTGGGGAGTCCAGTTTTTTTGGTAATTATTAGAGTTGTAGAATAAATTCTTTGGATTGGAAAAGAACACAAGGGGCATCATATCAAACCATCTTTCTTCTGACTCTTTTGGGTATAATTCAGTCTTTCAAAAATGCATAATATCTCAAAATGATGGCATGAATAAGTGTGTTTGCCTTGGTTCTTATTCCCACTGATTTTATACACACACACACACCCCCCACACCCATACATATGGAAATTGAGTGTCCCTAATTCGAAAATCCAAAAACTCTGTGAGTGCTGACATGAGGCCACAAGTGGAAAACGCCACACCTGACCTCACATGATGGGTTGCAGCCAAAACGCAGGGGCACAACACACAGTTTATTCAGTATCCCCAAGGGAAAAGATACCCTGTCAGCCCCCCTCAGCTGTGATATATCTTTTCCCCACGTGCCCAGATTCCCCTATGCAAGCATGCCCACAAAGGGTAATAAAATGGCACATGTGCAGGCCCAACACACCCTGCATGCAATATTCACTGTGGTTTTTTTTTTTGTTTTTTGCTAATTCTTTGCTATGTAGTATAAAGATATTGTTGAAAATGTCCTAAAGGCCTGAAAATAGCTCTTTGAGTAACAGTGATAAGAAAAAGAGGAAGAATTTATGTCTATCCATAGCACAGAAAGTCAAGCTGTTGGAGAAACTGAACAGCAGCATGTGAAACATCTTAAGAGTATGGTGTTGGAGTGACTACCATATATGACATGAAGAAACAGGAGAATAAACAGATGAAGTTCTGTGCTGAAAGTGATGAACAGAAGTTAATGAAAAATAGAAAAATATTGCTTAAAGCTAAAAGTGAAGTTCTAGAACATGTATTGGAAGAGTGGATCTGTCAGTATTGCAAGTGAACACGTGCCAATTAATGGTATGCTGATCATGAAACAATGATCTGTTATGAATTAAAAATTAAAGGAAACTAGTGCGTGCCTGTAGTTTCAGCTACTTGGAAGGCTGAGGTGGAAGGATCGCTGGAGCCCAGCAGGTTGATGCTGGGGTGGCAGTGAGTGTGCCACTGCGCTCCAGCCTGGGTGACAGAGTGAGACTTCAACTCAAAAATAAATAAATAAATAAATAAATAAATAAATACATAAATAAAGGAAACTTTGGATATTCAATGGACTGGTTGCAGAAATTTTAGAAAAGAGATGTCATTAAAGATTTGTGGTGATAAAGTACCTTCAGATCAAAAAACAGCAGAGGCATTCATTGACGAGTTTGCCAAGATCACTGCTGATGAATCTGATGCCAGAATAAGTCTAAAATGCTGATGAAACATCACTGTTTGGATGTTATTGCTCCAGAAAGACACTGACTATAACTCACAAGATAGCCCCTACTGTCTCATTAAGGATGCCAAGGACAGAATAACTGTACTAGGATGTGCTAATGCTGCAGGCGTGCATAAGTATAAACTTACTGTGACAGGCAAAACCTTGTGTCCTCACTGTTATCAAGGAGTGAATATCTTACTAGTCTGCTATCATGCTAACAAAAAGGTATGGGTCAACAGGGACATTTTTTCTGATTGGTTTCACAAACATTTTGTACCAGCAGTTTGTGCTTACTATAGAGAAGCTCAACTGGATGACAGCTGCAAGATTTTGTTCTTTTTGACAACTGTTCTGCTCATCTTCCAGCTGAGATTCTTATAAAAAATAATGTTTGTACCGTGTACTATTCCCCAAATGTGACCTAATTCAGCCATGTGGCCAGGGTATCCTTAGATCATTGAAGAATAAATATAAAAATATTTTCTTGAGCAACATGCTAGCAGCAGAGAACAGAGGCATGGGTGTGGAAGGTTTTCAGGAGTTTAGCATGAAGGATGCCATACATACTGCTGCCAGTGCTTGGAGCACAGTGACTAAAGATACTGTTGTGCATACGTGGCACAACCTCTAGCCTGTGACTATGTTAAGTAATAATGATTAACAGGGTGGTGACATTGAAGGATTCCCTATGTCAAGCAAGAAAAAAATGATGTCTGACCTCTTTACATAGGTCACAAATATCCCTTCAGAGTCCATCAGTAAACTGAAATAAGTGGATATTGAAGAAGTTTTTAACATCAATAATGAGGGTCCAGTAGTTCATTCATTGATTGATGGTGAAATAGCCAAAATGGTTCTGAATCAAGGTGACCGTGGTAATAGTGATGATGAGGATGACATTAACACCGAGGAAAAAGTACCTATAGATGACATGATGAAAATGTGTAATGGGCTTACTGCAGGACTGGAGCAGCATACTTTCATAACTGAACAAGAAATCATGTCAGTTTACAAAATGAAAGAGAGACTTCTAAGACAAAAAACATTGCTAATGAGGCAGATGACTCTCTGGAGGAAACATTTAAGAAGGCCATCCAGCAGACCCTAGAGGTTTTAATTCCTGGTCCCTCAATTGCTTCTGATGTTTCTTCTCACCTAAAAAAATAAGAGTGTACACTAACCTTTTAATCAAAACACAGCACTGCAGGTGGAGACTGAAAGCCTGCTGTTTGTTAACAGCTGATACAGGTATTCTGGTGATGCTGCTGTGTTGCTTAGCTATCCTGGGCACATTTTTTCACTGTATTAATGGCATATCATATATTTTTTTTTTTTTTGAGTTGGAGTCTCACTCTGTCGCCCAGACTGGAGTGCAGTGGCCGCTCCCGGCCACCGCAGCCTCGACCTGCTGGGCTCCAGCGATCCTTCCGCCTCAGCCTTCCAAGTAGCTGAAATTACAGGCATGCGCTACCACGCCCGGCTGATTTTTTGATTTATTGTAGATATGAGGTCTCACTGCCCAGGAGGGTCTCGAACCCACGGGCTCAGGCAATCCACTCACCTCAGCCTCCCAAAGGCGCGGGATTACAGGCTGAGCCACCGAGCTTGGCTTCATATTGTTTTTTACTGTTAAGTACTTATGTGTGAATAAGTATGGAAAATTATTGTTTTTAATAGCATATAAATTCAGAATCAGAATGATGGTGGTGTCAAACAACCAGATTATCCACGAGTGGCTGAGATGATGAAACTTTTGCTTTCTGATGTTTCGTTGTACATAAACTTTGTTTCATGTACAAAATTATTTAAAATATTGTGTAAAATTACCTTTGAGCTATGTGTATAAGGTATGTATGAAATATAAATGAATTTTGTGTTTAGATTTGGGTCCTATCCACAGGATATCTCATTATGTATATGCAGATATTCTAAAATAAAATAAAAAAAAGTGAAATCTGAAACGGTGGCCCCAAGCATTTCAGATAAGGGATACTCAACCTTTATACGTGTGTCTGTGTGTTTATGTATGATAAAGGAAAAATACTATAAAAGAAAAAGTAACAATTGTATATACATATATAATCTATCATATGGTAAGTGCTGCTTTTCTTTTGTATCCTCCATATTTAATAGGTCAATTTTCTTTAGTTTATAAAACTCAATGATTATCAATGTAATTTACACCTGATAGGGTGACCTTCTTCTAGTCCTGGTATCATTTTTCCAGGAAGTCTGACTTTAAACAATGTTGAACCTCTTCTCTTAGTAATATCAAGTGTTTTTTAATTGCCTTGCTCAGTAGACTCCATAAGGATGTGAAAAGACTATTTTAGATATGGTTTTGACAGTATTTTCAAGCTTCCAGCTTTGCATCCTACACTGATTTATATATTATTCAGTATTTTTATACATTCATTTTCTCTCCAAAGCTCTGTTATATATACATAATTTTCTTAATCCTTTAAATAGTGCTGTGGTTATCATTGTAGTTAACATGGGCTGATTTTTTAATTTTTTCTGAAAGGTTAACCGGTGAACAAAGAATTTAAGTGATTTACACCAGTTATAATAGTTAATAAGTGATAAAGCTACAAGATGAACATTCTAGCATTCTAGCCACTTCCTTTTCCTCCTTATGCATCATAAAATCATGTCTTAAGCAGACAAATAGAACTAAATTTCATGTGTACTTGTGTTGCCCATACAGGTGCATCTCATCTTAAACCATAGATTCAGTCATGAAAATTTAAAAATAAATTATAGATTTATGATAATCTTTAATACAAAGAAATCCTTTGGAAGTCATCCTTCTATAATGTGTCTTTGTTACTCATTTATGCAACTTACCTTTATTGACCATCTCTTATGTTCAACAAGCTAAATGAGATTCAGGTTTGTATAACTTGAGTTTTCTTAAAATAAGAAATGCCTATTTAAACACAGTATCCATAGGAACATAAATTTATCAAAAAATGAAGTGAGAGGAAAAAAATGAGAATTTAAAGTGAGATTATAACTTGAGCATTGGTATTTAGATGTACCCCCCCACCGCCACAGTCTCAATTGAAATCACGGTACATTTTTAAAATATGGAGAAACTAAATTAGTATTGGAGGCCAGGGAGGGGTTCCATCTTCATGCTGCAAACTGAAGAATTTCCACTTCATATAGTGCAGATGGGATCATATTGAAGGAGTATACTGAAACCAACTTGCAATTTCACTTCCTGAGAAAGTGACAAGAATTGAGTTGGGGGTGGTTAGGATAACCTGTATAGCCTTAAAAGGCTATTTGCTTTCACAATTATTGATGGCTTAAGAGTGTCATGAGAAGTCTGAGAAATAGTCACACTGAGGTCAAAGCAGACACTGCATATGGGCTTTACTCTGATCCAGCAGGCAACAGCATTCAAAAGACTGGCCACTCTGTACCTGGAGTGGAGGTCAGATTAATTTATAAAGTGTTTATATTGGAAAATTTAAAGTTTTTCCTGCTGGGAGCTATCCGTGGCTCCAGCTCCCTCCCTACTTCTCTTGATGGCTGTATATGAATTTATATTAACCAGTATTCCATTGAGAGAATCTAAGAACGTTAGGATGGATGGTGAAGGGAATGAAAGAGAACCCACCTACCCTGTTTTGGGGAAAACACCAGCCTGCATAGATTGTTTTTTGTTCCAGAAAGAACAAAGAAACCCAATGTAAAGTTTCTGAAAAGACTCCACAACATAAATGGAGGACATAGTATTCAAAAGACAGAGAAAAAAAAACATATTTCAAAAGCATGTTTTCTATAGAAAAATATTTTTTGATAACATGCTTTGTGGTTTCTATTGAGTGCAAGGAAGTATATAATACAAAGTAAACAGTGAAAGCAAACTCTGTGAAGTGAGAGCTTAAAGGAAAAAAATAGAAGAGAATAAATGAAAAATATATCTGAATGAGACTGTAGGCAAAAAGTCAAAGGGAGCTTGCTGAAGAAGGAAACGAAAACATGTGTCATATGTAGTAAAGAAGAAAATTAAAACTGGGGAAGATAGGGTGAGTGGTGGAAAATGTAAACTTGAGAAAATCTCCCAAAATTCAGAGGAAAATGGTGTAAAAGCAATGAGATAATGAAACGTCGGATAGAGGATGGAGCTCTAACAAGCAGATGGTTGTTCCTAAAGAATTAGAGGCTAGGCTGTTGCCTTGCTGAGCTATGGTGTAGCCATGTGCTCTTTGAGCTATGGCCAGGCCAAGTCTTTGGCCCTTTTCCCTACCTTGGGGAGGTGAATCTCCTCTCTCTCTCTCTCTCTAATTTATTTCTAAATAAACTATATTTTCTAATAAAAAAAAAGAATTAAAGGCTAGATTAAAAGCAACTGAATTGATTAAGATACCATAACAATAAAAGCAAAAACAACATTCTGGACTATTGAAAGACATAGATCTGCAGATTGAATACTTACTCTATACCAGAGAAAATAAAAAAGAGACCAATAATTAGACATATCTCAGCAAACTTTATATTTACTTCAAGGATAAAGAAAAGAAATTACCATGCATCCTGATAGAAAAAGTAGTTTAACCTCCAAAGGAGAAGTTGATATTAGAATTCTCAGCAATACTAAATGCCAGAAAACAATGAAGCAATGTCTATAACTTTTAGGGGAAAATGATCGTGACCCAGAAATTGTAGACTCAGCCAAGTTGTTATTCACTAATGAAAGCAGCAGAAAGATGATCTCAGTTGTATAATTTATAAAAAAATATGCCATTCACATACTTTTCCTGAGAAAGTTACTTGAAGGTATACTCCAGCCAATTAAGAGATAAAGCAAACTAAACAGTTCAACCTTGGGAGAGTCATGAAATAAAAGGATTAGTGGTAAGCAGCAGAAAGAAACATGTAATAGGTAGTTATGAAATATAAATAAAATTCAAAACAAACATTTTAAGTATTTATTGCAAGATAAAATAACAAATCATAAAATAAGCCCTAAATACAAAAAGGAATAGAAAAAGGAAAAACAAGTTTACTTTTCTGTATTTAAGTGAGTTTCAGTTGATATTAATTTTTGAAATTAACACTTGAACTGACATTAAAAAAATTACAATTAATAGAGTTAAAATATCTTTCAATCAAGGGGAAAAAAACTCTATATATCATCTTTCTCTAGGTTCTATGAATGTTCTGTTTAACTCTTCTTAATAAACATACGTTTTATGTTTTTAACTATGCTTTTTTTTTTTTGAAAGCAGGATTTATTGAGAGGACAGAAAAGATCCCATAGTGGGAGGGGACCCGAAGGGGTTGCCCTGTTTTTAACTATGTTTTTAAAAAAGACTGTCGGCAATATAGCAGAACATTAACATTGTTTATTGGTTGATGGTGGGATTTTGTGGTACATAAGTCTTCAGTAAGTATGAGTATGAATTAGTTTTATAATCAGAAAAACGTATGAGTTATTTAAAAGAATATACAATTTGACATAGCTATATGATCACAATTATGTTAGGGAAAGATACCCACAACAGTTGCTTCTAGGTAATAGAAATGCCACATACTTTTTTCTTTTCCTATCTATTTTCATATTTTTGTAATACATGTGTATTAACTTTTACAGTGGGAAAAGTAAACTTAAAAGAATCTATGTATACAACAGAGTTATAACTACAAATTTATGACATTGAATGCTTTGTTCTTCCCCTCAAATTAAAAATAAACTAAGTATTTTGCTTAAGACATTCAAAAATGCACAATAAAACAGACATCAGAGAGCAGAAATAAAAAATAATAAATTTAAATCACAATTTCATAAATCAGTAAATAAGATCTGAACAAGCACAGTCTAAGAATTGATTCTTTAAAACAAACAACAGAATTAAAAAATTTCCAGCTTGTTTGCTCAGGAGAGCAAACAAAAAATACAGAAAACGATGTGTTAAAATCATAAATTTGGAGGAATTAAAATGTACAGCTATACTAAATATGAAATGAATACTGGAGTAAAGATTAATTAGCAAAATTGACTCAAGGAGGACTATGCTGGAATTGGTCAACAACTATGAAAATATTAGAGAAAACTGCCAAAGAGCTACTCCAAATGTTAAGCAATTGTCTCTAAGTAATATGATTATAGTCTGTTTTCCCCCTTTTGTGCTCTTTAGTAGTCTCAAAAATTTTACAATAAGTAGGTACGAATTTTAAAGTTAGATATGAATAAAGACCAACTGAAAAAGCAAAATCTCTCCATCTCTCAAGGCAGTTTGTTCCTTTTGAGCTTTAAAGATAGAAATAGCTGCCTTTCTAAAATTTAAGTGAAGCGAAATATTGACATGCCCTGAAAGGACTGTCAAGGTTCAAGGAGTCTGTTAATGGGCCTAAGAGGTCCTGTGACTCTGGACTGACTAATGGCCCAGGGACCACTAACGGCAAATTGAATTTCTAGATCACTGGCTGTCTTCATGGCGCTCTGCCTCCAGAACGGGAGAGTAGACATACCAAGTGCCATACAAATAGATAAATGCTAAATAATAATTCTTTGAGGTTCAATGAAATATCTGTTGTTTAAGTAGAAAATTATTTATAAAGAATGCCCCAAATTTCGCACATTTGGATTGTAACATTTTACTGGCAACATGAATAGGTGAAGTGTCCTTTACCTTACTCATGGAAAAAGTAACCGAAGATTGTGCTTTTTGATTTAGGTCACTCTTGATTTACTACACTCAAAATTACATTGCTCACTCCCATTCCTAAAGAAATAAAGTTGAGTTATGATGAGGCACTCTCTTGCATGTTAGAAACACTGCAGAGTATAGTACATGCATTTGCCATTAAAAAAAAATGTAGGGAGAGAGAAGCAGGTTAGAAAAGTATTTTTCCTACATAAAAATGTTTATGTATTTTTTTTGATAGGAAAATTATTTTGGAAAGAAAAACTTTCATTATATGTGTATATCTTATTTATCTTGTTAAATGTGTACTTATAAATGTTCATTTACACCCATCTTTGCAGTGCCCACTTGGTATGTTACTTTGCTAGGCACAGATAAATGACATACTACTCTCTTGTGGAGCTTATACAATGAGAAAGGTTAATGAAAGAGGATATTGGGCCGGGCTCGGTGGCTCAGCCTGTAATCCCGCGCCTTTGGGAGGCTGAGGTGAGTGGATTGCCTGAGCCCGTGGGTTCGAGACCCACCTGGGCAGGCGAGACCTCATCTCTACAATAAATCAAAAATTAGCCAGGCGTGGTAGTGCGCGCCTGTAATTCCGGCTATTTGGAAGGCTGAGGCGGAAGGATTGCTGGAGCCCAGCAGGTCGAGGCTGCGGTGACCGGGAGCGGCCACTGCACTCCAGTCTGGGAGAAAGAGTGAGACTCCAACTCAAAAAACAAAAACAAAAACAAACACACAAAAAAGAGGATATTGGAATGTGATGAATAGAGATATGAACAAAATGTGATAAAGGCATTGCAACCAGGGGAGTATGACCAAGGTGGCATTTCCCAAGCTCGTGTTCTCATATTAATCTGTAAGTAACTGAGAAACACCTTCTTTGGTTATTTGTGGTACACATTAGCATATCAAAGGACATGTGAAATCCCCAAATCAAAAAAAGTAGAACTTTACACAAAATGTGTATCCATAGGCTCCCCTTTCCTGTAATTCTTTATAAACAGTTTAGGGCCCCTATGGGATAAGGAATACACTTTGAGTAATGTCTATTTAAATTGTATATTAATTAGGCCATGTGCAGTGGCTCATGCCTGTAATCTCAGCACTTTGGGAAGCCAAGGAGAGAGGAACACTTGAGCTCAGGAGTTTGAGACCAGCCTGGGCACTATAGCAAGACCTCGTCTATACAAAAAAATACAAAAATTAGCCAGGTGTGGTGGCACGTGCCTGTAGCCCCAGCTGCTTGAGAGGCTGAGGCAGGAGGATCACCTGAGGCCAGAAGGTTGAGGCTGCAGTGAGCCATGATCATGCTACTGCCTCTGGCCTGGGCGACAAAGTAAGACCCTGACTCAAATAAGTATAATAAAATAAAGTGTGTATTAATTAGAAAAAAAAGCTTAACTCAAAACCTTGGCTTAGTTTTTGAAGGTTGTCTTGAAAAATATAATCAAATCGTACCTTTAATAGCTTCTTTTGTTCTATTAAAGGAAAATGAAGCACTAGTTTTCTTACACTTATATTTTCTTCTCAAAAGACTAGATTCTCAACAAAGGGGAAATCTATGATTTACTCAGTGTTATTTATAGGAAATATGAACTGTTAATTTCCCGGTAAGGCTTGGTTTTCTTTTTACTATGGATGACATTTAACAGCAGAATATAGGTAGCCTTGAATTCGTCTTGGCTTTTAAACCAAAGAAGGGAGCTAGAAATATGATGGTTTGTTTCTTTATTCTCTTTCTAATATGTCCTCAGTGGCTTCTAAGACTCAACCAGTTTGGCTCCCATCATTCTAATCTCTTCCACAGCCCCCTTAGCATGTCATGACTATTAACTAATTTTTATTTATCTAAATAAATTTCCTTTTTACCTGAAATGCTAGTTTAAAAAAATTATTTCCATTTTCCAGATGAAGAAATGCTAGTTTTCTTTATCTTTCAAATAAGAAATTGTAGATTGAACAGTTGCTGAATTTATGAATCTAACAACAAGCCGTACAGATTACAGAATTCCTATAATATACAAATATAATACACAAATTACCTACCTCACTTTAAAATTCAACATTTTTTAAAAAAGACAAATAGGGTTATTTTAATAAGTACTCAAAAACAGACTGCAGACAACAGGGATTTAGATTGGCAAACTTATTGTACTCTAACAGACTCTCTTCTTTACTGACTACCTGCAGAATTTTGACTGGGAGCAAAATCCTCAGTAATATCAAGGGCGGTCCCCCTTAGTCCTCCATGCATCCTATTGTACCTCACCCTACCAGCCTGAAGTCTTATGAAGAGATTTTGAGGAAGACATCTTGTCCCGGTTTACTTCATTCCAGTGGATTCTCTGAATACATCCTTGACCTGGGACACAAGCAGAATTCAAATCCAGTCTAAATGTTTTGTTAGGCTGCTGGTTTCCTTTTCTGGGAAGACTGCCGACTATGCCTTCTCTGTTTAAAGATTGTATAGGCGACTGGTGTTCTCACGCAAAGTGGCCAAGGTGTGGGAGAGTGGCTCATCTTTGATTCTGGCAATCTCTTGCACTGTATGCAGGGCCAGGCCCGGGTGGGCATACTGGCAAAAGCTTTTGGGAACCTGGTAAGGGCGGAAGTAGGGAGCATCAGTTTCCACAACAATTCTCTCCAGTGGGATCTCTCTCAGAGCTTCTCGGGCATGCCAGGCAGAAGGGTAAGTCAGGACTGCTGTGAAGCCCACAGACATATTAGGAAAGTACTTCAATAGGGGCTCAATGACTGGGTAACTGTCAGTGAGGCAATGCCTATGGATCTTGTAGTCATAGGGTACAAATCGTTTCATGATATCCAGCAGATCGTCATCAGCTTTTCGGCAGTGAATCACCAAGGGCTTCTTTAGGGATACAGCCAGCTGTAGCTGTCTTTCAAATACTTTGTGCTGCTTTTGGACTGGTGTGGTGCACTTATAAGAGTAATCTAAGCCCATTTCTCCAAATGCCACAGCCTTGGGATGTCGTAAGGCTTGCAAAAGATTTCTTTCTCCGTACTCATTGTAGTAATGTGCAAAATGAGGGTGACAGCCAAAGGCCCCCCAAACCAGATCCTCTTTCAACAGATCCTCCCATAGGCCATCAATTAGGGTCAGAGGATCACAGAAGTTAGTGATGCAGCCCTGAAATTCCTTAGGGAAGGAGTCGCTATAAATTTCTTTGAACTTGGTAAAGGTCCCTTTGAAAGAGAGCTTGGAATAAAGCATGTCCAAGTGACAATGGGTATCAATGAAACCCTCGCTTAGGCTTGGCTGCCAGTGGCTAGATGCATATTCTCTGTAAGGTTGTGGTAGCATCTCCTCTTGATATGTTCTCTCCCTCACCTCTGCTTCTGAATTTCTGGAGAGGTGAAACAAACAAGAATTCTGGGATCTGACTTCTTCTGTTACCTTTAGATCTCTGGATATGCCTTGGGAACTCACTGTATAATTGGAGGAATAATCACTCCAGAAGCTCTGGCTGCTCCACCCAGCCTGGAATGGGTTGTTGCTGCTGCTGCTGCCCAAGCAAGAAAAGTGAGAAGGCTTACTGCTGGGCCAATGGCTGGTGTGGTCATTCTTGGTATTGCTGGACCAGTTGGTGGTGTCATCATTCTTGGTATCATTCAACCAATCATTGGTGTCATCATTCCAAAGGGAACTATACACAGGACTGCTAGTAACATAGGTTTTGGTGTAATACGAAGGCTTTGAAACTACAGGGAGACACAGTGAGAATGGCTTCTCCTGAGAGAACCTGACTGTGTTCTCATCCATATCAGGCCCGTCATTTTCTGAAGGGGGTTGCTCAATCACCACCTTGCTATCTTTATCCTTTTGGATTACTGAGTGGGAGTTGGAATCATCCAGAAATTCTACGGATGGAGAGCTTTTTTCACAAATGACTGACTGTTGGTCACCAGGTCGCTCCTCACTTAGTTTGTTATGAGGATTTATAGTCACCCTCCTGTCACCGAAGCTGCTCATCTCTGGGGCCGACTCTTTCTGTTTTTGAGGCATAGAGATGGTAACATTCCTGGCTGGTCTTTCTCCATGATTGGGAAGCTCTCTTATGCTTGGTTTTGCTCTAGTGACAGCCTCCCTCCGAACATTTGGCATGGGTTTTCCCAAGATATCCTGGATAGCCTTCAGAAAAATAATTTTAGAGCCTCTGTCCCGAGGTCTAGCCCCCATTTTCTGGAATTTGCTTGGTTCCTCAGTCTTATTTTGACCCTTAGCTTCAGCTGCAGATTCAGGGTGCACAGAGTTACCAGAATTGCATCTGGAAACAACTTTAAGGTTGTTGGTGTCCTCCTCTAGAGAAGCCATTTCTTTTAAAAAGGGGCTGGAGGCCGGGTTCGGTGGCTCAGCCTGTAATCCCGCGCTTTGGGAGGCCGAGGTGAGTGGACTGCCTGAGCCCGCGGGTTCGAGACCCGCCTGGGCAACCTGGAAGGCTGAGGCGGAAGGATCGCTGGATTCCAGCAGGTTGAGACTGTGGTGGCCGGCCGGGAGCGTGCCACTGCACTCCAGTCTGGGTGACAGAGTGAGACTCCAACTCAAAAAATAAATAAAAAAATAAATAAATAAAAAGGGGCTGCCAAGGTGCACAGGGATCGATCACATGGAAGAAACAACTCCGAATGTTCCGGATCAGGCAGCTTTTTTGAAGCCGGCCCTAACCAGGACCTGAGACTGAGGAATGAGAGGAGGAAGGAGGAGGAAAAGAACTTGCGTGGCAAGATGCGCTCTAGGAAAACGTCCTGTGCAGGCCACTAAGTCCTCTTTCTGGGCTTTTAGCCCCTTGGGGCCGCTAATCCCTTCCAAACCACATCACTGAGCTCTCCAGGGCAGGGTAATTTGCTGGGGGTCTCTACCTGAGTGCTGCTGCAGTGATTGCTGACCTTGTATTGAAAAGCCCTCCTGCGGAGTGGGGCCCTCACACCGGAGGGAGCCTCAAGTGGCTCCAGAGTCTTGGGAACCTTCCTTCCTTCTTTCAGCTGCTCATCAGAGTTCTCAGTATTCCAGAGATGCCAAAGTCCTTCCACTGTGATGCCAAAGCACTTCGGAGAAGTCGGAACAATCTCCGTGCGGCTTGGCGTCCGAACCCACAATGCACCAAGCCTGCCAAACGGTCTGATTTTGCACTGCGCAAGCGCCTGAGAGTGAAAGTACTTCCGGAAAGGCGAAGTGCTTCCGGGCTGTCGAAACTTATCTGTCAAAACTTATCTGTCGGGACCTGGTGATGACGCAATGCCTGTAATACCGGTTTGAAATATATGGCCCTAGCTGGGCTCGGTGGCTCAGCCTGTAATCCCACGCTTTGGGAGGTCGAGGTGAGTGATTTGCCTGAGCCCACGGGTTCGAGACCCTCCTGGGCAACTTGGCGAGACCTCATCTCTACAATAAATCAAAAATCGGCCAGGCGTGGTAGCGCGCGCCTGTAGTTCCAGCTACTTGGAAGGCTGAGGCGGAAGGATCCCCGGAGCCCAGCAGGTCGAGGCTGCGGTGGCCGGGAGCGGCCACTGCACTCCAGTCTGGGCGACAGAGTGAGACTCCAACTCAGAAAAAAAAAAAAAGAAAAGAAATATATGGCCCTTCTGAGATTCTGAAGCCCTTGAAATGTCTGTAAGATGCTCTAGGTATCACATGTGGGGCTCCCCTGGGTCGGGCTACCAGTTTAGAGGCCCTGATCCTTAAGCGCTAGCTGGAGATGGGGCCGAACCCATTGCAGAAGTGGAACAGTCTGCCCACCTCCCACTCCCCTCTCCCCCATTCTCCCGAGCCAGGCTGGAAGTTCCCTCAGGGAATCATCACCCTCATTCCTCACTTCCGGGCTCTGTCACCAAACCCACTCCCCCCCACGCCCAGTTGCTGCCACTGCGTGCTGTTTGTTCCGTTCTCTTAGTCTTTTTGAAAAGCATAGTCATGGTTTTTAAAAGCATGATTTAAATATACATATTTTAAAAAAATATAGTTATAATTATGGTATGTATCCATTTTCAGTCCTGTGTGTTTTTTACTTAAAACTACTGCATATCCTCATTATTTTTCTTATTGCTATGTGGTTTTCAAAAGCCTCATACTAGTGCCTTCATAATATTCCATGGAGAACATAGACATGTCCTAATTCACCAAACCCTTCCTCTTTTGTTAACTCTTCAGGTCCTCTCACTCTACTTTTCTCTATGATTATTAAAAAAAAAGCATCCTGCAAAGAACATCTTTGCACATATAAGTTTTTCCATATTTTGATTTGTTTCTTTGGGCTACATGCCCAGAAATGGAGTTCCTGAGAGGAAGTGTAGGAATTTAAAAATGGTTTCTCATAGCATCACATTGCCACAGAAGAATTGTACTAATTCAAAATCCTATCCGTGATGAATGATCCATTTAATAGGAGATACACACATAGAAACCTGATACTTAGTTGTTATTTCTTTGTTTTGAGATAGGGTCTTATTCTGTTGCCCAGGCTGGAGTGCAGTGGCACGATCCCAGCTAACTGCAGCCTTGACCTTCTGGTCTCAATTGATCCTTTCAGCTCAGCCTCCCAAGTAGCTCGGACTACAGGTGTGCACCACCACACTTGGCTAGTTTTTTTATATTTTTTTTTGTAGAGATAAGGTCTTACTATGTTGCTTAGTCTGGTCTCAAATTCCTGGGCTCAAGTGATCCACCTGTCTTGGCCTCTCAAAATGCTGAGATTACAGATGTGAGCCACAGTACCGAGCCTTGTTGTTATTTTAATTTGCACTTTATCTGATAATTTCTTAGGGTGAACATTTCTCTTTTATTTTTTGATCCTCTTGTGAATTTTGCTTATGTTCTTTTCTCATTTCTCTTTTAGGGTCTTTTAGAAATTAATTTTAAAAACTTACAAATTAAGTTTTTGTCATATTTCTTTTTCTTTCTTTTTTTTTTTTTTTTTTTGAGTTGGAGTCTCACTCTGTCGCCCAGACTGGAATGCAGTGGCCACTCCCGGCCACCACAGCCTTGCCTGCTGGGCTCCGGCGATCCTTCCGCCTCACCCTTCCAAGTAGCTGGAACTACAGGCGTGCGCTACCATGCCCGGCTGATTTTTTGATTTATTGTAGAGATGAGCTCTCGCTGCCCAGGCGGGTCTCGAACCCGCGGGCTCAGGCAATCCACTCACCTCAGCCTCCCAAGGCGCGGGATTACAGGCTGAGCCACCGAGCCTGGCCTCATATTTCTTAAAATGATTGTTAGTATGTTTGTCTTTTATTTATATCTTAGTATATTGAAGTTACAATTTGTTTTTGTAGGCCAAATCTAAAGTTTTTAAAATGTTTTTTCTCTTTTTCTCCCAAGCTTACAGTGTCATTCCCCCTTCTAAAGAAGGCCTTGACGTATATATTTTTGGGAGGGCAAAAGGGGTTGATTTGTTATATTTAAGCCAATACTTCATCTGGTATTTCATTTTAAGTGGGGTTATACATTGATGCTTTTCCAAGTTAGTACATCTTTTTGCTTACAATGACTCCTCTTTCATTGTATTAAATTCCTGTACTTAGAGAGTCTGTTTCCAGACCACCTATTCTTTTCAGCCTACTATATCTCTTGTTACTGTGGTGTTATACTGTCTTTTTGTTTTTTTACAGCACTTTTATTTCTGAACATCATTTGCAAATGAAGAAGCACTATCTTAATAATCAAACCATTATATTAAGGTTTCAAGTCTGGGAGAGCTAGGTTTCCTCCATTATCCTTAATTTTTTTTTTTTTTTTTTTTTTTGAGTTGGAGTCTCACTCTGTCGCCCAGACTGGAGTGCAGTGGCCACTTCCGGCCACCACAACCTCGACCTGCTGGGCTCCGGCGATCCTTCCGCCTCAGCCTTCCAAGTAGCTGGAATTACAGGCATGAGCTACCACGCCCAGCTGATTTTTTGATTTATTGTAGAGATGAGGTCTCGCTGCCCAGGCGGGTCTCGAACCCGCTGGCTCAGGCAATCCACTCACCTCAGCCTCCCAAAGGCGCGGGATTACAGGCTGAGCCACCGAGCCCGGCTATCCTTAATTTTTATACTTATCTTTAATAGGCTGACCTGTTTATTTTATCAGGTAGACTTCGAATTACTTTTTTTGGGAGTTGGAGTCTTAGTCTGTCGCCCAAACTAGAGTGCAGTGGCGCACTCACGGTTGCCCTAGCTCGACCTGCTGGGCTCTGGGGATCCTTCCGCCTCAGCCTTCCAAGTAGCCAGAACTACAGGTGCATGCTACTACGCCCAGCTAATTTTTGATCTGTTATAGAGACAAGGTCTCATCAAGTTGCCCCAGCTGGTCTTGAACCTGCGGGCTTAGGCAGTCCTCTTGTCTAGGCCTCCCAAAGTGCTGGGACTATAGGCTGAGCCACTGAGCCCAGCCAGAATTACTTTTTTTTTTTTTTTGAGTTGGAGTCTCACTCTGTAACCCAGACTAGAGTGCAGTGGCAGCTCCCGGCCACCGCAGCCTCGACCTGCTGGGCTCCGGGGATCCTTCTGCCTCGGCCTTCCAAGTAGCTGGAACTACAGGCGCGCGCTACCACGCCCAGCTAATTTTTTTTTATTTATTGTAGAGATGAGGTCTCGCCAAGTTGCCCAGGTGGGTCTCAAACCCTCGGGCTCAGGTAATCCACTCACCTCAGCCTCCCAAAGCGCAGGATTACAGGCTGAGCCACCGAGCCCGGCTCAGAATTACTTTTTAAGTCTCTCCAAAACACCATTGAAATATCCACATAAAATGTTATTTTAATTTGCTTGTCCAGAATATAGTTCACTTGTCCTTTTAGTCAAGTTCTTCTGTATCTTCTAGTAAATATTTATCTGGGTTATGAAGTTTTTATTAAAACTATTTTTAAGTGTTTTGTAATTTTTTATTCTATTGCAAACATACTTTCCCCCATTGTATTTTTTAGCTAGTTATTGCTAGTACCTAAGAATATTTTTGATTCAAATATGATTATACTGAAATCTTTTATTTAAAATATTTTTTGCTTTGTCATAGGCACCTGTCTTTTGAGGAAATCTTTTATTTATTGCTAATTTTTCAGTCTTTACCTATGCCATTATCTGCCCATAATGGTAGTTTGTATGTCTTTTTTGCTGATACTTTTACTTCATATCTTTTTTCTTTGTGTAGAACTTCTAAAAACAATAGTGAATAATGATATCTAGGAGCATTACTGTACTGTTCTTGATTATTGTAGACACATAATTTAATTAAGTATAAAGTTGGATATTTAGGCTATTGTAAAGCAGATCCTTTGGTAATCTTGTTAAGGAATGATTCTTGCATTAAAATGTCTGTTGTAATAAATGGTATAATATAATTATATGCTTATATTTCTTCACTGGGAAGCATCTTTGCATCTGTGAAGGAAATGCTGCTTTTTGGGTAGGTGGCATATGACTATTATAGGCTATTGAATTCTGTTTGCTTGTATTTTACTTAGGATCTTACTTCTGTAAATTATAATTAGGGAAATTGCCCTGTAGCAGTAGTTTTCTACTTTGGTTTATACTTTGTAGTCACCTGGGGAGTTTAAGAAAAATCACTGATTCCTGGGCCCATTCTGAGAGAAACTGATTTTTTTTTTTTTTTTTGAGTTGGATTGTTGCTCTGTCGCCCAGACTGGAGTGCAGTAGCCGTTCCCGACCACCGCAGCCTCAACCTGCTGGGCTCCGGCAATCCTTCTGCCTCAGCCTTTCAAGTGGCTGGAATTACAGGCACGCACTACCACACCCGGCTAATTTTTGATTTATTATAGAGATGAGGTCTCGCCAAGTTGCCCAGGCGGGTCTTGAACCCCCGGGCTCAGGCAATCCTCTCACCTCAGCCTCCCAAAGGCATGGGATTACAGGCTGAGCCACCGAGCCCGGCTCGAGAAACTGATTTTAGTGTAGGCGGTTGAGTGGTGGTAGGTGTGGATGTGTCCAAAATATCAGGATGTTTAAAACTGTATAGGTAATTCTAATATGCAGCCATGGTGAGAACTATTGTTCTGTAGTTTACTCTTTTCATGGTACATGTATCAGGCATTAGAGTTCACCTTTGTAGCTTTCCATCTTTTTTGGTATCCTGGGGAATTATATAATGTGGTCATTATCTTTTCCTTGAAAGTTATATGAATTAATTAGTAAATCATCCTAGTTGGAGCCTTTGTTGGGACAATTATTTGGTAATTTTTTTTCACTTCTTACTGGGCTATTAACTTGTTGATGAAAAAACCAAACTCTGCAAAACATTTAAAGATGTTTATTCTGAGCCATATATGATTGACCTAGGCCTGTGGTACAGTCCCAAGACGTCTTGAGAACATGTGTCCAAGGTGATTGAATTACAGCTTTGTTTCATACATTTTTAGGGAGACAGAAGTTACAGACAAAAAACAAATCAGTAAATGTGAGGTTTACATTGGGTAGGGCTGGGAAAGGCAGGATATCTTTTAGCAAGGGGTCTTGCATATGATAGTTGCATTCAAAGAGTTTCTGATTGGCAATTGGTAGAAAGAGTTAGATACTCTATCTAATGAATTTGAAATCAGTAAAAAGAAATGTTTGAGTTAAGATTGGGTACTTGCGGAAGCCCAGGCTTTTGTTTTGTAGATGAAGCCTCTAAGTTTCATAGAAAATAGGTAGTAAATGTCTTCAAAGGTATTCTCTACAAATGTAAAATTTCCCAAGAGACAGCTTTGTAGGGTGACTTCAAAATATGTCAAAGAAACATATTTTGATGTAGAGTATGTTTTTTTCCTTTAGGGCTTGCTATCTGTCCTGGGATGCTTTACTAGTGTCAGGTCAGAATTTGGTATCTTATTGCCACAGTCTGTTTTGTCAGTTTTATGATTTCTATTTTAATGTTAATGATAGTCAATTGTGCCTAAAATTCCACAAGAGAGGGGAGTATAAGGCATGTCCAACCTCCTATCATGGGCTGGAATGTAGTTTTTCAGGTTTCTTTTGGTCCAGAGGGAGTCTGTTCAGTCTAGTGGGCTACTTAACATTTTATTTTTGGTTTACAGCTTTTTGGTAAGTCACAGTTTTTACAGAATATCAATAATTTAATTGTAATTTTAAAATTTATTTTCATATAAGTTTGTATAGTTTATTATAAGATAATTTGTCTTATAATCTGCATCTCTGTCATGTACTCTCATTTTATTTATGTTTTTTCTTGATTAGTTTTGCTAAAGTCTTACCTATTTTAATTATTTTAAAAGTTCTTGGGTTTATTTATTGTAGTTGTTTTTCTCCTTTCAAGTTAATTCATCTGTGCTTTTTTTTTTTTTTTTTGAGTTGGAGTCTCACTCTGTCGCCCAGACTGGAGTGCACTGGCCGCTCCCGGCCACCGCAGCCTCAACCTGCTGGGCTCCGGTGATCCTTCCGTCTCAGCCTTCCAAATAGCTAGAACTACAGGTGCGCGCTACCACGCCCAGCTAGTTTTTTATTTATTGTAGAGATGAGGTCTTGCCAAGTTGCCCAGGCGGGTCTCGAACCCGCGGGCTCAGGCAATCCATTCACCTCAGCCTCCCAAAGCGCGGGATTACAGGCTGAGCCACCGAGCCTGACCATCTTTGCTTTTATCATTTTTACTTTCCTACTTACTTTCCTTATGATACATCTTTGCACTTTCAAAAGTTTTTGTTTGATCCATTGCTCTGGCTACATTTCAGAATTACATTTACAGTGTAGGAAAGAAAAAATAATATCTTTTGCTCACCCATTGCAAGGCTTATGGCTGAGACTTCTATAACAAAAGAGAGAAAAAGCACACAAATTTATTTAACCCTTTGTACTCGGTGACATCTTGTGGAGCGTGTACTAGCAACTCGACTGTCCTGTTTTACCAAACAGTGAAAAACAAATTGCTTCACATTAAATAGTATAGCATCGGAACCAGTTATTTTATTGTAATGGTATTTGGCTTATAATGGAACTTTGGACACTGAGGAACTTATTTGTGACAAAAAAAAATCAAAATATTATGTCTTATGTTTTTCTAATGTGGTAACATGTGAAGCAGTCACCGACATGCATTGCAGATTCATTGATACATGTTGTACAATAGTAATTTGTTTGACGTCTTTCACCTCGTAGTTTTTTTTTTTTTTTTTGAGTTGGAGTCTCACCCAGTCGCCCAAACTGGAGTGCGGTGGCTGCTTCCGGCCACGGCGCCTCGACCTGCTGGGCTCCGGGGATCCTTCCGCCTCAGCCTTCCAAGGAGCCGGAATTACAGGCATGCGCTACCACGCCCAGCTGATTTTTTGATTTATTGTAGAGATGAGGTCTCGCTGCCCAGGCGGGTCTTGAACCTGTGGACTCAGGCAATCCACTCACCTCAGCCTCCCAAAGGCGCGGGATTACAGGCTGAGCCACCGAGCCCGGCTCACCTCGTAGTTTTTTGTTTGAGCAGACAATGCAGTTTCGTTTTCTTCCTCCCATATTAATAATATATAATTCATTGTCCAGCCTGTTTGAAGACTATGTGAAAGGACATTTTCTTTCTACATAAGGCCAGCTGATTTTTAAAAATGTATATCTTAGTATATATTCCATCTTTTTAGGGTCACACTCCTAGCGGGGCCTCCAGAATGCTAAGTCAGGCCCGCTGGGAGTGTGAGTGTCTGTTGTGTGATCCCATGCTGCATGAAAGATGCAAAGAATTGCACAGAAGTTAGATTAGAAAATATGGTAGCCGGGCTCGGTGGCTCAACCTGTAATCCCAGCGCTTTGGGAGGCTGAGGTGAGTGGATTGTCTGAGCCCGCGGGTTTGAGAGCCGCCTGGGCAACTTGGTGAGACCTCGTCTCTACAATAAATAAAAAAATTAGCTGGGTGTGGTAGCGCACTCCTGTAGTTCCAGCTACTTGGAAGGCTGAGGCGGAAGGATCGCTGGAGACCAGCAGGTCGAGGCTGCGGTGGCCGGGAGCGGCCACTGCACTCCAGTTTGGGCGACAGAGTGAGACTCCAACTCAAAAAAAAAAAAAAAAAAAAAAATATGGTTTATTTAAAATTAGAGAGAGAAAGAGGAGTCTGGGTGTGGTGGCTCAAGCCTGTAATTCTAGCATTTTGGGAGGCTGCGGTGAGAGGATTGCCTGAGTCTACGGGTTCGAGAAGAGCATGGGCAACTCGATAAGTCCCCATCTCTACAATAAATCAAAAAATTAGCTGAGCGTTAGCACATGCCTATAGTTCTGGCTACTGAGAAGGCTGAGGTGGACGGATCACCCCAGCATCAACCTACTGAGTGTGTGAGTGTGCCACTGCACTCCAGCCTGGGCGATGAAGTGAGATTCCAATTCAAAAAGAAAAAAAAAAAAGAAAGAGGAGATTCACCTCCCCAATGTAGGAAAGCTTAAGAAAACATGGCCTGACCATAACTCAAAGAGCACATGGCCACACCATAGCTTAGCAAGGCAATGACAAAATGGCTGCTTATGGTTGAGTCCTTTTAACCTTTTTCCTTTGATGGGGGAAGATCATTAAGGTTATTGGGTGGTGGTCTGTTCCAAGTCATCATGAAGGAGCAGGTAAGTGCAGGTACTGATGTTAGGTGATGGACAGCAGGCAGGTGGGTGGGTTAGTCACTTGATTGCTGCCATGGTGGTAGGCTAGATGGGAGGAAACAAGGGGAGGGAGTTTTCCTGCAAGAGACTTGTTAGACATTTGCCATCCCCAAACTCCTTGACCAAAGGGTGGTTTATTATCATTTCTATGGCTTCTGTCAGCCAAGGGGTGATCTTTGATCTTCCACCTTGACAAGGAACCTGAAAGTTTCCTAGAGATTATTTTGTCAAACCATGAATTGAAAGGTTGGACTGTTGGACTGCCCTGGTCTTGCATCTGATGGAAATTTATCTCATCTATGTTCTGACTTGTGCTAGATTCAAAGCAAAGCGTGTCGGGGTGAAGTCTAAGCAAAACTAAATTTATTCTAGGTTTCTATAGGTACCTCGTTTCACATCTCTTTATTTGTTTTTTTGTGTAATTTGAATAGAAAACTTCAAGGAAACATACAGTTTTTAAAAATTGAATTTTAAATATGTGGGGTACAATTCAGGGTTATGTATACAAATGTTCATTATGCAGGTACTCTTGAGGAAACATGCGTTTTTGAAAAAATTGTGTTGACATAAATTTGTCCTGTATAATCATCAGCAATTTCTTTCTGTCCCCTGAGCAGGGACATCTGTATGGTTTGCTAGATTTATGATGACCTCTCAGAGGGGACACCTGAGTACAAAGTGTTAGGGTATGGCAGACAGGGTGAGGGACGAGAGGTGCAGGGAGGCGCACAGCACTACCGGGACTGGCAAGCCGGAGGTGCACGCTGGGAACCCAGAGATCCGAGTAAATTGCAAAGAATTGCGACACACAGAGGTTAGAAAAGAAAAGATTTAAGAAAAGTTCACCCCACACAGACAGGGAGTGGGTCTACACTCTAGGTGAGTGTGGCGTCGTAGCCTCCTAGAGTCCTGGCTTAAATTCTTTTCTTGGAGATGTTGCCGGTAACTGCTGTGACTGCTGTGACTGCTGTGACTTCCTTATCGACCACCTATGGATGTCTTGGAGAACCTGTGACACAGAGACCCATTAATGTTCTTCCACATTATCATAACTCCTAGAGAAGGGCGTGACAAGGATTCTAATGCTGCTGCACCTTCCCAAACGACATTCCTTAGACCTAATGGAGGGTGTACCTCCCCTTATCTCCTAGGCGTTCCCAGTAGGTAGGTTCGGGGAGATCCTTGGCTTCCCTGTAGATAGTGCCCAATTTACTGGAAGATCGAATCCCCACCTGCTCTCCCTCTGAGCAGTTATAACTTATGTAATTACAAGTTTCATGACTTTTACAGTCCTTGCCCAATGCATGATGTCTTAAGCCTTGTAAATTCCCTTTACTCTAGGCAAGCTTGATTGCCACTATGAGAAACCTCTGAAGCCTGGAAGTCTGTTTCTGACAAGACAAAGTCGGCAAAGTTAATTATACCTAAAGTGTGCATTTCTCCAAAAGCATAGCTTCTACTTTCTCATCATTGTGTCAGGGTTTAAGAACAAGATGAAAAATGGCTTCCCACTCTCGGTCTGTCCTTTCACAAAGGGTTAATAAAAATTTCACCATGAGCAACCCCTTCGGGCCTCCACCTACTGTAGGAGCTTTTCTGTCCTCTCAATAAATCCTACTTTCTAAAAAAAAAAAAAAAGTTTCACCACATGACATGGGAGACTTCAAAAATGAATATTCAAATAAATAAGGGAAAATTGTGTTTTTATGGACAGTGTGCAGTAGTATGATTAGAGGACAAAGGGTTGGATCTAATGATAATACACTGGTGGGGGGAGTACTTAGCAAGAGCTGTTTGTTCAGGTTCTTCAATTTTTTTTTTTTTTTTGTCTGTTGCCCAGACTGGAATGCAGTGGCATGATCACTACTCACTGAAGCCTTGAGCTTCTAGTCTCAGGTTATCCTTCTACCTCAGCCTCCTGAGTAGCTAAGACTACAGGTACATGCCATCGTGCCCAGCTAATTTTTAAAAGTTTTTTTCTGGAGAGACAAGGTCTTGCTGTGTTGCTCAGGTTGGCCTCAAATTCCTGGTCTCAAGCAATCCTTTCATCTTGACCTCCCAAGGTGTTGGGATTGCAGGTGTGAGCTAAGGCTGGGCACCTCAGATTCTTATCTGTGTCCCTATGTGATATTTCTTTCCTCCAGGTATAGGACAGGAAACCTGTCACATGAAGGGCCTATAGGAAAGGAGGGAGGGAGAAGATCAGAGAGTAACCTTTTTAGGTTTTAGGACCTGCTTCAGGGTGGAATGATGGGAGAAGGTCAGAGAGCCCTTCCTGTTTATGCTGTTTTCTTAAATACCAAGGTACCATATTTGTGGGTAGCATGTTCTGAACCCCACCAGTAGCTTTTAACAAATACAAATCCTTCCCCTCAACGTTCTGATTTAATTTATTTAGGCAAGGGTCTGATGTTTAAATTTTGTAAAGTTCCTAATGTGCAACCAAGGCTGAGAAACACTATTAGCAATTTATCCTCTCTCGAACTCTAAATTTTCTTATGTAATTCATTAATTTACCCCAGATTACAAATTTGCCTGTATCCTTTAAATGCAGGGCTTTGTAGGGCTTTATATTTTATTGTATTCTTTGCCATTTTGGCATTTTAAAATTCATTTTTGGCCGGGCTCAGTGGCTCAGCCTGTAATCCCAGCACTTTGGGAGGCCGAGGTGAGTGGATTGCCTGAGCCCGCAGGTTTGAGACCCGCCTGGGCAACTTGGTGAGACCTCATCTCTACAATAAATCAAAAATTAGCTGGGCATGGTAGCGCGCACCTGTAGTTCCAGCTACTTGGAAGGCTGAGGTGGAAGGATCACCAGAGCACAGCGGTTCCAGACTGCAGTGACCGGGAGCGGCCACTGCTCTCCAGTTTGAGTGACAGAGTGAGACTCCAACTCAAAAAAAAAAAAATTCATTTTTGGCACAATTATTAGGAGTGACGATGTTTATTAGTTACATTATACATTTATAGTTGTATTACTTTGTGGACAAGGACTATAACTTGTATATTTTCTGTTTTTTAAATTTATTAGGATTTTTGTGAATTAGCATATACATTTTAGAAATATTTCTGTAAATATACATTGTCATGTGTAAATGAGCCATCTTCTACATGCAACACACAATTTATTATCGTTTATTTTCTTGATTCTGGGACTCCATAAGCATGAGAGAAGCCATTCTCTTAATAAGAGCTTTTTCAAGAATAAACAACATTGCAATAAATGTACACAAAATTTTGATCATCTACTAGCTAACTTATAAAAGCATGCATTTATCCTGACCATTATAACCCATTTTTAGTACTTCACAATTTAAGCCTGAGCCTTTTTCATAAAATATAGAGACTAAATATTTTATTTTGGACTTGTGATGCTGAGCTCTTTAGAAAATGTTGAGCCTCACTGAACATTACTGGTGTTTCGTCTTTCTTTCCTAACAGCTTCTCTACAAGTCCAGCTGTGAGTTTTTTACACTTAGACGTTTTGTTTTGTTCCTGTGTAATAGTCTTTATGGCTCATGCATTGGTCACACCAACCCCCCATCTTTAAAAATTGTATGATTTATTCTGAGAGATCAGACATTTGCTTTTGCCTTCTGATTGCATTGCCTTGCCTGTGATGGACAACTTTTCTCTAAGCAATTATTTTTTGTGGCATACTGCCTCAGAGAGTAATCATTTTGAAATTATTTTAAGTGAAAATTAGGAATCCAAATTAATGTTAAAATCCAGCTGTTTGGGAAATGTAATGCAAAGCAGATAACTCAAATGACATGAAAACAGGATTAACTCTTTCCCTACAAAGCTAGATTTGCACTTTACTTCAAGTTACAGCTGCTTGCCCGTTTAAATGCTTTCCTGATTTGAGTTTCTTTTAGCCTGAATTGTAAGAACATCCTGAATTCAAAAATATTAATTTTCCCCTTATAATGAAGAAACCATGTACTTGTTATTTGCAGCTAATTGATTTCAAATTATATGTCCTCTAGGCTTAGTATCAAACTCCAAATGCCTTGGGGATCTGGGCTCATATATTACTGTAGGGCCTGTAGAGAGGCCTGTGGGGGACTGAAGATCTCATGCCCCCACCAAATGACATTTGCATTGTTTTCAAGAAAATTGCAGCCAATTACATACTTTTTAGGACCTTATTTATCTAGTTTCTGCTCAACTTATCATAAATTATGATAAAATATTATATCATAATTATGTTTCTATAAATTTTCATTTCTAACAGTTTTTATTTTAGGTTATTTTCTCTGGATTCTCTGATACATCAAGTTCTTTTTACAATTAAGTCATTTATCTTTGTGAGATAATTTTTAATATATTTGGTATCTCTTCTCTTACATTCTGCTTTGCCACGTTTTATAATTTCCTCTCCCTTTTCTATCTTTCCACCTCTACCACTTTTGCACTTGCTCTTTATCTTTCATGCTGGAGTTCAGCAGTTCTGTATACTTGTGGGACTGGAACAAACAATATCAGTCTGTCCTTCTAGACATATTGAAGTCCAGCCTAAGATAATGTCTTTTCTTTTTTCTTTATTTCCACTTAACATCTTTTCTTCTCTTTTAACGTATCATCTTATTAATATTTAATCATTATATACATGGCAGTTGTTGTCAACTGACCTATGCCAGTTCAGTCATTCACAAAATTTATACTAGTAGCATTCAATACATAGAGATGGGTGAAAGCTAAGACTATTCTCCCTACACTTTCCTACCCGATTACAAAGGAAAAGAAATCTCAGATTGAATGCTACTTATTGTGAAAGCTTGATGAATCCCCAGCCCTCTGTCCTTTTAAGTGTTCTGACATCTTTTTCCCCCTACTTTTAAAAAATTGAGATCAGCCAGGCTCGGTGGCTCAGCCTGTAATCCCGCGCCTTTGGGAGGCTGAGGTGAGTGGATTGCCTGAGCCCGCAGGCTCGAGACCCACCTGGGCAGCGAGACCTCATCTCTACAATAAATCAAAAAATCAACCGGACGTGGTAGCGCGCACCTGTAGTTCCAGCTACTTGGAAGGCTGAGACAGAAGGATCGCCGGAGCCCAGCAGATCGGGGCTGCGGTGGCCGGGAGTGGCCACTGCACTCCAGTCTGGGTGACAGTGAGACTCCAACTCAAAAAAAAAAAAAAATTGAGATGTAATTACATAGCATAAAACTCATCATTTTAAAGTGTTCAACACAATTCAGTGTCTAACGCCTTTTTAGCTGAGGGAAAATTTATATAACATAAAATTAACCATTAGCCATTTTTAAGTGTGCAGTTCAGTGACATTTAGCACATTCACAATATTGTACAACCATCGTTTTTATCGAGTTCCAAAACATATTCATCAACTCAGAACGAAACCCAGTACTCATCCAACCTGAAATATTTACTCAGTACAAATGTGACAGCATTCTAGCAATGGGGTTTAGCTAACCTTGTAATTGGAGTCAGGCCAGATAAATTCCTTAAGAAAGGAGCTGAACATAGGACTATTTTGGAATGAAGTCATAGATGCCATTTTGAATGGTATAGATCCCTTGGCTCACCAGATTCTTAGAACCTGTTTCTGTATGGACAGTGCCTGGTCAATATTTGTAATTGATCTGTGCATTTTGAGTATAATGGTTTCACTAACTAAGACTCATTTCTAACACCATTTATGGTAATTAACAAAGCTTCTTCAGTTGATAAAAGAGTACGGAGGCATTTTGTTAGCCACTTCTGAAGTGTGGGCTTCTGACAGAAATTTGTTAAACACTCCTATAGTGTGTATTCCACATTAAAATAACTGACCACCCCTGGAGGGTA
This sequence comes from Cephalopachus bancanus, assembly GCA_027257055.1. Classification (NCBI taxonomy): domain Eukaryota; kingdom Metazoa; phylum Chordata; class Mammalia; order Primates; family Tarsiidae; genus Cephalopachus; species Cephalopachus bancanus. The sequence goes on from JAPVLO010000631.1 coordinate 62,294, forward strand.
GATTGCACTTAACAGACTCACTTATATATATCATTTTGTCCACATTGAATGACCCTGGAATTACCATCATATGCTGAATTAACTTTTATAACTTTGATTGTAAAAATTGATCAAAAAAGAGAGACAAAGGGAATATTTGCATGGAGCTCTTATGTGGGCCATGGCCATTGTTTCCCTAAAGATTTGCTGAAAAATCACTGGCATGAGGCAAGATTGATTAATAGGAGAAAAGGCATACAAATTTTATTTATTGTTGTATACATGGGAGCCTTCAAAATGAAGATTCAAATTCCCAATGAATTAGAGAAACTTAAATACTATCTCAAGGTAACAGGAAGAATTGGGGGGATTGCATTCTGGTAAAACAGGTTATGGGAGGTAGGAAAAGAGGAATTCTACTGAGAGGCAAGCATCGTTGGGGGAATGAATGGATGGCGGAAACAGAAAATAACTTGCAAATAGTTATCTTTGGAACTTGCATGAACCTGAGAGACAGGTATTATTTTGCAAAAGGATTGGACCAGGGCTGATTGCATTCTTTCTCTCCTTTCTCATAAAAGGTAGAGGAAGCTGCTTGGGTGAGAATGGAGAGGTGGGGTGGGCATGGGAGGTCAGAGAGACCTTGAGGCAAAATGCTGTATTTTGGGGTGAATTTCCCTGCATCCCTTTACTCTCAAGGAGCCTGTGCCCCAGGTCAAGCTTGAAATGGTAGCTTGAATTCCCTCAGTTGTCCTCATTTACCATGTCCGCCTCAGTGTGTGAGCAAGACACCATTTTGAGCGTGATTCCAATGGCTAAAGATATATATATTATTCATACAACATGGCACCTAAGCATAAAGAAACTATTTTAACTGGTCTTCAACGGAAGAGGCAGGCAATCATCTGCTTCAACAGGGAGAAAAATGGGCTGTATTTTACTTACTGACAGGCAGTTTTCCAAAGTGGTTAAGGAATTTCCTTTTTTTAAAAAAAATTTATTTTATTTTTTTAGAGAGACAGAATCTCGCTCTGTCACCCAGGCTGAAATGCAGTGGTATGATCACAGCTCACTGCAGCCTCGAAATCCTGTGCTCAAGCTGATCAACAATGTTGTTTTTTTTTTTTTGGAGTTGGAGTCTCACTCTGTCGCCCAGACTGGAGTGCAGTGGCCGCTCCTGGCCACCGCAGCCTTGACCTGGTGGGCTCCGGCGATCCTTCCGCCTCAGCCTTCCGAGTAGCCGGAATTACAGGCGCGCGCTACCACGCCCGGCTAGTTTTTTTATTTATTGTAGAGATGAGATCTCGCCAAGTTGCCCGGGCGGGTCTTGAACCCGCGGGCTCAGGCAATCCACTTACCTCAGCCTCCCAAAGTGCCGGATTACAGCCTGAGCCACTGAGCCCGGCGGTTAAGGAATTTTCAAGGATATTTTTTATCTGATTTTTACCATCACTGCTTTAGAATCCACCTGTCCTACTTCACCCCTCCCCACCACACACATACTATGTGATTGACTCTAGCATTGAACTAAGACTCTTAGAGGTTTCTAAAGAAGTGTAAAGTGGTGTCTTCAGTGCATTGGAAGAATTTCAGATTGGTCTGTTTGAATTGCCTCAAGGAAAGCAATCAGCAGGGTGGAGAGTCAGAATAGCTTTATCTCAGAACCAAGGTGGCTTTGTATTATTGTTAATGGGGGAAAAAATGATAAAACTTCCATTCTTCTTATAGAAAATTGTATTTTGGTGGCCCAGCCTGTAATCCCAGCACTTTGGGAGGCCGAGGTGAGAGGATTGCCTGAGCCCAGGGGTTCGAGACCCACCTGGACAACTTGGTGAGACCTCGTCTCTACAATAAATCAAAAAATTAGCCTGGTGTGGTAGCATATGCCTGTAGTTCCAGCTACTTGGAAGGCTGAGGTGGAAGGATCGCTGGAGCCCAGCAGGTTGAGGCTGTGGTGACCGGGAGTGGCCACTGCACTCCAGTCTGGACAACAGAGTGAGACTCCAACTCAAAAAAAGAAAAAGAGAAATTGTATTTTGTCTCTATAATGCATACATTTAGAATCCCACTGTGAAATCCCAAAGGCAGATTCTAGTTCAGTTTATGGTAGAGCTGAATGGTGGATGTATTGCTTGAATATCATTTCCTTGTTCTAACCAGATGGTGATGAAAGTGTGAAATAATTTTTATGTACTGTATCCTAGATTGTATATCTATTCGTGTAGCCGATGTATAGAATATATTCTTGGAAAAATTCCTTCAATTTTTTTCTTTACATTAACAAAAGGTATACAGGCGGTAGCTTTATTGATTTTAAATTTCCTGAAATTTTTTTCAGTTCTTAGTTTCTAATTATGATTCCAACAGGTATTATCTTTCGATGCCTATTTGGAAGATGAAGTGGCTGATAAAAGCCAAGAAAACTACAGAATAAGATACTATAAAATCTACTTCTACCTTGAAGATGACACAATTCAAGTAAATGAGCCAGAGTTGAAAAATAGCGGACTGCCTCAAGGTATCTATTTAAAGTAGAGTTATGGTTCTTTCCTTCTAACTCCTGCCTTTGTATGCTGTCTTTCCTTAGCTTTTTAAAAGACCTCATGCTATTACTTAGGTACCTAACTTGTTGGCAGTGGTGGATTTAAGCATGCTGTTAGCGTGTAGTTATTGATGATGACTTATCAGCTTCATATTCCCCACACCTCACCATTGGGCAGTTATCTCAGTCTTCCATGGCATATTGTATCCTATCAGGTGCTGTTCTGGTATGAGCACATTCTCCTGTGTCTTTGACTTTTTCCTCAGATCCTTTCGTCTCTGCCATGAGCACATTGCTTTCTTTATAACACCCTTAGGAGAGAAGAGAAAGCTGTTCTTCACTGCCACTTCCAGATTGGTGTTGTCTTTCTTGAATGTACTGCCATTTGTTTCAATCACTCTCTCCTCATCCTCATACTTGTTAACTACAGACCTTGAAAGTAACTCACCAGAGTCATTGTTCCTGTACCCTGTCGTCTATATCCTTACTTGTAATGTGGTAGCCCCAAATCTGAGAGGGCTTGCACATAAGGTTTTTTACATATTCCAAAGAAGTCACCTGGAGGTCCAGCAGGGAATGACATTGGTTTATTAGAACTTACAGGAGGCACTGTCACTTGGGTAAAGAAAGAATCTATCCAGAAGACACTGATGTCGGCTGGTTGATGAAGAAAGAAGCCACATTGTGGGATAGTACAGCAGCCAGTTTTATGGTCAAGCACAAGTTAATTATTCAACTTGCTAAATGGTGGTTATAATCACAATGAGTAAGAGTGCCACCCACATTGTTTTCAACTCTCTGCTCAATTACCTGCACCCTGTGACTCTTTACTGGGAATATGCATATCCTGCAAAGACCAGCCTTGGCTAGAGGCTACTACTCCCTGAGGCAGAGGCAGAAAGAAGCCAGATACAGTAAGTCCCCTACATACAGACCTTCAAGTTGCAAACTTTCAAAGATTCAAACGTGTATGTGCACATCCAGTCATGTAAGTTAGTTCACATGACTGCCATACGTTGTCATGTGTGTGCATTCTCTGCAAGTAGTTGTGCTTTTCTGTACTTTACTGTGTATTTGTTTTTATTATTTGGGAAGTATTATAAGCTTATTCCAGTACAGTCTATATAGCTGATTGTGTTAGTTGGGTTCCTGGACTAACTTTGTTGGACTTATGAACACATTGGACTTACACACATGCTTTCAGAACGGAACTCATTTGTATGCAGGGGACTTACTGTATAGGGGAAGAGAGTCAATGTCCAGACAGTTACCTCAAATATTCCACTTCAGCCACAGATAAGAGTTAATTCCGTGATGTGGCCACCAGAGAAGCTAGTCCTAGGTTTCATTATTATAATATGGCAGTGATCAGTGGAAGTGTTTGATTTCTTCTGTTTGTGCTGTGAGTCCTTCTCTTGAAATGATGCTGAGTTCTGGATGCCTTCAAGGGATAGCAACCATGACTGAAAATTTGACGTGTGCAAGACAGAATAGTGAAAAGGTATTTGCATGTAACAGGGAGACTTGGGTGTGCTTGGTAAGTGCCTTCAGGAATCTAAGGGGCTATCATATGGAAGAAGGGTGGCCTTACTTTCTGTATCCTAAAAAATGGGACTGGAGGTAAGAATTCAGGTCAGTAAGAGGAAGAACTTTCTGGAAGAGAACGGCTGGAAGTTGTAGTGAATGGACCTGGTGTAAGAATGGAAGAGAGGAGAGTCTCATATTTGTTTGTTCACTGGTGTAGATGGATTGCCCTGGGGGCAGGTCAGGGGTGGTTTTTCACTGACAGCATGGTAAAGGTATAGGAGTTGAGTGTTTGTTTGGTCATTTGGTATAAATGCTTTTGCAGGGTCCTTTGTTCCCTGAGGAGCCATGATTCTTGGGTGCATAGTTGTTTCTTTGTCTTTTCAAGTATTGCTACCTTCTGAGGGTAGCTCAGACTCTGAAATTACGTTCTCTAACTACAACTTCTACTCCTTTTACTTTCTCTATTTGCTCATATCTACCCTTCTCTGTTCTTAATTCTCCTAGCAAAACATCCTGAATCTGTCCATGTCTTTTCATCCCCTTCACTACCATCCTCATCCAAGCTGCCCTCATCTCTTGTCTAAAGGAATGCAGTAGCTGCTTAACATGGTCTCCCTGCTTCCACATCTGCTCCTCCTCCAATCGTTCTCTATGCAGCAGTGAGAGTGTCATATGGGATATTACCTTGATGCAGTGGTGGCCTCCAAGAAGTATGCATGCAGGTTCTCCCAGAGGCCACAGAACAGAAGGTTCATGGACCAGATTAAAATGCACAAATCACATGATGTATTAGAATAATTTAAGACACACAGTGAAAAAGCAAGGGGAAAAGAGGTGAGGTAGGTTCACACACTTAGGACAAAATGCAAGTAGGTGGAAGGACCACACTGCCTGAATCCTGGGGTCAACAATGGCCCTGTCTCTCTATTTCACCACCCTTCCATATTAAGAATATGGTTGTGAGCCCAGAATTGAGATTTAAGCAAGGAGAACCATGGAGAGAAGGGGCCTTGGGCCAAGGGCACACACTCCATTGGAGAGATGCAAGGACAAGCATGACTGGCCATGACTAGTTTGTCAATAGGCCTGCTGAATAGTCTTGAGTTTTGTTTATGTTTTTTAGGCAGAGGACACATTGGGTCAGAATGGATATCACCAATAAATGAGTGGCCAAATTAAGACCTCATGAATATTGAATACTCATGAATATTTAGTGCCTCTTATATATTTTGTGTATCATGAATATTTAGAACTCAAGTGCCTCAGCTGTGTTTAATATCTACTGAAAATTAGTTATCTCTTTGTCCTTTCATCCCTTTTTTTCTTTCTTTCTTTCTTTTTTTTTTTTTTTGAGTTGGAGTCTCACTCTGTCGCCCAGACTGGAGTGCAATGGCATGCTCCCGGCCACTGTAGCCTCGACCTGCTGGGCTCCGGTGATCCTTCCACCTCAGCCTTCCGAGTAGCCGGAATTACAGGTGTGCGCTACCACGCCCGGCTAATTTTTTGATTTATTGTAGAGATGAGGTTTTGCCAAGTTGCCCAGGCGGGTCTCGAATCCGCAGGCTCAGGCAATCCACTCATCTCAGCCTCCCAAAGTGCGGGATTACACCACTGTGTCTGGCTCATCCCTTTTTTTCTGTGTTTAACATGTACATGCCCTACTTACTAGCTAGTTACCATTATTTTACACGTCTTATGATTTCTGCCTATGTTGAATAAACTTTTTGCTTACTAATGACTCATCTAGGCCTGATGACTCTGTGTTGATATACCACAATGAGTTCAAGGGGGGAGAAACAGGAATTTGAGGACCATTGGCTCTGAGAATAAGATTGTCATGTAACCTCATTCAGTGTACAAAGGACTTCTTTCAATGCTCATGAGATTGAGATTTTTCTTAGAGCATGGCTGCATTGTGTCTAGTGCTTGGGATGATGAATTTGGAAATTTGGAAATTCAGTCAGCATTTCCAAGAAGCTTTTGTTGAATGCCTGTCCTGTCAGGCACTATGCTGGGTTTTGGGAAAATGAACAAAAGGAATAAGACTCATCATAGCCTTATCTCATGAGTTGTAATAGGCTAGCAGGTTGGAGAGGAAGGAAAGCAAGGTGACTAGTCTAAGAATCTTGAACAATTATAATGCTATAAGAAAGCGATTGGCAGTAGTGGAAAACTGTCAGGAGGGGAGGTGGGACTGGCAGTTGAGGGAAGCTGCTAGGGGAGGGAGGGGCATACCTCATCAACAAGGATACCTGCATGGTCGATGTTTATATACCCAACCCTTAATTGTACCCCACATCTTTATAATAAACAAACAAACAAATAAATAAATAAAAAGAATTTTGCAATTGTTTAGGCCAGAAATGCTGTGTCCAAACCTCATTCAGTGTGCAAAGGACTTCTTTCAATGCTCATGAGATTGAGATTTTTGGTAGGAATAGAAAATAGGGGAAGGATTTGAAAGACATTTGGTTGGCAGAGTTGATAGGCCTTGACCAGTGATTAAATATAGAGAGTGAGGAAGGGAAATATCTAATGATAGCTTGCCTACTTATCGTTATCTCATCTAATCCTCTAATGATCATTTAAAATAGATACCGTCATTGTCAACTTTTACAGAAAGCGGAACAGGCTTAGGGAGGTAATTTGCTTTGTCTGAATCTTAGTCAAGGCAGAGATCTCTGCCTAAGTGGTCTCTGTGGTCTGGGTAATGATGATACTTTTAAAAAGCCCAGTAACATGGAGCAAGGAATAGGATTGGGATTTGTAGTTGAGTTATGTTTGTCTTGGGGCATGAGACCTTAGAAGGGGTATTGGGGCATCTGTAAGGTGATGCCCACCAGGCAGGTAGAAACTTGGGATGTGTTTTAGGAAAAAAGTCAAGAATAGATTTAGGTATTGGAAATAAGGGGCGCCCAGATCGTGACCAGAGTCAGGCTATTCTGCCTTGTAGGAAGAGAACCACTGTTGAGGTGATGGAAAAAGAAAGAGGATTCGATTTAGTGTCCCTGCTTGGTTTTACTAGTGGTGGTAAAGTGTGAGGATTGGTATGAGGAGGTAGTATTAGCTTTCCTTATTGTTCTTTGGTTCCAGCTAACATATTATCCACTTCCTGCTCATTTTATTTGGAGAACTTATGGCACAATGACACATCTTTCAGGAAACATGGAAATGCCTTAACATTTTAAAAAAAGGTTTTCACAATCTTTAAGGTTGAAAGTGTGACATTTTGCTTTGCAAAAAGATAAGAGGTTTTAGACTCTTCAGGGCCATTTTTAACATACATAAGGCAGTTTTTTTTGGGGGGGTGGTTTTGAGTTGGAGTCTCACTCCATCACCCAGGGTGTGGAGTGCAGTAGCACGCTCACAGCCACCTCAGCGTCGACTTGCTGGGCTCTGGTGATCCTTCCACCTCAGCCTTCCAAGTAGCTGGAACTACAGATGCATGCTACCATGCCTGGCTAAGTTTTTTATTTATTGTAGAGATGAGGTCTCATCATGTTGCCCACACTGGTCTTGAACCCACGGGCTCATGTAGTCCTCTCGCCTCGGCCTCCCAAAGTGCTGGGATTACAGACTTGAGCTATCATGCCCGGCCCATAAGGCAGTTTTTAAAGATTGACAAGAATGTATTAGAAAATGTTTGAATAATTATTTAAGAACAGAAAGAGAAAGTTTATAACTTTTAATTCTGTGAACTTCTGTTTTACTTAAGTGTATTTGATTATTTGAGTAATACTATTGTTTTAGCAAAAAATATTTTCTTATAGGATTTCATTTAACATTTTTTTCAGATATTCCCTAACTAAGCTCTGCTTATTTTCTGATTACTTTTCCTACCATAACACCAAATTTGTACAAATGATGGACTAGAGGTCACAGGACATCCCAAGCCTGCATTAGTGACTTGCAAAATATTTTCATTATTACCTTTTAAGTGAAAGCTCATAATCCCATAGCTTACTGACTCCTGTTTAGTGCATCTTAGTTTTATTTATTTATTTATTTATTTATTTATTTAGAGTTGGAGTCTCACTCTGTCACTCAGAGTGGAGTGCAGTGGCTGCTCCCGGCCACTGCAGCCTCGCCTGCTGGGCTCCGGCAATCCTTCCGCCTCAGCCTTCCAAGTAGCTGGAACTACAGGCGCGTGCTACCACACCCGGCTAATTTTTTGATTTATTGTAGAGATGGGGGTCTCGCCAAGTTGCCCAGGTGGGTCTCGAACCCGCGGGCTAAGGCAAGCCACTCACCTCGGCCTCCCAAAGCGCTGGGATTACAGGCTGAGCCACCGAGCCCAGCCCATCTTAGTTTTATTAAACTGCCCAAGAAGAAATATGAAATGCTACTTCTGAGGATCTTGGAAAAGTATTTATTAAAACTTTTCAATTCGCTCAGCCTCTTGATTTCAAATCTTACATAAGCAGATTCTAAAAACAAGTTGAAGATAACCATAATGATGTAACTGAAAATCATTTATTTTATGTAAGGAGGAAGGAATATTCATAAAGACTCAGAGGAAAAAAAAAACCTTAAAGACAATTAGAAAGTCTCTTTGGAAGATGTCAGAATTTCTGATTGGCTCACTGTGGTCAGGACATTTCCCTCTGTGAAGACGTAGCTCAAGGGTTGTGTATAGAATACACAGCAATCATACTGTGTCACCACATTGAATTTCTCAGCAGAGTAGAGAAACCTGGAGGGCTGTAGCAAGTCCTGTAGAAAGCAAACACAAGTAGTTACTCTGTCACCAAGCTTTGTTTAGAGAGAAACCAGTCTCTCTTGAAATACTTAATATGATGATTCCTATTAAGGAAGGTCTGTTTGGACCATGGATAGTTTGAAAAATCACTTAAACACCTTTTTCAAGCTTTCCTAAATTAAGTGATTGGAAAAAAGAGAACACACTTAAAGAGTCAGTAGCTTGGTCCTCAGTGGGACAGGGTAGGTAGTATTTCTTTCGGTTGTGTCTTGAGTGGCCTGGGCCTGCTTTCCATGATCCTGTGAGCCCTGGGAAAAGGCTAGTGGTCAAGTTTAGGTGCTGTGCACTGATGTTGTTCCTGTCACTTTCACGGGATTTTGATATTTTCCAAATGAACTGGGAAGTTGAATGCATCTGTTTCTTGTGGATCTGACTATTCAGAAATTAGTGCAACAGGATGAATTATAGCCCTCCCCACACCCCCTTTTAGTTTCCCCTACTATCTTGTACTTTTTTTTTTTTGAGGGTGGGGGGAGTTTGAAATAAGCCAGAAACAATAGAGGCATCCATTAGCATGGTACCAAAATAGGCATTCATACAGCTTGTAATCAGAACAACATATTTTTAATATTCACGAGTTCTTGTTGGCAAGGAGATTTGTGTGTGTTATGAGTCAAGTAAGTCACTGTCGCACTTCAAGGCTTGCTTTTATTTCTTGCCAGGACATCACTCTCTTTTCAGTTAGATGTATTATATTTATAGAATGTGTTGCTTTTCTGCTGGAATGTAGTTAAAACAACATTAGATCAAGCCAAGAATGTCAGAGGCTAACTCAGTAGTTTTACCTCTAATTGTCTAGCAGAATAATTGTCAGTTAAATATACCAAATCCAAACTAATCCAGGCTAACGAAAGGATAATAATTAGAAATGTGCCGTGATCTCTGGTATAGTCTATATCATTTGTTCTCAGTTGGAAGTAATTATCAGAATTTCCTAGCCCATCTCAGAATTTTTTATTCTGTAGGCCTGGGGTCAAGAACTGGCTTCCCCATTGTTCTTAGTGAATCTTAGTTAAGTACACTGATTTCCACTAATGACTTATTTTGGCCCCTCAGCAGGGTAATATTTTTTATACTTAAAAACAAAACTCTAAGATAATCTACTTGAATCAAGCAAATGTAATCACAAAATAGAATTTAGTCATTCAAATCCCATTCACTCATATTGGGTATGTACTATATCTAAGTACTGTATTCCATAAAGTGGAGGAAGGGTGGTGGGAGGGTTGCTGTAAAATATAAGATGCTCAGTTATATTTGAATTTCAGATAAGCAGCGAAGAATTTTTTAGTATAGCTATGTCCCAAATATTATATGGGACATATTTATACTAAAAATTATTCATTGTTTATCTGGAATTCAAATTTAACTGAGCATCCTTTATTTTAATTTTCTAAATCTGGCAACCATAGAGGGTGGAAATTGAGTAGGGAATTGTCACTAAGTGGAACAGTGTAGAATTTAAGAGTAGTGGTGTCACTAGTCTGTGAAGATAGAAACTTGGTACATGGTGGATACTCAATAAATAGTGTGGGAAGAAGGAAGGAAGTAAAAAAGGAAATAAGGAAAAATGGTAGATGATACCTTTAAATACAATGTAGTCATCATAAACGGTACCAAATATTTGAGGGATCAGAGGTGGAAAAAACAATATCTACTAGAGAAGGTGGCATTTGGGTGGTACTTCGAAAATTTCTTCAGATAAAGATGGAAGAGAAAGGCGGAACAGTCAAAAGGAACAGCATGAGATAAAGAGGTAGGAAAGTAATGGGATAAGGAGCTGGGAGGTATTTGAGAGCAGATCATAGATTGCATAAGGAAAACCGGATAAGAAGGTGGTAATGCAAGAGGACATTAGAGAACCTACCAGGCTATTATTTTGGTGTTTATTCAGTGGCTAAAAGGGAAATGCATAGGGTTATTATTACTTATTATGATCAGAAATGTAGAATTAATTATTTTTTATTCTTTTACTGTGAAGCAGATACTAGGTTTTATTTACATATATATATATATATATATATATATATATATATAGAGAGAGAGAGAGAGAGAGAGAGAGAGAGAGAGAGAGAGAGAGAGAGTTATTCTTGTGAAATAAAAATTCTAAAGGGTAACATTTTAGAAAAATAAAAGTAAAACTGGAATAGCCATTTTAGGAGAAAGCTGGTGAACACAGGAGGAAAAGATGCTCTGTTATGTCTGAGCACGTTTAAGGCTCTTAATATTTTTAGGGTACAAACTTAGTAGACATGATGACAAGTGGCAATTCCAGTTGTATATTCATTTACCTAAGAAACACCTCTAGACTTGAATGTATTGTAGGTCTGCAGCATTACTAAAATGAAATTAACATACTTACAATTAAAATAGAGGAAAGAGGGTGTAGTATTTTTTTATTTTTAAATATGTGGGGGTATACATATTTAATTATAATTATAATTCAGGTTTAAATATACAAATGTGCTGGGCTCGATGGCTCAGCCTATAATCCCGTGCCTTGGGAGGCTGAGGTGAGTGGATTGCCTGAGCCCGCAGATTCGAGACCCGCCTGGGCAGCAAGACCTCATCTCTACAATAAATCAAAAAATCAGCCGGGCGTGGTAGCGCATGCCTGTAATTCCGGCTACTCGGAAGGCTGAGGCGGAAGGATTGTCGGAGCCCAGCAGGTCGAGGCTGCGGTGACCAGGAGTGGCCCCTGTACTCCAGTCTGGGCAACAGAGTGAGACTCCAACTCAAAAAAAAAAAAAAAAAAAAAAAAAAAAAATATATATATATATATATATATATATATATATATATGCAGATACCCTTGTTGATGAGGTGTTCTTCCCCCTCCCCTGGCAATTCCCACTGCTACCAGTCCCACCCCCGCCCTCCTCTGGCAGTTTCCCACTACTGCCAATCCCTTTCTTTTAGTTATAGTATTATAGTTGTTCAAGGACAGCTTATGAGTGAGAACATGTGATACTCGGTTCTTTGTTTCTGTGATAGATCACTCAGTATTATAGCCTCTAAATCCATCCAAGTTGCTGCAAAGTTCATAATTTGTTCTTCTTTTTGGCTGTGTAATATTCCATCGTGTATATGTACCACATTTGTTTTATCCAGTCCTCTTTTGATGGGCAGCATGGTTGATTACATGTTTTTGCTATTGTAAATAATGCTTCACTAAACATGCATGTACAGGTATATTTTTCATAGAGTGATTTGAGTTCTTCTGGGTATATTCCCAGTAGGGAGATTGCATGGTTATATGGGAGGTTGATTTTTAGATCTTTTAGGAATCACCACACTATTTTTCACAGAGGTTATACTAGTTTACGCTCCCACCAACAGTGTAGAAGTGTTCTCTTTTCGCGCATCCTTGCCAGCATCTTTTTTTTTTTTTTGAGTTATTGATGATGGCCTTCCTGACTGGAGTTAGGTGGCATCTCAGTGTGGTTTTAATTTACATTTCTTTGGTAACTAGTTAGGCTGAGCATTTTTTAATGTATCTGTTGGCTGCTCATATGTCTTCTTTTGAGAAATGTTTAGTCATATCTTTTGCCCACTTTGTAATGGGGCTGTTTTTTGCTGTTTTTTTTTTTTTTTGACACGTTTGAGTTCCTTGTGGATCCTAGATGTTAGGCCTCTGTCAGATATACAGTTGGCAAATATTTTTTCCCAGTCTGTGGGCTGTTTCCCCTCTCTCTCAATGGTTTCTTCGGCTTTGCAGAAGCTTTTCAGTTTGATGAGGTCCCACCTGCTATCTTATCTCTTATGGCATGGATACTTGGGGTTTTGATCAGGAATTGGTTGCCAGTTCCAATTTCCATAAGGGTGTCTCCTGCGTTTTCTAAGGTTCTTATAGTTTGAGGTTTTACGTTTAGGTCTTTGATTCATTTTCGAGTTAATTTTTGTGTGTGGAGATAGGTAGGGGTCTTGTTTTAATAATCTGCATGTGATCAGCCAGTTTTCCTAGCACCATTTATTGAATAGGTTCTCCTCTCCCCAGTGGTTGATGGTGAGGCTTTGTCAAAGATGAATTGGTTGAGAAATTGAGGTTTTGCTTCTGGAATCTCTATTCTGTTCCATTGGTCTATATGCCTGTTCTTGTACCAATACCAGGCTGTTGTGATTATTGTAGCTTTATAATAAAGCTTACAGTCTGGGAGCGTGATGCTTCCCCCTTTGTTGTTTTTTTTTTTGCTGAGGATTGTTTTGGCTATTCGTTGTCATGTATGTTTCCATACAAATTCCTGTCTTGTCATTTCCAGATCTGAGAAGAATGCTGCTGGCAATTTAATGGGTATTGGGTTAAATCTATAGACTGCCTTGGGTTGGATGGACATCTTAACAATGTTGATTCTTCCAATCCACGAGCATGGAATATTTTTCCATTTGTTTGTGTCATTTTTGATTTCTTTGAGCAGTGTTTTGTAGTTTTTGTTGTAAAGGTCTTTGACTTCTCTGGTTAGGGAGATGCCAAGGTATTTCATTTTTTTTGTGGCTATTATGTATGGGATTGTGCTTTTTATTGGGGTTTCTGTTTGTTTATTGTTGGTGTATAGGAATACGACTGACTTTGCACATTTATACCCTGAGACTTTTCCAAAGTCCTTTATCAGTGCAAGGAGGCTTTTGACAGATTCTCTTGGGTTTTTGAGGTATAGACTCATGTCGTTTGCAAAGAGGGATAACTTGACTTCCTCTTTTCCTATTTGGAAAGCCCTGATCTTCTTCTCTTGTCTGATTGTTCTAGCTCGGACTTCCAATACTATGTTGAATAGGAGGGGTGAGAGTGGACATCCTTGTCTTGCTCCGGTTTTCAGGGGAAATGGTTTCAATTTCTGCCTGTTGAGCAGTATGTTGGCTGTGGGTTTCTCATAGATGTCTCTTACTATTTTGAAGTATGTTCCATCTATGCCTAGATGCTTGAGGGTTTTTATCAGGAAGGGATGCTGGATTTTATCAAAAGCTTTTTCTGCGTCTAAAGTATAATCATGTGGTTTTTGACTTTACATCTGTTGATGTATTTAATTACGTTTATGGTCTTGCATATGTTGAACTAGCCCTGCATCCTGGGGATGAAGCCTATTTGGTCATGGTGGATGATTTTTGAGATGGTTTGCTAGAATCTTGTTGAGAATTTTATCATCTATGTTCATCAAGGATGTTGGCCTGTAGTTCTCTTTCATTGTTGGATCTTTACCCGGTTTGGGTATCAATGTTATGTTAGCTTCATAAAATGATTTGAGGAGGGTTCCATCTGTCTTGATTGCCTGGAATACTTTTAGTAGGATTGGTATCAGTTCTTCCTTGTATTTTTTATATAATTCTGCTGGAAAGCTATCTGGTCCAGAGCTTTTTTTTGTAGGTAGTTTTCTTATGACATAGTCCATTTCTTGGGTTGTTATTGGTCTATTTAGGGTCTTGATTTCTTCTTGTTTCAACCTGGGGAGGTTGTGTGATGTAAGAAAGTTCTCCATTTCTTTTAGGTTTTTGCGTTTGTTTCCATACAGGTGTACATAGTAATCTCTGATAATCTTTTGTATTTCTTCGGAGTCAGTTGTGACTTGATCTTTTGCATTTTTGATTGTGTTTATTCGGGCTTTTTTTCTCTTTTTCTTGGTCAGTCTAGCTCTAGGGGTCCATCAATCTTGTTTTATTCTCTCAGAAAACCAGTTTTTGACTTCATTGATTTTTTTTTTTTTTTTTGTATTTTTGTGAGGTTGTAGTCTTAATTCTGGAAGGTGAATTCTAAAATATTAAATTTAGTTGTATGAGCAAAGATCTAAGACAAGTTCCTACTGAATAACATGAAAACACATTAAACATTAATAGATATATGGTCACTTTGATCTAATCCACAGGGGAATGTTAGAAAGTTAAAGCTTGCAGAGTATAGTCAGATAGCAGGGCTTTTACAAAGGAAGAGGCATGTGAAATATGAAGATGAGGAAAAGCTGGAAAGCAACCACTTGATGCCCGCACATGCTTCCCGGTTGTCTTCATGAGGCAGTTAAGAAGAGAAATATCTGAAAATTTAAAGGACAGATATGGTGTGTTGGTGGTTTTTCTATTTTATAACATTTTTATTTTTCTGCCTTGATGATCTGTTGCTCTTCAGTGTTTGCCAAAGACTTGGCATCCTGCCCATTTCTTTGATATTCTAGAACAAACTCCTGCTGATGGAGTTCCTGCCATCTATCATGGAAGTCTATAAACACACAAATCCCAATAAATAGAAATTTTAATTGCCAAAGGACACAGTTGAGAAATTCCACGAATATATTATTGAAAGCTCTCATGTTCATCTGTACGTTTCAAGTTGCCCATATTTTTGTTTTCTTTTTTTTAGTTGAAATTTCACTCTGTCACCCAGACTGGAGTGCAGTGGCCGCTCCCAGCCACTGCAGCCTCGACCTGCTGGGCTCTGGTGATCCTTCCACCTCAGCCTTCCAAGTAGCTGGAACTACAGGCGTGCGCTACCACACCCGGCTAATTTTTTTGATTTATTGTAGAGATGAGGTCTCACCAAGTTGTCAGGCGGGTCTCGAACCCTCGGGCTCAGGCAATCCACTCATCTCAGCCTCCCAAAGTGCGGGATTACAGGCTGAGCCACCGAGCCCAGCTGGCTGTTCTCTCTTAAGAACAGCTTCAGCTTCTCTCTTTCATCTTTTCATAGTGGCTGGCAGCTCTTCTTCCTAATTCTGTACTGTTTTGCCTATGGCTCGTCCTCCTTTCCTTAAGTAAATTGTGTCTGTGATACAGTGAAAATACAGTTCACTGCAAACTATGGAAGATAATGGTATTTAGTTAGAGTCTGAAAACCCAAGTTCAGAATCTTTTTCTGCCAGTTGTTAGGGCATGACCCAGGGCATGACACTTAACCACAATGAGCTTTGGTTTTCTCACCAAAAACTGAATATTTGTGTTTCATATATTATCTGTCTTATGGGATTATTGAGGATTAAATGAGAAAATATAAATGAAAGTCTATCCTAGGGCTGTGATGATGATTGTGGTTAGTACAATATTATTTAAAAGTCCAATGGAGCCGGGCTCAGTGGCTCAGCCTGTAATCTCAGCACTTTGGGAGGCCGAGGTGTGTGGATTGCCTGAGCCTGAGGGTTCGAGACCTGCCCGCGCAACTTGGCGAGACCTCATCTCTACAATAAATCAAAAATTAGCTTGGTGTGATAGCGCGCGCCTGTAGTTCCAGGTACTTGGAAGGCTGAAGTGGAAGAATTGCTGGATCCCAGCAAGTTGAGCCTGTGGTGTCTGGGAGTGTGCTATTGCACTCCAGTTGGGCGATGGAGTGAGACTCCAACTCAAAAACAAAAAAACAAAAAAACAAAAAACATCCAATGGGTGGACCAGTTCTTTCCACCTAGAAAAAGACAGGATTCCTGTTCAAACTCTTATTGAACAAAATCGGTACTAATTTGCTTATTTGAATTTTTACAATGAAGTACAAATGCAAGATGGATGGGAACTTTTGAAGATGCTCCTGACTGTTGAATAATTCTTATACATTTAAAAAACTATCATAATATAAGTATTTTTGGAAGATGTATATAATAATTTCTGAAAATACCTGAAATGGCCATCCTTTTACAGATGCTTAAATATGTAATTTGTTCTGAATGTCTAATCTTGAATGATTAAATAATTTGCATACTGTTTTCAGTACCATGAATTAAAGGCTATAATTGAAGAATAATTTTTCGTAGTAAAATTATATCATCTCTTATGTAGTACATTTAAAAATATTCTAGACCAGTTCTAATTTTATAGTTTTATTATTTTAATTTAATGTACTAAGTAATTAAAAATTGCTACAAAGAAAAGAAGATGAAGATGATTTTAGTTAATTTTTTTCTCAACAGGGTGAAAAGATGATAAGTAGAGTAATGGAACAGAGCCCAGCACAGTTCTTGGCACATAAAGATATTCATTAAATGTTCCTTAATGAATAAAGGATGAATAATTTCTAAGCGTCTTTAGACTTCGGGAAAAAGCACCATTCTCAGTGCTATATAAAATATGAAAAAAATAGGTTGACATCTTTATATTAAAGTACCTCCATGTAGAAGTCCCACAAGCCGATTTTTATTACAACATTAGATTCTCTGTTTGCTCTGCTTCCCTTTTCTCTTTACTCTTGGTGTAGATTCTCAGGCCTAAGTCAGTTACAGATGTCAAGAGAATTCTCCATGGGTATCTTGCATTTGTATATCTTTCTTTTGTTTTTTTGTTTTTGTTTGTTTGTTTGTTTGTTTTGAGTTGGAGTCTCACTCTGTTGCCCAGACTGGAGTGCAGTGGCTGCTCCCGGCCACCACAGCCTTGACCTGCTGTCCTCCGGTGATCCTTCCGCCTCAGTATTCCAGGTAGCTGGAATTACAGGCGCGCACTACCACACCCGGCTAATTTTTTGATTTATTGTAGAGATGAGGTCTCACCAAGTTGCCCAGGTGGGTCTAGAACCCTTGGGCTCAGGCAGTCCACTCACCTCAGCCTCCCAAGGCACGGGATTACAGGCTGAGCCACTGAGCCCGGTTTGCATTTGTATATCTTGCAAGCAGAAGTACTAATTGCTCTTTATTTTGAACTTTCTCTTCAAGGATGTCTATATAGCAAACAGCTTTCTAAGACAAAGATGGTCCTTCCTTCTGGAGCCAAGTGCATGTTTGCTTATAAAGCCTTAGAAGATAGAGATAGTGTCTCCCTCTAGAACAAAGGGCAGACATTGCTTACTGTCCAGTCTATTAAAGATAATATCTCCCTCTGAGATAAAAGGCAGGAATGCTTATTGCTCTTTATAGAAGATCTGGGTTCCCTAAACTTAATGCTCCTCTCCTGTAATGTAACCTACTTCATGCGGAGGTGTCACCTGGTCCTTGTTATATCACCCTGTGGGAATTGGCATTAGGAAACTGGTGCTAAAATTGCTGTTGTTTTCTTTACTATTACTGTTGTTGAGTAATTAACTGCCCTTGGCCTCTAACCAAGGCATCTCAAGTCTTCTACCAGTATCCATGAAACTATGGCAGGCTAACTTGTCAACTTGCAAGCAGGATAAAATCTCAAACTCGAAACAATTTTTAAAACAGGTTGCAGCAATATTTGGGAAACTTGGCTGTTGTGTAGTTGGTACACTCATTTGGGCAAGGTGCCCTTTTACCTCCAGTGGCTGACCACCATTTTGGATATACATTGGGACCTTGGGAACATATTCTCAAGAAAAGAAGTGAATATGCATCAGGGTTGGATGTAGAAGATGGAATGAAATCTAGAACCTTTGTCCCAAAGCACTGGCTAGAACTATAAAGCCTCTGATAATTCTCACTTGAGGCAGTGGTTGGACAGAGACTACAGAGGAAGAAGGAGGAAGAATAAATTGATAGAAGAAAGAAGATTCTGGAGCCCGGCAGAATGGCACCCGCAAAGAAGGGTGACGAGAAGAAGGGGTGTTCTGCCATCAACGAGATGGTGACCCGAGAATATACCATCAGCATTCACAAACGCATCCATGGAGTGGGCTTCAAGAAGCATGCCCCTCAGGCACTCAAAGAGATCCGAAAATTTGCCATGAAGGAGATGGGGACTCCAGATGTACGCACTGATACCTGGCTTAACAAAGCTGTCTGGGCCAAAGGAATAAGGAATGTCCTGTACCGAATCCGTGTATAGTTGTCCAGGAAACAAAATGAGGATGAAGACTCACCAAACAAGCTTTATACTTTGGTGACCTATGTCCCTGTTACCACTTTCAAAAACCTACAGTCAGTGTGGATGAGGACTAATCGCTGATCGTCAAGAACATCAAATAAAGTTATAAAACTGCAAAAAAAAAAGAAAGAAAGAAAGAAAGAAAGAAGATTCCATGAAGCTTCACAGCAGCCTCAAGTCATTTGTGCTTATCAAAGCTGTTAAGTCACAGTGTTGGCACCTATCAAAGTAAAGATTATTATGCATTTTTGTGAGCATTGACTCCTTAATGCCTTGTTCTGTGTGCTCACATGAGTGCTAGTGGCTGAATGTGACTAGACTTGTTCTAGAAAAAGACATGACAGCAGTGTCTGGCATTTTTGGTCACTCTGCTTATAACCCCTGTCATTCGTCTCCCAGCCACCACTTAAGCAACTCTAACCATCTGCAAGACTGGTCATAGACCTCTAAACCTCAGAAGTGTCAGCTCCTTCTGACTCTTTCAGAGTTGGAATATAGTAATGCTGCCTCCTAGAATAAACCCTTTGACTACTTTTCTGTTGAGAGAAAGCATTCAGGGTTGTTACTTAGATGTACTGTATGTTCTTACTTGTTAGCCACATGTTGAAGCAATTGTGTTTTATTTCATGCCACAGGGACTTTTATCCGGCGTCATCGGATTCCTCTTCCACCTCCTGATGATGATCAGTTTTATACTGTGTATCATTTTAATATCAGCATAGACATTGTGTTCTATGGCCGGACATTCAAGATTTATGACTGTGATAACTTCACAAAAAATTTTTTGAAAAAAATAGGAGTCAAATTAAATTCCCCGGGACAATGTCCAGATGATCCTTACTTGAAGATGCGAAGAGAGGTAAGAAGCTGATATGTTCATGAGTTCTTGTCTTCAGACTGAGAATCCCTTTGGAGAGTCAGAAAAGGTATTTGTACTCCTGATGGGCAGATGTGAAAGAGCTTTTAGGGCCATAGTTATTTGAACTGTCCTGTTCTTTGGGCTGGAAACAAGGCTAAGTGTTGGCCTCAGAATAGAAATGACTCCCTCACTGCTTCTCCCAGTTCTCTCTGTAGAGTCTCCCTTTCAGGCGGTAGAAGTCTTCAGTGAGCTGCTCAGGTGGGACAGTTTCTAGGCATTTACAATTGACTTTGTGGTCACTGACATATGAGTTGTGTCCACATTTCCTTGGCTTGTCTTTTCCCATATTAGTTGCCTAACTCTGGCTAGACAAATCTTTACTTTTTTGTGTGTGTGTCGGAATCTCACTCCGTCGCCCAGGCCGGAGTGCAGTGGCACGCTCACGGCCACCCCAGCGTTGACCTGCTGGGCTCCAGCGATCCTTCCACCTCAGCTTTCCAAGTAGCTGTAACTATAGGCACGCACTACCACACCTGGCTAATTTTTGATTTATTGTGGAGACGAGGTCTTGCCAAGTTGCCCAGGCTAGTCTTGAACCCACAGGCTCAGGCAATCCACTCGCCTTGGCCTCACAAAGCGCTTGGATTATAGGCTGAGCCACCGGCCCAGCCCAAATCTTCTATGCTACTGTTAGTGAACCAAGCTTTTTTCTTTCCAGCTACTCTTATGGTAGCATTGGATGCTGAGATGTTTTGGAAAGGTCAGCAGGGCTGTGATTCTGATTTACCCCATTAGGAAAAGATGCTTCTCTACAAAGTCTGATCAGTTAGTGCAGGGAGTAAAGACTCAGTATTTTTAGCATTATTGTGTTCCTTCTGAAGTTTTTTTTTAAACAATCCCTTGGCACAAATTTTGTTTTCCAGAAGAATTTAAACACTCAAAAAGGGAATGTGATGGGGAACATCACACACCCAGCCAAGGTCCTTTGCTGGGACTGGAATGCAAATCTCTCGATTCTTTTTTTTTTTTTTTTAAAGTTGGATTCTCACTCTGTCGCCCAGATTGGAGTGCAGTGGCCGCTCCTGGCCACTGCAGCCTCGACCTGCTGGGCTCCGGCGATTCTTCTGCCTTAGCCTTCCAAGTAACTGGAACTACAGGCACGTGCTACCACGCCTGGCTAATTTTTTTTTTTTTTTTTTTTGAGTTGGAGTCTCACTCGGTCGCCCAAACTGGAGTGCAGTGGCCGCTTCCGGCCACCGCGCCTCGACCTGCTGTGGGCTCGGCGATCCTTCCGCCTCAGTCTTCCAAGTAGCTGGAATTACAGGCACGCGCTACCACGCCCGGCTGATTTTTTTTTTGATTTATTGTAGAGATGAGGTCTCGCTGCCCAGGCGGGTCTCGAACCCGCGGACTCAGGCAATCCACTCACCTCAGCCTCCCAAAGGCGCGGGATTACAGGCTGAGCCACCAAGCCCGGCTAATTTTTTTGATTTATTGTAGAGATGAGGTCTCACCAAGTTGCCCAGGCAGGTCTCGAACCCACGGGCTCAGGCAATTCACTCACCTCAGCCTCCTAAGGCGCAGATTACAGGCTGAGCCACCAAGCCTGGCTATCTCTCGATTCTTACCCTGATTTTCATCATTATTTGTTTCCCTTTTATTTTTCTATTGAAGTGTGATTACACACAGTAAAATACATAGAAATTAAGCATACAGTTAGATGAGTCTTATCAAATACATATGCCCATCCCCTGCCCCCCAGATCAAGATGTAGAGCATTTCCATTCCTCCAGAAAGTCCCCTCATGTGTTTTTGTAATCAGTTTCTCTCCACACCCAGGGATCAGCACTGTTCTCATTTCTATCCCCATAAATTAGTTTTGTCTGTTTTTTTTAATTGTTTTTTAAGCTTGTAATTCATTTTTCTTGCAGGAAGATAACAAAATTTAGAATAAAATTCTCATTTGATTCTCCTTTGATCTCTTGTTAAAAGCAACATACAGGGTCCTTTATCTATTCCTGCCTCCTAGCCCTAGCAGAATTATTCTTTTTTTAGTCAGAATCTCACTCCATTGCCCAGGCTGGAGTGCAAGTGGCACACTCAAAGCTACCCCAGCGTCGACCTGCTGGGCTTAGGTGATCCTTCTGCCTCAGCCATGTTGCCGGAACTACAGACACACTCTACCATGCCTGGCTAATTTTTTCATTGCTTGCAGAGACGAGGTCTCGCCAAGTTGCCCAGGCTGGTCTTGAACTCTTGGGCTCAGGCAATCCTCTCGCCTCAGCCTCCCAAAGTGCTAGGATTATAGGCTTGAGCCACTGTGCCTGGCTAGAATTATTATTTAATGTTGCAGGACTATAACTCTCTGGAGAAACGCGTGTGCACGTAGACACACACACACACACACACACAAACACACACACACACACACACGCACGTAGACACACACACACACACACACACACACACACACACACACACACGCACTGGGGGTGCCCAAAAAATGTATACATGTTTTAAGAGATATTGTCTATGTATTACTTTTAGTTTGCCATAATCAGAAATGTCTGGATGCTGATGGTAACTACTTTGAGCGCCTCTTGTTATTGCAGAAGTCAAAGGTGACTTGTATTCATCTTTTGTTATCAGTATATGTTGAGTATTACAATTCTTTTTTTTTTTTTTTGAGTGGGAGTCTCACTCGGTCGCCCAGACTGGAGTGCAGTGGCCGCTCCCGGCCACCCCCGGCCACCGCAGCCTCGACCTGCTGGGCTCCGGCGATCCTTCTGCCTCAGCCTTCCGAGTAGCTGGAAATACAGATGTGTGCTACCACACCCGGCTAATTTTTGATTTATTGTGGAGATGAGGTCTCGCCAAGTTGCCCAGGCGGGTCTCGAACCCGCAGGCTCAGGCAATGCACTCACCTCGGCCTCCCAAAGTGCTACAATTCTAACACAGTTTTTTTTTTTCTTAAAATGTGTATACGTTTTTGGCTGTGTGTGTGCGTATGTATGTTTGTATATATATGTAGTTGATCCTGGAGTATCTAAGTTAAAATGCCTGTGTATCAGTATACGAAGAGATTTTTGGGTTTCAGTTTATTTTATTTTTTTCCAAATGCCCTGGTTGAACGAGTCTAGATAAATAGAACATATTTAGAACGAGCAGAAAGAACCTGAAGGAAATGGATCCAAATGAATTACCACCCTTTGCATATGGCTATACTCATTCACTAACAGTTGGTGTTATATGATAGTGATTGTGAATGATGATGCATTATATGAAATTACATAGAACTCTGTGGGATTTCATAGGTTTATAAAGAAAAATATTTTTTTTGTGCCAGGAATTCAGAATAAATACCAAGAACAGCTAAGACATGTTTTAAATAAATTCTTTTCAGATTGGGAAACTCATTTTAGCATTTATTCTCTCAGGGAGAAAATTCTTCAATACATACAGAAATCTTTGGAAAATTAGTAGTTTAATAAGAGGCTTTTATATTGACTTTTATGCATGTAGTTCTCCAGTGTTTGCTGCCTTGAAATGTAAAGTTAAAATTAAACAATTTAACTTTAACTGAAAAGAATTTCAATGCTATATAATCAATAATGCATTTCTTAGAGACCTTATAATGCTAAAGAAACATTTTTCAATTGATTGAAGTAGAGGTCCCATAATTTCATTTAAATATCAAGGATAAGACTGAAGAGCCTCTGGAAAGCTGTTGTGTGTTGTCATCTTACCCCCCCTCCCCATGTATCTGCCATGGACAGATACAAAATTTCAAGAATTTACAAAAAAGATTGTAATAACAGGATTTGGAATGACATCTCCCTTGTCAATGAGCATTTCCTTATATAACAATCCCATATGGTTACATCAGATAGAATGGGGGCAGTTTTGCTCCAAAACAGGGCTGAGAATGATAGAGAGAAGAGCTGCAACAGAAAGACTGAGGATCTGGTAGTTGATGGTTGGGAGGACAGCCAAGGCAGGGACTCTGTATAGACCGGAAGCTCTTAATTTGCATGCTCCCATTTCCTCTGGGCTTTCATATCCTTATATCTAAAGCTTTTTGAGCAAAACCAAAACCATGACTATCTTTCTTCCCTTTTACCTTTTATTATTATTATTATTATTTTTGAGTCAAAGTCTCACTCTGTCACCCAGGCTGGAGTGCAGTGGCACACTTGAAGTCACCACAGCCTCAATCTGTTGGGCTCAGGCTATCCTTCCACCTCAGCCTTCCAAGTAGCTGGAGCTACAGGTATGCGCTACCACACCCAGCTAATTTTTGTGATTTATTGTAGAGACGAGGGCTTGCCAAGTTGCCCAGGCTGGTGTCGAACCCGTGGGCTCAGGCATTCCTCTCCTCAGCCTCCCAAAGTGCTGGGATTACAGATGTTAGCCACCGCGCCTGGCTTCCTTTTACCTTTAAAAAAAAATCTTTGAGTAAGAAGGATGTACAGATATGAATTTCCAATGAAAAGACAAATGGCTTTTTTATTTGAGAAGTAATCAACATAGATCCAAATCTACAAATCTTAAAGCATACAGATCAACGAGTTTTGTAAAATTTATACAGCTGGGTACCCATGAAAATCAAGATGTAGAATTATTTCCATTGCCCCAAAAAGTTCTTTTTGTCTCCCTTTCTGGTCAGATCCCCTACCCAGAGGTAATTACTGTTCTGATTTTTGTCAGATTAGTTTTGACTGTTCTTTTTTTTTTTTTGAGTTGGAGTCTCATTCTGTCACCCAGACTGGAGTGCAGTGGCACACTCCTGGCCACCACAGCCTCGACCTGCTGGGCTTGGCGATCCTTCCGCCTCAGCCTTCCAAGGAACTGGAACTACAGGCGTGTGCTACCACGCCCAGCTAATTTTTGATTTATTGTAGAGATGAGATCTCACCAAGTTGCCCAGGTGGGTCTCGAACCCGCAGGCTCAGGCAGTCCACTCACCTTAGCCTCCCAAAGTGCTGGGATTACAGACTGAGCCATTGAGCCCGGCCCTTGTCTGTTCTTAAATAAGAATTTTAAGTCTTTGTGAAGAGTCAGTTTTAAAAAATATTACAGAAGTATAGTATATTAAAATAATGTATAATATGAAAAGCTGTCTAATATTTGTATTTTCTTTTTTTGAGTTGGAGTCTCACTCTGTTGCCCAGACTGTAGTGCAGTGGCTGCTCCCGGCCACCACAGCCTCGACCTGCTGGGCTCCGGCGATCCTTCCGCCTCAGCCTTCCAAGTAGCTGGAACTACAGGCGCGCGCTACCATGCCCGGCTAGTTTTTTGATTTATTGTAGAGATGAGGTCTCACCAAATTGCCCAGGCGGGTCTCGAACCCACGGGCTCAGGCAATCCACTCACCTCAGCTTCCCAAGACGCGGAATTATAGGCTGAGCCACCGAGCCTGGCTTAATATTTGTATTTTCAAGATTGAAACTGGCTATAGGTGTATATGTATGTATGTCATAGTTAGTTGAAATTTTTAAAAAGTCGTAGAATAGTTTATAGAAAATATAGCTTTTTTTTTTTTTTTTTTGTTGGTGTTTCACTCTGTCACCCAGGCTGGAGTGCAGTGACACCTTAATGGCCACCCCAGCATCGGCCCTCTGGGCTCTGACAATCCTTCTGCTTTGGCCTTCCAAGTAGCCAGAACTACAGGTGTGTGCTACTATGCCCGGCTAATTTTTTTTAAAAAATTTACTGTAGTGACGAACTCTTGCCAACTTCGCTGGGCTGGTCTTGAACCCACGGGCTCAGTTAATCCACTCGCCTCAGTCTCCCAAAGTGCTGGGATTACAGACTGAGCCACCGAGCCCGGCCAAAATATATCTTTATATATTGTGTGATTGCGTGCATCTCAGAAGTGATTATACAAAGCCTACACCTGCTACTGACATTTTCTCTGTTTGCAGGTGCTAGACTGCATGGAGCCCTTACGTCCCTATGAGTACTTCGACACTCTGAAACAGTTCCTCCAGTATGATAGGAAGGTTTTGCGTTTCTTCTGCTTGTGGGACGACTCAGCCTCACTGTTCGGGGACCGTAGAGATCTTGTCCTGCACTATTTCTTGACTGATGATACTGTTGAAATCAAAGAAGTGATTCCACATAACTCAGGCCGGGATGCCATGCCACTGTTCCTCCGGAGGAGTAAGTTACCCAAGGTGAGTGGTGAATACAGAACCACTTTCTGAGTTTGATTTCAGGCTGAGAGATCAAGTCACTGTGTGGAACATTGTGTGTTATGACTATGTGGTAACAGTTACCATATACTAGTGCAAGTATTTAGAAAGCTTTCGTGTTTTGCTTTCTATTAACGTACATCTATGAAAGTAATACTGAGAATGTGATAAATTAGAGTTGGAACATTCTAAACTTAAGGCAAGTAAAGAAAAAAAAATGGATGAGAAAGTAACTATTCATTATTGAGTTCACAATCAGTTTTAGGAAATTAAATGACTCCCTAGTGAAAGAATTGCACATGGCCTTGGATGGGGCACTGGTGTGTGGTCCTTGTAACTTACCCAGGAGAGCCCAAGGTGTTGGTCTGGGTTGTGAATACACACACACACACACACACACACACACACACACACACACACACACGTATGCATGCACCCATATACATGCACTCACTATCATACACTAGTTTGTGAACAGAAGTGATTCTTTTGAGTGTAGCAACTAGTCACCAATTAGCGGTGATAATAACTTTTACATTTTATTTATTATTAAAACAATTGGCAGGCTTATTTCTACAAATATTTATGGCTATTTGAGAGCTAATGTAACTTGGGTGTCACAGAAAAAACACAGAGACAGAAGACTTGGATTAGAATTGCGCCCGGGCACGGTGGCTCATGCCTGTAATCCCAGCACTTTGGGAGGCGGAGGCAAGAAGATTGCCCGAGCTCAGGGGTTTGAGACCAGCCTGGGAAACTTGGCAAGACCTTGTTTCTACAATAAATTTAAAAAATTAGCCAGGCATGGTGGTGCATGCCTTTGGTTCTAGCTACTTGGACGGCTGAGACAGAAGGGGTGCCTGAGCCCAGCAGGTCGAGGCTGCAGTGACCAGGAGTGTGCCACTGCACTCCAACCTGAGCGACAGAGTGAGATTTGTACTCAAAAAAATAAAAAAAAAGTGAGTCTGCTCCTTATTAGCTATATGACCTTGGGCAAATCTTATAACCTCTCTGAGCTTAGTTCCTCGTCTCTAAAATGTGAAATATAGTAAAAAAATGAAACACTACCTGAGGTCCTGTAAACATCAGTAAGGACACATAAAAACATGAAGGTTTTTTTCATCAGCTCTCTGTTATATTTTATTTCTTTTTTTTTTTTTTTGAGTTGGAGTCTCACTCGGTCACCCAGACTGGAGTGCAGTGGCTGCTCCCGACCACTGCAGCCTCTCCTGCTGGGCTCCGGCGATCCTTCCGCCTCAGCCTTCCGAGTAGCCGGAATTACAGGAATGCGCTACCATGCCCAGCTGATTTTTTTCTGATTTATTGTTGAGATGAGGTCTCGCTGCCCAGGCGGGTCTTGAACCCGCGGGCTCAGGCAATCCACTCGCCTCAGCCTCCCAAAGGCGTGGGATTATAGGCTGAGCCACCGAGCCCGGCTTATATTTTATTTCTTACTTGAATAAAGTAACTTTTAATTTAATTCTTAGTGCTCCTGAAAAGGTTACTGTTAACACTCATTCTGGTACAAACAACTGCTGGCCTCACAGGAATCTTTCCCAGATTCTCTGAGCCCACTACCAAAAGCCCTGCTGTGTTGCTTGAAGGCAGAGGAGGTGGAATTTGTCCCAGAGGAAGCTTTGGGATATGCACAGTGGGCGACCAGGAGGTGCCAGAAAGACCTGCTTTTAGAATGACTTTGAAAAATAGGCTAAATATACAATAATAGTGACATACCTGACCTTTGCAGTGTGCCTTGACATCAATTACTTCGTTTTATTCATTATTTCAACAAGTATTTTTTTTTTTTTTTTTTTTTTGAGTTGGAGTCTCACTTGGTCGCCCAGACTGGAGTGCAGTAGCCGCTCCCGGCCACCGCAGCCTTGACCTGCTGGGCTCCGGCGATCCTTGCGCTCAGCTTTCCACGTAGCTGGAACTACAGGCACGCGCTACCACGCCCTGATCATTTTTTGATTTATTGTAGAGATGAGGTCTCGCCAAGTTGCCCAGGTGGGTCTCGAACCCGCGGCCTCAGGCAATTCACTCACCTTGGCCTCCCAGAGCATGAGATTACAGTTTGAGCCACTGAGCCCGGCCTCTACAAGTATTTATTGAGTGTCAACTCTATGCCAGCTCTGGAGTTACACGTGAGAAAGAGGATGGATTAAGTTCTACCCACACCTTGTTTTGGTTTTGTCTTCCAGTATGGCCCACCTGGAATCTATCAACCAGGCCAGATAACAGATCAAACAGTTCTTAATGTGTATGGTGGCTTGGGAGAGAACCGAGTGAATGGCTATCTGATGGATAAATACCAGGTGAGGTGCCTCATGTTTTATTACTGTTTTTAATGTGACTTCCCTGGAACCTCAACACTGGAATGAGTTACATAGTTCTTTCTTGTGAGGTTGTGGATTAAATCGATGAAAATACATAAATATACGCACTGTATTGCTACTTAATCAACAACAAACATGCTTAAATACGTATATAAATATATGCATTGCATTGAATTTGCAAGCACTACAGTGCTCAAATAATGCTTTAAAATATTAATATCTAGCTGGGCGTGGTAGCGCGCGCCTATAGTTCCAGCTACTTGGAAGGCTGAGGCGGAAGAATCGCCAGAGCCCAGCAGGTTGAGGTTGCGGTGGTTGGGAGCGGCTACTGCACTCCAGTCTGGGCGACAGAGTGAGACTCCAACTCAAAAAAAAAAAAAAAAAATTAATGTCAACTGATTACCTTTTGACTTGATTTTAAAAATTTAGTTATAAATGATATGATTAAAGGTTTTTGTTTTTCTCTGGGAAGGGGTGTCTAGTTCTTTGGAAGGATCATGGTGCTAATGCTATGTTCCTTTGTTTTTATTAGCTGGGAAAATTAGATCAAGAGTTTTACAAAGATAGTGACCTGTCTGTAGGAATCACCATCAATGTGTGGGGAAGAAAAGTTCTCCTTTGCGATTGTGATGAATTTACGAAGTCTTATTATAAGTCTAAATATGGAGTTGGTAAGTTACATGTATGTCAACTGGAACATATTTAAAAAGACTCTTTGTTCCTTAGTTGAGATTTTATTTTCTAATTTCAAATGCTAAGCTAATAATACCTATCATTTATTGTACATTTGCTGTCTTCCAGGTATTTGTTGTCTTATCTACTCCTAACAACAATTCTTTACAGGTAGGGTCATTATCCCCATTTTAGAGGTGAAGAAACCAATGCTTAAAAAGGGCGCATTAGTCCAAGGTCATGGAGTGAGCAAAGGGTGAGCCAAGATTTGAGCTTGTCTGCCTGATGCCAGGGTTTTCCATTTTCCCTTATGGTTCTCTGCCTCACTATAATTTGCGGTAAATGTTTTGACTGAGCAATTGAAATAAAAACCTTTCTCTTAATTCTTGCTTACCACAATGGATATACTTATATGAGTTCTTTCGAGAATTCTGTTCTGCCAATTTGCTGTACCTTTCCTGGTGAGGCTTAACCAGGTTTCCAGCTTTTCTCTTCTTAAATTTAAATGCCATTCTGATCAGGTTAGTTTAGTTCTGAATGAAAACCAGTGATTTATTAAGCACCTATTATATGTTGATCATCACAGTAGACTTAGGAGATATAGAGGTATATAAGAGGTTTCTACGTTGGAAGGGGAGCTGAGACCTATACCTTGTAACATGGTATTATGTTAGTCCTGGAAACAGGCGAAGGACGTAATGTGAAACCTAAAACATAAACCCTCATTTGTTAAACTCCCACTCACAGTCTTCTGAGGATCTGCCACCCAGCTCCTAGGCCCTCTGGCTGAGGCTCCAGGTACTGGCTGCTGGTGGTAGTTGATGAGAATTGCTGACCTCCCGGTTGGGGCTTAGAGCTGGGGTGGGGGTTGCTTAGTCCTAGACTTCGCTCTGAACCTTGGTGTATTCATATGAACCCACTTCCCCAAAGGTTGGATGGAAGCCAGAAGCTTCTTTTTAATTTTTGTTTTTTGAGTCGGAGTCTCTCACTCTATCATCCAGGCTGGAGTGCAGTGGCACGTTCACAGCCACCGCAGCCTTAACCTGCTGGTCTCAGGCAATTCTTCTGCCTCAGCCTTCCAAGTAGCGGAACTACAGGTGCGTGCTACCATGCCCAACTAATTTTTTGATGTATTGTAGAGACAAGGTCTCACCAAATTGCCCAGCCTGGTCTTGAACCCCCCCGGGCTCAGGCAATCCTCTTGCCTCGGCCTCTCAAAGTGCTGGGATTATAGGTGTGATCCACTGTGCCCAGCCAACCACAGCTTCTTAAAAGACAAGGAAGGTGTTTTGCTTCTAGAATGAGACGAGGCTCACCTTATATGTCTTGCTGTCCTTATGGTGTAGTGTTCCCAGTCTCATGGGAATCTTTATATTGTGAGAGAAGGCACACGAAGAGGTTTGAGTAAGAAGACTTTCAGTTTCACTGTTAGGTTCATTAAGGGAATTTGTTCCACTGCATTGTATGCCAAAGTAGTCAAACTGTGTGGGCTCTACAGGAGCCAAATTGATGGTCTCTTCTTATTTTATTTTCTAAAATTAGTCCCCTTTTGTGGACACAGTTGGGCAAATTTATGCTGGGAACTGTGTATAAGAGGCAGCCAGGAATGTGTAGGTGGTAGCTGCTGTAAAGAAGCTGCTTGTGGCCCTTAGACTGTTGGGGAGAAGAATTTGGCCTTTAATAAACGTGGATGCCTGTTTAGAATCAATAGAGACAGAGTTAGATATAGATATAGATGGGTCACAGAAAACCATATCTTACATCTGAAGATTACCTTAATGTTAAAGGTATGGTGAAGGTTCCAAAACATTATATAATTTCTTTTTCTTTTCTTTTTTTTGAGTTAAGGTCTCATTCTGTCGCCCAGGCTGGAGTGCAGAGGCATGATCACGGCTCACCACAGACTCAGCCTCCTGGGCTGAGGTGATCCATCTGCCTTAGCACTTCAAGTAACTCGGACTTTAGGTGCATGCCACCACACCAGGCTAATTTTTTTACATTTTTTTAGAAGCGAGGTCTTGCTGTTTTCCAGGCTGGTCTCAAACTTCTAGGCTCAAGCAATTCTCCTGCCTTAGCCTCCTAGAGTGCTGGGATTACAGACATGAGCCACTGCACCTGGCTGATTTCTTAAACATAAATCATAACGTTTGGTTGATATTTTTCTGTCTTTTTTTTTTTAAAGGAAACATTTTATTTATTTATTTGTTTATTTTGGGTTGGAGTCTCACTCTGTCGCCCAGACTGGAGTGCAGTGGCTGCTCCCGGCCACCACAGCCTCAACCTGCTGGGCTCCGGCGATCCTTCCCCCTCAGCCTTCCAAGTAACTGGAATTACAGGTGCGTGCTACCACGCTTGGCTAATTTTTTTTGATTTATTGTAGAGATGAGGTCTCACCAAGTTGCCCAGGCAGATCTCAAACCCGCGGGCTCAGGCAATCCACTCACCTCAGCCTCCCAAGGCGCGGGATTACAGGCTGAGCCACCGAGCCCGGCTGATACTGTCTTTTAACTTGATTTTGAGAAGATGAAAAGTTGCATTTGGGAAAATGAGTGTCCTAATGGAGAGAGAGCGACTTGGCACATTGTTAGTGTCTTAGAAACTTTTATAGAAAATTTTCCGAGACAGTGTGAATTTCTTGGTGTGCTCCAAATCTAGCTATTCTGGGTAAATGTATCAGCTTCAAATGTCCTATGGTCCATTGCAGTTGAGTCCTAGTATTTAATTTCTTTCTGCTCACTTATTTTGTTCATTCTATCGACTCATTATATTAGGTAAAAAAAAGTAGTCTGTGCCTTTAAAGCTAATATACCCTGGCATTATGCATTTAAACAGTACATTATGCAAATGTAAAGTTATGATGCATTTCATAGTCACATTGACTTTTTATATTTCTCATAACATATGTTAAAATATCCTGTTTAACAGACTATTATTACACAACATTTCTTGAGTTCTAACAGTGTACTTAATGTAACTAAAGATTAGAAATTATATCTATGATGGGGTGAGGGAGAAGTGAATCAGTATTCTCTGATAATCTTTTTTTTTTGTGTGTGTGTTGGAGTCTCACTCTGTCACTTAGACGGGAGCGCAGTGGCCACTCCCGGCCACCGCAGCCTCGACCTGCTGGGCTCCGGCGATCCTTCCGTCTCAGCCTTCCAAGTAGCTGGAACTACAGGCGCACGCTACCACGCCTGGCTAATTTTTGATTTATTGTAGAGATGAGGTCTCGCCAAGTTGCCCAGGCGGGTCTCAAACCCGCGGGCTCAGACAGTCCACTCACCTTGGCCTCCCAAAGTGCTGGGATTACAGGCTGAGCCACTGAGTCCGGCCTCTGATAATCTTTGCATTTTCTTTTCCTGAGTTTTTGGATATGGTTAGATTAATATACTTAATGTTACTTAGATACAGTTATTTATGGCCTCTTAATTTTGTTTATGATTCATCTGGTCCTAAAAATTTATAAGACTGACCAAAGTTTATGCATTATGTTTTGGTATCCTTAAAGCCTAAGCCAGGATAGAGTCCTATCAATAATTGTGGTCTGTCCATAATTGTGGTTACATTTCTTTCCTTGTCAATAATCGTCGGAATGCCTGTCTCCACTGTTCACTACATAGGACAGAGCTGACAGGTACCAGAAACTCTTCTAGGGACCTCTCTAGCAGGAAGCCAGAGGAAGAATTATTTAATTTGTTTGTTTGATTATTCTGAGTTAGAGTCTCTGTCGCCCAGGCTGGAGTGCAGTGGCACATTCATGACCGCCACAGCCTCAACCTGCTGGGCTCAGGTGATCCTTCTGCCTCAGTCTTCCAAGTAGCTGGAGCTACAGGCAAGAGCCACCACACCTGGTTAATTTTTTGATTTATTGTAGAGATGAGGTGTCGCCAAGTTGCCCGGGCTGGTCTTGACCCCTGGGCTCAGGCAATCCTCTCACCTTTGCCTCCCAAAGTGCTGGGATTACAGGTATGAGCCACCGCACCTGGCTTATTTTTATTTCTTTAGAGGCAGGGTCTCAACTCTGTCACCCAGGCTAGAGTACAGTGGTATGATCGTAGCTCCCTACAACCTTCCTGGGCTCAAGGGATCCTCCCATGTCAGCCTCTCGAGTAACTAGGACTATAGGCAGGCGCCATCATGCCTGGCTAATTTTTTTAAAAACTTGGAGAGATGGGGATCTCGTTGTGTTGCCTATTGTCTTGAATGCTTAGCCTCAAACAATCCTCTTGCCTTGGTGTCCTGAAGTGCTGGGATTACAGGTGTGAGCCATTGTGCTGGCCAAGGGGGAAATTTCTAATGTAGTATGTAGCTTTGGTGCTTTAGTACCTTCTCTTATCCAATGACATCCCAATATATTTTGAGGGAGAAAAATCGCAGACAAAGAGAAGGTGTTGGCTACAGTCCCAAGAAAGGTGCGTTGATAACCTTTCTATTTATGTAGAAGCAGAGGACTTGATAGAATTCCAAGAGACATTTGAGCTTTTGTGTAAAACCCAATCTGACTCTTACAAAGATGAGATTCTGTCATGGTATTTAAGGATTCTAAGGAGAAGGCAATTCTATAGATTTCTTCCATTTAACAGTGCAGTGTGACCCCACCATCAGGCAGCTTTGCCATCCTGCTGGCCTTGGCTCGCCTGCTGGGCTGTAACATGTCACTCCCTCATTATTTCATGTGAATGAACAAGGACTGGCAGATGGAGGTCTGTCGATCTTCCCTATAGCATGAAGGTTGGAAAAGGCTTCAGGGGCTCCAGCTTGTGTTTCTTTCACTAAAGGGACAGAGATTTGCATGTAAACTGTTCTTACCTAGAAATTTCTGCCTTGGGTTATTATTTCTTTGTCTATAAGAGGACTTTCTTTCTTTCTTTCTTTCTTTCTTTTTTTTTGAGTCTCACTCTGTTGCCCAGACTGGAGTGCCGTGGCTGCTCCCGGCCACCGCAGCCTGGACCTGCTGGGCTCCGGCGATCCTTCCGCCTCAGCCTTCCAAGTAGCTGGAACTACAGGCGCGTGCTACCACGCCCTGCTGATTTTTGATTTATAGTAGAGATGAGGTCTCGCCAAGTTGCCCAGGCGGGTCTCGAACTCGCGGGCTCAGGCAATCCACTCACCTCAGCCTCCCAAGGTGCGAGATTACAGGCTCAGCCACTGAGCCCGGCTAAGACTTTCTTGTTGATTCTTAGTGGCTGGGACAACCAAACTAGTGAGGATTGTTCATTCCCATTGCTTTTGAACACTTATTAAATATATTTAAATTAAAGCACCTTACATTTTGTGGAGTCATTTCTGGCCATCTCTGAACTTTTGGTGCTGGAATCAGCAGGACATCCAGGATAAGAGTTGAATGATCATTTGAGCAAACTGGCCACTCCAATTGGCAGCAAAGGGATAGAATTGGTTACTGGTCTCACCACATGGCCTTGATGGACCTAACAAATTTGCTTCTAGTTTAGGATTAGAGGATTCCTGAGGATTTTGTAGCTCTAACATGATATGATTAACTAATTTCAGTTTCATTGAAATCATTTGACCAGGGTATTGAGTACAAGCAGAGATGGATTTATTGTGAAGCTCATGAAGCTTAATTTTTTTTTTTTTTTTTTTGAGTTGGAGTCTCACTCTGTCGCCCAGACTGGAGTGCAGTGGCTGCTCCCGGCCACCACAGCCTCGACCTGCTGGGCTCCGGCGATCCTTCCACCTCAGCCTTCCAAGTAGCCGGAATTACAGGCATGCGCTACCATGCCCGACTGATTTTTTGATTTATTGTAGAGATGAGGTCTCGCTGCCTAGGCAGGTCTCGAACCCGCATGCTCAGGCAATCCACTCACCTCAGCCTCCCAAAGGCTGAGCCACCGAGCCCGGCTGAAGCTTAATTTTTTAGCATTCTTCCTTTGCAGGGGCCCCAGTTCAAGGTCCTAGCCTAATTTTGTATAATAATTTGGCATTGTTTGTCTGGAAGAGCTTCACTCAAGTTATATGTAAGCTTCTAGCCTCCCAAAATTTGGATTTGTCTCTAGGCTACTAGAACATAAGAGATGAACTTTGAGATAATTGAAGGCTTTTTCCAGTAGTCCTCCCAACTGAGACAGTGAATATAAAATCACCAACAAGGTAAATTAAGACTCCTTTTAAAGACATATCTTCTCTCTACCAGTTGTTGGAATTTAATCAATCATGAGTAGGTATTCAATATATATATATGTTTTTACAAGTCACTTGGAATTAGAGGAAGGAGACGATTTGAAAGACAGATATATCTTAGGATCTAGCGGAGCATCAATTGAAGAAGACATTTGGGAAGATGCTTTGTATAAAAGTATTTACTTTTCATTTGTCAATGAATATTTTTGAACACCTAAAATGGATGCTAAGATGATGGAAAACCAAAGTCAGTAACTTGTCATTCAGGTGGGAATCCAAAGCTTTGAGAGTGTTTGCAAATTACCCAGAGAAATGTGATTTCAAGTTGGATCTTGAGTCAGGGTTTCCAAAGAGATATATGTGGTGTTATAAAAGTCAGGCATGATTGTGTGGAACAGTTCTCAGCTTTTATACACTAGATGGCACTGTGGGTGCAGAAGAAAGCTGTAAATTGGTCCTTTTGTTACTTAAATCTGTTGTAAAAATTATGTGGTTGAGAAAACAACACTGTGTTATAAACCTTGTAATTTTGAGAAGTATAGAATGCATTCTTAATTACTTTGTGATTTAATTCGTGTCCTCTTTTGGTTAGACTGTTCAGATTGGTGTATAGGGTTGTATGTATATGTACCCTCTTGTAAGAAAGTACTTGGGCCCCAATTTTCTGATAATCACATAGAGTTCTCCTACCATGGCTCTGGTACTCTCTCTGAAATGAAGGTACCAAACAGTGATGTGTTCACTATAAAATTTAGCAATGATAAAGTTTGCAATTCTGCCTAATTTCAAGATATGAACTTTCCTCTTTATTTCCAAGGCTCTTCTTTAATCGCCACAAAAATAGCAATAGAAGAAGCTCACAAGTCACTTCTGTACTAGTAGTCTGGCTATCATACCCTTTTACTGAGTCAGTGAGAAATATCTGATGGCGTTCTGTTTGTCAACATGTCTGCTGTGAGCAGTTTCTGTTAGGATGGAACAGTATTCTTCTGGGTATTATGCTTGGGGAAATTTCGCACGAAGGCTGCTAGGAAGTTTATGGAAATATGAAAGCAGAAAATGTTTTCAAATCAGTCAGAAAGGGCCTGAAACCCTTAGCCTTTTGATCAATCAGTAAACAAAACAAAACAAACGAACTACCTCAATGTTAAGAGTTAGGTTGTCTTGGATGACAAATTGATGCACATTTTCTGTTTTGGAGGTGTGCACTAAAATTTGTACTCTTCCTTCCATTAGAATGTTGACAACGAGAAAGGAAGTATTTGCTTATATAGAACTTCTTTCATTCATGAATGGAAACTCAAGCTTAGGGAAGTCGTAGGAAGTGGATTCTATGGGGGTTTGTTTTGTTTTGTCTTGTTTTAGGAAAGATACTGGCATCATTGCTATTTGTGTTGGGGACAAACACAGTGGCTTGAATAGATCAGGTCAATATGTTATTTGCTCTGGAAAGCACAGTTGCTTTTCAGACATTGCACAGCCTCACAAATGAGTGTCTAAAAACTCCTAGGCTATTACAAATATGTCCCCAGCTCTCTCTCCACCTCTACTTCCTCATAGATGATAAGTCGATACATAAAATCAACAGTATTTACCACTTAGCACTGTCTTTGAGAGACTAGGCAGTTGGCTCCTTTGAAAACTTTTTTTTTTTTTTTGCTTTGTTTGCTTCCTTGCATTTGTGTACAGTTGCAGTCTTTTCTTGGGCAGTAACAAGAGTAACCTGGGGCAGTGGCTGGTGAGGAGAAGGAAGTTTCGTTCTAGTGTTTATTTTTGAAGGAGATAGTGAAGTGCCATGACCTGGAGTTGAGTTGGAGGCAAGGGAGAGTACTCAAAAAGTTGGTTTAGTAGGAAGAGATGGCAGATGAGGAAGGGTAAAGGTGAATAGTCAGGAGTCAGTTTTGTTTGGAAAAGAATTTTATTTGTGAGTGTTGACTGAGATAGGAGAGGGCTAAATTACGGGTTAAAATATGGAACGGGTGGCATAAAGTTTCAAGTTTGAATTTTCATATTATTGGAAAAATCAGAGAAGAACAAAAAATATTCAGAAGTGGGGTTGTGATGACAAAAGATAAATGTTTACTTATTTGACATAGACAGATTTTGTTTTTTCTTTTGAACCAATGGCGATTATTAAGTGAGTTCTGTGGTTTTTGTAAACATGATTGAAAGCTACTCTCATAGGATTTGCTGTGTTTTGTTTGAAAGAGTTTAAAATAGTCTACAAAGGTCTCCATGTTCATCTTGAAAACATAACAAACCTTTCAAAACAGCCCTAATCAGAGCAAAGAAAAAATATTGATTTTTTTTTTTGCCTTTGTTTTGTTATAGAGAACTTTACCTCGATTCCATGTAAGCTTCCTCCTCCTCCAAAAATAGAAAGGAAATTTCCACCTTATACTGGCTTTGGTTCTGAAGAGGATTCTCTCCGTTCCTGCATAGCCCTCAAGCCTACACCTTATCGGAAGAACTTGAAGAAATTCATAGAAAAAGAGAGGTACTCGAGGGAACTATGATTAGTTCAGTCTTTCCCAGCTCATCGAATTTCAAGTCCAAGGAGACATTATTATAACTTTTTAATGAAGTTGATTAACATGCACATATTAACAGATTCTTGCTTGAGTGCTTATTTTAATAAATGTCATCTAGAGGCCCCTAAAGTTATATTATCCCCAATCTATGTTGCCTTTCTGTATTTATCTATCTGTCTGTCTGTCTGCCTCCTGAAGATGGTCCCTAGGAAAAGATGTAGAGTAGGGGTCAGCAAGCTTTTTCTTAAAGGGTCAGATAGTAAATTTTTTTGGCTTTGTGGGCCATACGGTGCCTGTCACAATCACTCAGATCTGCCGTTGTAGCGTGAAAGCAGCCACAGACAGAATGTAAACAAATTTGTGACTGCGTTCCATTAAAACTTTTTTTTATGGACCACTGACATTTGAATTTCATGTAATTTTTACATATCACAAAATATTCTTACTTTGGTAATTTTTCAACCTTTTAAGCATGTAAAAACCATTCTTAGCTCAAAGGTCATACAAAAACAGGTGGCCTGCTGGATTTAGCCCACCGACGGGTGGTTTAACAACCCCTGCTATAGAGATTTCAGTGATTTGTAAGTGTTTTTCAAAATGCTGTTTGGCAATTTATGTTACTGTTTTCATTGAGAGTTTGATTGAGGTCAGTAACCATAGATTTCTCATGTGACTGAATATAATTTTAAATGATAGACTTTCAAAAGTATGTCTAATATACATGAGGAAAAATCTGTATAGAGTGTGGGCACAGCCCATGGCTACCTTTTGCTTCTGCAGGGAGAGCAGACCCTAGAGAAAGGGTGCTTGAATAGGATACAGGCTAAAAATTGCATTTTTTCCCTGTATGAGGGAAGTAATGAATGAGGAGATCCTGGGAGGAAAAAAATGATGAAGGGAATGTGTAGTAAGATGAGAAGACAAAAATATAACATCCTGAATTTGATACAATCGATTGGGATCAGATGCTATTGTAGAATATTTGAAGGAGAGGGAACAATAATTCTGTTATATTTGTAAAAATCTATTTTTTTTTTTTGAGTTGGAGTCTCACTCAGTCGCCCAGACTGGAGTGCAGTGGCCACTCCCGGCCACTGCAGCCTCGACCTGCTGGGCTCCGGCAATCCTTCCGCCTTAGCCTTCCAAGTAGCTGGAACTGCAGGTGCGCGCTACCATGCCCGGCTGATTTTTTGATTTATTGTAGAGATGAGGTCTCACCAAGTTGCCCAGGCGGGTCTCGAACCTGTGGGCTCAGGCAGTCCCACTCACCTCAGCCTTCCCGAAGCGCAGTATTACAGGCTGAGCCATTAAGCCTGGTTTAAAAATCTATTATTAAGAATTGTATAGACTGTCTGGCAGTCTGCCATTGGCATGACATGATGTCCTTTGAATTTCAAGAAATAATCTTTAATTTTTAAGAACTTTAATGTTTTATTTTTAAGTTTTAGAACTGATGCTACTCAAAGTGTGGTCCCTGTACTTAGATATGCTAATTCTTTTGCCTCTCCAAGACCCACTGAGACAGAAGCTCTGGGGGAAGACCCCAGCACTCTGCGTTTTCTCAAGCTCTCCACCAGATTCGAAGACACACCAGTGTTTGAGAACCACTGATTTTGATCACATAAGGGGGACACCTATTTATACTCTATCCTCCTTTATTGAGAATGGTGTTGTCAGTGAAGTTCCAGGGTAGGACTTTTGATGCACACTTTTTGTTAACTGTTGTTTTTAAGGACAGCCACCCGAAGGAGGTGGAAAAGAAGAATGTCCCTATTGTAAAAGGAGAGGGAATTTTTCTTGTAAGTAAACAAGATGAAATACTACCCAGGGTGTTGCTCCTGGAACCCAGGGGAAAACAACTCTTTGTGGGTAGTTGACTTAGTCTCTCTTTCAGTCTACACTGTGTAAACTTGCCCACAGAACATTGACTGTAGACAGCATTCCATGTTCTTGTCATGCTGTTCTGGCTGGAAGATGGTCTTATAAGCACAAATGTCTCTCATTTCATTCTTTCTGTCCATTGCTTGTTCTGTGCCAGGAATACATTTTCCTCAAGCTCCTCCCACACAGTGACGATGTTTCCATAGTAACTAGCACATTCAGCAGGAGACTTATACATGAGTTTGAATAACCCAAGATTTTAAAACTGTGAGAACCTAAAGAAGATGATCTCACAAAACATATAAAGAATAGTTTTAATACAGATAAGGAAACTGAATTGAGACACAAAATTGTATATGACATATTGATTATATATATTATTTTAAAATGTACTGGATGCTATTGTTGTTTCTGAGATTAATACTGATCTACTGTGAGTTGTTGGAGGAAATCATTTCTCTTAAATCATATGAGGCTTTTGATGGACATGAAGATCTTTATTGTCTGAATAAACATCACAGTGGTGGCCTGCTGGGAAGATTATCTAACTGAATCGGGAGAACCAGCATAATATCTTACTTGCTGCATCAGGCTGAATTAGTTACTTTGTTCTTTGCATGCCCACAATACTCTGCTGATCATGTCTCTAATAATATCACTGCTTCTAACAAGCAATTAGTGGTTACTATGTACTAACTGCTTTACAATACTTGATCTCACTTAATCTTCAACACAACCTTGGAAAGTAGATAACATTATTGTACCCATTCTTCACATGAGGAAACAGAGACTCAGAGAGGCTATGCAACTTGCCCAAGCTGACACAGTTCATTTTAGTTGAACTAGTTGAACTAATTGAACTAGTTGAACTAGTTTTAATTGAACTAGTTGAACCAGGGAAATCTGACTTCTGAAGTTCACCTTTTTTCCCCACAAAACCTGTACTTATCACAGAACATGGTAATTACTTGTTTATGTAATTTGTGAGCTCTTCCTCGATCAAAAGCTCTTTGAAGGCAGGGACTGACTTTATTGCTTCCCTAAGAATTGTATAGACTGTCTGGCAGTCTGCCATTGGCATGACATGATGTCCTTTGAATTTCAAGAAATAATCTTTAGAATGGTGTTGGCTACATACTGGTGGCTTAATAAATATTTTTGTTTAATAACAGAAAGACTGGGTGAGTAAATGAGTAAATAGAATAAATATTCACTCATCTAGTTATTAATCATGGTTAGAAGAGACAGTTGACTTCCCGTCAGGAAAACTATTATCCCAGACTTGTGCTGTTCATAACCACACAGAATCCACAAATTCATGGTTTAATCTTTTTTTTTTTTTGAGTTGGAGTCTCACTCCTTCACCCAGGCTGGAGTGTAGTAGTGGCATGCAAGCTCACGGCCACTCCGGCGTTGACCTGCTGGGCTCTGGCAATCCTTCCACCTCAGCCTTCTGAGTAGCTGGAACTACAGACATGCGCTACCATGTTTTTATTTTATTGAAGAGACGAGGTCTCACCAAGTTGTCTGGGCTTGTCTCGAACCCGCGGGCTCAGGCAATCCACTCACCTTGGCCTCCCAAAGTTCTGAGATTACAGGCTGAGCCACTGAGCCCGGCCATGGTTTAATCTTAATCTCTGACTTGTTTCAGATCATCCACCTGCTGTACCTGTCAGTCATTTTTTCCCCTCTTTAAAAGTTTTTTCCCCCATCAATAAAAACAAGCCTTCATGTATCTTCCAACTACAAGACTCTGTAGCTCTAGCTATTTTTGAAGTTTATAGTAGGTATATAGCCCTGGGTAAGCCATTCATTTTCTTTTTCTTTTTCTTTTTTTGAGCTGGAAAAAAATTCTGTTGCCCAGGCTGAAGTGCAGTGGCACACTTATGGTCACCCCAGCGATCCTTGCGCCTCAGCCTTCCAAGTAGCTAGAACTACAGGTGCGTGCCACCACACCTGGCTAATTTTTTGATTTATTGTTGAGATGAGGTCTTGCCAAGTTGCCCAGGTTGTTCTCAAACCTGTGGGCTCAGGCAATCCCCTCACCTCGGCCTCCCAAAGTGCTGGGATTACAGGCTTGAGCCACCACGCCTGACCTGTTCATTTTCTTAGTGAACAAATATTTTCTGAATCACTGCTGTTTGCCAAACACTAATCTAGGTGCTTGGGGTATATCAGTAAGTAAAAAAGAACCAAACTCTGTCCCCGCAGAGCTTATATGTTCTAGTTGTGGGAGGTAGACAATAAATGGTAAAGGTCATGCATAAGTAAATTAAATAGTATTTGGAAGGTGTTAATTACCATAAAAACAAGGAAAGTGTTAAGTTACAATGAAAAGAATAAAAGGAACTGGGAATATGGGGCTGAGGAACACCCCTGGTTGCAATTTTCTGTAGTGTGGTCAAGATAGACCTTATTGAGGAGAGGAAATATGCTCCAAGCAGAAGGTACAGTCAGAGGAAAGGCTCTGAGTGAGAAGCATACTTGGGATGTACAAGAAACACCCAGGAGGCTGATGTGGATAGAGTAGATGAGTAAAGGGCAGAGCACATAGAGATGAGGTAAGAGGGAATAGGGGATCAGATCACATATGGCCTTGTTTAAGGATGCTTTTGACTTTGAATGATAAGGGGGCCATTGGGAGATTTGAGCAGAGAAGTGACTTGAGCTGATTTACATATTAAAAGGATCACTCTAGTGAAATATTGAGAGTGTACTATAAATAGGTAATGGTGGAAGGAAAGACCAGTTAAGAAGTTATCCCTCTTTGCAGGCAACATGATTCTATACCTCGAAAACCCAAGGGAATCTGTCAAAAGCCTCTTTGCACTGATAAAGGACTTTGGAAAAGTCTCAGGGTATAAAATAAATGTGCAAGTCAGTTGCATTCCTATACACCAACAATAAACAAACAGAAACCCCAATGAAAAGCACAATCCCATACATAATAGCCACACACACAAAAAAGAAATACCTTGGCATCTTCCTAACCAGAGAAGTCAAAGACCTTTACGATGAAAACTATGAAACACTGCTCAAAGAAATCAAAGATGACACAAACAAGTGGAAAAATATTCCAGGCTCATGGATTGGAAGAATCGACATTGTTAAGATGTCCATCCTAACCAAGGCAGTCTACAGATTTAACGGCAATACCCATTAAATTACCAGCAGCATTCTTCTCAGACCTGGAAACGACAAAGCAGGAATTCATATGGAAAAACGACCACAGATAGCCAAAACAATCCTCAGCAAAAACAAAACAAAACAAAACAAAAAAACAAAGCGGGAGACATCATACTTCCAGACTTTAAGCTTTATTATAAAGCTACAATAATCAAAACAGCCTGGTAGTGGTACAAGAACAGGCATATAAACCAATGGAAGAGGATAGAGATTCCAGAAGCAAAACCTCAATTTCTCAACCAACTTATCTTTGACAAAGCCTCCACCATCAACCACTGGGGAGAGGAGAACATATTCAGTAAACGGTGCTGGGAAAACTGGCTGACCACATGCAGAAGATTGAAGTAAGACCCCTACCTATCACCATACACAAAAATCAACTGTGGATGAAATGAATCAAAGACCTAAATGTAAAACCTCAAATTGAAAGACCATTAGAAAATGCAGGAAACACCCTTATGGAAATTGGAACTGGCAACCAATTCTTGATCAAAACCAGAAAGTGCCCATGCCATAAGAGATAAGATAGACAGTGTGACCTCATCAAACCGACAAGCTTCTGCAAAGCCAAAGAAACCACTGAGAGAGCGGGGATACAGCCCACAGGCTGGGAAAAAATATTTGCCTGCTGTTTATCTGACAAAGGCCTAACATCTAGGATCCACAGGGAACTCAAACATGCCAAAAAGAAAAAAACAAACAGCCCCATTACAAAGCAGGCAAAAGACATGAATAGATACTTCTCAAAAGAAGACACACGAGCAGCCAACAGATACATGAAAAAATGCTCAGCCTCACTAGTCATCAAAGAAATGCAAATTAAAACTACACTGAGATACCACCTAACTCCAGTCAGGATGGCCATCATCAATAACTCAAAAGCAGCTGCTGGTGAAGATGCAGAGAAAAGGAAACTTCTACATTGTTGGTAGGAGTGTAAACTAGTACTGCCTCTGTGGAAAACAGTGTGGCGATGCCTAAAAGATCTGACCCCATAATCCCCCTACTGGGAATTTGCCCAGAGGAACTCAAATCACTATGAAAAAGATATCTGCACACGCATGTTTATTGCAGCATTATTTATAATAGCAAAAATGTGGAACCAACTGTACTGCCCACTGAAAGAGGACTGGATTTAAAAAATGTGGTGT
The DNA here is from genome assembly GCA_027257055.1 of Cephalopachus bancanus. NCBI lineage: Eukaryota > Metazoa > Chordata > Mammalia > Primates > Tarsiidae > Cephalopachus > Cephalopachus bancanus. The sequence continues at coordinate 105,769 of JAPVLO010000631.1, forward strand.
GTATACATGATGGAATATTATCAGTCATAAAGAAGGACAAAATTATGAACTTCGCAGCAACGTGAATGGACTTAGAGACTATAATACTGAGTGATTTATCACAGAAATAAAGAATTGAGTATCACATGTCTCACTCATAAGCTGTCCTTGAACAACTATAATAATACTATAACTAAAAGAAAGGGATTGGCAGTAGTGGGAAACTGCCAGGGGAGGGCAGGGGCACGATTGACAGTAGTGGGAAACTGCTAGGGGAGGGGGGGGACACACCTCATCAGCAAGGGTACCTGCATAATGAACATTTGTATACCTAACCCTGAATTGTACCCCACGTCTTTAAAATTAAAAATTAAAATACAGACAGACAAAACTGCTGCAATCGTCCAAGAGAAAGTGACTCAGATCTGGGTGAGTGCATTGGAAGGGATGAGATTAAACAGCAGATTCTGGAAATATTTTGAAGGCAGGGCCAGTAGAATTTCCTAACAGATTGGATATCAGGTATGAAAGAATTAAGGAACTAAAGGTGAAGATTCTCAGTGTTTTGACCTAAGTAAATGGAAAGATGGAGTTGGCATCTACTGAGATGAGAATGACTGTAGAAAGAGTAGGTTTGGGGGTAAGAGCAGACATTCAGCTCTAGAACAAGTTAAGTTTGGGATGTCTATCAGATATTAAGTGGAGATACTGTATAGGCAGTTGGATATATGTATGAGTATGGGGTTCAGGAGAGAGAGGACTGAGCTAGAGATATAAATTTGAAAGCTATCAGCATTTAGATGGTATTTAAAGCCATAATGCCAACTTGAATTAAAGCCTTGAGACTGAATGAGATCACTAAGGAAGTAAATATGCATAGAGATGAACATGACCAAGGAATACCCTGAAACACCTCAAATTAAGAGGTTGGGGAAAAGAGAACTAGCAAAAGACTAAAATGGAGCAAACAAGGAGATAGGAGCAAAACCAAGAGAATTCAGGACCCCGGAAGCCAAGTGCAACAGGATTATCACAGAAGAAGGAGTGATCATTTGTGCCAATTGCTGCTGATTGGTCAAGTTACATGTGGACAAAAAAATTAAGCATTGGAATTGACATTGTGAAGATCATTGTTGATCTTTACAAGAGCAGTTTAGGTAGAGCAAACCTAATGGGAGTGGATTTAGGAGAAAATGGCAGAAGAATTCAAGGCAGTGATTTTTTTTTTTTTTTTTTGAGTTGGAATCTCACTCTGTTGCCCAGACTGGCATGTAGTGGTCACTCCTGGCCACCGCAGCCTCGACCTACTGGGCTCCAGCGATCCTTCTGCCTCAGCTGGAACTACAGGCTTGTGCTACCATGCCCAGCTAATTTTTGATTTATTGTAGAGATGAGGTCTCACCGCGTTGCCCAGGCGGGTCTCGAACCGGTGGGCTCAGGCAGTTAACTCACCTTGGCTTCCCAAGACGCGGGATTACAGGCTGAGTCACCAAGCCCAGCCTCAAGGCAGTGATTATAGATGACTCTAGGCTGTGTGTAGAAAAAGTTAAGACATGGCTCCTAGACCTAGAAATTTATAATTTGTTTTAGGGCAATGGGAATAAACACATTGTGAAAAAAGCCAGCCAGGAGTACAAGTCTATATAGTACTAAATTGGGTGCAACATTATGGTTGGTGCTGAAGGTATAAGTAAGTGGTCAGCTTGGAGGGTGAAGTATAAAAAGTATATTCAAGAAGTTTAATAATGAGTCAAGGAAATATCTGAAGATACTTGCAGTGCTTCTCAAAGTGTGCCCTGGGAACCACCGTATCAGAATCTCCTGGGGTGCTTATTAATAATGCAGGTTTCTGGAGATGCAGGCTAACTACTGAGTCCATATCTCTAGGGGTAGGAATCTGGATTCTGTATATTTAACAAATTCCCCAGGTGACTTATACACAATAAACTCTGTGAACTGCTGGTCTAAATATTTTATTGAGTAGATTATATTCCTGATTGATATCTCCAGAACACTACAATTAGCTGTAAAAGGTTGCATATTGAACATGTAACAGACCCACACTTAACATATACATAAATTTATGTAAGTTGTAAGAAGTTACATTTACACTAATATGAATTTTCCCTGAGGTTAGATCTCACTCAGTTATTGCAGTAATATTTCAGGCATTGGCAATGTTATGGGTCCTTCATGAGAGGGGGCTACTGAACCTATTTGTTACTTATACATTTAATTATGAAGATGGTTGACAAGGTATAGATGCCTCCAGTGCTGGATGAGGTTCGTCTATAGTCTGAGAACATGGTGACCTGGCTGTTTTGCCAGGACTGTTCTGGGGGCAGCCCTCCGAACTACTACACTCTGTTTCACCAAGCCTCAAGCCTTGGAATCTTGGTGTCAGCCTTTTACAGCCCCGCTTTTTGGACAGTCTGAGAAAGGGACAGAAAAAAATCATTTTCTGCTTCTGCAGATCAGAAACACTTTGTTTCTTTATCACTCTGAACACAAGGAAAGAATTAATTTCATCATAGGAGAGTCTGCAAAGGAAGACCTCTCTGCTTAAGAGTTGTGATAGGGAAGCGGTTAAAGACAGTTTATTTACCTTTGTGCCTCCTTGGGGTAATGATTTTTGTTACAGCGATCTCCCCAAGAGTTTACTGTTTATCCTGAAGTCCACCTTTCACTAGCTGATGTCCATAGACATGCTTCTGCTTACAGATCACAAATTAATTTCTTCGGTGACCAGGCAATCAACTTTGGGAACTTTTAATTCTAGAATTTGACCCCTTATTCAGCCTACTAGACTGTTACTCTTTTTATGCATAATATTCCAAGTATAAGTTCTAACCTCTATGGATCTTATAACAACTTTCTACGAACGTTTATTGAGTACTTACAAGGTAAAAAGTATTATATTAGATAATGGTAAGCAAGACATAGTCCTTGTCCTTGGAAAACAGACTTGTAATGGCTACTTGTGATGTGAGTGGTAAACACTATTTTAAAAAAATGCAGATCTATAAGTTTTATTACAGCATTTGGAAGGGAAAAGTTAATTTTCACTGAAGGAACTTGGAAGGATGCTGGGGAGCTGGAGGAGTGGGTCAGGAAGGGGAGCGTGTGGGCTGGAAGACAGAGAAGCAATGGGCATGAGATGGTGGCTGGTGATCCAGGGAGGTTGCCCCAGGCATGGGTAGAGCACGCCCTCTGGTTTGCTTGAGCAGCAGGGCCAGGTGCTTATGCTTCTTTCTAACATTGTTATTGTGATTATCGATCAGCCTTGTCATTAGAGAACAACCAGCTAATGCAGCTGGTTTGATCAGTATGTTTATGATATTTGTTTTGGGGATATTTTCCCAATGTGATACCCAGGACATGTAAAGAATCAGAGATATTTTATATACTGAGAAAGCTTCTCTGCATTTAGATCGAGAATCTTAATTAGAAAATGACTGAACTTTCACTTTAGAGAGTTTATGCTACTATATTAAAGCCGTAGCATAACTTTTACAGGCTTTTTGAAACATATGTAATGTGTGGAAGATTACTTGTATAATGCTGTAACCCTCATTTCTCTACCATTTAGCCATGGCAACATAAGCAATACACTCCGGTTTTTTGCAAGACTAGTCACAGACAAATACACTGATGTGGACAGGATGTTTGTTCTTTCATATTTTCTCAGTGATGACACAATTTCAGTGTTTGAACCTATAGAGCACAATTCAGGTAAGAGATTTCTCATAGTGTTTTTCTTCAGAACATATAACTTTCTCTTCATTTTGAAAATTAGGGAATATGATCTGATTTTGTAGCATAGATGATCTATGATACTGGCTTAAAAAAAAGCCATTAAAGTTCTTTTTACAAACCTCTTAAATGGGAACTCAAAACACATAAAATGATTTCACTCATAAGCGGACCTTGAACATTTACCATAATACTGTAAGGAAGGGATTGGCAGTATACAGAAACTGCTGGGGGGTGGGGGCACATAACATTAATAAGGGTACCTTATCTCAAACCAGGAAAAATGGGTACCAAAGGTAGTCCCAAATTTTACCTGAACAATGGCCACTTGTATACTTAATCTGGAATTGTGCCCAACATCTTTAAAATAAAATAAATTTTAAAAAAAACGTAAAATGATAGGAGAAAACCAGTTTTGATTGGCGGAGAACTGGGAAACCTGGTACCTCCTTTTTGCCACTATTCCCTCTTCCTTTGAGGTCTCTGAAGCATTTCAGTGAAATCCAAGGACTTCAAAATCATGGCCTGGGTACCACCAATTTCACTCACAGCAATCTAAGGGGAAGTCTGTATTCTTGATAGTCCTACTTAAAAATTTTTGCTTAACTCTAAGACAAGATTCACAGATACACAAATTCAGTCTTTAGAGAACATCTTTCTCTGACCCTTCTCAGGCTGCTGCCAAGGTTCCAGCACCTAGGCCCATGGAATGCTTTTCTGCAGTGTGCTGATGCCATGGCCTGCTGAGGGGAACCATTGACTTACCAAATTATAGAACTGTAGGATTCTGTTCTTTGTCTCAAAATGTTTAAAACTTTTGTCTGTGTCAAAGGTATACATTTGGGAAGAATAATCAGTGAAATGCTGGTTAACCAGCTGTTTGGAAAGATTTTAAAAGCTCTAATTTGTACTGTTTGCTAGTTTTCATGAAATGAATACCTTAACCATGGTCAATTTCAAGCAGCTGAAAGTTTAAAATCTGGCTTACAAAATCTCTGAATATTTAACTGTTAGCTCCTATAAGCTTGTGTGAGCCACTTAACACACAATGAATAGCTTGTGTTAACTAAGTCAGGCTCTGCAGTGACTTGAATAATATATCAAATCTTAAAATGTGAAATTGAATAGGAATGAATGTGTCATGTTCTTACAGGTCAGAAAAATCAACTCTATGCTAATCTAGAATGGAGAATACATACCCAAGTGAATTTCAGCATGTGTGAAACAGAAAGAGTTATTGTAGTGAACTACAAGCCTACTAGTAATAATAGCAGCCATGATTGAGAACCTACTGCTTTCCTTACAAGAACTTTATGAGGTTAAGTTTCGTGTTAGTCCAATTCCTTCAAGAAGCAAACACTGAGATGGGATTAAATGTGCAAGAGATTTATTAGCAGAAATACTGGTGAGGGAAAATATGGAAGGAGTCAGAGGAGACTGGGAGAGCCATCAAACTGAAGTGCAGGTCTGACTCCTGTGAAGAACAGAGGGAAAGAAGAAAGGGGGAATCTCATGTTGAGATGAAATTCTGAGAAAGTTTCAACAAGGCTGATCGGGAGTCCTTGAGGAAAAACTGCTAGTTGGAGGAGCCTTGTTTTGCAGGCGTAGGCCTGTCTTAGTATCCTTGCCTTGCTCAGTCACCTGTTGGCCACAGCCTGTGAGAAGCATGACCTCAGCACATACCCAAGGATGGATTTAAGACAACAGCAGTTGAAGCCTTCCATCAGTCATGTTCCCCATCATAGTCAATCCGAGAGGTGCATTTTCATTGCCCTCACAATTTTTTTTTTTTTTTTTTTGAGTTGGAGTCTCACTCTGTCGCCCAAACTGGAGTGCAGTGGCACTCCCGGCCACCGCAGCCTCGACCTGCTGGGCTCCGGTGATCCTTCCGCCTCAGCCTTCCGAGTAGCCGGAACTACAGGCGTGCACTACCATGCCCGGCTGATTTTTTTATTTATTGTAGAGATGAGGTCTCGCCTGCCCAGGCGGGTCTCGAACCCACGGGCTCAGGCAATCCACTCACCTCAGCTCCCAAAGGCATGGGATTACAGGCTGAGCCACCGAGCCTGACTTGCCCTCACAATTTTTATTTCTATTTTACCAGTAAGAATTCACAGACATCCATAGAGATTAAATAATTTCTAAAGATCATCCAGCAAGCGTCAGAGCCTGGATGGAATACAGCTCTATTTGGCTCTGAAGCTTGTGTCTTTCCACCCCTTATGGTTTCTGAATGTGGTAGGGAGGAGTGGGATGCAGCTGACCAAAAAGCTCATCTGGTCTCAGACTTCATTCATAGCTCTGTAGATTTCAGTTCAACATCAAAAGATATTGGAGCCCCCCCGTTCAAGTTTACTGGCTGCTTTCCAAGGGGACAAAATACAATGTCCAGAAGAGAACAGAGAAAATGGTGACAGTTTTGGAAAGTAAGAAATATAAAGCATTAACTAAATGAAGTAAAGCTATTTTACCTGTTTAAAAACAAACAAAAGAAAAAACCTAAGGGGACTCCTGTAGTTATCTTCAAACAGTAATCTCTTTTATAGAAGTGGGGCATCTTACAGTTAATTAATCTGCATGTCAAATTAAGTGTAAGACATCATCTGGGACAAATAGGTGGAAATAAACACAAGTGAGGAATTTTCTAAGCAGTGCTGTTCAAACATGCTCTAAAGATAAGTGTCTTTCTGATGTCCCATACTCCTAGTACACTGCTGGGCATATGTAGCAGGTCCTTGACAAGTGTTTATTGGACTGGGAAGGAAGCAGAGAGAGAAGAGAGAAGGCTAGAATGCCATACTGCTTTTGCATTTTTACAAGATGCTGCCTTGCTGTGTTGCCCGGGCTGGTCTTGAACTCCTGGACTCAAGTGATCCTCCCACCTTGGCTTCCCAAGTAGCTTAGACTATAGGCATGAGTCATCATGCCTGGCTCCACTTTTTTCTTGAATGCACTTCCCTAGAAAGTCTTATTTCTTCACTCACTGCCTGATTTTTCCCTTAAGTCTGAGAATAATAACAATATGCATTCACAGTTAAGTTGTACAGTCTGTTTGAGGATGAAATAACTCCAAAGGCAAGTCACATCATTCTGTTAAGAATAAAGGCTGCTTATGAACTTTTCTCTTTCTCCATAGGGATTGCTGGTGGGATGTTCTTGAAAAGAACTCGTGTTAAGAAGCCTGGACAAGAAGTCTTTAAAAGTGAACTATCAGAATATATCAAGGTTGAGGAGCTGTACATTGGAACCCAAGTGAATGTGAATGGCTACCTATTTCGTTTGCTCAATGCTGATGAGTACACCTTAAACTACATGGAGAAAAATTCAGATAGGGTGAATTTGCTTTGTATAATTCTTGACTTGCTTCTCAGCCTTCCACAATCTGTTTTTCTTTCCCTAGGGCTTTTTCTTCATCTTGCCACCAGTTTTACATTGTGCATTCACACATGTGGGCATGAATAATGGATCCGTGTGACTTGGCCACAGGTCCCATCATAGGGGCCAGGTCCTTGTCTACTCTGTTTACACGCTGGGTTCTCTGCTGCCCAGCATCACAGATTCCAGGCACAGCTAGGAGGCAGGGCCAGGGTTGAATCAAGTTTCCTGCGTTTTTGCTGACACTAACAATGTTTTCAGAAAGAAATTCAACAACTATAGGAAAGGAAGAAAATCTGGTGCCACACACTGTGCCGTCTCAGTTAATTGGTGCAGGCCAACAGAGAAGGCCAAGACCTGAACAAACAGAAACCCCAAGGGAATCCAATAGTTGCTGGGGTTGCAATTTCCCATAACAGTAGCCACCTGAGGCCTAAATAAGAATTTAAGGAGAAATTGGTAACAGTGAGCTCAAAGAGTTTTGTTTTAAATTTGAAATAAGATGGCAGATAGATACTGTATTGAAAGTGCTATTATTGCAATGCAAATCAGTAAAAATAACATATTGACAGAATCGTGATTTTAAATGTGAACTAGTCCAGTGTACAAACACGTACATTTGGGAATCGTTGCCTAATATTGAAACATATCTTGAAAAAGTTAATTCTCAAAGTCTACCTATAAGTGACAATATTTATGTACCATTTATATACATATAGTGCCAATTTTGTCTCATTTATATATAAAATGCTCAGGGTTAAATTGGTAAGAGCAATCTCTCTGCATATATCTCATCATTCCTATCAGTTTGGGTCCTCTGAGAAGCAGATGCCCCGACAGAATTACAAGTGTGAGATTTATCAGGGGAAGTTTTTGAGAAGGATAAAGGGAGAAGGAACAGAAGTAGGCAGGGAGGGCCTTCAGACCAGGAGGCAGGCCTGACCCTGTAGAAGGAGACAGGGAGGGAGGAGGGGTGCGTAGGGAGAGCCTCAGCTGGCAGGACAGCTCTGAGAAAGTCTCGGCCAGGGTGATGGGGAGCCCCAGAGCACAGACTGCCCATCAGAGAGGTCCCATGTCAGGCAGGAACAGCCCAGCCTAGACCCCCTGCTGTGACACTGTTTGTGAACTCAGTGTAGATCCAAAAGTTATAGCAGCTGGAGGCTGTCAGCAAATGGTACTCTTCTCAGGGTCTCTCTTGACAGGAGGCGTGAGCAGCGTCCTCCATGGCTGCCATACCATCCCTCCATTAGTAGTGTTAGGGATTCAAATTATTAGAAAACTATGACCCAAGAGAGCTATTTGAAAACACTGAATTCAGGCAAGGAACTCAATAATTGGGCAGTTAGATTTGTAGCAACTAGCAGGCCTGGCTTGGGAACCTGACTCCATACTCTATAGCTGAGGGACCTTAGGTGTGTATCTTTCTTGAGCTTCAATTTCTTCATGTTTGAAATAGGAGTAACAACAGAGCTTATTTCATAGAGTTGTGTGAAGATTAGATGTGATAATATGTGTGAAGGGCTTAGCTCCATGTGGTCTGTAGCAAACTCAGTCAGTGTAGCTATTGTAAATTAGGGTTCTATTTCCAGACAGAGGGAGAATCTATACCTTAATATAAAATATATAGAGCATGAATATAAGATATAAAGGGCTTTTCTCCTTTCAGAATGATAAAAGCAGGGTAGTGCATTATCTGGTATCAGCATCCCAAGTGAAAACTGCATTATTTTAAAACTACCCTTAATAAGAATAATATACTCTTTAATATCAGTCTGAAGAGTCTTTTCAAAAGAGCTAATAGATCCTCTCATGGACATAGATGTAAGGAAGTGCAAAAAAGGGAGGTGGTGGTAGGATAGGAATAGGGCCTACAATAGATACCAAACCACCTGGATCATTTTCTGGTGAGAGAGGAAGCTTTAATACTAAGTTACCATCAATGTTTAATTTCATCTTCTCATTTTTGATCTTTTAGCTATAATTATTTACAACCTTAGGCTTTACTGGATGGAATAAGAAGTATTCTTACCAAGCCAAAAATCTAATCACAGGGTGGAAGACAGGAAGAGTGGGCTGTCCAGAAAATGAGTATATAGCGGTTACAGGGCCTTTGTGGATCTTTGACACCTAACCTTGCTCTGATCAGTGCATTGCCTAGTGGCCAACAGTTCCAGGGGAGCCCATTCTAAAGATCTGGAGAAAATGGAAGTCTATTTATCCAACTTTGAATCCCCACTTTCTTCCCATTAGTGTCTCCTAACATATTGGGCCAATGTCCAAGGATTACAGGGAGGAGGCTGAAGTGGAAGCAGGGATTATTTTCTGATCTCTGTGACCTATTGTTCCTTAAACTCATTGTTCTCAGATCTGGGGCCTTTGCTAATGTCCTCCGTTGTCCTAAAGCCTTAACTGAGGAGATGCAAAGCTAGTCATGTCTTCTTGGTGTTGGTCTCTTTGGAAAGACATGCTTGCTAACTTCAGGTTCACAGTGTGAAATCTCTTTGCTGGCCGTCAGAGAGATTGGGCTCCTGAAGTCTAGGAAATATTTAAATATGTCTTTCCTTTCATGTCCCCCATATAGTTTCCTTTCAGCAACATCGAACTTGCCCTACAAAAGCTGAAAGAAGAAGAATCAAAATCCAGAGAGATCAAGCAAGTATTTGCATCTGCTGACTGTAGACACACAAAGATGGTGGATTTTAATACGTTCAGGTAAGCCATATTCTGTGAAAAATCATCCATTTTCCCCTCAAGATTGCCCAAAGAACAGAAAGAACAATTTATTTCCTAGTACTTCCTAATCAGTTGACTATTTTTAATAGGAATTGGCATTTCTTTGCATTCACATCACTTTGTGATCAAGTTTTGACCATTAATATTCTTGTAAATTTTGTTCATTTGCATATCAAAGAAGTTTATGGGTGGAAACAGAGACAAAAGCATAGGAAGTCAGTTGTCTTGTGAATCATGGTGTTGAAGGGTCAGGGGATGCCAGCAATGGTACATCCGAGTGAAAAAGACAGAAAGAACTGCAGCTAAGAGCATCCCTCCAACCAAAATCTGGGGGACAAAGGAGGGACATCTTCCCAGGAATGCAATGAAGTTGGAAAAGATAGTGAAAACTTTACTGATTATTAGAGAAAAAGTGCTATGCATGCATCTGTGTATATGTATGCTTGCACACATATGTGTATTTCAAAAGACATAAAAATATAGGAATCAAGGGAAAAATATGTGACAGTAGTTAGAAATATTATAACAAATCATGAACAATAAAGATTTTCTCCAAGGTAAAGCTGAATTCTGGGACTATCCAGTGACTGACCTGGGCAAATTTCCAAACAGCGGAAACACACAGGGAAACTCACATTCAGAGTCCAGTACAATTGTGAGACTTCTTAGCCTGAAAACAAAGTGAATGGAGCGTTCAGGAGAATGTAAATTAAATCATGGATGGAGGACAAAGGGGACTTTCTCTTTAGGCTGAAAGTTCTGGCTCCTGAAAACAATAGTGGCTGAAAACTATATAGTAAACTTGGCTTGATGCAGTCAAGATGTGGACTGAGAAACGAAGTGAGCCCAGGAGAGGGTAGCTGGGAGGGCTTTCCAACTTTGTGTCTACAGTCGCCTATTGCATCACTACCTGGTGGCCTGGAGCCCACTGTTAGGCCCGAAGTGTCCCAAGAGCTCATTTGTTGTTTTAACAAAGCGCTTTTGTGTTTCCAAAATGTTCTTTAGAGAGAAGCAGACAGAGGACATAGTTTTATTGTTTAGAATTCCCAACCTTCTGGGATCAATAAGAATTTATAGTTCTTTGTTATTTGTTCATAGTCACATACACATGTTCATGGTGTTTTGGAAAGCAAATGGAGACAGAGTAAAGAGCAAAGACAATTACTCAGGCCATGGGCTAATGGAAAGCAGTGGAGGAGAAAACAAGAAATTTCCATCAGAAGTGAAGGAGTGGTTTCATTTTATTATTTTGTGTCCTTTTATAAAAACATCCATTCTCCCAACACTCTTGCAAAGTCTACTGGAAACACTTTAGTGAGTTTATGGGGCTTTTTAGGAACCACTGAAGCCAGGCAGGAGATCCAAGAAGGAAAAGTTGTTTTGCGGATGGAGGCTTGACCCTAATTGTGGGTGGGATAAAGGGCTGCCACATTGTGATTGGAGGGGTGACCTCAAGGCGGAGCATGCTCAGATAAAATGAGATCCCTATCCCAGAAATTCCTTCAAATGAAAATCAGATCAGGTTACTCCCAGCCTGAAAAATCCTTCAGTGGCTTGCCATTGTTCTCACAATAAGATCCAAACATTTGACTGCAGTTAGCAGGGTCTTGAGTGACGTGACTTTGTATTTCTTGTGTCTTCACTTCTTTTTCTCCAGCCCTGTCCTTTGGCCTCACTGTCTGTCTTTTGGTTTCTTAAACACATCAAGCTCTTTCCTACCTCCAAGCCTATGCATACACAGTTCTTTCTGCCTGGAATGCCCTCACTACATCATTTTCATAGCTGACTCTAGGACTCACCTCCAATGTCAGCTCCCCAGAGGGGCTTGCTTTCTCTGACTATCTTTTTTTTTTTTTTTTTTTTGAGTTGGAGTCTCACTCTGTCGCCTAGACTGGAGTGCAGTGGCCGCTCCTGGGCCCCCGCAGCCTCGACCTTGGGCTCTGGCGATCCTTCCGTCTCAGCCTTCCAAGTAGCCGGAATTACAGGCATGCGCTACCACGCCCGGCTGATTTTTTGATTTATTGTAGAGATGAGGTCTCGCTGCCCAGGCGGGTCTTGAACCCGCGGGATCAGGCAATCCACTCACCTCAGCCTCCCAAAGGCGTGGAATTACAGGCTGAGCCACCGAGCCTGGCTTCTCTGACTATCTTAAGTGATCACCCAGCTGTTTCTAGCCCCTTATTTATATTTATCAGAGAACTTAGCACATCTTGCAGTTATTTTACTTTGAGATCTGTTTACTTGTGTGTGTGTGTGTATGGGTGCATGTGTGTGTCTTCTATTAGAATGTGAGCTTTCTGAGGGCAAGGACCTTAACGGTCTTGTTCACTGTTGTACCCCTGGCTCCTAGTGCTGGACTCAGTACGTATACATAGTTACTAAATGAAATAATGAGCCACTAGAGTTATTCTTGGGAGTTCTAGTTTGAAGGTGGTGGCATGGCCTCCAAATGAGAGTGTAGATCAGGAGTCCAGATGTCCTGGTTCATATGACATATTTGTGTCAGATGCTGAACCCTCTGTGCTTGGGACTCACCTTCTGTGCTTGGCGTACAAGTGTGGGTCCCTGTACATTGTCTTTGGCCTTCTTTTTTGCTTCTCATACTCTTTTCTTGGCAAAGACAAAGGAACTATGTAGTTAACTGCTATCACAGCACATGCTAATTTAATTCTCTGCTCATTGCTTTCACTAGCTAATATTTTTCTTTCTTTCATTTATGTGTGTATTTATATGTGTGTTCTGGCTCCATTCACCAGAATGTAACCTCTTTAAAGACAGAGATCTTCTCTTTCTTGTTTTCTGCTTTAGTCTGTCACGTATCACAGTATCTGGCAAATAGTAGGGTGTTAATAAATACTAGTTGAGTCTATACATTTTATTCAGCCCTCACTGCTTTGGCTCTGACCTGTAGACTGATGCCTTCATATTAGTTCCTCAAGCTCAGACCCTTCTTCTGAACTGTAGACCTGGAAATATGAATACCTCTGGGATGTCTCCTTCTTGGATGTACCTTAGGCATCCCAAAATAACTTGCCCTGAATTGATCTCATTTTCTTCTTTGTTAAGATGCATCTGGGGACTGTATCCTAGTAAAGGCCATCATACACATCCCCAGGGCCCAGGCCAGGAGTCTGCCTTGTCTGTCCTCTCTCCCCTAACTCGACCTCTCCCACTCACCCTTTGGAACTATGTGTCTTAAACTACCTCTGGAAACTTTCCCTTCTCTCTGTCCCCAACTTCACTGTTGCAGTCCAGCTTTTCATCGCTGTTCACTTGTACCCTCTGGAGAGCTGCATAACTGACCTCTTCTTTCTTTCTTTTCTTTCTTTTTTTTTTTTTTTTGAGTTGGAGTCTCACTCTGTCGCCCAGACTGGAGTGCAGTGGCCACTCCTGGCCACCGCAGCCTCAACCTGCTGGGCTCTGGTGATCCTTCCGCTTCAGCCTTCCAAGTAACCAGAACTCCAGGTGCGTGCTGCCATGCCCGGCTCATTTTTTGATTTATTGTAGAGATGAGGGCTCGCCAAGTTGCCCAGGCGGGCCTTGAACCCATGGGCTCAGGCAATCCACTTACCTCAGCCTCCCAAAGCGCGGGATTATAGGCTGAGCCACCGAGCCCGGCTTGACCTCCTCTTTCTTAACTCTCATCCTCCAAAGTGTTGTCAGAATGACCTTCCAAAAATCTGATTGGATCATTCCTCTGCTCAAAATCCCACATCAGTGTATTATGTGAGTTTTCCTACCTCTCTCTGATTATTTCCAACTCACTAGAAGAATCTTCTAGCAGAAGCTATCATTTATTGAGCACTTACTGTGGGCCATGCCTCATGCTAAATGCTTTTCATATACTATCCACTGGTAGCTTCTTGTTGTTACTTGTTTATTTCCCTGCCTCCACATCAGCTCCTGCCAAGTACAATAGATGTTTCTTGAATAATTTAATGAATGATCCTATTTCTCAAGGAATATTCAATCTAAAGCCTGTAGCAATCAAGTAAATAATTGATTACCATGCACCAGGGAAGGGCCATCTGGCTCTGACTTAGGGAAGTCAGGGAAAACTAGGCCTGACCCTCGCTAGCCAAATGACTTGGGCAACTCACTTCATCTATCTGCACTCACTCTTGTGTCCATATATTGGTCTCTAAGGTCTCTTCCAGGCTCTGACAATCTAAATTCTTAAAATGTAGGTTTATAATGCCCTTGTGAAATGTTCTCTCTTCAATTTTGTGCATTGAAACAGTAGAGAAGAATAGAGGTAGGCAAAGGCAGGATTGTAGCATAGGTCTATGGGCTTCACCTCTGTGGCCCTGACTCTCTCCTGCTTAGATACCTGGCGTTCTCAGTGTAAACCTGGGGCATCAGAGCCTAGACCTGCTCCTCTGGACGTTCCCTTTCTTCCTCTCAGAGATTTGCACCTCCTCCCAGGAGAACCTCAAGGGTAGGAGCTAATAAACTACCTCTGCATATGGGGTACCATGGCTGATCATGGATTAATGTGCAGGCCTCCCTGAGATAATCTGTCTCAGAACAGACCTGATGGAACACAGGTGGCCATCAGGAAATAGAAGTAGGGAGTGTTTTTCTTTTTTTCATTTGGGTGGGGAACATTCTTTTGCCTTGTGGGAGGTCACCACTTCTGCCTCTGTTTCATAGGTCCTCTCCTGGACCCTTTTTTCACAGTCTGTCAGATTTGCCCTTGAGTGCTGCTGATTATTATCCGAGAATGTGCAGAGAGCCTTCTCAGAGACTCGGGATAGACACCCAGTGGCAACAGCGGTGGGCCGAATTCAGCAGGGAGTGAGGCAGGGACTAGGCTTTCCTGAGTTTGTATTTCAAGCAGTTGGGAACATGGACAGGGTGGAGCTTCTTGGTGTGGGCTGTGGACTTCAAACTACAGGCAGCAGCAGTGAGGGTCCAGTGCCAGGGAAGATGTGGTTAGTCCCTCTTTTCCTCCTTCTGGCCACCTCCCCGAGCCTTATCTACCCATCAGAGATGATGCCTGGCCCCACATAGCCTGTGTGTATCTTAGTTATCTGTTTGCGTCTCTCTTTTCCCCACCTGAGGAAGCTCTCAGAGGATAAGGCCCATGCCTGGCTTACCCTTGTATCTTTCCTAGATACCTCTATAACCTAGTAGATAAGGCCTCAATGAACATAGTGAATTTTTACATGGTTCTTCAGACCCACATTATTAATTACAGGGTCAGTAGTTCTCCTGTGAACATCCATGTAATAAGTTCCTTCTAAGATTTAGAGCCTCAAGAAAATTTTCTGTCTTGTAAAAGTAAAATTCTTCTTGAGGGAAATAGTATAATATAAATAGTTCTTACTACTGGTTTTGGAATTGGCAGAACCAGATCCAGCTCTTAGCTCTCTCATTTCCAACTTAGTGGCCTTAGGGAAGTGGCTGAACAACTTTTTCATTTATAAAATATGGATAATAGTACCCACTGTATACAGATGTTGTGATGAATACATTTGATACCGTATGTAAAGTTCTTATTGTAGCACACTGACTAATGCATGGTAGATAGTCAGAAAATGAAAACCCTTTATCCCTATAGTTGCTACCTGGTGTCAACAATAATAATAATACGAATCTATATCCTGTTTCCAATATTTCAATAAGCTATACATTTACCCATGGTGGGGTCATTCAAAACATTCTTTGATAAATGAAGTCGAAAGAGAAACTCTAAAAACTTGGAGGCCATTAAGATAGAAAATGATAAACGTCATTGATGGTGAACTAATGCTGGGAAGCATTAATATAATCCATCCTATTACTGTCTTTTACTTCAAGGAAATGGATTGTAAGTTTAGTGCTTAGAACAAGGTAATGATCTCATCCTGATTTATCTAGGACAATTATCTCTCCCTTTATATGGTTTTGCTCAATCTTTATTTGAACTAGTCTGTGTACATAGTTATTGGTGTTTTTATTGTAAGCTGTCAAACATCTTTTAAGGAAGATACTGGTCTATGAATCTATATGAACAAAAGTAAAAACAAAGACAAATTCTCAAAGTACTCAAACTTATCATGAACCTAATAGATGCTTTGACAGTATTCATAGCCTGTCTTTGAGATGGGAACCTCAGTATATATTTTTGAAAACAGGATTTTAAACCTCCCTAAAAATGTTAAGTATAAATAATGTGATGTCATAGAAAGAATGCTGGCCTGGGAATAAAAAAGATAGAGATCTTTGATTTGATTCTTTTACTGTCTTGTGGTGGCATCTGAACTGTGAGGGCTTAGTTTTTTTTATTTTTAATTTTTTTTAATTTTAAAGGTGTGGGGTACAATTCAGGGTTAGGTATACAAATGCTCATTATGCATGTATGGGCTTAGTTTTAAAGTGAAAAATTCTCTGTGGATAGTTAAGCAGAAAAGGAATTTATTAAAAGGATCCTGGGTGGTCCACAGTATCTTTGGAAAGGCTACAGAACAGTGCTCAGAATTGGGCTGTAGAACTTGTCTGATGAAAAAATGACCTCTGTTACCACCACCACCACCCATGACTCGTTGCTACACTTGCTTTGTTACCAAGAACTCGATTTTACCACAGCCATAACTACCACCACTTTTGGCAACCTTGTATCCTTTGCCACCCATGAAAGCTGGACCCCTCAGACACCAAACCTGGCCCGTTCTGAGCTGGTTTCCTCCTGTTAATCCCTTCTGAGGCAAAGTCTTATGTGGGTTCCCTGGTTGGTGGAGCCTTGGTCCAGCATATTTCTAGCTGCAAGGAAGGCTGGGAAATTGAGCTGTGATATCCATGTTGGGGTGACAGAAAATATAATTTGGGAATTTCCTCAAATATAGAAAGGCTATTTTAAAGGTACTCTTAGTACAAAGTTTCAGCTAAACAGGAGGAATAAGTTTTGGGAATCTATTGTGCAGCAGGATGACTATGGTTATTGTTTTTTTGTTTGTTTTTTTTTTTTTGAGTTGGAGTCTCACTCTGTCGCCCAGACTGGAGTGCAGTGGCCGCTCCCGGCCACCGCAGCCTCGACCTGCTGGGCTCCGGCGATCCTTCTGCCTCAGCCTGCTGAGTAGTGGGAATTACAGGTGCGCGCTACCATGCCCGGCTAATTTTTTGATTTTATTGTAGAGATGAGGTCTCGCCAAGTTGCCCAGGTGAGTCTCGAACCCGCAGGCTCAGGCAATCCACTCACCTCAATCCAGCCTCCCAAAGGTGCAGGATTACAGGCTGAGCCACTGAGCCCGGCTTGACTATAGTTAATAATGATATGTTATATAGTTGAAAATTGCTAAGAGAGTAGATCTTAAATGTTCTCACCACAAAGTATGTGAGGTGATGAGTATGTTAATTAACTTTATTAAATCACTTCAAAACATATGTATATATCAAAGCATGTTGTATGCTGTAAATATGTATAATTTTTATTTGTCCATTTATGCTTTATTAAAGTTGAGGGAAAATAAAAGAAATAAAAGGTACCTTTTCCATTTACCACAAACATTGTAGGGTTAGCAAATCCAAACCAACATGAGTCCAACAGGGAACACAAATGTATGTTGACATTAGGGACTAAACTCCTTCATTGTAACCAAACCAAGCAAAACACCTACCTAGTCTTAGTACTTTGAATATGCTGGTTTAACCCACAAATTAGCTAAACAAGATACATAGCTCTCCCCTGTACCTGGCTGCTTTTGCAATATCTGGCAAACCTTTCTGAGTTTACATTGCTTTAAATGAAAGTATTGGATTAGATACAGGTTTAAAATTAAAAGCTAGCAATTATATGATTTTGTTTTGTGTTTTTAAAATTAGAAGTCTAAACATAAAAATCTATATATCTGGTGCTTTTTTGGAAAATAGAAATTGGGCCTACAATTCTCCATGGCTTGGACTGAGTGGCACTTGCCTTCTTTAGACAGAGCCTGTTCTCTGCATTTCTTCCTGGTCTCTACAATTCCTCATTGTCTTACACCGGGGGCACCTTCTCCCATTTATCTCACCTATCTACCCTGGTAGGTACTTGATTAGGTAACTTTTGGATTAGATCACTCTAAGGTCCCTTCCAGCCATAAAATTCCATTTTTTTTTTTACCCTTGGTATTATAAAAATAGGCATTTAGAAATCATTGTATAAATAGTCCAAAATAGAATTGAAGACTGAATTTTAAAATTAGAGCCTGAATATGATTGTGTACCTAGAAAAATCCAAAAAATCCATTTAAAGATGGTTAGAACTATTACGAGTATTCAGGAAACTATCTAAATATAAGAAAATCACATACAAAGAAATAGCATTACTTTATGTCAGTAATAATGTTAGGAATTGTTCTGCAAAGGGGAATACTATTTGCTGTAGCAACAACAATAATGAAATACTGGGATTAAGTTGCCCAAGAAATGTGTATGACTAAAATGAATACAGTGTTATAACCTTATGATATCTCTGAATGGAAAGACAATTTGTTAAAATTCAAATCTGTCCAAATTAATTTTTAGATTTGAAGCAATTACAAAGTAGGTTTTTGTTGTTGCAGTGTTAGACTTGGTTTTGTTTCACAGAGTTGGAGAGAGACTGACTCATTGATTATGAAGGTTCATCAAGAAGAATAAGGAATTGAGAATAGTCAAGAAAATGTTGAAAAGAATAATACCAAAATGTAGATACTAGAAACATAATTTACATTTGAAAACACTAATTTTCTAACAGAGGGACAAACTAAAATAATATCAGTGAAATAGAGTGTAGAGTCCATAAAGACCCTTTTTTTTAAAAAAAGTGATAAAGCAGGATTTACTGAGGACTGAAAAGCTCCCACAGTGGGAGGGGACCTGGAGGGGTTGCCCCATAAAAACCCATTTTTATAGACTTTAGTACAGTAGGGTGTGGAGAGCATTTAAAATTAGTGGAGAAAGAATGAATTTTTGTTTTTAGTTGGAGTGTCACTCTGTCGCCCAGACCGGAGTGTAGAGGCCGCTCCCGGCCACCGCAGCCTCTACCTGCTGGGCTCCGGCCATCCTTCCGCCTCAGCCTTTCGCGTAGCTGGAACTACAGGCGTGCGCTACCACGCCCGACTAATTTTTGATTTATTGTAGAGATGAGGTCTCGCCAAGTTGCCCAGGCGGGTCTTGAACCCGTGGGCTCAGGCAATCCACTCACCTCAGCCTCCCAAAGGCGCGGGATTACAGGCTGAGCCACCGAGCCCGGCTGAAAGAATGAATTCTTAACAAATATTTTGATGACTGACAATTGGCTAGAAAATATATTTATAAAATATTTTTATTTTGTGATGGGGCACAATTTCTAAAAACCATAAAGATAAAATTGCATTGACTACAGGGAACTTTTCTTTTTGAAATTAGGATTTATTGAGAGGACAGAAAAGCTCCCACAGTGGGAGGGGACCTGAAGGAGTTGCCCTACAGGGAACTTTTATATTTCTTTATAGTAAAAGATCACAAACAAACTTAAAAAACAAGGGACAAACTGAGAGAAAATATTTACAACCAGTATAAGAACCAGGGGATTAACATTAGGGACTTACGAAGAATCTGTTTAAAGTCAACAGACAAAACTGGGTCAAAGACAGGATTAGACAGTTCACAGAAAGAAATACAAAGAGCCTTTAAACCTATGAAAAGATGCCCAATAATGATTCAAGCTGAAACAACAATGAAATATTATTTCCACCTACTATATTGGCAACGTTTAAAAAAATAATATAACCGACACCAGGTGAGCATGTGGGCTAACAGGTACTCTGATTTTCCATTGAGAGGAGTTGAAGTTGGTTCAGCATTTTGGAGGGCAGTTGACAGTATCTGTCTAATATTTAAACCCTTAAACTAGTCATTGCACTTTTAGAAATTTTTACTTAGAAAAGTTTTGAAAAATGAATTGATAAATATGTGTGTGCTCATGCACAATATTTATACCAGCAAACTGTAATAGCAAACATTTGGAAAAGTCTAGCAATAGGGGAACAGTTGGATATATTCTACTGCATTAAGACAGTACCCTTTAGCCATCAGAAAGAATGAAGTAGACCAAATTTACATCCTGAAGAAATGTTCAATATATCTATCAGGATTGACTGTGTAATGCTGCAGTGACAAGCAACTCCCAAATTGCAGAGAATTAAATCAACAGTTTATTTTTGCTCACTCTATATATCCATTGTGGTTGTTAGGAGAATTTCATTCATAGTAGCTACTCAGGAACTGAAACTGACAGCAAAGTCTCACTACCTTGTATGCTGCCAGTCACTTTGCCAGTAAAAGAAGATAACTTTGGACATTCAAGTACCACACAATCTCACCTGGGAAGAAATACATAATATTTACACATTCAGTCCATTGACTAGCACTAGTCACAGGGCCCTACTCATGTGTTCACCAACTAGATGTGTTCATGTATTCACGAACCAGATGTACCATATATATGTCATGCTGTTTTCTAGATAAAGCAACATACAGAAGTATGTATATAATATGATTTTACTTATGCCCCCAATTTAAAGATTGTGTGAGCATGTATCTTTATATGAATATTTCAAGGAATGTATATCCTTTGAAGAAATCTGGACAGGCTACACACTAAGCTCTTTATTAGTGTGTGCCTTATTCCTTGTTTTTTTAAAAAAAATTTTAAACAATTATAAAAATAAAATTAAAATAAAATAAAATTACAAGGCATGGGCAAAGAGCCTATCGAACATTTTTTTCAAAAACAACTTTTTTATTTTTTGCTTCAGTTTCCAGAAAGCACTAATGGCAGATACTGGCAGAATATTCTGAGCACAAGTCAAGAGGCACAGTCAGAATCAGAGCAGGGTACAGTTTGTTGTAGTTGATGCTCTACTCTGATTACTGATTTTAATAGGTTTACTTAAAATTCTTATATTACAGGCCAGAATATTTTATATTAATATAATTATAAACAAAATTTTGGAGCTTTGAAGTTAAATTTTGAGATAGAATAGTTTTTATGATTTTCAAATTCTTTTCAAATTAGCAACAAAGTCCTACCCATTCATTTTCCTAAGATTTTATGAAAAACTTTAAAACATCTAGAAAGTTTGGAAAGACTGAATAACAAACACCCATATATCTATCATTGTACCATTAGCCTCTTACTTTATTTGCTTTTATCACATTTTTTATTTATACATCTCTCTATCTAGCCATTAACCCATCTTAAATTTGGTGCATTTCAAAGAAAAAGCACAGACGTGACTTACTTTCCTTTAAATATTTCAGCATGTTTACTATTTATTTAGGGTTATTTTCTTTTGGTGTGAAATTTATGTTCAATTAAATGCACAAACCTTAAGTGTACTTTGAGTTTTGACAAATGCATACACCTGTGCAGCCCAAATCCCTATTAAGACATAGAGCATTGCTATTACTCCAGAAAGTTCCCTCAATGTCCCTTACCAGTCAATTCTTGACCATATTCCCTCGTTCAAGAGGCAACCACTGTTCTGATTTTTTTTCTTTGTAACTGGCCTTTTCCTGTTCTAGGATTTCATATAAATGGAATTATACAGTATGTACTCTTTTGTGGAATTTTTTCATTCATTATGATTCTGAGATTCATATTGTAGAATGTTTCAATAATTCATTCCCTTATATTACTGAGTAGCATTCCATTGTATGACTATACCACCATTTGTTTGTTCATTCCCCTGCTGATGGATACTTGGGTAGTTTCTAATTTGGGAGCTAATATGAATAAACCTGTTCAGAACATTCCTTGTGCAAATCTTTTTGTGAACATATATTTTTATTTCTCTTAGTTATATACCTAGGAATAAAATTAATTGATGGGTCATAGAGTGGTCATATGTTTACTTTTTTAGGAAACTCCCAAACCTTTTACCTAGGTGATTGTATCGATATACATTTCCATGTCCAAATTGTCAACTTTTCTTTTATGGTTTTTGCTTCCTGTGATCTGTTTAAGATGCCTTTGGCTACCTCAGAGTAACTAAGATATACTCCTGTGTTTCCTTATAATAACTTTATGATTTTAGCTTTCAATTTTAAGTTTACAATTCATCTCAAATTAAATTTTGTATATGGTGTGAGGCAGGGATCAAGGTTCATCTTACTTAAGTTCTTAAAATGCTTATTTGAACTTTTTATATTATGGACTAGAGTATTTTATATTAAAGAAAAAATCTAGAGCTTTAAAATATAATTTTGAAATGGAAGAGTTTTTATAATTTTTAAATTCTTATTCAATTAGTGACAATGTCATACCTGTTCTTTTTAAAATTATTTTTCTTTATTCTGTAGTATAGTTTTGACTATGAAAAAAGCAAATTTTCCTTTGCAAAAAAAAGCTAAAATGCTGATCTTTTATGTTTTCTCATATCTTACAGTTTTCAATAATATTCCTATGTGAGACATTTACTTTTCTTGAGAATTGGAGTATTTTCACTAAATTAATACCCTAGTTAATTAACTAAGGCATGCTAGATACCAATGATCTTCTTAACTGAAGGAAACACATATGGTGGATTGTATTTTCCAAAGATGACTGCAGCAGTATTTCCCATCTAACATGCTCATCTATAATGTGAACCTGACCCTCCTACTGAGAGATGAGGCTGTGTCATCTTCCCTTGAATTTCCAGCGGGCTTATGACTCACAAGTAACAGACAGAATGTGACAGAAGTAATATTGCAGATCAGAAAAGACGCAGCTTCTGCATTGTACGTTGTGACATTTGCTTTTGGAGCCCTGAGGTATTGTGTAACAAGTCCCCACTTTGAAGCTACCATGCTATGAAGCAGCCCAGGCTACATGGAGAAACCACACGTGGATGGTAATTGGATTGACAGCCCCAGCTGATATGTCAATTGATGGTCCTTGTCCTGCACAATTCTAGCCCCCAGTTATAGAATCCTCCAAATTGAAGGCCCAGACATTCTTCTGTGTTCTGTCTGAATTACTGACCCACAGAAACCATGAACAGAGCAAAATGGGTGTTTTCGGGTCTTAGTTTTTAGTAATTTAGTAATAATTTGTTGAACTGCAATATTAACTAGAGCAGCATGCATCAATGCATTCCAGGGAAATAAAATACTGAAAATATACTACCCTCAAAGTAAGTATTTAATTTTCATTTTTTGGGGAGGAATAATTGGATATCCTTTAATGCATCAAAATCACAACTTTCCAGTTCTTTTTTTTTTTTTGAGTAGGAGTCTCACTCTGTCACCCAGGCTGGAGTGCAGTGGCACACTCAAGGCTACTGCAGCCTTGGTCCGCTATGCTCTGGCGATCCTTCCACCTCAGCTTTCCAAGTAGCTGGAACTACAGGTGAATGCTGCCTCACCTGGCTAATTTTTTATTTATTGTAGAGATGAGGTCTTGCCAAGTTGCCCAAGCTGGTCTCGAACCCCTGGACTCAGGCAATCCTCTTGCCTCTGTCTTCCAAAGTGCTGGGATTATAGGCGTGAGCTACCGCACCCGGTGGCTTTCCAGTTCTTTAATGGCAGTGGTAGAGAAATTCTGTGCCACATCGTGGAAGTTTACCCTGTGAAAAGATCTCCTTTTGTCATACATCTAATTAGAATGCAGATAAAAACCTATATATATATATATATATATATATATATATATATATAAAACATTTTATTTTTATATATATATATAAAGCATTGTATAAAGCTTCATATATATATATATATATATCTGTACTGGTACCTTCCAATGGGAAAAAGAGTAGGGAACTATTCTTTTACCTGAATTAAACCAGGTAAAGTGGAGGCTTTTGTGAGTTTAGGTGTGTTTTCTATCCAGAGAAGATGTAGCTCCTTTTCCAAGACCACATTTTAAAAAAAAATTTTAAGTTGTTTTTCAAATTACATACTATAAGATTTCCTCTTTTTTGCTGTCCAGTTCTATGATTATGATGGATTCCTAGAGTTGTGTAGCCATCACCACAATAAAGATACAGAATAGTTTTGTCATCCTACCTCCCCACCCTCACTCCCCACCAAAAATGGCAATATGCTTCCTCTTGAGTAAATACCTAGGAGTTGAATGTATCAATCATATGGTAGGTAAATGTTTAAACTTTGTAAGAAACTGTCAGACAGGATGGGCTTGATGGCTCAGCCTGTAATCCCAGCACTTTGGTTGGCCGAGGCGAGTAGATTGCCTGAGCACAC
Source organism: Cephalopachus bancanus (assembly GCA_027257055.1). NCBI lineage: Eukaryota > Metazoa > Chordata > Mammalia > Primates > Tarsiidae > Cephalopachus > Cephalopachus bancanus. The sequence goes on from JAPVLO010000631.1 coordinate 129,781, forward strand.
GGGTTTGAGACCCACCTGGGCAACTTGGTGAGACCTCGTCTCTACAATAAATAAAAAAAAGTTAGTCAGGCGTGGTAGCATGCGCCTGAAATTCTGGCTACTTGGAAGGCTGAAGCGGAAGGATCGCCAGAGCCCAGCAGGTCGAGGCTGAGGTGGCCAGGAGTGTGCCACTGCACTCCAGTATGGGCGACAGAGTGAGACTCCAACTCAAAAAAAAACCAAAAATAAAAAAAAACTGTCAGACAGTTTTTGTTATTTTTGTTTTTGAGGTTTTATTATATTTTTCCCTAAATATTTGATAATTTTGATGCTACCAAATGGTATAATTTTTAGTGGTTGTCCTGGAATTTGCAGTATATATTACAACTAATTCAAGTTCACTTTCAAATAATGCTATACTACTTCACAGGTGGTGCAAGTACTCCTTCCTCCTGTTCCTTGTATCATTGCTGTCATTAATTTCACTTATATATTTGCAGACATAATATATATAATGTATAAAAACATTCATAATCACACACATTGTTGCTATTATTTTGAACAAAGTTTTTTGTTTGATCATTTAAGAATAAGGAAAAAAGTTTTTACTTCATTTATTTCTTCTCTAATGTAGATCTGAGTTTCTGACCTATATAATTTTCTCTTTGAAGAACTTCTTTTAACATTTCTTTTTTTTTTTTTGAGTTGGAGTCTCACTCTGTCACTTAGACTCTGTCACTTAGAGATGAAGTCTCGCCAAGTTGTGCAGGCGGTTCTCGAACCCGCAGGCTTAGGCAATCCACTCACCTCAGCCTCCCAAAGGTGCGGGATTACAGGCTGATCCACCAAGCCTGGCTTCTTATGAACTTTGGAATCAGCTTGTCAATTTTTACAACACACCCTGTTCAGATTTTAATTGAGATTACATTGAATCTGTAGAGAAATTTGGAGACAATATTCTGACTAATGAACATGATATATCACTCCAGTTATTCTGGATTTAATTTATCTCAGAAACACTTTATAGTTTTTGGAGTACAGGTCTTGTACTTCTCTTGTCATATTTATCACTGAATATATTTTTGATGTTTTCATAAAGCATGTTTTTAATTTTAATTTCAGATTGTATATTGCTAGTATATAGAAATAGGATTGATGTTTGTTTATTTATTTATTTAGAGTTGGAATCTCACTCTGTTGCAGACTGGAGTGCAGTGGCACACTCCTGGCCACCGCAGCCTTAACCTCCTGGGCTCTGGCGATCCTTCCTCCTCAGCCTTCCAAGTAGCTGGAACTATAGGCGCACGCTACCATGCCCATCTAATTTTTTAAAAAATGTATTGTAGAGACGAGGTCACGCCAAGTTGCCCAGGCTGGTCTCGAACCTGCGTGCTCAGACAATCCACTTGCCTCGGCCTCCCAAAGTGCTGGGATTACAGGCTGAGTCACCGAGCCCAGCCAGGATTGATATTTGTATATTGCTCTTATATCCTGCAACATTGCTGAACTCATTTGTTAGTCCTAGTAGCTTTCTTTTTTATTCCATCAGTTTTTCATTTTTTTGGTTTTTGTTTTTTTTTGAGTTGGAGTCTCACTCTGTCGCCCAGACTGGAGTGCAGTGGCATGCTTACGGCCACCGCAGCCTCGACCTGCTATTCTCAGGCATCCTTCCACCTCAACCTTCCAAGTAGCCGGAACTACAGGTGTGTGCTATCACGCCCGGCTAAATTTTTATGTATTGTAGAGACGAGGTCTCGCCTGTTTGCCCGGGTGGGTCTCGAACCTGCGGGCTCAGGCAATCCACTTGCCTTGGCCTCCCAAAGCGCTGGGATTACACTGAGCCACCAAGCCCAGCTTTCCATCAGTTATGTTATCTGTGAATAAAGGCAGTTTTACTTCTTTATTGCCATTCTGGATTATTTTATTTTATTTTTTCTTTATTGCACTGGCTAGAAGTGATAATATAGTATCTTTTGTCACATGGAAATTTAAATTTTTAATTGTAATGTTTCCATCTCCTCCTTCATAGTTTGTGAATTTTGCATTCTGTTTAAGAAATTATGTTTCCCCCACATGTATGAAGATATTCTTTTCTGTTTTCTTCTAAAAGTTACAATGTTTGCTTTTCACATTTAGGTCTGAAATTAATCTAGAATTGGTTTTTGTGTATAGGCTATGACCATACGCACACACGAATTGCCAATTTTGTCAGCATTGAGTTGTCTGTTATTTTCCCAGTGATTTGTATTGACACATATGATACATGTCATGGTCCTATCCTTATCCATATAAATTGGTTTCTGAGCCCTCTATTTTGTTAAAGTTGTCTGCTTAGTTATCCTTAAGTCAGTATTATCTGTTTTAATTTGTTGCTATAACATCGTAATATGTCATGGTGATATTTAAGTAGTGTATGTTCTAACTTTCCTTCAGATTTAACCTGACTACTTTAAGGTTTTTGATTTTCTATATCAATTTTATGACCACTTTTTCTAGCTCTATGAAAAGGCTACTTGTATTTTAATTGAAATTATGTTGAATTTATAAATTAATTTGGGGACAGAATTCCTGTCACTATGAAATAGAGACTTCTCACCTATGAATGTAATATGTTTTGTTTTATAATACTTTATAGTTTTGTTGCTCTTATAAATAGTCTTTACTTTAAAATTATATTTTTGGCCGGGCTCGGTGGCTCAGCCTGTAATCCCGCGTTTTGGGAGGTCGAGGTGAGTGAATTGCCTGAGCCCGCGGGTTCGAGACCCACCTGGGCAACTTGGCGAGATCTCATCTCTACAATAAATTAAAAAAAAAATTATCTGGGCCTGGTAGCGAGTGCCTGTAGTTCCTGCTCCTTGGAAGGCTGAGGTAGAAGGATCGCCAGAGCCTAGCAGGTCGAGGCTGTGGTGGTCGGGAGCGTGCCACTGCCCTCCAGCCTGGGCGACAGAGTGAGACTCCAATCAACAAAAAAAAAAAAATTGCATTTTAGTTGGTTGTTGATGTTGTATATGAATACTATTGGTTTTTTAATATTATTTTTTGTATATTGATCTCATTTTGTGTTTTGAGTTCTAAGAGTCTGTAAATTCTCTTGAATTTTATTTTGGGCCATAGCATATAAACTAAATAATGACAGATTTACTTGTTCCTTTCCAGTCCTTATGATTTTTTTTTCTATTTTTCTTATTATATATATATATATATATATATATATATATATTATAAATTTTTTCTTATTATACATAGTGCCTACAATGCAACATGTAAGGTAAGTAGTAATAGCAGCTATCCTTATTTTTTTCCCTGACTTTAAAAGGGATATTTCTAATATTTAAATACTTTGCTTGTCATAGTTTTTTGTTAGCTACAGATATTTTATTTATCTTTGTTCATAATGGACACAGTTCTGTACTTTTTCTTTCTCATACCATCTTTATCCATTACAGATGTCAGTGCTTCATAAAATGAGTTTCACAGCATTCACTCTTTCTTAGAGCAGTTCGTATATGTAGGGTAGCTATTGCCAGTTTTTGTGAAGGCTTTTTTATAAGTTGCCTATAAAACCGTATGGCCCTTCCTTTTTTCAGTAGGTAGATTTTTAACTAATGATTCACTTTCTCTAAAGGTAATACATCTTATTCCAGCTTTCTATGTATTTTTGAGTTGGTTTCAAAAATTATGCAGTTTCTAGAAACTTTTCCATTTCATCTAATTTTAAATTTTTATCACCTTTTTAGCCCTATTACTTTTGAATTGTGCCTTTTCCCTTTTTAAAAATCAGTTTTACTAGAGTTGTTTATTAGGTTTTTTAAAAGAACCAGATTTCAACGTGTTAACCCTCTTTTTTTAAACCTTGTTTTCTATTTCATTAATTTATACTCTTGCTTTTATTATGTCCTTCTTTCAACTTTCTCTGTGTTTATTTTCTAACTCCTTGAGTTGGTCATATGTTTCAGTGATTTTTCAGTTTTTTTTTTTCCTATGAAATGCACTTAAGGCTTTAATTTATCTTCTTAGTACTACTTTTAGCTTTAGTGTGTTTAGTGTTTATTATCCTTTGTATATAAGTATTTTCTAGTATTATAATTTCTTTTTGGCTAGTTAGTTATTTTAAAGTTCGTTTTTACATTTCCAAATGTAGATAAGGTTAGTGTTCTTTCAGTTTTTGATTTATCTTTTTATTACATTTAACTGGAGAACATTGGTTGCATGATACTGATTCTTTGATATTTATTGATACTTGCTTTATAACTGTAAGTAAGAATAAAGTCTTATATTCTGAAACGCGTTTATTTTTCTCCTTTTGAAGTTTAAATGGGTAAATAATTTTAGATTTAGCTATTTTCCTGACCCTTTGAAGATATTATTCTGTTGTTTTCTACCCTCCACTGTTAGTAAGTTTCTTGTTAATATAATTGTTCCTTTGTAGTCATAATCCTTTTTTCCTCTGGTTGGCTTTCTCTGTTTTTGATGTTCTGCAGTTTCATTACAATTGATCTTGGGTCTATTTGTAATTCTTCAGTTTGAGAATTATTCTGAGCCATTGTCTCTTCGAATAACTTCTCTTATTTATTTTCTGCCTTTCTTCTGAAACTTTCAACTCTGTTCTCATTGTCTCTTAACTTGCTGTCAAATTTGTGTTTCTTCTCCACGTCTTTTAACCTCTCATTCATTCTTTTCATTTATTTTTCATTCTGTGCTACATTCTTGGTATTTTCCTTAAATCTCTCATCTGACTGTACCTTATAATTCCTTAAGTGCTATTTAATTATTGTTTCTTATTTCTCTTCTTTTCCATAACATCATGTTCTTTTCTTGTGGCTTCTCTATGTTTTATCTCTTTAATAATTGTAAATGTAATAATTATATGGTTCATTACTGATTTTTTATTGTCCCAAATTCATGGGGTACTAATTCTTCTATTATATCTACAGACTTAGGGTGGATTGTTTCCCTTTGTTTTCTGAGTTTACCTTAAACTGGACTTTATTCCTCCACTACATGCTTCTTTGTTATTTGGGTTGAACTTTTAGAGTAGTTTTTTTTTAAACATTTTATTTTGAACTTATTGTAGACTTACAGAAGAGTTTCCAAAATAATACAGAGAGTTCCCATATTCTTCTTACCCAGGTTTTCCTAATGTTAACATCTTGCCATAGTGTAATTATCAAACCCAGGAAATTAACATTGGGACAATACTATAAACTAAAAACCTTATTTGAATTTTACCCGTTTTTCGCTAATGTCATTTTTCTGTTTCAGGATCCTATCCAGGACCCCATATTGCATTTAGTAGTTGTTTCTTCATAGTCTTCTGCAGTCTGTAATAATAGTTCCTCAACCTTTCCTTGTTTTTTATGACCTGATACTTTTGAAGAGTAGCAGTCAGTTATTTTGTAGAATGTCCCTTAGTTTGGAATTGTTTGATGTTTTCTCACAGTTGGACTGAGATGCACTTTGGGCAAGAATACCACAGAAATGATGTTGTATCCTTCCTAGAGCATCATATCAAGAAGTTCATGATGTTACTAAGTCTTACTACTGGAGAGATTGACCTTGGTCTACTTGATTTAGGTGGTGTCTGTCAGGTTTCTCCATTGTATTTACTATCTCTCCTTTTGTAGTTAATAAACACCTTGAAAGAGCTACTTTGAGACTGTGCAAATTCTCCTTTTTCTCAAACTTTCACCTGCTAATTTTAACATCCACCAGTAGAACTTTCTGAATAGTATTGCTTTTGCCTCTCCAAGGCTGGCCTATAAACTGGTCTAATTTCATCCTAATTTTGTTGTTAATGTATTGCCTTGGAGCTTTACATAGTGAGTAAAATACATTTGTACTCAAAATTCTTATTAGGCAGAATATTGGCTTTGAGTTCTATCACTTAACTTATTGTTGTTATACCCAGAGATCAGCAAAGAAAAGCTTCATTGTCATCTCTCTTGCCTAGTGAGTAGAGTTTATGAATTCTTCTTTCATTTCAGTTGCAGCCTTTTATATTTCTAGCTTTATGCACAGGTTTCATGTATAGGCGTTTCCTACTTGCTGCCTTCCTTGGTCAGAGGTCTTGTCTCTTATGCCTGAGTGAGCATTAAAATGCTGAAGGGTTTGGTCCCACCTTCCCCTCACCCCTTCGCTACCACCTATTGGCTTGTACGTCTTCCTCTCTGGCTGTCACTACTTTTGCCTTGGTACCTGGGGTCATTTCTCTTCACTTTTGCAAGCTCAGCCAGGATTTTGAGTGTTAATTGCTGCTTAGTCTACCATTTTGCCACACACAATCGCTCCACCATACCGTAAGTCTCTCTTAAATTACATTGGGAAAAATACCGACTAGACACATTATTATTAGAGAATGTCACATTATTATTAATACCTGTGCTGAAATGGATTTGGCTGTGATCATATAGGCCTAGTTAAAATCAGCTTCACTATTTAAAAATCTTAATCACTCTTAGGCTTTTCCTTTTTTATTTTTGAAGCCCATCCATTCTTATAACCTTGAATTTTATGGGATGCTAGAAAAAATTCTTGGCATCTTAGAATAAATAAACCATATAATGTTGTGCCAAAACAGATAGAGTATTTCTTATGTTTCTAAAGAGTGGAAAAAAGACCAACTCTTTTTCTTAGGTTTTATATAGACATATATATTTATATTATGTTTATTTTATTTCTTTTTCCATAATTATGCTCTTATGGAAGTCGGTAAATCATTAACAGTGAAACTACTATTTCATCCAAAATACAATGTTCTAATGGTTTGTTTTCTAAATGACGTTTCTATGAATACAGTAAGGCAGCTAAGTAGCCATTTAGTTGCTAACAAATGACCTGGTTAGTGCCACCCATGATTTCCTCTTTAATTAGATTCCAAATTTTGTTGTTAAAAATGGGAACGCCAGTTAATGCTAATTTGTAGTTCCTCAGAAGGAGAAGTATGATGTAAAAATTAGGTTAAAAAATGAGATGGTACTACAGGGCAGGAGAGTGATAACACTTGGGCCACCATAGGGCAGCCCTGCCAAGCTGCTTATCATTCAAGTAAATTTTGCAATGTAAAGCACTGGATGTGGAAGTCATGTCGCATAGTGCAGCATTTAGCTCTGTATGTTTATCATTCATTCATTCAGTAAACATATAGTGGGCATCTGTGTCGGGACCCCTGGTGAGTGATAGAGATGAATGAGCTGTCTTTGGCAAGTGTCAGCTTCATCTGTGGACTTGCACTGCTGGTTCTGGGCTTCTCAATCTGGGCCATTCCCTTTTCACAGAATCTTGGAGGAGATCTCTCCTTTGCTGTCCAATTTTCTTCTGCTTGCTCCTGAAATCATGGTCCAGATTACATTTCTTCTCTTAAGATGTTTCTGATCCCCCCCCCACAGTAATCCCCTGCCTCTTTGAACTTATTATATTTATGTCTGGTGCTACCCAGCAAATCTGTTTATTCCCACATGCATGTTAGTTGAAGAATAGATGAATAATTCAACAAATGAACAAAGGGGGGTATCTTCTGTTTGGGTTCAATTTTCACTCACTTAATAGTTAGGATCTTATTGACAGGGAATTTCTAAACTTATTTTAGCTTTTCATGAAAGACAATTTATTCTATTCCTTACTAAGAATTATAACAATAGCTAACTTATAGCTTCATTGCCATCTTTCTTGTCTAGTGGGTAGAGTTTATTAATTCTTCTTTCACTTAGCTGCAGCCTTTTGTACTTCTAGCTTTATGCACAGGTTTCATGTATAGGAGTTCCCATTTACTATACTGCTTACCTTGTGACAAGTGCTATACTAAATGCTTTCTATGTATTAACTCATTTCGCCCTCACAGCAGTCCTGCAAAGTAGGCACTATCATTCTTATTTTGCAGATGAGGGAACTGAGGAACAGAAAGGTTGAGGAATCTATCCAGAATCATTAAGTTGGAGAGCTGGGATTTGCACCGGGCAGTCCAGCAATTTTATCACGAGTTAAGATTTAGAATCAAACTAGCTAAGGTTGACAATTCATTCTACCTCTCTAATGCCTCAGGTTCTTCATCTGTGAAATGAGAATCATTCAAGAGCTTACTGGGGGAATTAAATGAATTAATATATGCTAAACACTAAGCCAGCAAATACTCATGACATTAGTTCAATCCACTTCCCCTCTCCATTTGCCACATGGAACTTACCCTCTGAGTCTAGAAAGCATGTAGGTACCCCTGGATGACCCAGTATCTGTCTCTACGAACCTTGAGATCATTGCTGTGACTGAAGTCTTCTTCCTTGACTCTGCCTTTTCTGGAAGGCTGTCTACTGGAATGGGGGCAGTTGGGTAGGATTAAAAAAATCCTTCTGGCTTTATACCCCTTCAGATTTCTTCTCACTATTTTATGTATATCTATCTATCTATCTATCTATCTATCTATTTATTTATTTTTGAAAGTAGGATTTATTGACAGAACAGAAAAACTCCCACAGTGAAAGGGGACCCGAGGGTGTTGCCTTTACGTATTTTTGTATTTGTTTCTATTTTTCCTGGTTTCAGAAATAGATTTGAGGTAGTTGCAAAGATGTAGACAATTCTATAACATAAAATGTATATATAAATAATAAAAGTAAAAGAAAAAATAAAGGTAGAAAACAATGGTGGAGCTAGGAGTGGGGTTGGCACATAGAGTGTATTTACATACACCAAAGTTGTGGGCATTTACTGGTAGTCAGCCACAGGCTTGGCTCTGAGCTTCCTAGAGGTCAGTGCAAAATAGGACACCATGATCTGTTACAGGATTCTTGGTGTTCATAAAGCAACAGTATGACAGTTGCTTAGGGGGAGGAATCCTAATGCAGAGCCCAAGAAAGACATCCTTCACTGGCCACTCAGAGAAAGGACTCTCTAGTATGTGGGTGGTGGTCTTAATAACATGCCTCCTGGGTACCCAGGGATGAGGTGTATGTGGCTGTTTTCTAACAATATTCCTTAGAAGAAAACAATAGCGTCCCACCAGAATACTGTTCAGTCAAAGCAGTTTTGCTAGGGGCATTATGTACCACAGCCCAGGTGCCCAACTTCCTGAGGTTTAGCTTAGCCTGGGGCAGGGAGGTTTCTCTTGCTGACCTTTGGATGATGGAGAGGAGATTGCAAGAAGGTGGGACCTGGGAGAGTGAATCAATCATCAGTTGCTGCAATTTCGATGTGTAATAAATGACCTCAACATTTCTGTCATGCAAAAAAAGCATTTATGTAGCTCAATGTTTGTATGTTGGCTGAGAATCCATTGATCTGGGCTGGACCCAACTGGGCCGGCTCTGTTCCACATCTGTCGTTCTCCTCCAAGAAGCAGAGGGGCTACCCTGGGCATGTCATTCTCATGGTGATGGCAGAAGTGCAGTCAGGAAATGAGAAGCATGGAACGGAAAACCTCTTAAGGCTTAGGCTCATAACTGGTACACTTTGATGTCTGTTCTCTTGACCAAAACAGGTCCTGTGGTGCTGACCCCATTGTCAAGGAGCAAGCAAGAAATTGCCCCTTTAGAGGTTGGAACAGCAAAGCTACCCAGGAAAGGGTGGAGATACAGGGAGAGGAAAATATTGAGGACAGTGATGCAATATTCCACAGAGGGAATGGAATAGAATTAGAAGAGCTCATCACCCCCTTGAGGAGGCCTCCACTCTGGTTATACCTGCTGCCACCATGAAGGTTTAGTTCTCCCCTGCAGGAGGCTTGGGCATGAAGTGGCTCTGATTGTGGCTAGTTAAGGTTGCAGCAAATCAGTTCTGGGCAAATTGGACCCTGTGAGTGACCATTCTTGGCCTGGGAGGGACTTTGTTCCAGTACCTGCTGGAGCTGTATACTGTCTCCCAGAGCAGGAAATATGTTAGGCCCCTGAAGTGGCAGGGGCGTTAGGATTGTGACTGATAACCAGATTCCTTATTTTGTTTGGTGTTAATTGATTCATGTTCATGCTTTCTTTATTTTTTACAAGTAGAAATGTGAGACACTTACTAGGTGAGCATATTTACTTTACTTTTTAATTTAGAGCCATTTAAGCTTTACAGATGAAGCTATCAGCATATGGATTTCTTCTATTACTTTTAAAACTGCTATATTTAGGGCTCACGTTCTGTGGTTACATGCTAGGCTTCATTACATAGAATTTAAGCACAGAGTGTTTAAAACAAGGAGCATGAAACAAGTTCTTATTATATTATCTGAACTGAAAATGATTCCTTGCTGACATTGCAAAGTTCCAGCCAAAATGTAGTTGGGTACTTTACCTGGATCATGTCTGTGACTTCAGATTCAGATAGGTGATTTCATATTCAGCCCAGTGCTGTCCTCTCTCAAGCTCAGAATTCACAGAAAGCACCCCCCCCAAATATCCAAACATAGACCATGATGATAAAACATAAGAAATTTTCCTACTTTATATTCTGGTAATGAAGTAAATTTTCCTACCTCATATTCTGGTATTCATTGATGGGTTTATATTTCTACCTTTCCTGATTGATTTGCTGGCAAAGGAGATCTAGTTGCCTTAATGACAACTTGTCAATTGAACACAAGCTCAAGAGTCTATCTATCCTGGGGCTTCTATGTGAGCAAATGGTCCTAGGGAAGAGCTGCTGCCAAGGATTATGCAGATTGTGAGCTTCACAACTCTGAGGACACTGGCATGGAGAGCCTCTTTTGGAATCCCTCCATCAGTGGTTGGGTATTGGGACAAGGCTCCCAGCTTTTACTCTGTCCCTCATCTTCTTCTTTCTCTGCCAAACCCCCACCCTGATTTTGGCTTCTTGGTCTTCCAATTAAAAGCTTGTCTTCCTTCTTCCCTCCCCAAATAAACATGTCCCCTTTTTTCAGTGACTTGGCATATTTATTTAGGATAGATACAGCTGGATCTCTCCTTTTCTTAACCACCTCCCATATACACACGTACACCTACACACATACCCCCATCCATGACACAGCCTGTGGAAGTTGTGAGCCATAGCCACACACCAAGCCCAGACGGCTCTAGAGACCTCTTTGCAAAGAGAAAAACTAAGTTGTACAGTACAGGAGAATCCATGCAGAGTCTGAAAGTGATTTATTGTATGAAAATTTGGCATTTGCTTCTTCTTAGAAACTAGTAATGGTCACAAGAAGATGTATCATAGCCTTAGCAGGAGCAGGCCATTTTGAGAAGCAAACAGACTAAAATAGGGAAGACTTGTATTAAAACACATATTTTCTGAACTAAAAATTAAACAGGAGACACTAATAGAAGACTGGAGACTGTAGAAAACTTGATAATAAACCAGAGAACTATCTTTAGTAACACTTCCAAATAGAGCAAAATTAGAAAGACAGTGAAACAAAAAGAATAGAGAGAACTGAACAAATGGAGCTAATGTGATAAAGATCATTTTTGAAAAATGCTTTTCTAAACTAAAAAGGAAGTATTTGAAAATTGAGAAAATTCACTCTAATTCATGCAAAATAAATGAAAAGAGATTACTAAATATACCTGCGTAAAAATTTAAAAGGTCATTTAAAAGAAAAGATTTATAAGCATCAGAGGAAATCTTGCATGAAACCAAGCTTAGAAAACCAGTGCCTGCAGCAGAACCAATGACCTAAAAACCCAAAAGATATGGTCTCAGGTAATGCAAAGAGGCAGTGGGTTCAATCTTCAGTGCTTTGAGAGTAAACATATTGGTGACAAGTTGTTTTTTTGTATAATAAAAATATATTTAAATCTTTAAGAAAACCAAAAATATATGGTTTCTTTTGTAAATTACTGAAAGTAATATATTACTTTAATAAATTAATCCAGAACATGAAGACAAATCAAAATTACGAACTCAAAGGAGACATCTTTAAAAATTGGAGCAGCATTGAACATTAAAGCAGGTTTTATACACACACACACACACACACACACACACACGCTTTCACATGTGAATTTGAAGCTAAATTTACACATTATTTCAAAGTGGCGAATGATATCATTAGAAAAATTCAAGAGGCAGATGACATGGTTCATATCATGGATAAAATAACCAAAACTCAGAGAGTAGAGACAGTAAGGGCTAAATTCCTCATATTTTATCTGAGAGTAAAATTATATTTCATGCTTTTCTTTAATAATCAAGAATATATAGGTTTAAAATATTTGGGGGAAATATTAAGTTAATTAAGAGTAGAATTCCAAATAGAACTGCAGAACCTAAAAGCAAACCAAGTACAGTAGTCCTTGTTTAAAATCGTTGATAGGTTCTTGCCAACTGTGACTTTAAGCAAAAGGTATAATGAAACCACTTATCCAATAGGCTTATTGATAAAAGCAAGCATTAAATTCCTATGGCATATTTCTGGTCACAAAGGCATTACCAAGCTTCAAAACAAAGACCCCAAATACTTCTAATAACATTGAAATAAGTGTGAGTTCTATATATATTTAAGAAAGGTAATAATAAGCAAGACACTAATTTACCCAACTTCTGGCGAATCAGTATGTGGGGGCGTGGCAGTAGTGGGTGGAATCAGGGAAAGTTTGCAAAACGAACATGGTCAGGCACATCTTCCCACCTTGTAGTTCAGAGTCAATATCAAGCAGGGTGGCTCTCTGGGTGCTTTCCTACCATGTGGTTTACTGATTAGACTTGACACATTTTTGACAATCATTTATATTCATCCCTTCATTCATTTTCTAGTCTGCTTTTTCCAGTTCAAGGTTGCTGGTGGCCGGATCCCATCCTGGCCGCTCAGGGTACCAGATGGGTACCAGTGCTGGACAGACCCCGTTTCACAGCAGGGCCACCCACACATACCCGCACTCACCCGCACTCACTCGCACTCACCCTGGGACTGTGGGTCTGATGCTAGTTCACCTCATGTGCACAGCTTGGGATGTGGGAGGAAACTGGAGGAAGCCCAGCACAGTGGGAAGGATTAACTCCATATAGATGGTGGCCTCCCTAGGAGTTGATTTTTATTTTCTCATCAGCCTTATAACAAAACAATATTGAGCAAAACATTATTCGATGACTTGCTGTATGGTTGTGATAGTGGTCGTCTTCATCATCATTGTCTCCTCCTCCTTAATATTATTATTATTATTATTATTAATTTTGAGTTGGAATCTCACTGTGTCACCCAGGCTGGAGTGCAGTGGTATGATCATAGCTCATCACAGTCTCAACCTCCCGGACTCAGGCTATCATTTCACCTCAGCCTCCCATGGTGGTGTGTACCACCATGCCAAGCTAATTTTTTGATTTTTTTTTGTAGAGACAAGGTCTTGCTATGTTGCCTAGGTTGGTTTTGAACTCCTGGGTTCAAGTGATCTTTCTGCCTTGGCCTCTCAAAGTGCTGGGATTATAGGCATGAGCTACTGTGCCCAGCCTTTTAAATTATTTTTAAATTGCACGTTTATTTTTTGTAGAAACATAGTATTGCTGTGTTGCCCAGGCTAGTCTTGAAATCCTGGCCTTAAGCAAGCCTCCTGCCTCAGCCTCCTTAAAGTGCTGAGAGTATGGGCATGAGCCACAGCACCCAGCCTACTGTATAGTCTTTATTGCAAAAGACAAGTAGCAATATAAGCTAACAGTAACAATACATGAAAAATTGAAAACACAAAACAAGATGACAGGAGGGAAAAAAGGTCCTAGGAGAAGTCGTGATTATAAATGTAAATTCCCTGATTGCCCCTGGAAGCATTATGACACATTCTGCCTGCTCCAGGTTGACATAGGATCCCTTCTCTTTTACTTTCTCATCTTATAATTGCTGGAGCTCCCATTTGCCATATTATTTGGATTTCCCCTTTGGGGGATCTATTAGTATATTTTTCTGGAGATCTCTTCTCCTTCCCCCTTAGTTGCCCTGGAGCCCCAGAGATACTTACTTTATCCAGAGAGGGTCAGATCACTGCCAAAACATCAATGTTGTGGCTCCTTGCTGCCACAAGCCTGCTGTGGGAGACAGGTTATGCCAGGCTGATAGCTACCACTTGGATGGCTTTGCCGGGCAGAAGGTCAAGGGCTGGGTTTTGCTGTTATTTTAAGTTAGGAGAGATGTGAACATTCTGTTTGCTGAAAGGATATGACCAATAGGGACCAAGAAGTTGAAGGCACAGATGACAGGCTAGACAATTGATAGATCGGTAAGTAGCTGAGAATGAAGAAGCAGTTAAGGATGGGCTCAAGACCTTGTTGTGCCCTTTCTCATTCTCCACAATGGATGTTTCAAACTTTCTCACTCAAGCTCCTAACCTCACCATTTATCTCACACTCAAAGCAGAAAACTTCATCTCCAGGTTAACAGAAAGGATAGAGATCCTGAAATGTAAACCTCCTCCACACCTCTGCATTCACAACTTTGCATTCTTTTTTCATCTCAGTAGAAAAGATGTCCTTCCTGCTATCCAAAGCTAGCCTCCATGATGGCCTTGTCTCCCAGACACTCAACAAGTAACCTGGGACCCATCCTAGGCCAATCACGTTCAATTCTAGTTTATGCCTTTGAGCTCCAAACTTAGCCCTGTTCTCTCTGTCTCAGAAGCCCTCACTGTGTGCCTACCCCCACATTGCTTTCTGAATGCTCCTGTTGCTTTCTTGCTCAACCCCCTTCAAGAGATTCCTTTCACCAGCAGAAGAAAACCTGGATGTCCTAGCATGGCCCATGTGTGCACCTCTCATGATTGCGCCCCATCCACCAGCTCTCTAACATATCTCTTGCTTTGTTTTCACTATGTTCTAGTCATTCTAAAAACTCTGAACATCTTGATTCAAATCTTGTCTCAAAACTTATTAGCTGGGCAGTTTGCTAAAGTTCTCTGGGCCTTAGTTTCTCATCAGTAAAATAGGGACACAGTTCCTACTGAGAGGATTGTTATTTGGATTAAATGGGTTTATGCATATAGAGCACTAAGATCAATGACTGACATACACTTGATGATGTATGTTAGCTCCTGTTATTAATACTTTGTTCCGCTCCTCAGGTGTACCATTCTCTTGTCATCCTTGAATCTTTGAGGACATGGGTCTTTCATTCCTTCCAACCTCCTTCCCCCCTACCCACACTTCTCTGGTTGGCAGATTGCCTTTCTTCTTCAAGGTCTGATCTGCTACCATCAAGACTGGATGAGGTTCACTTTCTCTGAGCTTCTGGACATATCTTTATTGCAGCCCTTTTTCTACTTCGTTGACTTGATTTTTCCTCTAGTCTGTGACTAACTCTAGTATGCAAATATTGAGGATTGGGGTGTCAAATGTGGTCTATTTCTTTCTTATTCTCCATAAGTTGACATGAAGTTAGTACTCAATTTTTGTTGAATGAATGAATGAATGGATTCATGGGTATGGAATGTGTGCAAACAGAAGATGATAGAAGAAATATAATTTGACACATAAAGGGAAGAGATTTTATTTTTTATTAAAATGAGACATCATTTTTACCTGTCAAATTAGAAAACACTTTTTTTTCTCTTTTGGTTTTTTTTTTTGATTGAAAATATAGTTTATTTAGAAAGTAAGTTGGGGAGAGAGAAGAGATTCACCTCCCCAATGTAGGGAGCATGTTACTAAAGCTTAGGAAACATGGCAGCCATAGCTCAAAGATCCATGTCGCCCAACCAGAGTTTAACAAAGCAATGGCCTCTTTTGGTTAGTATTTTTCTTTTTTTACTCCTTTATTTTATTTTATTTATTACTTGTGGGGTACATATTAAGATTTACTACATAAGTAAATTGTGTACAGGTGAGGTTTGGGTTTCTCACAGGCCCTCTCTCTTCCTGATAATGGATTTGGTATCCAGTGTGTTGCCATGTGCTCCTCACTCCTCCTCCGTCTCTCCATCCCTTCCTCTCTTCCCTAGCAGTGTCTAGTGTCTGTTGTTCCCACCTTTGTGCTCATGTGACCAGTGATCAGGGCCTGCTTATGAGTGAGAATATGCAATATTCAAGTTTTTGTCTCTGATAGTTCACTTAGTCTCATGGCCTCCAGCTGTGTCCATGTTGCAGCAAAGGCCATCATTTTGTTATTCTTTATGTCTGTGTAGTATTCCATCGTGTATATGTACCATATTTTCTTTATCCAGTCCATTTTCAATGGGCATCTGGGTTGGTTCCATGTTTTTGCTATTGGGGATAATATTTCAGTGAACATATGTGTGTAGGTGTCTTTTTGGTAGATGGATTTATGTTTCTCTGGGAATATTCCCAGGAGTGGAATTGTTGGATCATATGATAACTCAATTTTTAGTTCTTTGATAAAACGCACGTCGCACTGTTTTCCACAGGGGTTAAACTAGCTTACATTTCTACCAACAGTGTAGAATCACTCCCTTTTCTCTGCAGCCATGCCAACAGTGGTTGTTTTTTGACTTTTTAATGATAGCCATCCTTACCAGTGTTAGGTGGTATTTTATTGTGGTTTTGATGTGCATTTCTCTGATGATAAGTGGGGCTGAGCATTTTTTCATATGTTTATTGGCTGTTGGAATGTCTTTTTTTTTTTTTTTTTTTTTGAGAAGTGTCTGTTCACATCCTTTGCCCACTTTTTAATGGATTGTTTGTTTTGTTCCTGTCAATTCATTTGAGTTCTTTATAGATCCTGGATGTTAGGCCTTTGTCGATGCATAGCTTGCAAATATTTTTCCCATTCTGTGGATTGTCTCTTTATTCTCTTGATGGTTTCTTTTGCTGTGCATAAGCATTTTCATTTTATGAGGTCGCACCCGTCAATTTTAGTTTTTGCTGCATTTGCTTTTGAGGACTTAGCTATGAATTTTTTGCCTACTCCAATGTCCTGGAGGATGTTCCCTAAGTTTTCTTCTAAGATTCTTACAGTTTGAGGAGGAAACATTTTTTAAAAGGACATTATCTATTGCTGTGGGCTCCCACTCATTGCTGATGGGTGGGTAAAAGCAACTTAGCACCATGTATCAAGACCCTTTAAAATGTTCCATACTTTTGCCTCATTAATTGTACTTCTGGAATACTATCTGAAGGGAATAATTTTAGGTACAGATGAATGTTTATGCATACAGATGCTCATTATAACATTATTTATATAAAAATTTGAAAAAAATGAAAATATTCAATAACAGAAGTATGGTTTAGCATTTTAGTTTCAGAATAATATGTGATAACATAGAAATGTTGTACTAATTAAGTGAAAAAAAGCAGACTATAAAATATGTTCACAGTATATTTGGAAAAAAAAGACAAATACCTATGCATAGAAAAGAGACTTCAGAGAAGTGTACTAGGATTTTTACTTGGTTATATTTTGGTGGCAGGATGTGTATGGTTTTCTTTTTCCTTTTTTTTCTTTTTATTATATAGTATCTAAATTCTCTATAGTTGGAAATGTACTAATTTTATAATGGAGTGAAGCCAACAAATTATATATATAAAATAAATTATATTCTAAATATAAATTATGTATTTATTAATTATAAATTACACATATGATTTACAAAGTCAATAAATTATATATATATGTTCAATAGACAAGGTCTTGCTCTGTTCCCCAGGCTGGAATGCAGTGGTGCAATCATAGCTCACTGCAACCTTAAATTCCAGGACAATCTTCCCACCTTAGCCTTTTGAGTATCTGGGACTGTGTAGCATCATATCCAGCTAATTTTTTTTTTTTTTTTTGAGTCAGAGTCTCACTCTGTCATCCAGGCTGGAGTGCAGTGGCACACTCATAACTACCCCAGCGTCGACCTGCTGGGCTCCAGCGATCCTTCCGCCTTAGTCTTCCAAGTAGTTGGAACTACAGGCATGTGCTACTACCCCCGGCTAGTTTTTTAAAATTTATTGTAGAGATGAGGTCTCACCAAGTTGCCCAGGCTGGTCTGGAACTTGCGGGTTCAGGCAATTCACTTGCCTGGGCCTCCCAAAGTGCTGGGATCACAGGCTGAGCCACTGAGCCCAGCCTTTTTTTTAAATTAAGAGATAGCGGTCTCACTGTGTTGCTCTGGCTAGTATCAAACTTCTGGCCTCAAGTGATCTTCCTACCTCTGCCTCCCAAATTGTTGAGATTACAGGCATGAACCACTTTACCCGGTCCCAATTTTTTTTGTAGATATGGAGGTCTCACTATGTTGCCCAGGCTGTTTTCAAACTTCTGGCCTCAAGTGATCCTCTCACCTCTGCCTCCCAAATTGTTGAGATTACAGGCATGAACCACTGCACCTGGCCCCATTTTAAAAAAAATATGTGATCTCATTCTGTTGCTCATACCAGAGTACAGTGGCACGATCATGGCTCACCATAGCCTCAACCCCCTAAACTCAGGCTCCTGAAATTGCTAGGACTACAGGCATGCGCCACCATGCCCAGTTAAAGGCTCAGATTTTATATTTTAAAGTGTGTGTTCAAACAGAATTAAGACTCTGATTATATTATTGATAATTTTTTTGCAACGAGTAAGTCTTAAAACACTCAGTTGATTGTAAGTACCTGGAGGGCACCAGACCCGTTTTGTGATCAGTAAGTACCTGTGGGTTTATATAACGTCATCCTTCATGTAAGGCCCTCTGATTGTCACAGAGCTCAGCATGGTTTGTAGGCCTCTAAAACAACACCTGGTAACCAAGTGAGAAATCGTTAAAAATAAAAAGCCAAACAAGTGGGGTTTTGCTTGTGAGCCAATGATCCCTTCATGCATAGGGTGGATGTTAATGAAAAGGTGGTGGTAGAAAATGAAGAACTTTGCTTGTATATGAAGTGAATATTTACCCATTTCTGCCCACTTTTCAAGTTAAGCACCATTATCCATACTTTCATATGCTGTTACCAAAAATGTTGACATGATTTGAAAAATAAAAAGCACGAGTACAAGGGCAGACATATGGACCAATGGAACAGAATAGAGAATCTAGAAATAACCCCAAATACCTACAACCAAGTGAACTTTGACAAAGCAGACAAAAACATAGACTGGGGGAAGGGAACCCTATTGAATAAATGGTGCTGGGAAAATTGGATAGCTACATGGAGAAAAATGAAACTTGGTCCCTATCTCTCACCAAATACAAAAATTAACTTAAGATGGACTAAAGACTTCAATGTCAGACCTGAAAAACATAAAAACCCTAGAAGAAAATTTAGAAAAAACTCTTCTGGATATTAGCCTAGGCAAAGAATTTATGGCTAAGACCCTAAAAGTAAATGGAACAAAAACAAATAAGTGCGACTTAAACTAAAAATCTTCTGCACAGCAAAAGAAATCATTAGCAGAGTAAATAAGCAACCTACAGAATGGGAGAAAATATTGCAAACTATACTTCTGACAAAAAACTATATCAAGAACCTACAAAGAACTCAAATCAGCAAGAAAAAATTCATGTCAGAAAGTTGGCAAATGACATGAACAGACATCTCTCAAAAGCAGATAGACAAATGGCCAATACACATATGAAAAAATGCTCAACATCACTAATCATCAGGGAAATGCAAATCAAAACCACAATGAGATACCACCTTACACCAGACAGAATGGCCATTATTAAAAAATCAAAAAACAATAGATTTTGGTGCAGATGCGGTGAAAAGGGAACACATACACTGTTGGTGGGAGTGTAAATTAATACAACCTTTATGGAAATCTGTTTGGAGATTTCTCAAAGAATTAAAAATAGATCTACCATTTGATCCAGCAGTCTCAATACTTGGTATCTACCCGAAGGAAAAGAGGTCATTATACAAAGAAGATACCTGTACTTGCATGTTTATTGCAGCCCAATTCACAATTGTAAAGATATGGAATCAACCTAAATGCCTATCAATTGATCAGTGGATAATGAAAATGTGTATACATATACCACAGAATACTTTTCAGCCATAAAAAAGAATAAATAATGTCTTTTGCAGCAGCTTGGATGGAATTGGAGACCATTATTCTAAATGAAGTAAAGCAAGAATGGAAAACAGAATACTACATATTCTCACATAAATGGGAGCTAAATTAAGGATCTGCAAAGGCATAGAGAATGGAATAATGGACACTAGAGATTCAGAAGGGGAAGGGTGGGAGGTGTCGGGAGGAATGAAAAAAAATCACCTGTTAGGTTCCATGTGCACTAATGAGAGTGATGGATACATTTAAAGCCCAGACTTTGTCACTATACAGTGCATCCATGTAACCAAAAACTATCTGTATTCTTAAAGCTATTGAAATAAAACAAACAAACCCCACTGTTGCTTTAGTTCATGTAAATGCATATTGTACCAAATTATAGAAGAATTATGGATGAATATTTTAAAGGGTTTCTAAAATTCTACCTCTGTGAAGAATAGACTGTTAATAACATACAGCAGTTGCTCTTAACTGCATGAGAATATCTTATCTTGTTTGGCTATACTTAAACAGGCCCAAAGTCGAGTATACCAAGACATATTGAATTTCAAACTAAATAAATTAAAATTACCATGAACATTGTACTACATGTCAAAACAGGAAAAGCCATAATATTTGATGTGAAATGAAGATTAAAGTAGTAATAAAGAGAAAACAAGAAGCTGCTTATTATTTATTTGGAATAAGAAAACAGGGCCAATGATTTTCAATGCAGATGTACTTCTCTCTGAGAATATATCAAAAAATCAATTTACAAAGCAGATGAAGTTGGCAGTAATTATTTATACTGTCAAAAAATTCATTTCAGAAGGATTTATTTCAAGGTTCATTGTGCTTGCTCGTCACTAAGAACTTGACAGAAACTAGAAGAATTTAAAGCTAAGATGTGCGCGGTGTCATTGCCAATTAAAAATGACCAAAATGAAGATAGAATATCTTTGTATGTTATAGAGAATGGAAAAGGGCATCTAATTTGATATCTACAAATTACTTGTAGAGCTTTTCAGATCTATCCATTGTATGAAGGAAGGCACACCTAAAGCTTATTTCTTGATCATTTTAGACTTACTCCTGAATATGACTATTTAAACAAGTGTACCATGTTCCTTTTACATCCTGCAGACAAATTCTAAGATTTCAGAGTCATCAGAAGCAGTTCATGTTTCTCCAAGATGAACCTACTTAAGAGAAGTAACTCTTTAAGTTTAGTACAACTTGAATTTATCTCCATTGTGAGATGACGAGAATACTAAAAATTGCTATAGTTTATTGAGCATCGATAGTTCCAGACTATATGCTATGATTTTTGTATCTCACTAACTTAATCCTCATTTTTCATTTATTCACCAAACTATTTATTAGAGATGGCTTACTATGGTGCTGGAGCTATTTAAGGTGTTGCTTATTCAGCAGTAAACAAATAACCCTACACTCTGCAGCTCTTACATTCCACTGGGGGTGATATACAAACTAAGTAAGTAAATTATATACTAGGTTAGAGTATGATGAATGGCACTGAGGAAACGAAAGTAGGGAAGGGCTTAGGGGACGCTAAAGTTGTAGAGGGAGAGGAGTCACACTTTTAAGAAGGATGGTCAGGGAAGGCCTTACAGAGAAGTTGACATCCAAACAGATAAGAAGATGCCCTACAGGAGGTGAAGTACCAAATTATGTGACTGTCTTGAGGAAGAGCATTTCAGGTAGAGGGAACAGTAAGTGCAAAGGCCCTGAAGTTGGAAAGTACCTAGTTTGAGGAAGAGCAAAGAGCACAGTAAGGCAGGTACAGAGGGAAAAATGGGGAGAGCTATGAGAGATGAGTTTCTAGAGACAGCAGAGGAGGGGCCAGATCATGTCAGACCTTGTAGGCCATCAAGAGGCTTTTGGGTTCTACTTTGAGAGAGATGGCAGACCCTCAGAGAATTTTGAATGGAAAATAACATGACCTGACTTATGTTTTAACAGAATCTTTCTGGCTTCTGTGGCAAAATAAAATTCTATGACACGAGCGGTTTTGTCCAATTTCACAGAATAGGAACTCAGAGAAGTTGAGGAATTTACCAGTTCCCATTTACTAGCAAACTAGTGGGACTGGAATTTTAATCCAGGTTGGTGGAATTCACAAGCTAACACTTTTCTCACTAAACCACACTCCTTCCATTTGAAAATAGGTTTGTGCCCTTGGCTGGAGTAGATAATTTTCTTATAGTTTATAGTGACCCCCTTTTTTCCCTTTTTTCTGGAATTCTTTGGCCTCTCTGGTGAAGACACCATGAAGGTAAATGCACTCTCTGGTGGTGGGCAGTGCAAAGTAGCAATTTGTAGCAGCCTTGTTCTCCAGTGATGCTGAAGAGCTTTGTACATGGCTTTGAACTCTGATTAGGCCTGTAGCAAAGGCTGTTTGGTTATAATATTATCCCTCCTTCCTCTAACACATATTCTACCAGCTATCTCTACCATGCTCTACTGTCTGGCAACACACTAGTCCAACAGTATGCCATACTGGGATATAAGTGACAATATGGCGGGGATTTCGGCTCTGTATGGGCAGTTTAGGCCCACAAATGTAAGAGAAAGCCCAGGGGAGTGTAGGATGTGAGCAGGTGTGTGTAGCCTCTGATTAGAGTAAGTGAAACACAGTTTATTTGATGAATATCAAATTGGAGAAAATGAGAAAGGGTATTACCTAATTTTATCAAAACGGCTGCCTGGTTTAATTTATGCTCAACCAGATTATGTCTTAGGGTCTAAGGCTTAGGCTCTTGAACCCTTGTTTATGCCAAAACTAATTTTTTTAGTTTGTTTGAAAGACATTGCTTAGACTTTAATGATTCAATATGTAAGAAAATACCTTGGGATTCGGAGCTTTAAAAGGAAGTTTTGATTTACCATTACTTGACTGGATGACTTTAATGGAATTATGTCTGTAAAGCTGTTTAGCATTTCATGTTCAGAGTTATGCATAGAATTCTCCATACCCTAGAGCAGCTTGGCATTTTTTTTAGAGTGTTATGACTTTAGTCACAAAAACTGAGAGAAAAATCATGGCAGCATCCCTTATAAGATTAACTAAATAATACTGTGATATTGCAGTATTATACTGTATAAAATATTCATGCCAGCGATGTAATGCGATGTTGGGTAAAGACAAAGTAACTTGCCATCAAAGTCTTAAAGATTAGTAATAGCAGTCACAGAACACATGATCAATACTTACAGCTGCTTTTTAAAATGCATTTTTATTTCCCTTAAATGATTGGGCAAGAAGTACCAAGATCAGATTTTGGTATCAGATCTTATTTCAAGCTCACTATGAAGTTTTAGTATTTACATTTAAATTCTTATTTTTGTTTGAGTCAGAGTCTTACTCTGTCACCCAGGCTGGAGTGCAGTGACACAATCATGGCTCACCACAGGTGGTGCTTCTACCTCAGCCTCCCAAGTACCTGGGACTACAGGCATGTGCCACCATGCCCAGCTAATTTCTTTATTTTTTGTAGAGATTAGGTCTCACTATGTTGCTTGAGTTGGCTGGCCTGAAACTCCCGGGCTCAAGCAGTCCTCCCACTTCGGCCTCCCAAAGTGCTGGGATTACAGGCATGAGCCATAGCACTTGGCCAACTATTAAGTTTTAGGTAAGGAAGAGCTATGTTTGATGAAAGCTGCACTTCTGTATTTACGTCTTCTACTAAGCAAAAATGTAGTGTATAGAGAGCAGTATGGTAGTTCCTCAATAGGTTAAACAGAATTACCATGTGACCCAGGAATTCCACTCCTGGATATATATACGCCAAAGAATTGAAAACAGGTGTTTAAACAAAAACTTGTACACAAATATTGATAGAACACTATTTCCAGTAGCCCAAAGTAGAAACAACCCAAATGTCCATGGATGTATGAATGGATAAGCAAAGTGTGGTACATTCATACAATGGGCTGTTATTCAGCCATGAAAAGTAATGAAGTACTGGTACATGCTACAACCTAAATGAACCTTGAAAATGTGGTGAGAGAAGTCAGTCACAAAATACCACATATTATGTGATTTCATCAATATAAAAATATCCTGAATCTGGCATATCAGTAGAGATAGCAGATAAGTGGTTGCTGGATAGGGAGGGGTGCTGGGGGAAGAGGAAAGGAGAGTGGCTACTTAATGGGTACGGAATTTTTTTGGGGTGATGGAAATGTTTGGGAACTAGATGGAGGTGGTGGTTGCACAACATTGTGAGTGTACAAAATGGCAAATTTTATGCTTTGTGCATTTTACCATAATAAAAAATTGGAGTGTGTTGTTTTTGAAACGATTCTTAATTCTTTGTGAATCCTATTAAAGTTTGACAGGGTGAGATGAGTCCTAAAAAAACATGTGACAAACGTGGGCAAGGCGATGGCAGTCACCTTGGACGTTCTGTTTGAGATCTCTGGTGTGGTGACCTGCTTCATGTGGGGCTCAGCAGGCACACAGGCAACTGCTCCAGAGGCTCCTGGTACCCTGCAGGACTGACAGTAGTTTGAAGTATAGTGCAACTTGTTGGAAACTCTCACCGTAAAGCCGTGTAAAGCTCTGGAAGACTGAGCTGTTTAAAACCCAAGCATACAGAAACCCAGCAGATATAAATTTTAACTACAGTGAAACCAGGATAATTTCAGTTTATCCAATGAAAAGGAAAATAAACTTTTATGTTCTGTGGTGCTATAATAAGTTTAGTGAAAGGTGCACGGAAAGTTTCTAGTTATTGCTACACACGTTCCTTGCTCCTTTTCACACCATGTTCTATTCTCAAAAGGAAAATGCTTGTAAGTTTGTTTTCATTTAGACAATTAAAGTAATATTTAATTATTACAAAAATTCAGAAAAAGTGAAAGTATTTTTTTTTGAAAAAAGAAAGGAAGTTTAACCATCAGCAATAATGCTGTTGATGTTTTGGAATGTATCCTTCTGGGTTTTTTTCCTCTATGATTATGTATGCTTCTCTATCTTGATTTTCTTGGGGGATCATACTACATTTACAAACATCAATGATATCTATCATACCAATAAATATCAGTCAACATCATATTTTAAAAAATTTTTTGAATGATGTCTTGCTATGCTGCTCAGGCTGGAGTATGGTGATGTGATCATGGCTCACTACAGCCTTAAACTCCTGGGCTCCCGTGCCACCATGCCCAGCTAATTTAATTTTTTTTTTTTTGAGATAAATTCTCACTGTGTTGCCCAGGCTGGTCTTGAATTCTTGATCTCAAGCAATTTTCCTACCTCAGCCTCCTGAGCATCATACCTTTAGTGATGGTGTGGTGTTCTATTTTATGCACGTGGCATGACATTATTTCTTGAATAATGTTACAAAGAAGCCAGGGCCTTTCCTTGGAGTGGGTCCTTTGTGGTCACTTAGCACTCTCAGGGATGGTTGGTAACTCAAGAGTTTCTGAAATTATTTTCTCTTACTTTGTAATGATGATTAGTGATAGCCTTCAAAGCAGAGATAATGGACAATAAAAGCAATAGAGGCCCATTTGAAAAAATCAGCTTAAAACCCACTGCTGTTAGGAGGATTTTCCTGACAGCCCCGCTCCATTGGATCACTTTGTCTTCTGTGTTTCAACAGAAGAGGGATAGAGTAATATGTAGGAGTGTAGACTTTAGAGCCACTCTGCATTGGTTCACATTCTGGCTCTTATGACACTGAATGCATTACTTAACATTTCCATGCCTCACTGTTCTCGTCTGTATAATGGGGATAATAATAGCACCTACTTCCCAGGCTAGATGAGGTGATTCATTCCAAGTGTACCTGGTAACACAGGACCTGGCACATAGCCAGTACTCAAAAAATGGCGGAGATTGTTATTACTATTACTCGGTTCATTTAAGAGGCCCTACTCATTGCTGGCTTTGAGAGATCATCTATATACTTGGGTAGCCCAGATAGATAGTAGATTCTGAAAAATTCAGATGCCAGAGCACCTCTTACGGTGTTTTTTACACATTGAGCCTTATGCCAGTCTTACTGATTGATTGGCCTGACTTGCTGAAATTTTGGGAACCTCTTGGTTGAATTTTTCCTTCATTTGCCATTAAAAATGCAAAATCAAACTAAAACAGAACAAAAATAATAAAACAGAATACTTGTGAATTGGATGTAGGTGAAATGCAATTTCTTCAGATAAGTCGTGGCTATGGGCTTTCCTAGACTCTAAGAAAATTCTTAACTAGGAGAATCTAGAATTCTTAAATGATAGAGATAATGACCCAGAAATAGCTAGAAGGAACTAAAAGTATTTGTTTTGCAAGATCTGTCTATAGCAAAAGGGCAAAGAAAATTTTGTATTCTCTTATTTGCTTGAGATTCTTGGGAACTGAATTATTTCTGGTAGGTAAATTTCCAAGACTGTGGAAGCTTCTTCATGTAACCACCATAATATTTTACATTTTAATCACTTTGATACAATTCTTTCTAATGTATGCTGCATAGTTTGTAACTTTTATACAAGTTTATTGAAAACAGTTCAGCCAATTTGTTAGGCTTTGGGTCCTCATTGTTAATATGTTGTTATTTGTTTTTGTTTTTTTTTTTTTAGCTCTGTCAAATAATCTCAATGTCATTTGCATTCTAAAGACTTAGACAGCTATACCTTTACATAACTCTTTTAACGTCATTTTTTTCTCTTGTTTTTTTCTTACTGCCACGGCACGTTTATTTCTACTTTTTATTATAGAAATGGGCATGATTGCTTTTCCCATCCCAAAACACCTTTCTAATTTATTGATTTATAAATTTTATACCCTGGGAAACCAGAAACCCAAGCCTGTTACTATTTTGTGTAAGGGAGGTTAATAGGCATTGAATAAAGTCATGTACTTAGTGACAGCTTTTTTGATCTTCAAGGCCTTTAAAATTTTACTTCCTGGTTGTAGGCTATTATTTGGTAGAAGCTTGACTCTGGGCAAAATGCCACTTTAGTTATAAGCTATAATGCCTGTGATTTTCCATTCTGGCATTGGTGCCTTCCTGCTGCTCCTAGATTAAGTAGAGAAATTAAGTTAAAGAAAAATCATCACCTTTCCCCTGTACAGTTGGTAAAAGTTTTGTAAAATGGGGTTTGGATCTTTTTAATAGAAGGAGAGGTAAAATACTGTATTCTTAGATATCATTTTGTGACTGTTTCTCTCTTTTCATTACAGAGACCTATTGATGACTATTACTGTTGGAAAACTCACAGAACAAGAGGTTATAACCATTGCACGTTGCTACCGTGTGCCCGAGGACACATGTTCAGACGCAGATGTCTTAATTGTACTGGCCCACGAAAAGCTCAAGAAAAACTTTTTTGAGAATTTCGACCGACTCATTTCTTGCTGTGTGTATGAAGATCGAGAAAAGTAAGCTTTTTTAAAAAATTGCATCTGACAAATCATTTAAGTTTCTGTGAACTTGTAAGGAATTTGTATTTTGTCAAAAAGGGCAAAGAGAAAATAGTCATGTCTTATACTCCACTATTTAGCAAAGCCACCTTAAATCATTTGTGGAGAATTATTTGGGTGCAAATATTTCACAGTGAAAGTAAGTTTTGTGTGTTGATTCAAAAGAATAAGCTGCTCCCTTGCATTATTTTTTCATTAGTTTCTAGAAGCTTTCAACTGAAACATAGTAAATCAAGAAAGTAGAAGGTTTAATTCTGAGATGTCTTCGTTTTATGTTATTTTAGCACTGGAATTTATAAACGTGACTCTTACAATAAACAGAAAAAGGAGTTTGCAAGCAAACTTTCTTTGAAATTATTTCTTCTTGAAAATAATGAAGCTCAGCACAATCTATTTCTGATGTATTGATCACATGTGTTTTGAGCTTTATGAAGTCATTGTTATATACAACTGGATGCAAAAATATTAATATGTTTTGGTACTCATCCTACTTACAGGCTTGATATAGTAGGCAGAAATAGAAATTTATCTATTTCATTTGGAGTTAGAAAATTTTAGTTCTCACCTTAGTTTCTAACTTTGTTACTGCTCACCACATCATCTCTTTTCCCTGTGACTTCTTACCTCATCCCCAAACTTGAAGTCTGTACCCAAGTAGTCAGCTTCATACCCTAAATATCTGTGAAAGTCCCACAATATATCTTAAAAATGAACATGACTTTTTTTCCTAATCCATAATGCATCCTCGTTGAGTTTACATAAAAGTGGCATTTTTTTCTTGAATCCTTAAGCTTCCCTAGGCTTCCCAGAGGATGTGTGGCCTGACTTTTGCACGACCCTGGCCTTGCCTTCCACCTTGGTGGTGCCCCATCTCAGGGTGAGAAGTGTTACCCTCCTTCACAAAACAAATGGGAATAATGGAGCTGCTTGATCAGGCAGCCTGAAGTTCTTCCAGATCTGACAACTTTGATTCTAGTTGTAAACATTCTCATTGCAAAGAAAAGAGTCTACTTCATTTTCTATTGGTTCTAATTTTGCCTGATGCCTGGAAGAGCATTCGTTGAATGAGAATATTGGAGAAACAATTTTGTGCTCTCAGCAGGCTGGATAAAATGACTGTTGGGCTGTTCTAGAGAAAATTGCTTGCTTCTGACAAAATTGAAGTAAATGTTGAGGCCCCAACTGGGGCTTCCAGGTTATAAGGTTTGAGTCCAAGGAAAAGATCAGAAAAACACCCTCAAGTCATAGCATACTTGTGTTGGAGGCTCTCGATGCCTGTCAAATTAAGAGATGTTTTCAAATATCAGAACCATTTTTGACTAGTGGTCAAGAATGTAAATTGATTGCTTAGAGCAACACTCATGGCTACAGCGTTAATAAACTATGTTATCACCAACCAAGAATATGCGTCTTTATGGAAAGGCCTTTGTAAGGACAGGATCTGGTGACCTCCGAACATGTAATTGTTATCAAAGGGACACAACATATACAAAAGCCCATTTTCTTGTTTTAATTTGCAGAAAAAATGTATTACCCAGCAAAGACATCAAAAGGCTGTGCAAATCCTCCAGGTTACCTTTAAATGATGATCTTCTAGAATCCTTATTGTCTAGGTAAGTGAGAGCTCTACTCTTGATAGGAATTGTCCTGCACGTTTTTGTTTGGGAGACTATTTTTGGTTTACATCTACCTTTTAATTGCTCTTGATTTACCCTTGACTGTTTTGATTTTATTTTTGATATCCCTCCATTTAAGTGTTACAAAAGGAAAAGTTCATCATGATTTTACATGTTAGCGAATCTGTTATAAATTATTATTTTGTCTTTCTTAACATGAATACACACTTACATATCCACAGATTCCTGGGACAAAATGAAATATAAAACTATTAGTTGTAAGGTCATTAGATGTCAAATTTGGGACAGGTTTTTCAAAGCAGTAGTTCCTGATAGCTAAAGATATGCAATAAGAGGACCTCGGGTTATTAGCATGGGACTCTGTCCTGCTAGAGCACTAGATGTTAAACATAGAGATATAGTTGTGGTATGAGTTAAATTAAAAAATAAAAAAAAAAACATAGAGGTGATGATGTCATAAAAGGAGAGCACAGTGAACTGCTTTCTAAAGCACTTCTCCTGTTGAACATGACTTTTGACTTCCTGGTACTTCCCTCCTAGCCACCTAGACTCTGGTCGTCCTTTATGCTTCCTATGGCATCATTCCAGCTCTTCCCTTGACTTGCATATCTTGATAATTCTGACATTTTTTGGCTGTTTCTAGGCATTGTCATCATGACTTTGGATACATTATCTCATTTACTTTTTGAGAACAACTTGGTGAGGTCAAAACTATTATCCTTCCTATTTTATATGTGAGGCTGTTGAAGTTAGAGAGATGAGGTATTTTGTACAGCCATATAATGTAGAAGAGGAAGAGCTGTGACTTTACCTCTGAACCTTTCAAATGCACATTCCCTGCTTCTAATCATTTTGAATTATTGTCTACAAAGAGCAAGTAGATTAGGATTTTTGACAATTTTACCTCCTCCTTACTGCCTGAAATCACTCTTTTCTCTCTGTTTCCACTATCATCACTCTCATTCTGACCCACATTGCTTCTTGAAGACTGCAGGGCCACCACAGTGGTCTTTCTTTCACCAGTCTCTTAATTTTTAAATCCATCTTTAGCCGAGCTCAGTGGCTTAGCCTGTAATCCCGTGCCTTTGGGAGGCTGAGGTGAGTGGATTGCCTGAGCCCGCGGGTTCGAGACCCGCCTGGGCAACTTGGCGAGACCTCATCTCTACAATAAATCAAAAATTAGCCGGGCGTGATAGCGCATGCCTGTAGTTCCAGCTACTCGGAAGGCTGAGGCGGAAGGATCGCCGGAGCCCAGCAGGTCGAGGCTACAGTGGCCGGGAGCGGCCACTGCACTCCAGTCTGGGTGACAGAGTGAGACTCCAACTCAAAATAAATAAATAAATAAATAAATAAATCCATCTTTATATACCACAGCTAAGAACCTTCTAAGAGCAAAAATATATGTCATCGTGTCACTCTTCTACTCACAATCCTTTTGTGGTATCTCTTTGCTCTTTAAGGAAAAACCAACCTTAGCTTTGAACTAAGCTCCTTCTCCGTCATGGAGCTTAGTGTTGTTAGTTGGGACATTGTTCTCAAGCAAGGGCTGGAGTGGAGGTGTTTTCATCTGAGATAAAAGGAGAAACCAAAGGAACAGATAAAACCAAATCCCATGTGGAGGACCTAGGGTCCAAGGTGTCTGGAGGGAAATCCAGAAGAGGGCAAATCAAGTTGGGTGTGTGTGTGCATTGGATCAACCTGGAGTAATTTTCTAGAGTATCAATTCTATTTGTTTTGTTTTGACTTTTTTTGTTTTAGTTTTATGTGCTTTCATTTGCTAGCAGAATGTGAGAAATAAGTAGTTATCCTGTTGTAAAAGATCTGAGATGAAGTAGGTAGACCTAGGAGTCAGACCCCAAGGCTCCCTCCTATTTTCAATAGTCTGGCCAAACGGGACATTTAGCATTTCACACATATACCTCCTATCTTCCCATTTTTATGCCTTTTCTCTTGCTATTTCTTCAGTAGAAAATAGGTTCCAATTTTTTTTTTATGTGCTGAAAGCTTGCTCTTCCTTCAAGACCCATTTCTGGTGGCACCAAGTTCATGAAGCCCTGTTGCATTTGTTTGGCTGATAATTGGAGTGATTATCTCCTCCTAAGAATTCTCACAGCACTATTTCTGTGTCTCTTTTTGTTTCCTACCTTGTAATGAAAATTGTGACTTGACCTTTGATTCATTCAGATGCAGTCACCTGCGTCTAACCTGTTTGATTTACCACCTACAAAGAACCAATGGGTTGTCACATCTTGACTATTTTATCCTCTACCTTGTCTCTTACATTCTTTGAGTTCACTTACCGGCTGTGTGATCTCGTACAAGAGTTTTGACCTGCCTGAACCTCAGATTCCTTACCTCTAGAATGAGGTAACAGTACCTACTTCCTAGTGTTTCTGAGGATTAATTGGGATAACATACTTAAAGTACCCAGCACAGTACCTGGTGCTAAGTATCGATCAGGGATTAGACGAAGTGTGGGATTATAGACCACACACTCTGACTTAGAAATTAACTGGAAGAAACCTGTGTCCTTCTGTAGAGAGGAAGGTTTTTTTTTTGACAGTTGGATCTGAATGCCTTTCACACATTAAGCTGTCTTCTAGTCAGGAAGCTGTGGATGTTTATTAGATTATCTTTAGATGGCCTTGAGTATGAACTGTCCTGGAACGTCCAGTAATGTGGGAGCCTGGCCTCTGGAGGACCTAGATGTTTCTTATCCAATGCTGAGGCCACCAAGTCATCATCCTCTCACTCTCTCAGCAGACTGTTTTGTCTTTGCCTTTATGATTTGACATTAAATGCAAAAATACTATTTCATAACTTGCTTCGAAGTCATCTCAGTCTCTGAACACATCTGCCTCCAAGCCCAGCTTAGCTTTGAGGAGGTCATCCCTCTCAGCTGCTAAGCAGACTATGTTCAGTCTAGCTTTGCCTCTAATTGTGCAGTGACCCTTCTCCACACTCAGGGGAAACTTCAGACTAATCAGATTAGAAAATGTCTCATTCCCATTCCCCTCTCCCTCCAATATGCCCTGCCATGATTTGGGTCACATGCTTAGTGTTTTGCATCATCTCCGCAGATTCCTTTCAAAGACTGTCCTAATTCCTAATGGGCCCATCAGCCTGCAGCTTACATTTATATTCTGCATTCTTATTGTTCCCCACAGACTCCACAGGGCTTTGCAGAGTCCTGACCAGAGTCTCTTTCTGCATAGCCCTCCTTATGGCACGCTAAGCCAGAGCCCCCTCTGACGTCTGCAGTCTCCCGTGGGAGGCAGGCGTGGAGTTTGTTGATTCCGCTCAATGCGTGCTCTGCCCAGGGGTAGTTTTACCTGCCTTGGCATGAAGCTGGGCAGCTGTTGAGCAGCCGTGTAACCCTGCTATGTGAATTCAGATCAGGAGATGAAAAACAATACAGCTAAAAAGTTGGATGCTTTCTTTCACCCAGTGATTGTTACCCATGTATCCCTCCTGACCCTATGTTTTGGTACCAAGATTTCCTTTCTACTCCCTTCCCGTTTTTCTTGTAACTGAGCTTGGTCTTTTCCTTATGAGCACAAATCAAGCTAGAGTCAGGACTTCAAAATCTTCTTAAATCCAGTTTCCTCATTTCCCATCAGTTTGTGCTGTGGAAGCTGGTATAAGGCCATCTTACTTACTAAACAAATTCATTTCACTAATGCCCAGAGCATCACACTTAAATGTTCTGTGTAGTAGTAGCTATAATCCATTAATATTAGGAGTAACACTTTGTATTGGCATGGTGCTAATGGCCTTAGAATATTTTACAAACGCTTGAGCATATCAAAAGGTACATTTTAATTGATGGTAGGCATTATTCCTCATTTCATAAGTGCAGACATTGAGATATAAAGAGAATCTCTTGCTGGAAAAGTGTGCTTCAGGTCAGGATGAGTCTCTCATGGAAGCAGAGCTACAGCTCCCAAAGATACTCTAACCTTGGCATCTGTCAAGCTCCCAGGTGTAGAGACTAGATCTCATTCCCCTTTGCTACCTCAAAGACTTGTCCTGTAATAGTGCACTGGGCACGGAGGAGAACAACATGGGCTCAGTGTCCACCAGACCTGCCTCTGCAGGCTAACTGTGCTGCTTCCTGGCCTGTGATCCTTGGACATTTACTTAACACCTCTGAGCCTTCATTTGGATATTAATGTTCCTCAGCACTAATAAGCAAGAAATTCTGATTCTCAGACCATGAGAGGTAGAGATAATTATGAGGTCATTTCATTCTACATTCCCTGTGGGACTTGTGAGTAAAGAGGCAGCCTTCTTCCCTAATTGTGGCCTCCTGAATCTGGATGTGGAATAACTGGAAATTCAAGTGCAACTCCTTCCCCAACAGCTCTGCCCCAAGCTAGTCTTTTATAGCTGGCTTTGGGTTCTATGGAATGCCTTAGAACTGGCCTCCCCAGAGAGCTGGTGCCTCATCCAGAAATATCAGTTAAAATGGAAAAAGTTAACAGGGCTTTAAAATCATCTCATTATAGTCTACCCTTGTCCCCTCCCAGAAGCAGGGGTTGGACTTCTGTGATTTTACCCAATAATACCTGGCAGTGAGGCTGAAGGGCAAGGGTTGAGCCATGTGGCTGCTGTTGCTGCAGAGTGCTTGGTGTATTGATGAAGTTTTCAGAGGGAAGCCCCTTTTCTCTTTGTCTCTCTGTCTCTCCTTTCTTTCTCTCTCTTTTGTCTGCTCTCTCTTTCATTCCCTTCCTGCCTCCTTCCCTCCTTCCCCTTCCCTTCCGTCTCCTTCTCCTTCTCTCTTTCATAGCCACTCACCCACCCAGATGCTTTCCTTCTTTTCAAATATGAGGTTATTTGTAGTTGAAGAAATATTAGTTTTGTTTTTTTTTTTGAGTTGGAGTCTCACTCTGTCGCCCAGACTGTAGTGCAGTGGCCGCTCCCGGCCACCGCAGCCTCGACCTGCTGGGCTCCGGCGATCCTTCCGCCTCCGCCTTCCGAGTAGCCGGAATTACAGGCATGCGCTA
Organism: Cephalopachus bancanus; assembly: GCA_027257055.1. NCBI lineage: Eukaryota > Metazoa > Chordata > Mammalia > Primates > Tarsiidae > Cephalopachus > Cephalopachus bancanus. Next base: position 163,675 of record JAPVLO010000631.1, read on the forward strand.
CCACGCCCGGCTGATTTTTTTTGATTTGTTGTAGAGATGAGGTCTCGCTGCCCAGGCGGGTCTCGAACCCGCGGGCTCAGGCAATCCACTCACCTCAGCCTCCCAAAGGCGCAGGATTACAGGCTGAGCCACCGAGCCCGGTTGAAATATTAGTTTTAAATCCTAAACTTTGTGGACCAACAGAGCATTGGCTGTATGTACAGTTTGTATTTGGCAGCTATGATCCACCTTACTGAGGACATCTATGCTGGAATCAGAATTGGAATTTAGAGGACTGGTTCTTTAGATAACTAGAGTTAATCAGTGGCAGCTTGAACAGTGCCATCTTGCCCACCCTAAGGTTTTATGACCAATCAATGCAGGGACCCAGAGCTCCACTTTTTCTGTCCTTGCAGGGTGCGCCCCTGGGTTCGTTGGGCATTGAACTGAAACCAAACACAACTGAGTCAAAAATGGATCTTTACTGCCCTCCCTTCCTTCTAGCTCATTCCCCTAAATGATGAGGTGGCCTTTGCAACAGAGGGAAAGCAGGTTCCTCTTCAGCAAAATACAGCTGCCACTGAGCCTTTTACCTCTGCAGAGGGTGGAAATAAAGCAGCTCAGCATTATTCCCCATGGCAAGGAGATGGATGGCTTCTGTGGTTTTCAAGCCATTCATCATTTTGGGGAGGGGGAGTATGAACATTAGTCAAATGTCACATTAGACTCAGTTCTTAGAACTCCCACCTAGCAAGGCATCAGGAAGCATGTTTGGGGGTTACATTATCTAGAGAGGAACCTGAGGAGTTGTCTTCCCTCCCCCTCCTTCCACAAGCATATCTCTTAGTTTGTGTAGTAAAGGAAATGGTGGATTCCCAAATATCAAAGGGAAAGAAGAATTTATGGAGGTTTTGGGAAAACACTTTAGCACTGTGAGCTGGGACTTGGAAGTAAAGAGGCAGACTTTTTAACAAGCATAGAAACACTTAAAAGCCAGAATTAGTGCTGCCCTTTAGGGCGGTCACCCTGGAAGGCTGTGCACTGATTCCAACAATGTGGCCATAGAAAGTTCTTCTTTGGAGTAGTCTTCAAAGCCTTTTAAAAAGAATTTCCTCCAGAGTAGCAAATCTTCATCCTTTGACCATGGATCAGAGTTTTAGCAAGAGCCAGCCAATGTCCTTTGGAGAGAGATGAAGTAGGGGGCTCAGGTAGAGAATCAGGATTGCATTTTTGATCAAAAGCACTGTATGGCATGGAATTAGGAGATTTATCTTCTATATTATTCATAGCCTTTTCCAAAATAATTTTTAAGGATGACTAGAATTTGGCAAATGATGCTTGTGGTCAGGAGTCAGAGGGAGGTCTCTGTGATGGGTGACCGAGGAGATAACCTTCAGAGTTAACAGTAGGCACTGACTAGGCCGACCTTGGTGGCTCAGCCTGTAATTCCAGCACTTTGGGAGGCCAAGGCGAGTGAATTGCCTGAGCCCGCAGGTTCAAGACCCACCCGGGCAACTTGACGAGACCTTGTCTCTACAATAAATTAAAAAAAAAACTAGCCGGGCATGGTAGCGCACGCCTGTAGTTCCAGCTACTCGGAAGGCTGAGGCGGAAGGATTGCCGGAGCCCAGCAGGTCGAGGCTGTGGTGGCCGGGAGCGGCCACTGCACTCCAGTCTGGGCGACAGAGTGAGACTCCAACTCAAAAAACAAATAAACAAAACAAAACAAAACAGTAGGCACTGACCGACCAACCTGTTCTCACTCCTCTAGTGCTCAGTTCTTTCTCCATGTCTGAGCTGCCTCTCCTTCTCCAACCTGTACTAGTGTTAGAACTGGAGATCTCCTTTGTGTCCTAGTTCTTTCCTTACAACCTCATCTGACAAGCATGGTATACATTAGAGTGCATATTATAATAGCAAATGATGGCATAAAAGACTTTGCTACCAGTGGCCCAGGAGGCTCCCTGCAGAATTTTGGTGGAAAAATGAACATGCTCCTGACTAGAAGTGCTTCTTGCTTTCTGAGTCTGACTTTTACATGTTTACTACCTGGAAAAGCATGTTTCAGCCTTTTATCTGCTTTTCACACTCTTCACATTTTTGTATCAAACTCACATATGCTTGTAGTAAAATATCATCAAATCATTCTAAAAAGCTTATTCTAACATCAGCAGTCTCTGGCCATGTCCTTCCCCATACCCCAGACCCTAGAAGCAGCCACTTTCAGCCTTTCTGACTGCTTCTGCTATTTAAGTAGTGTGCTCATACCATGCATCCTGTGTGCAGTGTCATGATAGATCATTTTTTTTAGATACTGTCCGCTAACTTCCTGTTACAGTGATTGAAAATTTAGCTTAATATTGATTTCCATTACTGTTCGTTCTTTCTGGATGCTCTTAGGATCTTCCCTTTACTCCTGGTGTTGTGGACGTCCATTATGGATCCGTGTGTGTGTGTGTGTGTGTGTGTGTGTGTGTGTGTGTGTGTGTGTGTGTGTGTGTATAGCTATATATGGATTCATTATGCTTAACACTTAATGGGCTTTCCTAATTTGGAGACTCTGTCCTTTGGTTCTGAGAAATTTTCTATTTATTTTTGAATAATTTATTCCCATTTGTTTTGTTTTTCTTTTATGAAAATTCCTTTTATTAAGATTTTAGATCTCCTGAATTTAGATACTCTCTCACATTTTTTCTTTTTCACTGGATGTACTTTCCAAAGGATTTCCTTAATTTTACATTCCAACCCTTCTACTGAATCTTTTAGTACTATCATATTTTTAATTCTGAGAGCATGTTTTTCATCCAAATGCTCCTTTTATGTAGTCTTCTGTTTTCTTTCTGGGGTATGATGTATCCTTTTATCTCACATATTTCCCTCTGCTCCCTGAATTGTCTCTGACTTTTTTTTTTTTTTTCTGTTTCTGTTTTGGCTTCTGCCCTTAATGTTAGACACTTTGGTGGATTGGGGTGATAGGATCTGGTTGATTGGTAGGTTTCACTGTCCAGTCAGCTCCTGAGCTTTCATTTTTATTAGAGGATGTCCAGAAGCTGGAATTTGGAGATTTCTCTGGAACCGTTCCGAGTATGGAAAGAAGAATCCTATCTTCTGCTGGGGTAGGAGGGAAGGTGAGATGGGGGAAGGGAGGAGAGTTTAAGCATAGCCGCTTGTGTTCTAGAAACAGTATAGGGAAAGGAAGGAGCCTGAGGGCCCTCAAATTTGGGGTGTAATGCTCTCCTCTGCACTCTATTATGCTTCCTCTCTCCAAGATTGGACCTTATGTCATTGAGTTTCTCTGGAGTACAGGCCTCTGCTCCCTGCAGGGAGAAGGACCACAGTATAGAGGAAGATACTTGTAGGCCCAGCTGCTCTTGCTTTATTCAGGTTTTCAAACAATCCTTGCTTTCAGTGCCACCACACCTTATCCCTGCCTTTATTGGAACCTGGAGTCTACAACCACTCCCAGGAATTTTGTGGCCCCATTGACTGGACTCTAAGTTCCCTGTGCCCCCCAACATGTACATTTAGGGCTAAGCCTCCTTTCCTCAGCTCTGCCAATTCAGTTACCAATCCTTGGTTTACTTTTTATTTTGTAAAGCATTTTGAAATCTTTTTTTCAATGTTGTCTTTTTCCAGTTGTCATTGTCATTGTGAGTTATAACCTATTTTTATTCCTTTATGGTCATTTTGGTGAGATTTGGGGGAAAAGGAAAAGAAATATTTGTGATCAATTCATCATGATTTATTGCAACTCTACCCACTTCCCAAAAGCAAAGAATTCTTCTAAGAAGCATTAGCTAGCTTTATTCCTTTTAATTGAAAGATTCTTTGTTCTTTTCTCCCTTGTACCCCTTGGGGGATTCCCACATGCATTGAGATCCTCTAAGATAGAACTGAAAGAAAAACTTGAAGTATTTTACCCTATTACCTCAACTCTTCCTTTAGGCCTGGCTCTGGGATTTTTGGGAAAATGAAATCTTTTAACCATTTTTCTAAAAGATTTTAGACATCATTTCTGAGCTGTGTACCCTTTTATTTACAGCTTTTGATCTTTCTTAAGTATCACTTGATTCTGAAATATTCTTCTCAAATATCCTTTTAAATGGGTAAATGGTTAGATATGTTGAGTCTATCATATCATGAGCTGGACAGGAAAGAAGGCTGGGTGTTAGGAGGTAACAGGTAAACATCAGAGTTAATGGTAACAAAATCTAATAAGAGGACTTCCTGTGGTGACTTCCAGAAATTTTCCTGTAAGTTCTAGTGCCATCTTCTAGGGCAAGTGCAAATTTAGGCACAGAAACTCAAATAAGAGGAACTTCAGGAAGACCTTTCTAAGAAAGTGGCATTGGAATTGAGATTTTCCAAACAAAGGGATCAAAGGGGCAAATGCCTTGCATTTCTGCTAACAATCTTGGTATGATCAGGGAACCAGAAGAAGGCCAGTATACCTGAAACATTGTGAACAGGGAGAGAGTTTTCAGGTAAAGAAATGCAATCTGAGAGGCCATCAGGGACCAGATTAAGCTGGGTCTTATTAACCCTGATATGGAGTTTAGCTTGAGTTCTAAGTATACTGGGAAGCAGTACTGGAGGATTGCAAGCAAGGAAGTAATTATCTGATCTATGTTGTAGAATGATTACTCTGGTGGAGAATGGCCTGTAGCAAGGTAAGAGTAGAAGTAGCAAGACCAAGATAGGAAATTATTGCTGTAATCCACATGAGACATAATAGTGGCTTAGAATTAGGGAGTAGTAAAAGAGATGGAGAGAAATAGATCTGTAATATGTTATGATGGTAGAACCCATAGGACTACTTAGTGGATTGTAAGTGAGGAGTTAAGTCTGATGTGATTCTAGCGCTATTGGTAGCCTTTTGACTGATTTCCAAATTACTGGGTTATTATACTTCTGAAACCTCTAGGATTGAATAAGTGCCTCTTGTAATAGATGCAATGGGAATTTACTGACAATTCTATACTGTAAGAACAGATAGAGAAACTTATTTCGTTGATGATTTCATCCAGTCTCCCAGGCTCTCAGTTTTAGGATTTTAAATACTAATTATATGCCTAATGACTCCCACGTTTATATCTTCAAATGGACCTCTTCCCTGAACTTCAGACTCATAGCCCCAACTACTCACTCCCCATCCAAATGCAGCATATCCAAAATGGAACTCATGGTCTTTTCTCCCAACCTGCAGCTCCGGCAGTCTTTTCTCATCTCAGGGCAGCTCCATCTTTCCAGTTTTTTGAGCTAAGGCCTTGGAGTCATACGAAATTCTCCCTCTATCTCTCTTACATGCTATATATAATTCTTCAGGAATCCTACATTCAATTAATATTCAGAATTGACCACTCCTCACTGCCCTCTACTACTACCATCTTCATCTAAGCTGCCATTATCTCCCATCTGCGTGCATCCCTGCAAGAGACTGCTAACTGCTCTTCTGCTTTGCCTTAACTGCTTCTGCCTTGCTCCCTATTTCTACTCTCTATATATCAGTCAGAGTGATCTTTAAAAAATATTGTAGGGTCTGTCTTAGTCGATTTGGCTACTACAATAGAATACTATAAACTGAGTGGCTTATAATCAACAGCAATATTTTGCCCACAGTTCTGAGGCTGTGAAATCCAAGATCAAGGTGCTGACAGATTTGGTATCTGATGAGGACCCACTTCCTGGTTTAGAGATGAGGTCTTCTATGTGTATCCTTACTTGGCAGAAGGGACAAGCGTGCTCTCTGGGGTCTCATTTATGAGGGTACTAATCTTGTTTATGAGGGCAGAGCCCTCATGGTCTAATCACCTCCCACATCCTCACCTCCTAACATCATCATGTTGGTGATAAGGTTTCAACATATGGATTTGGGGAGGAGGACATAAACACTCAGAACATTGCAGGTCCCATAACTTTTCTGTACAGTATGCTCCAGTGGCTCTTAGTTTTCCTCAGAGTCAGAGTCAAAGGCCCTACATGATCTTATTCTTCAACCGTAGCTCTTACTCAGAGTATTAGGGAAATACTTTCAAGACTCCATCCTAAAGGAAAGTTTCTTACAAGACATCTTCAACTGATTTTTAGTTCTTACCCCAAAACATACAGAAATAAAAGAAATAATGGTCCTGCATTTTGGCTCTAAATTTTTTTTTTCCCACACACAGAGTATGTCCTTTAAAGGAGTTGAAATGACAAGTGAGCCACAATTCAATGGATAAAGCATGGTGGGGGACAACATATTGGAGTTAATATCCCAGAATCCTCTGCCAAAGAAAATATACACAAAAGAATTATGAAATTCCCGTTCTCCTCTTCTGGTCACTTTGTTTATTCCATTTTGTTTATTAGATTTATGAGTCTATGTGACTATAGCTTGTAACATTTCATTTATTGCTGCTAATTTTTATTAGTTTATAAATATGAGCTATTATTTTCTTAATACTTTGAGAAGAGAAAAATCTTTTGACTGACTGTATGTTTGAAGGGCAGAAGCCTGGAGCAAGGTGCTTAGAACAATGTCTTAGTGACCACTTTCTCATCTCCTTTAAAAAATAATGTTACATTAATTAGCCTTGAAAATTGGAGGAATGTGATCAAATTTAGTATAAGTAGCATTGAGGCATTATACTAAGAAGTATTGTATGATCATTATAACAGTTGTGTTGAAATTATTGCATCTTATGGCCAAAATTCTATTATGGTTAAGGATGAATGTAAACCAATGCCCACAATTAGGAAGTAGGGGTAAAAGAGATTCATTATTTTTTATCTATATTTTTTATGGTGTAGGATAATCATTTGTTATTTTTTCAAATGAAAATGGGCTTTTTCTTCTGATTATAAATTTAAAGCAATTCAGATAATACAGAAAAGTGTAATGAAAAAGCAAAACTCAGACTCTCTCTAGAGATAGCTATTCTTAATACATGTCTATTACTACCCTACTTTTTTCTATGCCCTTTTATACAAATATAAACCTAAAGTGGGATCATAATTCTACAAACTGTTTTATAACCTTTCCACTCAACAGTATATCAAGAGCATATTTCTATGATAGCAAATGTGGCTCTAGACAACCCTTTTTACTGGTTACATAATAAATGATAAAGCTACCTTTTATTTTTTCTAAAAATATACTGGTAGACAAATGAGTCTGGGCTTGCCTTACAGATTTAAAAGGCGTACAATTTAGGAAATATAAGGACATTTTATTTTGATGACATATAGTATCAGCCATTAAACTAAAAAGACCTTTAAATATTCTTTTTTTTTTTTTGAATTGGAGTCTCACTCTGTCACCCAGGCTGGAGTGCAATGGCACGCTCATGGCCACCCCAGCGTCGACCCGCTGGGCTCCTGCGATCCTTCCACCTCAGCCTTCCAAGTAGCTGGAACTACAGGCGCGTGCTACCACGCCCGGCTAATCTTTTTTTTTTAATTGTAGAGACCAGCCGGGCTCGGTAGCTCAGCCTGTAATCCCGCGCCTTTGGTAGGCTGAGGTGAGTGGATTGCCTGAGCCTGCAGGTTCGAGACCCGCCTGGGCAGCGAGACCTCATCTCTACAATAAATCAAAAACTCAGCCAGGCGTGGTAGCGCATGCCTGTAGTTCCGGCTACTTGGAAGGCTGAGGCGGAAGGATCGCCGGAGCCCAGTGGGTCGAGGCTGCGGTGGCCGGGAGCGGCCACTGCACTCCAGTCTGGGTGACAGAGTGAGACTCCGACTCAAAAAAAAAAATTGTAGAGATGAGGTCTGGCCAAGTTGCCCAGACTGGCCTCGAATCCACTCGCCTCGGCCTCCCAAAGTGCTGGTATTAGAGGCTGAGCCACTAAATATTCTTTAAAAAATATAGCAATGGTCTTAGTTACTGAATAAGCAAATTTGTTTCTTTGGCACCTACAACAATACTTACTAAGTGCCAGCACTGATCTTGTTGCTAGGGATACTTTGATGAATTAGATAGGTGAGATCCCTGCTCTCAAAGAATTTACATTCTGGAGTGTCAGAAGCAGATAATAAACTAATAAGAAATACGAAAAATATCCAATAGTGAAGCATTCATGGTATTATGTTTTCATGGTAAAATTGAAGCTGACATTTTGATCCTGAATTATGCCAATTCAGTCAAATTATATATTATAATTATATTTTCAGATTTGAAGACAGTGAAAAACAAATAAATTATGAGTCATTTTTCTCTACCCTGAACTGGAGAATGAATCCAATGCCTGACTTGGAAGCAGCACCATACCTTAAAGAGGTAAACTAGCACCTATTTTGAAAACCAGCTATGGCTATCTCCCTTGCGTATTTAACATCCTTTATCTTTAAATTACTTTTCACTGTAAAATATTAACATCAGTGCTTTTGGAAAGAGCACTTAAGTGTTTCTGGGTATTTGTGTTAAAGGCTAATTTACTTTCCATGCTGCTGAGCAAACATCTGCTCTGTAAGAGCATGACTTCTTATGCAGCTGAATTTTTTTTAACCTCAGTCGCATCCAATTATATGGAAAATAGGATAATAGGTTACAGTTATAAATAGATATAAACACTGTTTTCAAGGAATTCTGGTAATATCATCATAAGCCACAAGAGCAAATATCAAATGGTGCCTATGTCAAGAATCCCCAGGGTATCTGTGGCTGTGTACACAGGTTTGCCATGGGTAAAACAATAAGAGTATAAGGATGCACATTTCACAGTGGAGCCAAATTTAAAATAAAAATTCCATAGAAAAATGCTTGGCTAGGGAAAACAAAGTTCATGTGATCAGATGGTGCTCTCAACATTGTGGAATTGTCTGAATTCTCGAAGATCTCTTTGGACCACTTGTCTTTAAGAAGTGGGTGGGTGGATGGTGGTTTGTTTGTATTTTAACATGCTCCAGAAATTGATTTTCTCGGGAAAGTCCCTTGATAACGCAAATGTCATGTGGTTGATCCTCCCAGAAAGGAAGCATTTATTCCTCCCAGTCTCTGCTGACCAGCTCATTCTGGTCTGAGCTGGTTCAGTGCTCCTGGGAGTTCCCTCAGGCATGCAGCTACTCTAGAATGTCAAGGGCAGATGGTTGGGGGACAGTGGTGGCCTTTGGAATCAAACAGAGCTGAGGATGAATTCTGGCTCTACCAGAATGCTGAATGACTTTGGGTCAGTTAAGTTACTTACCTAGTTTATTTATAAATTTAATCCTCAGGTAAATCAGGATGAAGTGTCCACTCTCAGCAGATTCTCTGCTCTGGGCTGGGGTCCAGAGACAAAGGCTATCACTGCTACCTTTTAGGCACCCACTGCTGATAGGGGAATCAGTATACTCATGATCTGGAGTGTGGAGTGATACAGCCCTCATAGGGTGCTCTGGGGTGAAGAGGAAGCTGCTTCTAAATCAGACTGGGGGAAACAGGAAGTCTTCTCAGGGGAGGTGACCCTTGAAAATTCAATGATGAGTAGTAAGAGTTAGCAAGGTAGGAAAGCGACATAGTGTGAGGAAGCCATTCCCAACTGTTGTTCTCTGAGACATAGGACAGCATGGCGCTTGTACAGAATCAGGAGGAATTGTTGTGGTGGGAGTGAAGGCACATGAGGAGGAGTGGAGAAGGATGAGCTGGAGATACTATGCAAGGATAAAGTTCGAATATCATCCTGGAAGGCCTGGAGACCACTGACAAATTTGAAAACAGCAGCATGATCAGGAGTGCTCTTTATAGGGAGCTTTCTCTGGCAGGATGGTAGGTGGACTGGGGTAGGGAGGGGATGGAAACTGGCAGATACACTGGGAGGCTCTTAATGTCCCACCATCCCCATAATAACAGCAAACACTTCAAGCATTTCCTGTGTGCCAACACTGTTGTAAGATCTCAAAATCTCTTAACTTATTTAATCCTCATAGCCATTGTAGGCACTTTATTATTCCTAGTTTAGAGTAAGGAAGTTAGAGAAACAGCAAGTGTATGGTAGAGTCAGAATTTTAACTCAGGTCTGTTTTACTGCAGGGAATAAGAAAGCAAAATGTATTTGTAATACAAAAATTAGTGAAGATGCTAGAAAAATCAATAGTATCATTTTTCCTGGTAACCTTTTAATTCTTGTCTATGTGAGTATTTAATTTTTACATATAAAAAGAAAAGTGGTAAATGGAGTTTTTAGTCCACTTTTTTGTTTAATATTCTAGCAGCCTGTGTTGGCTGTCATCCATGTGTCCCATTAGGACTGCTCTCCAGTGCCCTCTACCCTGCTCTGACCCTGTCGGGGTTGGTCCTGGGTAGATGAGCTTTGTAGGCCACATCAATGAGGCCCTGGTCCTCTGGCCTCCAGTTGGGTTGCCAACAGGATGCACCAGCAGGAGAGTGATGAGTGGGAGGGAAGATAAATTGCTTCCCTCCCTGCTAGTCATGGTAGATTGACTGCCTCCTCTCTCTAAGGCCCACAGCACTTGTCTGGAGGCTCTTTCCATACAAATGCCCACTCTGGTAACCACCCTCATGTGCCCCTTCAGACCCAGGTGGTGGTAACATCTCCCTGTTATTACAGTCCGTGGAGACTGGAGGTTACTGTTGGTTTTCCTTAGCACTTCCCACAACTTTGTAAACAGTCACCTTATTGAACTCTTGACTGACTTGGTTGCGTATGTCCTCTATTTCCCATGGAAACCTGAAAGATACTCAGTACATACTCATTGTTACTAGTTATCATTGCCTTTGTTGTTCTTCCTTCTTTCTATTTCTCTGTCCTCTTCCATTCCACCCAATTCACAACCCAAATGTTTACCTCTATTTTGGGGGTTTTATCATGTATTGTACAAAAATATGATCATACCATCCACAGTGTGCTTTTCTCACTTAATCATGGGAAATTCCTCTAGTTTAATATATATAGACCTAAGACATTCTTTAATAGCTGTTGTGTGGATATATAATAATGTATTCATCTGTTTATTTATAGGCATTCAGGTTGTTTTTTCTTTACTTTTTTGCCTCTAGAAATATGTGGTATCTTATTACTTTAATTTTTATTTTCTTTATGACTATTGAGTTTGAATGAAATTCAGTAATCTTTTTGTACTTTAGTCCATAGTAAAAAAAGACATTTGTTTCATAACAGCTCAGCATGGACATATAATAGAACAAACTTTCATGAAATAATACTGTGGTGACTATATGTAGTACAATATAATCTTTTCTTTTTTCCTGTCTCTCTTCCTCCCCTCCTTCCTCCCCCTTCCTCTTTTTCACTTTTGAATGTTGTTCATGACCCATTAAATTGATTTCATGACCCACAAAAAGATCACCACCTACACTGAACGAGGGATCACTGCATGAGAAGGCCAAAGATCCACTCTGCCTTTTGTCACCCCTACCCCATTTTATCACTTGCTATCTCTGGCAAATGGGACAGGTACTGAGCCTCGGATCTCAGGTACTTTCAAGAGGCAGTGTAGAGCAGGTCTGCAGTCACAGGGACCTGAGTTCAAATCCTTAGCTCTACAATCACTAACTGGGTGACTTTTTACAAGTTACTCAGCCCTTCAGATTGTGTCATCACAAAAACAGAGATAGCAATAGTTCTTCTGTTATGGTTGTTGTGAGGATTAAGTGAGTCAATGTATGTGAGCACTTATCACAACACCTGTCCCATAGTAAGAGTTTAAATGTTAGCTGCTGTTATTGTTTGTAAAATGGAGATGCCTTACCTTCCTCAAGTTGGGGCTAGGCCCTGAGCAGTCCCTTCCAAGGCTGAGATGAGTGAGTTCTATCCCATCTTACCCAATGGTAAGAGTTAGAACAGTTACAGACCAGGGACGTCACATCAGAAACAACCCATGCTTCAGCTGTAGGCTTGTCCAATTGCTAATCATTTATGGTGATACTCATCAGTTCTGCAGACAAAGCCTAGAAATGTTTTAGTCTGCAGGAGATGTTTAGGAAAGAACATTTTTTTCCCCAGCCAATTAAAAAGAAAAGAAAATAGATATAAAATAGTACCTGATTAATTTCACTAATAATGAGAACTTAACCAGATTCCAAAGAGTCTATAGCACTCTGGTACTCCTAAGCTTGTCAGTATTTCATAAAAAAGGACATGAAATAGCTTGGGAATGTTACCAGTGAGTCTATAATCTCATGTGAAAATAGTGTGAATGAATTGAGTACAGTGTTGCATAGTTTATATAGTAGCATCAGTAGCAAAAAGTATAGTATCTGTTGATCCATGTAGGTGTGCTTAAATGTTAATATCTAACTTCTGGGTCAGAGCTTGTCATAGGTTGGGTTCTCCAGGAAGTAGGTAGAGTCTAATGTGCATGATGAGTATTTAGGAAGGTCCTTGGGATCAACTGCCACTAAAGGTGGGGGAAGGAAACAAGAATAGGCAGGGGGAGAAGTTGAACTATGATGTAGGCCCGAAGATAGCCTTGGCTCATAAGGAGCTCTGAAGCTAGAACGGCCTTTCAGAGTTGTCCTGAGATGGGTCAAAGGGGTCTGGCCTGCATCGCTGTGGATTGGTTCGAGAAGAAATATGACTGGGCAACATGGCTCTCTGCGGCCAAGACATCTTTGTAGCTGAGGCAATCCATGAAGGGGACTTCCAGTAGCTGTGCCACCAAGGCTCTCCTTAAGGGGATTCTTGGTGGTACAACACAGCTCAACATCCAGCCACTCTTGCAGCCCCTGTTGACTTTTGTTGGTATCAACTGAGAGCCTGGCAGTGTGGCATGGCCTCCTCCCTACCCTGCTCCTTTGTTATTGTCTGGCCTTCCACCTATGGCAGGGAACTAATAGGAGAGTGATTTTGTCAGAAGAGGCCATGGTGAAGTCAGATCAGATGTGTAGGTCCCTGGAGCCCCATTGGGCAGAGGAAACCTCTCACTTATACCTTTGGGGATTGCCAACATTGGGAGAGTCTGCCATAGCCAAAGTCACATGTGGGGCTTCAGGGCAAGATCCACCAGGTTGTGACAGTACCCCAGCTCTGAGTGTGAACTGAGGAAATTCAAGTTCTTTTGAGAACAAGGAATGGCAGGCTGAACTCCTGCGTGGAAGTATGACCCAGGTGGAGGCCTGGGGTGGGGAAGCTGCACACTCCCTCTAGTATATGAGTTGGACAGGCCAGCTTTGGCTGAAGTTCCAGAAATGCCATGGACAGCTCTCTAGCAGTTCTTATCACTGGTTACCACTTGGGACCTGGATATCTTTCCTCCTGGGTTGAATAGTATCCTAGGCAGGATCTCTTCCCTGGACTGGGGATCTGACTGAGAAATGAAAAGAACTTCTTGGCTGATAAAAGCTGAGTAGGCCTCAGAATCAACTCTAATTCTGACCACATTAGCATTAGTGGATAGGATGGATGTTATGGGTGGAGATCTGGGACACCTTCCCAGTCTGGCCTGATTAACTGCAGTGCATGGGGTAGGAAGGGAGGAGCCAAAAACCAGGAACAAGACCACAGACTTCAGCCAACCAGAGGCTGAGTAGGAGGTGGTCTGGTGTATAAGACTTGTGATTGAAAGGGCAGGGAATCAGGGGCCTCCAGCAGGATGTCCCTCCAAAGCAGGGAATGCAGTGATAGTCAGTCTAGAAGCTAGCATTATTTTGCTGTCAGAGGGAGCCCATCATCAGTCTTTTAACCCTGCCAACAGGGACAGAGCTGTTTAAATCCCCATGCAGTGAGGTTACAGCAAGGAATACATAGCATGCTCAGAGTGGTTCTGGAGATGGATTTGATGAAGGGACTTTTGACAGAGGAGTGAGTAGTGTTAAGGGAACCAAGCAGGGGAGTGGAACACTCAGGGACTAGCAAGAGTGGGAAGTCCTTACCATCCCTAGGCCTGTAGAAGCAGGGAGGGACAGGAATTATTGGACCTCAGCAGAGGAGTTAGAACAGTATCAGCAGGGAAGAGGAGTGTAGCCACCCCCAAACCATGGCCCAGCAAGGAGGGAGTAGGGCAAGCAGGAATGAAATCCATACTCTGACCTCTCTGTCTTCCTATTTTCCTGTCTCCTGATGCTTCGTCCCATTGGCTGAACTTTTCCAGAAGCCAGAGAGCATGGAAACTTGGGAAGTGATGCAGTCCACAGAGGTCAGCCTCCTAGGGCAAGAAAGAAGGGTGAAAAGGGCAAAGAATGGATCTTGAGGGGTAAATGAAAATTGACCCAGCACAGACTGTTACCAGAATAAAACCTTAAGCTCAGGAGAACAAGCCCCACAGCCAGGATCTAAAGCTAGGTCCAGACTAACAGATCCTGGGGCTTGGTCTACTGGATGTCAGGACCAGTCCTCCGGACTCAGATATGGCTCCTCTACATGTGATACTCAAGTGGCCTCAGCTAGTAGGATCCGACAATAAACAAGGACAATTTAAAGAGGACTGTAGTGTAGATAGTCTAGCTTTAACCAGTCTTGCTGCCCTTTGGTGAGAGGTTTATCTAACATGGTTAGATGTAAGCTGTCACCTATCATGACTGTTGGCTATGGCCTGTGGCTGATTATCAGTAGTCTGGATTCTCAGGGGCTCCCTTGGTCGGGCCTCTTCCTGCCCCCTCAGCAGCCCATGGTGAGCCATTGGGCTGTAATTTAATTCTCACTCCATTATGTGACTATCTATGGTCTCAGCATGTTGCCCGGGCGCTGTCACGGCCTGGAGACCCCATTTCCAATCTATTGTGCTTGCTCACAGATGGTAGCTGTAAAACTGGCAGAATAGGTCCCACTGTTTAGAGCCTGTCTGGTTAATCTCAGAAGTCACGTTTTAAAAAATAGCACTAAATTGGTTCTCATATAAACTTTATAACTTGCACTGTGTGGCTGGCGTCTTATCTTTTGACATTTCTGAGGAAAATTGAATGTGGCTTCATTTTATGAGTGTTGTAACTGCAAAAGCTTTAACAATAAGCTCCAAAGCTCTCTCTTTTACAACAGGATGATATAGCGCCTTGGCAGTGGGAAGTGGGGGCATTTGGGTACACCTTGGGATACATCTTTGGACACCTCACTTGTTGAGGATCTCCTTTTGGTATTTAGAGCTTAGAATACCCTGTGACATTTTACTGTTCCAACAACCCTGCAAGGATAGGTATCATTCCCAACAAACAGATAGAAAGCTGAGACTCAGAGGCATTCCTAAAGGTAAGGATTGTAGAGTCAGGGGCTAGTGTCGATTTTTCCAATATACAAAGTTATTTCTAATATTTGTGGTTGAATATAACAGTCAAAATAAAAGGTTACCAACCACTTTCATTAGATTTTTAAAATAAATGGTAAACACATACCAATTACCTAACGTAGACCAATAATAGGAAATGATACTTCTGAAATCCACTTTGATATAAAGCATTGGATGGTGTCCACTTGAATTGTACACATAAGCCTATCACTAAAGCTCAAAAAATCCAAGTCTCCTTGAAAACTTTACTTGCCTAGTTCCAAAAAAGATTTATTTGTTTAGAAGCTATACTTTTTAGCTACAGTGCACACACAGATGACAACTCTACTGAAGCTTTGTCTAGGGCCAGGGGAAGTGACTATGAAATATTGGCATTGCTAGAAAGACAGAAATAGATGGAAATATTAGCAAATCTCCTGACCTTTTATATGAGCTTTTCCTTATCAGAATGCTCTTGATTATCTCAAGGAGTACTTGCAAAATCCTCTTCCAGAAGTTTATTTCAATTTGATTTGCTTAAATTTAATTGCTTTTATGATTTTGTCAAACTAATTTTATTGTTTCTAAGGTCACGTCAACTTTATGAGAAGAAAGAAAATCTAAGAAGACCACAATTTTGATACTTTACACACCACTGGCCTTGTCTACAAATTCATAGATATTTCCCATAGAAATGTCCTTTTCCTAGCAAGTGAAGGGTAGTAACGTGGTGAAATCACTAACATGACTCTATGTGCCTTGCGTTTGGGAGGAATAAAAATAACCTTGTTTCAGTGAAGCGTGGAATGTAATTGGCTCCCGATCTTTTCCCCTCATGCATCTGGTGGCCAGTACTACAGTAGAAATCTTAAACTAGAAGGAGACATAATCCAATTAAATTTCATTTTTAAAATGTCAAAGCAAATAAATCTAGGGCCCATTAGCTCATACACAGCTTTGCTGTTCTCACTGGGCAGCTGCTGTTTACTGGGTTTTCATCCAGTGCCATCTTCACTTCCCATTTCAAGGGTGTGTGATTTTACAGATCGGCAACTACGTTTTTTTCACCATTGATGAACGAGTAATTTATTGCCAACTTGTTTGACATCTTAAGTAGCTCTAGTGACAGCCAGCTTGGAAGATGTCATAAGGCCCTCTTGGAGACAATGATTCCCAGTCATTTTAGAATAATGGTTTTGTATCATTGAATTCCATTCTGCATTTCATAGTTCTTCCTTCTTCCAGAAAACACTATGTGGCATGTATTGTTTATGCTCCAGATTACATCAGATTTTGTTCTGAGATTTGGGTGCTGTCTCTTGAGCTACATGGAAGTCATGTTGGAGACTCCGGATCCAGCCACAGTTTGCCAGGAAGTTGCTTTGTTTCAAGCTGTGTGCTGTGGTTTTCTTAGACAAGTTTTTAGTTTTGATGAATGCAAAATTGCATAGTGTCTATGTCTGACTTCCTCTAAAAGCAGGCTTGGAGACAAGGATTTAAGTATAAATAGTTTGAGGGGAGAGTGAAAGGAACACTAGTAAGGGAGTGGGGACGTGAGAAAGGGAAGGGAAGGAGCTACTAAATAGCATATTGTCAAACCAGTTACAAATGTGGATCATTGGAGCTTAATGCGACTGAGAAACTCTGGGATCCAGGACCAATGTGCACCTTAGAGTTATACCACCCAGAGTGCAAGGGAGCAGCAGTATTCATTCATCAACTCCTGTCAGTCAATTGAGGGCTGCTCGTGAAGTGGAGGAAAGGAAGTAATTCCCTGGCACTTGTGGCTTGCCACAGGGACAGCTAGAGCAGGCCCCAGAGGCCAAAGAGAAGCCCAAGGGCAATGAAACACAGGTGCTGGTGGTAGGAAGTCAGGCTGATGTGCGCCTGGGTGAGGGGATAGGAGGGGCTTTGGCAGGGCCCACTACACAGAGAATGTTAAGATTCCAAGTTCCAAATATGCACCGCTAGGGGCTGTTTTACAGAGATACAAGCAGACCTGTCCTCTGGAATGGAAGAGATTGACTTTTGTTGATGAGCCCTCCTGTTATACAAGTGCCATGCAGTTATTCTCACTTAACTGCTGGGAAAACCATATAATCTGGAGTTTTCTTTGCATTTTATTGTGTAGGACGAGTAAAAGGTCAATGAAGATAGTATTTTAACTCACTGCCCAGATTTTTATAACGATTCTGTAACATTTGGAACACTTGCAGATTTATTAGAAAGTACAGTTAGGCAGTGGTAATGGGGATTTCTTATGTCACCCAAAACCTTTTTGTTTTACAAAGTGTCTAGCCATGGTGATTTTTTTTAGATAACGTCCAATTATAGGCAGAATTATCCCTATAATTCTGGGAAAGAGGGAAAGAAGGTGCCTCTGCTTTATTGATGCCTCATATCCCATCCCCTAAACCTCGGAAACCTTCCCTGCTTCCTACTCTTCTTAGTAGGATCCCAGCTTTGATAGTACACTGTCAAAGGTCAAACCACCAGCTAGTGGAGGAGTCTGGACTGTAACCCCAGCAGTGGAACTCCAGGACTAAAATCTCAACTTTGATTGTTAGTCCATTTTAAGACAGTACCTGAGAAAATCTCCCTAAAATTTGAACAGATGAATCCTGGCTTCCTCAAACACTACAGAAAAAGTCACTCCCACCCGGAACCTAGAGAACAGTGACAAAAGGAAAAATAGTCAAGGAAAGTGAAATTAATGGTAAAGAAAGAGCCCAGTGGGGCTGGAGTCGTCAGGAAAGCTTTGTGGGAGCTATGGGGTTTCAAACGGTCGGAATTTAAAGAAACCGACTTCTGTTATCTTTTGAAGTTAAATTATTCTAAATTTCAAATCTCACAGGTATTTACTTGAGTTTCATTTTGCCAAAGTTGCTAATAAATTTGTTCTCATCTACAAATTCTTGTCATGATTCCAGTGTAAGTTCCATTTTTTTCTTTTTTATTATTAGTGTTTAAATCATGATTCCTTCCTCACAAAAATACAAACAAAAACAAAACCACTTTTGCTACCTAATAAGCTGTGAGGCAGAATCTTTTAGTACTGACTTGTTTCATGAGAGAATGCATTCCCCAACTAATTTCATCATAATTATACAAGTTGCATAATGTGTTTTATTCTTTCTATACTGAAACCTTTTATTTAAAAACCTATCAGGGAATAGTGATTTTGAATGCATATATTTGTACTATTTCTATATAACAAGATTGAATTTAAAAATACCACTTAAGAGCAAAAATTGCTTTAAGTTTTGTAATTACATTTCTGAGGATGTGTTTGGTAGTGGAGTTAAATGACTATTGATCTCAGCTGTCACTTACTGAAGTATATATATATATTTGTATATATATATATAGAGAGAGAAATTTACTACCTTTTGGTGTAAGGAAGGAAGGACATTTTACTAAATTCCATGTGGTATGAGTTGCACAAAACACCCCTTAGGAATTGGATTTGGTTTAGCCATGACATGAAGGCCATGTCATGGGCACCCGAATGGTCATTTGCTTCTTCACACTGCTTGTTGGTGGTTTAGGATCAACTCGACAGATGACATTCTTGATAGGGAGGAGTAGGTGGTGTCGCTTTAAGAACTGTGCTCTTTTCTACTTACTTTTCCTTGTTGAAAATGATGGAACAGACCTGGAGCGGTGGCTCACGCCTATAATCCTAGCACTTTGGAAGGCCGAGGTGAGAGGATTGCCTGAGCTCACAGGTTCAAGATCAGCCTGGGCAGCTTGGTGAGACCACATCTCTACAATAAATTTAAAAATTAGCCAAGTATGGTGGCGTGTGCCTGTAGTTCCAGCTACTTGGAAGGCTGAAGCTGAAGGATCACCTGAACCCAGCAGGCCATGAGAGTGCCACTGCACTCCAGCTTGGGTGACAGAGTGAGACTCAACTCAAAAAGAAAAAATGATGGAACAAATGAAGCTATGTATGAAAGGAGTCAATTGCTTCTCAATAGGCCAACTCCACTGCTCGGCTTTGGTGGGTAGCCCAGCAGATAAGCATAGCCCTGGAGTCCCGCTGCTGGGGTCCAGGCTCCTCCACTAGCTGGTGGTTTGACCTCTGACAGTCTACTTAACCCTTCTATGCCTCAGTTTTATTTTCTGTAAATGAGCTATTATAATAATACCTATCTCTTAAGGATTTTCTGTGATGATTAAATAGTTTAATACATGTAAAAGACTTAAAAGAGTACCTGTCATATAGTAAATATCCAGTACATCTATTATTATTGTTACTGTTACTACTAGGTAATTATAAGATGCCTATAACCCTGCAAAAGTCTGCAATAAGTTCATCATCATTATAAATCGTCTTTTTTTTTGAGTTGGAGTCTCACTTTGTCACTCAGACTGGAGTGCAATGACACCCACATGGCCACCCCAGCATCAACCTGCTGGGCTCCAGCTATCCTTCTGCCTCAGTCTTCCAAGTAGCTGGAACTACAGGGGCATGCTACCATGCCCAGATAATTTTTGATTTATTGTAGAGACGAGGTCTCGCCAAGTTGCCCAGATTGGTCACGAACCCACGGACTCAAGCAATCCAATCTACTCACCTCAGCCTCCCAAAGTGATGGAATTACAGGCTGAGCCACCGAGCCCGGCCATAAATCATCTCTTAAATTAAGGTTTTGCTGGGCTCAGTGGCTCAGCCTGTAATCCTGCACTTTGGGAGGCCGAGGTGAGTGAATTGCCTGAGCCCGCGGGTTCAAGACCTGCCTGGGCAACTTGGCGAGACCTCATCTCTACAATAAATCAAAAAATTAGCTGGGCGTGGTAGCGTGCGCCTGTAGTTCCAGCTACTTGGAAGGCTCAGGCAGAAGGATCACTGGAACCCAGCAGGTCGAGGCTGCGGTAGCCGGGAGCGTGCTACTGCACTCCAGTCTGGGTGACAGAGTGAGACTCCAACTCAAAAAAAAAAAAATTAAGGTTTTATGCCTTAGAGATGCCAGTATTTGGTTATCTTCTGGTTCTATGACATTGTTATCAATTGCCATACTTTTACATATTACTCATATTCCAGTGACTTCCACATCTTCACACAGTTCTAGACTCGAGCTCTGTGGTATACAGAACCATATTTCCAGATGTTTACCAGAATCTTCACCTTGAGGTCCCATGGGCATCTGAAATAAAAAGTGTCCAAGATTGAACTTAACATCTTTCTCTGAGTTTTAATTCCTCACCAAAAAAAAAAAAATTAAATTCTTCTTCCTGTTTTCCATATGTTATTGCACTAGATTGAATATTGTCCCCCACTCCCTAAAATTCATGTCTACCCTGAACCTCAAAAGGTGACTTTATTTGGAAATAGGGTCTTTGCACATGTAACTAACTAAAATGAAGTCATACTGGCTTAGGATGGACCTGTCCTTACAGGAAGGCCATGTAAAGACACAAAGACACACACAGAGAATACCATGTGAAGATGAAGGCGGAGACTGAAGTGGTAGACCTACAAGTCAAGGAAATTAATACAGACACAGTCAACTATAATTAAATTTAGAATTCTTAGAACCATCCTTATCTGTATTAGTTCCCTAGGGCTGCCCTAATGAATTACCTCAAACTAGGTGGCTTAAAACAACAGAAATGTATTCTCCCACAGTTCTGGAGGCTAGCAGTCCAAAATCTAGGTATCAGCAGGACATTCTCCCTGTGTGTCTGTGCTTTCACAAGCTGTCTTTTTATAGGGACACTGGTCATATTGGACTACGGGCCCACACTACTCCAGTGTGGCCTCATCTTCCTCATCTTAACTTACCTAATTACATCTACAGAAGCTATTTCCGAATAAGGTCATATTCTGAGGTACTGGGAGGTAGAACTTTACATAATTCAACCCATAACACTACACCCTCTTTTACCACCATTTAAGATCCAACACTTCTAGGTAGCCTATGTCCTCCTGCAGCAGAATCTCTCAGATGTCACTCCTGTTGTCTATTTTAGGTTCAGCTGCTTTGGTTATGGCACAGTCATCTCTCCACAGGACAATTACAGTCACCTTCAAATTGATTTTTCTTCTTCACTTCATTCTCTATACATCCAACAAGTTATCTAATCAGTTTCTCAGATTTCTGTCATTCCTCTGGCTGAGACCCACTAGTGACTTCCCCTAATCATAACCTAAAGTATAAACTAGCACAGAAGCCCAAAAGTTTGGCCCCAGCTTCTCCTTCCAACCACCTCTATTGCCACTTTGCACCATGTGCTCCAAACCTCACAGGGCTTCTTAGCCTTTCCTAGAAGTTGATTTTTAGATCTCGAGGTCTTTGCTTGTTCTGTTCCCTATGCTGGAACATCCTTCATGAGTTGAACCCCCTGCTGAACTGCTTTTAATCCCATAAGGCCCAACTGAAGCACCACTTACTCAGCTTCTAAAATTCCATCACATTGAATTATTGAGCCTTTACCTGTATTCCTGTGACACCTCATGACTCTGGATACTAATATAACATTAGTAAAGATATAGAATGTCTTATATAAAACAACATTGACAATAAAAACACAAGCAACCATAGTTATGGACTTTCTCCCCTGTTGATATTAATATTAATACTAATTGACCATTGCAGCATATATAAAAAGTGTGTGTGTGCATATATGCACACATATATGTATCCTATATAATATACGTGAAGTATGTATATGTCGTGTGTATATATATATATAAGGAACTTATATATATATCAAGTTCCTTATCCCCAAGATCATACTGTTAGCGATCCAGTGTTCTTTTTATTGTTTATTGAATAAACCAAGCAGCCAGTCTAGCTACCAGTTAGTATTTTAAAATTGGGTTTCTGGGCGACCCCCTCCGGTCCCCTCCCACTGTGGGAGCTTTTCTGTCCTCTTAATAAATCCTGCTTTTTTAAAAAAAAAAAAATTGAGTTCTTAATAAAGTATAGGAGAAGCTTTCACTGCAATCATGCTGCATAACAAACAACTCCTAAAATTTCAGTGGTTTACAAGACACATTTAGTTTTCTTGTCCGTGGCCCCTGTAGGTCAGTCGAGGCTGGCTGAATTTAGAGGGGCTTGGCTGTAGACTGCAAGTTGGGCCTGGTCAGCATTTCTGGCCACGTTCTTCTCCTGGTGATGGCAGAGGCACAGAAGGCCAAGCCAGATGACACCAGCATATTAGAGCCTCTGTTCATGATGCTTCTGCTAACAGTACATAGGACAAAGCCAGGCATGTGGCCAACCACATATCAAAAGGATAGGAAAATGTACTCCGCCTACTCCATGGGAGGTTCTGCAGTCATATGACAAAGAGCATGTGGGCTGGGCGTGGTAGCTCAAGCCTGTAATCCCAGCACTTTGGGAGGCTGAGGCAGAAGGATTGCTTGAGCCCAGGAGTTTGAGACCAATCTAGGCAATGTAATGAGACTGCCTCTACAAAAAAAAATTAGCTGGGCATGGTGGTGTGCCTGTAAGTCTCAGTTACTCAGGAGACTGAGGCAGAAGAGATGCTTGAGCCCAAGAAATTGAGGCCGCCATGAGCTGTGATTATCCTAGTGCACTCCAACCTGTGCAACAGACTGAGAGCCCATCTCAAAAAAAAAAAAAAAAAAGAGTGTGGGCATGTAATTCAAAGAAGGAGCAAAGAATCAAGAACAAGAATCCAGTCTACCATCAAGTCCTTATGATCCTGAAGTGGACAGTAGAAATTTTTGCTTTGAAAGTAAACTGTTTACCAAAAGCTCATAGAATGACAAGGAGCAATTTAATGTTGAAATTTCAAAACTGCACTTTGAAATATGTTTCTAATTATATCCATCTTTGTTTTTTTTCTAGAAATGTGAAGATGTTTGGTTTGGGATGCCATCACCTATTCCTGCGAAATGCATTAACTACTTCACCCTTTTGAAGGATGTATTTGGCTTAGAGGAGGAGTAACCATGCCAGTCTTAGCCAATTCTCTTTGATTTATTTCTCTAATTTTGCCAAATTTGTTTTCGTAGATATAATTTCTTAAAAACAAAAAAGAAACAAGGTTTAAATTGAATAGCAATCCATAAACCACAGTTAATCATCTTTTGTCACATTTGTTTTTCAGAACATCATATTATATTGCTGATGTACTGGCACTATTAAAAATGCCATTTAAAAACATGTCAGATATTTTTCTTACATGTATGATTTATTAATACCAAAGAACTTATAACTTTTCATCCAAAATCATTTGATTCACTACAATATGAACAGAAAATGATTGATGGCTATACATGACAATAGAACATCAAATTATATCAGCAATAAATTGTGATTCTATTAAATATTTTAAAATCTGTTTGACACATGTTTATTACTTATATAATTACGTTTTTTAGCAACCCACCTCATCAAAATGATTCTTGAACCTCTAGAGTGAATGTGTTTATTTTCTGAAGGTAGGGTAGTAAAGCTATGGGAATAAAAGGAACCTCCCCCTCAATACACACACATAAAAATTTGGGAGCAAAACCCAAACATTGCAGTGTTTATATTTTCAATGCCCTTTTTCTATCTGAAGTCAGCTTGTTAGCTTAGGAATATATGCATGTGTATATAATTATGATATGACCAAAAATGTATTATGTCTAAAATATTTATGGATGGGAATGATGAAGATTTTGAGATTTTTTTTTTTCTTGCAGGGAGTTCATTTTACACACACACACACACACACACACACACACACACACACACACACACACATACAATCTATCCACTTCCACTCCAGAGGTTTAAATACTCAAAAACTATAACCCGCAGCCACACACCTTTGGGAGTTCAGTGTGAGCAGTGTATTTCAGTCGACCCCATTCTTCAGTTCGGGTGCTGTGCATCATAAATCCATTTGCCTGGCATTCTCAGAGACAATGGAGGTCTATCAAGAAGAGACTGCACTATTTACTTTTCAGGGGCTTTTCTGAGAAGAGGAAGAGGAGCTGATGACATCTCAAGGGACCTTCGGACTCATTATTCTTTCACTCCACATCTGCAGCAGCGTCTTGCCTAGAAACGAGCTGGCTTTTTGGCATTCAGATGTACCGATTTACTCAATGACAATGGTGCTTTCATTTTTTAAAAATTGAAGTAAATCAATAAACTATTTCTATATATAAACTAGGGTAATTTCACGTGTGCTATGGTTAGACTAGACCCCCTAGGACTTTCCACTAAACTAGTGTATTCCATTTATATACTAGAACCATCTATCCATAAAACCTAATTTTGACTACTTGATTTTTATCTCAGTTTTTTTTTTTCAAGACAACTGACAGTGCCAAGCCATTTTGTCACTTTAAGATTTTCCATTCCCCAGAGAGCAAGCTTTTAGAAGGATGACACTTTCCTGGAACTTTTCAAGCTGACACATTCATCACTTACCTATTCAGCTCTTCAGTCAGTTGTCTTTCCCTCAAGAGTTTAAATATGTAGATAATTTAGCCCTTGCACAGGCTTGTAATGTAGTTCATTTGAGAAGTTGGGGGAGAAAAGGAAAGGAAACCGATGATAATGCTCCTGGGGTTGTGTGGTGGCAACTGCTCATTCTATTGCATAGGTGTGTGTCACTGCCCTGATTGTTTCTGGTTCAAGCCCACGATTAGCTCTGAAATGGCCATTATAGGAATCATGCCGATAAACATGATACATTGCAGCCATACAGACACTTTAAATAATTGTTCTTTTTATAACTAAGCCGTATACTGAAGATTTATAATTTAGAGATAATATCCCCATTAGTAGAGTTTATGACCCAATAAACAGCTCCCACTAGTTAATAAATGCCAAAGTCATAAAAACAAAGACTATTAATGTAATAGAATTTCTGAACCTCCCTCTCTTGCTGGTGGTCTCAAGACACTGAAGGGAAATGCTATCGTAGAAACAACATTTATTCTCGTTATGTAAATATCAATGAATTGTCTTACAATCCATCTGGAAGTCTCCCAGCCCCCCTTGGTCCCAGGTGGTCCCAAAATGCTGATGCGTTCTGCTTAGGTTTCAAGCTGTAGATAACTGGTTTTCAGCACAAATAAACCCTGCGACTAAAATCTTTGGGGGCAGTGAGGAGGAGGGCTGGAATCTCTGTCTTTTCCCTCTGAAAAAGAGAAATCCCAACTATTGTCATTGTTCCAGGGTAATAATTTTGAAAGAAGTTTCAAAATCTTTGCACATACTTATATTTTTAGCTGCTAACATTTTCTCATTTTGATGGGAAAGCAAGTGCTGCCTTTGGATGTCTGGGTGTGTTGAAGGTTAATATAGGCAAACCTTTTGTCCTAAGAACGAATTGTTTTTTAGTATTCTTGGAACCGTGGGAATGATTGATAAAGTCATTTGAAAGCCCAAATCAAATCATGTCTTTTCATACAAAACTGATTAAAAGCTGCGGAAGTTCACGTTAAATGGCTTGCTGAGGCACTTTTGTGAAGTGTGATGTTGTCAACAGATGACTAATTTGCAGTGTTTATTTGCCTTTTTTCCCCTTTTTTACCTAACCATTTGAAAAGTAATGTGGATAAGTCTATCGATTCTCTTGATTGACTTTAGCTAAACTTACTAAAATGGTTAAAATTTCAGACAACAGCAGAGAGATGCAGAACACTGTAACTTTCAACCTTTATAATAGTTTAAACATTTTGCATACTTTATATATTGCCTTTGATTCAATTAGTGTCAGATATACCATTCTTGGTTTTTTTAATGTGAGGCTATTTGGAGTTACAGGGCTTCCAGTCCTTATGGATACCTTGGTCATGAGTTTAGGATATTTAAATTGCTCTTCCTTCTTTTAAATAGTGAGGAATTATTGATAAATAAAATGAAATCTCCTCAAATTAAAAAGAAAACAAACTCTGGCCTTTCCAACTTGGATTTATCTAAATTTGAGTGAGGCTAGGGGGTTGCTTCTTACTTAGCCTTTTCTACTTGTTTCTTCGCCTTTCCCTTCTTCCACACATGATTTGACTGTAAGTTCAGTAGCTGGAGTCTTAACAAAATAACAGGGTTTTCCACAAAATATATTGTGGAGTAATGCAGAGTCCATTGAATAATGAATTGTTATGCTCCCAATTATATGTAAATTCTTGTTTTAAGTATAGAGCGCTGAATTTTGAGCTTTGGTCTTTCAGACAAACGGCTTCCCAGTGGTGGTAGAAACATACACTCGAGTGATGCGTTTCTGCTCTAGTGTTTGGGCAAAGTCTGAATTGCTTCAAGTTGAAGGCAGGTTAAGACTGTTTTGAAAATGAGTCTTTTCAAGGTGACTGAGCATCTTCAGGCACACGGTGCTTTTCAATTCCCAAGAGAATGTAATGTATAAAAATGGAGAGCCCACTGAGGTAAAATCAATGAGGCTATTTAGAAAATAATAAACCTGGAGTGATAAAGAAGCTAACATTTATTATTACAAAGGATCATGCTGACTGTGCAATTAGTTGAAGCGAATGTTGTAACTCACCTTTACTCATCTTCTCCCAGGTTATATATTGGTTTAAATACACATTTTCATTCAAAGTCAATTCTTTAAAACTAAGAGTTCCAAGACACCTTTGTCAGTAGAGTGGCCAGAATGTGCGTCTTCTTTGCATTTGTTCCTGATCCTCTGTAAAATTCCTTTCAAGAGGACTTTTGAGCCCATTATGTGTCTGGTGTGTGGTACACACAGAAACCCAGGGGTCGTCAGCACTGCTGCTCAGAAGCAACTTGGTAAAGGCTAAGAAATGTGGCCAATGAAAAACTCCACGGTGGCTCTGCAAGCAGAGAATTAATGACTCGCTGGAATCAGTAGGAGCCTTTGCTTCTAAATACTCATTAGTTAAAGCAGTGAGGCCTGATGTTATGCAAGTTAGCGAGGGAAAGGGGGACCGCCCCTCCCCATTGTCTATTTTGAACAGAATATGCACATTTAACTCAAAGTGGTGAATGGTTCAAATACATCAAACCAACTATTCATCAATCTCCCAGCTTCCTGAGCACCGCTTTGCGTCTGTATAAAGCCAACAATAGAGGAAATGCTTGTTATGACCCCACTATAATATTAAAATCCAGAGGGGCTGATAGCTTGGTGAACACATAAAATTAATTCTCCTTTAGAAATAGTTCCACCAGAGTCATCTTTGTGTTTCCTTTTTCCTACTTTGCCTATACAACAAGAACATCTTACTGAAATATAGGAACTTGGTAAAATTACTTTTGCCTGCTTTTCTCTCTTGTGCTACCACTGTTCTTCATTATTGCTGTTAGGCCACCCATTGAATAAAGAACAGGAACTGAAAAGCCATTTCAACTGCTGCAAAGACCCCCAGTTTTAACTATGACTGGAAGGAGAGTGAGAAGGGAAGTGACAGGAGACGGCCACTGCAGAGGGGAGTCAGGACAAAAATAGGGACCACCTTGTATGTGTGACTCGCGTTGAAGAGTTTGCACTTCATCCCAAGGGAATGAGAATTTACTGAAAGATTTTAATCTGAGGAATGAAAAGATCATGTCTGTAAAAATCTCTGGCTGCTTTGTGTGTGTGAACTACAAGAGTGAGTTTGGCGGCAAGAAGGCTGATTAGGAGACTGTTGCCAGAGAAGTGATGGGTGGTTTGGATTAATGTAATGTTGGGGAGAAGAGGAGAGATTCATGATACATTTGGGATGCTGGAGATGAGGGAAAAGAAATCTGAATTATGATTGGGTCATTTTCACAGCTGGGTAGATGGTGTTGCCGTTCGTTGTACTGAGATACAACACAGAAAAATCAGGTTGAGGGGGAATATTAAGAATTCTGCCTTGGGCATGCTAAATTAGGGTGCCTATGGAACAGATAAGTGACGATGTTGATAAGGCAATTGGATTAACAGATCTGAATCTCTGCAGAATGGTCTAAACTGGAGATGCCTATTTGAGACTCAAAGTATGGATGGTAATTGTGTCTGGATAAGATTACCCAGGGGAAGCATGCTGTCTGAGAACCTTAGCGCCCGGCACGTTCCTAACAGTAATTAAAAAAAAAAAAAACAGCTTTATTGACATACAATGAACTGTACATATTTAAAGTATACAATCTGATGAGTTGGCATGTATATACACGTGAAGCATCACCATGATCAAGAAAATGAATTGTTAAACTAAATTTGGCCTGAGGCTGCCTCCCTAATTTGAGTCCTATCCTAATAATTTGTAATTAACTGAAAGCCTGATTTAGGAGGACTGTATACTTTTGAAACAAATAGCTGAGTCTCAGCCAATCACAGCAGCCGAGCTTCAGTCAATCACAAGGCAGCCAACTGATCAGACCATGCTCAAATAAGGCAAACACAGAGCTGTAACCGATCAAGCTGTTTCTGTACCTTACTTTATCTTCCCATCTATTAATGCTGCCTACCCATGTCATGGAGTGAGTTCTCTGAACCTCTTCTTGCTCTGAGGGCTACCCAATTCGAGAATCTCTCTTTGTTCAATTAAATTCTGTTCAATTTAATTTGTCTAAAGTTTTATCACCCACTCCCCTGCAAATTCCCGTGTTCCTTTGTAATCATCTTTTTTTACATGTCCCCATTCCCCACACCACCTCATACCCTGGCAACCACTGAGTGTCTTTCTGTCATTATAGATAAATTTGAATTCTCTAGAATCTTATATAAATGGAATTATACAGTATGTGTTTTTTTTGCCTGGTTTCTTTAATTCAACTTAATTGATTTGAAACTCATCCATAGTATTGCATATATCAAAGTTTCCATTTTATTATTGAGTTTATTCATTTACGTGTTGATGGGCATTTAGGTTGTTTCCAGTTATTAGCTATTACAAATAGAGCTGCAGTGAACATTCATGTACAAGCCTTTGTATGGATGTAGGCTTTCATTTCTTTTAGGCACATAGCTAGGAGTGGAATAGCTGGATCCTGTGGTTGGTGTATGTTGACTTTTTTAAGTAACCACTAAGCTATTTTCCAAAGTGATTATACCATTTTACAACCCTTTCAGCATTGTATGAATTTCCAGTTCCTCCCTCCACATTTTCACCAATACTTGCATTGGGGCTCAGAACACAATACCCCAAAGTTTGGTACCTTGATGGACTGAGTACTTTGAACTAAAGGAGATTTGCAGGCCTCAAAGGCAAGGTCTCTCTGACCTTCTCCTGCCCTCCTGTCTCCATTCATTTTTCCCCCCTGGAAGAGTCATAGAAATCAGAATTCCTCTTCCCCCAAAGCAAGCCATAAAACCTAGAAAGGTCGCTCTCTGACCTTCCCCCTTCTCCCTTGAAGATCCTGTTCTATACTAGAGGGTATCCTTTCCTATACCAGGAGAAAAGAAATGCTACACAGACCAAGAAGTTTCTGGACAACCCTTGCTGTGTTTCCCCGCTCAGTCTATTACTGTCAGATCATACCCTTTTGTCCAATCACATTTCTACATGATTGTCCATTCTTCATCAAACCTAAACTCAAAAATAGACAGTTTTCCCTGGGTTTTTGTGTCTTTATTTCTGAAGGCTCCCATGTCACATAAAACTTTGATAAATAAATTTGTTATGCTGGTTTTTTTTAATAGAAGTGTTGACCATACCCATTAGGATGGGTAAGGAAAAGTATCACACTTACACTTGGTATGATTAGTCTTTTACATTTTAGCCATTCAGATAGGTGCTAGTAGTATAATCAGTCCTCTATATTTGTGGGTACCATATCTGTGGATTCAACCAACTATGGGTGGAAAATATTTTTTAAAAATTGCACCTGCACTGAACATGTAGAGTTTTTTCTTGCCATTTTAAAAAACAATATATAATTATTTACATCACATTTACATTGTATTTGATATAAGTAATCTAAAGATGAATAAAGGTATATGTGAGGATGTGTATAGGTTATATGCAAATACTACACCATTTGATATCAAGGATTGAGAATTCGTGGATTTTATTATCTGTGAAAGGTCCTGGAATCAATCCTTCACAGATACTGAGGAATAACTATTTCATTATGGTTATTTTTTTTTTCTTATTGAGTCTTTAGAGTTTCTTATATGATCTGTATACAGGTTCTTTATATGATGTGTGATTTCCAAATATTTTCTTTCAAACTATGGTTATCTTTTCATTCTCTTAACAGGGTCTTTTGGAAGGCAAAAGGTTTTAGTTCTGACAAAGTCTATTTTATTAGTTTATTATTGTATGGTTTGTGCTGTTGGTGTTATAGTTAATAAATTTTTGCCTAAGCCAAGGTCACAAAGGTTTTCTTCTAGATGTTTTATAGTGTTAGGTTTTTAATTTAAGTCTATAATCCATTTCAAGTTCATTTGTATATGGTACCAAGATATGGCTCCAAGGTTATTTTTTTGTATATGGATATCCAATTTTACATTACCATTTGTTGAAAAAGACTATTGTTCTCCAGTGACTTGTCTTTTAACTTTGTTGAGAATCAGTTGTCAATTATGCATGGATCTATTTCTGGACTTTTTATTCTGTTCTATTGATTTATATGTCTATCTTTACATTAATACCATACTTTCTTGTTTACTGTAGTGCCATAATGTCTTGAAATCAGTAGCATTAAATCTCCAACTTTGCTCTCTTTGCCTGGTTTTGACTATTCTAGATCTTTTGCATTTCCATATAAATTTTCATGTATTATCTTGTCAGTCCTAAAATCCTACTAGGGCTGGGTGGCTCATGCCTGGGTGGCTAATCCCAGTGTTTTGGGAGGCCGAGGCAGGAAGGTTGCTTGAGACCAGCAGTTAAATACCAGCCTGGGCAACATAGTGACACTCCATCTCTCCAAATGAATGAATGAATGAATAAATAAATAAATCCTAGTGGGATGTTGATTGGGATTGTACTGAATCTACAAATCAATCTAAAGAGAATGTCTTGATAGCATTGAGTCAGCTGACCCATTAATTCAGTATGTCACTCTATTTATTTAGGCTTCTTTATCTCAGCAATGTTTTGCAGTCTTTAGTGTGCAGGTATTACACATATTTGACAAATTCTTGCACCTTTAATATTTTATAATTATTAATATTAATAAAAATGATAATTTTTGAACATTTTAATTTCTATTGTGGGTAGAAGGTAAAAATTTAATTGATTTTTGTATGTAAATCTTGTATCCTTCAACCTTAATAAATCTGTTGATTAGTCTTACAGCTTTATGTAGATATCATCAGATTTTTCACATAGACAATTCAAATAGATGCTCACAATTATCAGTTTCACATAGATGATGTTAATCTGTAAATAAAGTTTTCCTTTTTAATTTCAAATATGAATACTTTTAATTTCCTTTTCTTCTCATTGCACTGGCTAGAACCTCCAGTACAATGCTGATATAGGTGGTAAGGGTGGACATCCCTTTCACTGAACTTAGAAGGAAAGCATTCAGTTTTTCACCATTAAGAATGATGTTAGCTGCAGGTGCCGGGCTCGGTGGCTCAGCCTGTAATCCCGCGCCTTTGGGAGACTGAGGTGAGTGGATTGCCTGAGCCCGCGGGTTCGAGACCCGCCTGGGCAGGCGAGACCTCATCTCTGCAATAAATCAAAAAATTAGCCGGGCGTGGTAGCGCACGCCTGTAATTCCGGCTACTGGGAAGGCTGAGGCGGAAGGATCGCCGGAGCCCAGCAGGTCGAGGCTGCGGTGGCCGGGAGCGGCCGCTGCACTCCAGTCTGGACGACAGAGTGAGACTCCGACTCAAAAAAAAAAGAATGATGTTAGCTGTAGGGAATGCATAGATATCCTTTATCTGGTTTAGGAAGCTCCCTTCTAATTCTACTTTGCTGAAAGATTTTATCAGAAATGGCTATTAGATCTTTGTAAATGCTTTGCTGCATCTATAGAGATGATCACATGATTTTTCTTTTAAAATTTTCTTAATATAGTAAATGACATCAATTTTTTTTTTTTGAGTTGGAGTCTCCGTCACCCAGACTGGAGTGCAGTGGCACGCTCCTGAACACCGCAGCCTCGACCTGCTGGGCTTAGGCGATCCCTTCACCTCAGCCTTCCAAGTAGCTGGAACTACAGGCGCGCGCTGCCATGCCCGGCTAATTTTTGATTTATTATAGAGATGAGGTCTTGCCAAGTTGCCCAGGCAGGTCTCGAACCCGCGGGCTCAGGCAGTCCTCTCACCTTGGCCTCCCAAAGCGCTGGGATTACAGGCTGAGCCACCGAGCCCGGCCAATGACATCAATTTTAAAAATGTTTTTTATTAAGATGAAATTCATATAACATGAAACTAACCAATTTAACTTGTAAAATTCAGTGACATTGAGAGCATTCACAATGTTATACAACTACCACTTCTAGTTCCAAAACATTTTTATCACTCTAAAAGGAAGCCCGTCTCCATCAAGCAGTCATTCCCTTTGACCTTCTGCTCTCAGCCCCTGGCAACCATTAATCTGCTTTCTGTCTTTATGAATTTACCTGTTCTAAAAATTTCATAGAAATAGAATCATACAATATGTGATTTTTGTATCTGGCTTTTTTCACCTAGCATAATGTTTCTGGTGTTCATCCATGCTGTAGCATATACTGGTACTTTCTTTTTGTGACCGAATATTTCATTTTATGGATATCACAATTTGTTTATCCATTCATGCACTGATGGACATTTGGGCTGTTTTCACCTTTTGCCTATTATGAATAGTGCTGCTTTGAACATGTGTGAATATGTATTTGTTTGGGTACCAGTTTTCAGTTCTTTTGCGTATATACCTAGCAGTGGAATTTTTAGGTCTCATGAGTAGTCTACATTTACCTTTTTGAGAAACTGGAAAACTGTTTTCCATAGCAAATGAACCATTTCACATTCCCACCTGCGTTGTGTGAGGGTTCCGGTATCTTCACATCTTCGCCAACACAGGTTATTTTCTATTTTTTAAATTATAGCTATCCTGGCGGATGTGAACTGGTAGCTCACTGTGGTTGTGATTTGCATTTCCTTAAAGACTAATGACATTAAACATCTTTCTATGTGTTTCTTGGCCATTGGTATATCTTCTTTGGAGAAATGTCTACCTGAGTCCTTTTCCACTTTCTGAAAATGAGATTGATTTGATTTCTGAATATTAAATCAGCTGTGCATTACTGGCATAAACTCTACGAGATCATGATGTGTTATCTTTCTTATGTATTGCTGGATTCAATTTGCTAAAATTTTGTCTACAATTTTTCTCCTATAAAAATCCATGAGGGTTATTAACCTGTAGTTTTCTTTTCATATCTTTGTCTGGTTTTGGTTTAGAAACATGATAATGTTGGCCTCATAGAATGAGCTGGGAAATATTCCTTTTTAATTTTATTCAAGAGTTTGTGTAGAATTGGTATTTTCCTTTTTTGAAAATTTGGTAGAATTAAGCAATCCATCTGGGCCTGCAGTTTGCTTTGTGGCAAGGTTTTTAGAACTACAGCCTCAATTTCTTTAGTAGATATAAAGCTATTCACATTATATATTTCTTTTGTGACAAGCTTTGGTAGTATGTATCTGTAAAAGAAAATTCGTCCATTTCATCTTGGTTGTTAAATTTACAGGCTTTAAAATGTCCATAATATTTTTTATTCTTTTAATATCTAAAGAATGTTTATTAATGTCATCTCTCTTTCCTAATATTGATAGCATCTCTATTTTTTTCCCCTGATAATTCTGGCTAGAGATTAATCAGCTTTATTGATTTTTCTCAAAGAAGCAGCTTATCATTTCATTAACTTTCTCTAGTGATTTTCTGTTTCACTGATTTCTGCTCTGATTATTATTATTTCCTTTCTTCTACTTACCTTAAGTTTAATTTGTTCTTTTTCCTAGTTTCTTAGGGTAGAAGCTGAAGTCATTGATTTGAGGTACTTTATATTTTCTAATGTAGGCTTGTAGTGCTGTAAAATCCTGAATACT
The DNA here is from genome assembly GCA_027257055.1 of Cephalopachus bancanus. Lineage (NCBI taxonomy): Eukaryota > Metazoa > Chordata > Mammalia > Primates > Tarsiidae > Cephalopachus > Cephalopachus bancanus. Next base: position 197,695 of record JAPVLO010000631.1, read on the forward strand.
GTTTTGATGACATCCCACACGTTTTTATATGTTGTGCATTTTCATTTTCATTCAATTACTCACTCAGTTACTTATTTCCCTTTGATTTCTTCTTTGATCTACAGGTTATTTAGAAGTGTATTATTTAGTTTCAAATGTTTGGGGATTTTCCAAAGATCTTTCTGATGATTTCTAATTAAATTCCCTGTGGTCAGAGAACATATTTGTATGGTTTGTATTTTAAATTTATTGAGATTAGCTTATGACCCAGAGTATGGTCTATCTTGGTAAATGTACCATGTGCACTGAAAAAGAATTCAACCCTTCTTTTCTTTTTTGTTTTTGAGCTGGAATCTCACTCTGTCACTCAGACTGGAGTGCAGTGGCCGCTCCCAGCCACCGCAGCCTCGACCTGCTGGGCTCCGGCGATCCTTCCGCGTCAGCCTTCCAAGTAGCTGGAACTACAGGCGCACGCTACCACGTCCGGCTAATTTTTGATTTATTGTAGAGATGAGGTCTCATCAAGTTGCCCAGGCGGGTCTCGAACCGCGGGCTCAGGCAATCCACTCACCTCGGCCTCCCAAAGTGCTGGGATTACAGGCTGAGCCACGGAGCCCAGCTTCTTTTCTATTCTACCTTTCTCTTGTGAAGTATTTTCTACATGTCAATTAGGTCAAGTTCAAATTTTCTATATCCCTGCTGATTTTCTGTCTACTTGTTCCAACAATTATTAAGAGGGGGTATTGAAGTTTCAGACTATAATCGTGATTTTTATCTATTTTTCCTTGCAGTTCTACCAGCTTTTGTTTCATGTATTTTAAAACTCTGATAATAGCTGCATAAACATATAGAACAGTTATGCCCTCTTGATTGACTGACCACTTTACCATATGTAATTAATTTCCTTATCTTTGGTAATATTCTTTGCTCTGAAACCTACATTGTCTAATAATAATGCCACTCCAGCTTCCTTTTCATTGGTGTTAACATGGTATATTTTTCTTTTAACCTATATGTATTTTTATATTTGAAGTACCTTTTCTTATAGACAGCATTTAGTTGGGTCTTGCTTTTTTATCCAATTTGACAATTGCTACCTTTTAATTGATGTATTTAGGCTACTTGCATTTATTGTAATTATTGGTATGGTTAGATTTAAACATATCATCTTGCTATTTGTTTCCTTTTTGAGGGGGGGGTTGGAGTCTCACTCTGTCACCCAGACTGGAGTGCAGTGACCGCTCCCGGCCACTGCAGCCTCGACCCACTGGGCTCTGGTGATCTTTCCGCCTCAGCCTTCCAAGTAGCTGGAACTACAGGCGCGAGCTACCATGCCCGGCTAATTTTTGATTTATTGTAGAGATGAGGTCTCCCCAAGTTGCCCAGGCGGGTCTCGAACCCGCGGGCTCAGGCAATCCACTCACCTCAGCCTCCCAAAGCGACCAAGCCTGGCTGCTATTTATTTCCTAATTGTCCAATTTTTTCTTTGTTTCCTTTTTTTTTTCCTTCTTCTTTTGGATTATTCAAATTTTTCTTGATTCCATTTCATCTCTTCTGTTGGATTATTAACTACTGTTGAGGAAGAAAACTTCCTCTACTTGTGTGTGTGTGTGTGTGTGTGTGTGTGTGTGTGTGTGTGTGTGTGTGTGTGTGTTGGAGTCTCACTCTGTCACCCAGGCTAAAGTGCAGTGGCATGCTCACGGCTACCTCAGCCTCAACCTGCTGGGCTCAGGCGATCCTTCCGCCTCAGCTTTCCGAGTAGCTGGAACAATAGGCTCTACTTTTTTATGTTCAATGATTGGGGTCTGCAAATTAAAATGAAAAAGACAGATCAGCAAAAGAAACAGCAAATGTGATTCAAGAAGGCGGTTCAAATTTGGGGCTTATACACCATCTTAATAGGAAATGGGTAGGGGTAGAAGGCTACATCTGGGGGAAAAATGACTTTTTGGAAAGATAGATGGACCCTTAAGAGAATAGATGGAAGATATGATAACTTTGGGATAATGTCTCTTTGAGTGTGGTGCCAACTTCTCATCTGAAATGAGAAGATTACAGTTGTTCCTGGAGAGGGGATTTATGACAATTCAGTTCTTTTGGGAGGCTCTGCTTTTAGGCAGAAAAGGGGTTTCAGGAACTCAAATGCCTTCAGCTTAAAATAATTTTTAGGCCACAGTGGTTTATTCTGGGCCTCTTTATTATTTATTATTATTTTTATTAATTTTTATTTTAACGATGTGGGGTACAATTCAGGACTAGGTATACAAATGTTTGTTGGACAGATAAAGTTTGGGCCTCGCTTTGGTCACTACTTCACCTCATTTGAGATCAGGTACCCTTATTGATGAGGTGTGCCCCTCCCTCCCCTGGTGGTTTCCCACTACTACTAATCCTTTTCTTATAGTATTATGATACTTGTTCATGGTCTGCTTATGAGTGAGAACACATGTTTCTGTGATAGATCACTGAATATTATAGACTCTAAGTCCATCCAAGTTGTTGCGAGGTTCATAGTTTTGTCCTTTGTGACTGCATAATATTCCATTGTGTATATGTACCACATTTTTAAAAATCCAGTTCAGTTTTGATGGGCAGCATGGTTGGTCCCATGTTTTTGCTATTGGGACTAATGCTACAATAAACATGCACGTGCAGGTAACTTTTTCCTAGAGTGATTTGAGTTCCTCTGGGTATATTCCCAGAAGGGGGATTGCTCGATTGTATGGAAGGTCGATTTTTAGATCTTTCAGGAATCACCACACTGTTTTCCACAGAGGTTGTACTGATTTACACTCTCACCAACAGTGTAGAAGTGTTGCCTTTTCCCCACATCCTCTCCGGCATCTGTTGTTTTTTGAGCTGTGTGTTGTCTTTTTTAAACTTTTGAGTCAGAGTCTCACTCTGTTGCCCAGGCTGGAGTGCAGCGACATGCTTATGACCACAGCATCCTTGACCTGCTGTGCTCAGGCAATCCTTCTGCCTCGACCTTCCAAGTAGCTGGAACTACAGGTGCCTGCCATCACAGCCGGCTATTTTTTAAAAATCGATTTATTGTAGAGACGAGGTCTAACCATGTTGCTCACGCTGGTCTTGAACCCCTGAGTTCAGGCAATTCTCTCACCCCTGCCTCCCAAAGTGCTAGAATTACAGGTGTGAGCCACTACACCCAGCGTTTTCTGAGTTATTGATGATGGCCATCCTCGCTGGAGTTAGGTGGTATCTCGGTGTGGTTTTCTTTTTTAGAAAGCAGGATTTATTGAGAGGACAGAAAAGCTCCCACAGTGGGAAGGGATCAGAGGGGGTTGCCACTCAGTGTGGTTTTAATTTGCATTTCTTTGATGACTAGTGAGGCTGAGCATTTTTTTAATGTATCTGTTGGCTGCTCATATGTCTTCTTTTGAGAAGTGTCTATTCACATCTTTTGCCCACTTTGTAATGGGGCTTTTTTTTTTTTTTTTGGCATGTTTGAGTTCCTTATACATCCTACATGTTAGGTAGGCCCTTGTCAGATATACAGTTGGCAAATATTTTTTTCCCACTCTATGGGCTGTCTCCCCACTCTCTTGATGGTTTCTTTGGCTTTGCACAAGCTCTTCAGTTTGATGAGGTCCCATTTGTCTATCTTATCTCTTACAGCATGGACACTTGGGGTTTTGATCAGGAATTGACTGTCAGCTCCAATTTCCATAAGGGTGTCTCCTGCGTTTTCTAAGGTACTTATAGTTTGAAGTTTTACGTTTAGGTCTTTGATCCATTTAGAGTTGATTTTTGTGTGTGCAGATTAATCTGCATGTGGTCAGCCAGTTTTCTCAGCACCATTTACTGAATATGTTCTCTCCCCAGTGGTTGTTAATGGAGGCTTTGTTGAATATGAGTTGACTCAGAAATTGAGGTTTTGCTTCTAGAATCTCTATCCTGTTCCATTGGTCTCTATGCCTGTTCTTGTACCAATACCAGGCTATTTTGATTATTGTAGGCTTACAGTAAAGTTTAAAGTCTGAAAGTGTGATACCTCCTGCTTTGTTTCCTTTGCCAAGGATTGACCTATTCGTGGTCGTTTATGTTTCCATATGAATTTCTGAATCGTTGTTTCCAGGTCAGAGAAGAATGATGCTGGTAATTTAATGGGTATTGGGTGAAATCTGCAGATTGCCTTGGGTAGAATGGAAATCTTAACAATGTTGATTCTTCCAATCTTTGAGAATGAAATACTTTTCCATTTGTTTGTGTCATCTTTAATTTCTTTGAGCAGTGTTTTGTAGTTTATGTTGTAAAGGTCTTTCATTTCTCTGGTTAGGAAGTTGCTGAGGTATTTCATTTTTTTGGTTGCTATTGTGAATGAGATTGTGCTTTTTATTTGGTTCTCTGCCTGTTTGTTGTTGGTGTATAAGAATGTGACTGTCTTTTGCACGTTGATTTTGTACCCTGAGACTTTGCCAAAGTCCTTTATCAGTATAAGGAGGTTTTTAACAGATTTTCTTAGATTTTTGAGGTATAGAATCATATTGTCAGCAAAGAGGAATAACTCGACTTTCTCTTTTCCTATTTGGATACTCCTGATTTCCTTTTCTTCTGATTGATCTATCTAGGACTTTCAACACTATGTTGAACAGGAGGGGTAAAAGTGGTCAGCCTTTTCTTGTTCTGGTTTTTAGAGGAAATGCTTTCAATTTTTGTCCATTTAGCAATATGTTGGCTGTGGATTTCTCATAGATGGCTCTTACTATTTTGAGGTATGTTCCCTCTATGCCTAGGTGTTCAAGGGTTTTTTTCAAGAAGGGATGCTGGATTTTATCAGAAACTTTTTCTGCATCTAATGATATAATTATGTGATTCCTATTTTTATATCTGTTGATGTATTTAATTACATTTATGGTCTTGCAGATGTTGAACCAACCCTGCATCCTGGGGATGAAGCCTACTTGGTAATGGTGGATGATTTTTGAGATGTGTTGTGGGATTCAACTTGCTAGAATCTTGTTGAGTATTTTTGCATCTATGTTTATCAGGAATATTGACCTGTAGCTCTCTTTCTTTGTTGTATCTTTGTCTGGATGGGTATCAGTGTGATGTTAGTTTTATAAAATGATTTGAGGAGAGTTCTAGCTTTCTTGATTGCTTAGAATACTTTCAGTAGGATTGGTATTAGCTCTTCCTTGTACGCTTTGTAGAACTCCACTGGAAAGCCATCTGGTCCAAGACTTTTTTTGTGTGTGGGGGTAATTTTCTTATGATGGAGTCAATTTCCTGGGTTGTTATTGGTCTATTTAGTATTTCAATTTCTTCTAGTTTCAACCTTTGGAGGTTGTGTGATGTCAGAAAGTCCTTTTTTTTGGTTAGGTTTTCAATTTTGTTTCCATACAGTTGTCCACAGTAATCTCTGATAATTTATTGTATTTCTTCAGGGTCTATTGTGATTTGATCTTTTGCATTTCTTTTTTTTTTCTTTGAGTTGGAGTCTCACTCTGTCACCCAGACTGGAGTGCAGTGGCCGCTCCTGGCCACTGCAGCCTCGACCTGCTGGGCTCTGGCGATCCTTCTGCCTCAGCCTTCCAAGTAACCGGAATTACTGGCGTGTGCTACCACGCCTGGCTGATTTTTTGATTTATTGTAGAGATGAGGTCACGCTGCCCAGGCGGGTATCGAACCCGCAGGCTCAGGCAATCCACTCACCTCAGCCTCCCAAAGGCGCAGGATTACAGGCTGAGCCACCAAGCCCGGCTGATCTTTTGCATTTCTGATTGTGTTTATTTGAACTATTTCTCTCTTTTTCTTCAGCAGTCTGGCTAGGGGTCCATCAGTCTTGTTTATCCTTCCAAAGAATCAGGTTTTTATTTTGTTGATTTTTTCTATATTTTTATCTTCTATGTCCTGTATTTGGACTTTTACTTTGGTAATCTGGACTCTTCTGCTGAAGTTAGGGTTTGGTGGTCTTTTCTTTCCTGCTCCCTTAGGTGATTTGTTAGGCTATTAACTTGTGATCTTTCCATTTTCTGGATGTGTATATGTAAAGAAATGTATTCCCCTCTCAGTACTGCTTTTATGGCATCCCAGAGATTTTGGTAAGATGTATCTTTTGTTTTTGAAAGCAGGATTTATTGAGAGGACAGAAAAGCTCCCACAGTGGGAGGGAACCCGAGGGGGTTGCCAAAGATGTGTCTTTACTTTCATTTGTTTCCAGAAATCTTTTAATTTCTGCTTTGATTTTTGTGTTGACCCAGGAGTTGTTTACCACATGCTGTTTAGAGTCCATGTCTTTGTGAGTTTGAGGGGAGATTGTTGGTTTTCATATTTATTTTTATTCCACTGTGATCTGAGAAGGTGTATGGAAGTATTTCAATTTTGTGAAATTTGTTTATGTTTGATTTATGGCTGAGAATGTGGTCCATCTTGGAGTATGTTCCATGTGGTGATGAATAGAATATATATTCTGTGGTTGTTGGGTGGAGTGTTCTGTAGGTATCTATTAATTCCATTTGGTCAAGCGTCAAGTTGGGGTTTTGGATCTCCTTGTTGATTTTTTGCCTCATTGATCTATCTAGAGTTGTTAGTGGAGTGTTTAAGTTCCCAGCTATGATAGTGTTAGAGTCAATTTTTAAAAATTTTTCCTAGAAGCTACTTTGTAAAAGTTGGTGCTCCTATGTTGGATCATATATGTTTGGGATGGATATTTCTTATTGATGGTTTGAACCTTTTATCATTATGTAGTGACCTTCCATATCTTTTTAAATTTTGGATTGCTTAAAGGGTAGTTTGTCTGATATTACTATCACAATTCCTGCTTTCTTTAGTGTTCCAATTGCTTGAAAATTTGTTCCATCCTCTTACTTTGAGTCTGTGAGTGTCCTTTCTGGTGAGGTGAGCCTCCTGGAGACAACATATTGTTGCATCTTGGGTTTTTTTTTTTTTAAATCCAGTTTGCCATTCTATGTCATTTCAGTGGTGCATATAGTCCATTCACATTCAGGCTAATTATTGAGATGTGAGAGTTTATCCCTATCATGATGTTATTATAGGGTTTGTTGTTTGTTGATTTTCTTTTGATTTTGGGGTTGATATATCTGTGTGTTTTCAATCTTTTTCCTGCATTCTTGGGAGGAGTATGGTCGATCTTTTCTTCTTCTTCTTCTTCTGTATTTAATACTTTCTGAAGTGTTTCTTGTAGAACTGGTCTGGAGGCGGCATAAACTCTTAGGGATTGAATGTCTGGGAAGGATTTTAATTCTCCATCACTGATGAAGCTTAGCTTAGCTGGGTAGGAAATGCTTGGTTGGAATTGTTTATCTATGAGAACTTTGAAGAATGAACTCCAGTCTTTTCTAGCCTGTAGTGTTTTTGTAGCTAAATCTTCTGCTATTCTAATTGATCTTCCCTGGTAAGTAGTCTGATCTTTCTCTCTTGCTGCCTTTAGGATTTTTTCTTTTATAACTTCTTTGTGTAAGCAAATTACTAGGTGTCTAGGAGTTAATCTTCTCATTTGATATCTTGCAGAGATGGTTACATCTTTGTTGAGATGAGGTAAGTTTTCTTGGATAATTTCATGGAATGTTTGTTCCAGGGTGGTCTCTGTTTCTCTATCTGCCTCAGGAATGCCAATTAATTATAGGTTTGGCCTCTTGTTACAATTGCACATCTCTTGGAAGCTTTGTTCTTTCTTTTTAAGCTTATTTTCTATCTTTTTAACAGTCTGCATTAGTTACATATTTTGGTCTTCAAACTCTGAGATTCTTTCTTCTGCTTGGTTAAGTCTGCTTTCCATGCTTGTCAGTTTATTTCATTTACTGTATTCTTTATTGCTGTCATTTCAGTTATCAACTCCTTCATTCTCTCCTCTCATCTCTCCTTATTTCTATTCATTCTCTTTATCAAAATCTTGATCTCTGGGTTTGTGGTTTGAGACCAGTTGTTCTGGGGGCTCTTCAGTTTTTGAGTTCTGAAGTCAGTATTCTCAATTGTTGTTTTCCCAGGCATTTGTATGGGACCTGTATTCTTCCTTTGATTCTTCTTCATTTGTGATGGTTTCCTCCTCCTTTTTCCCCCTCTTCTTTAATTTCATTGCTCAGTGATGGGGGATAGCTTTCACTTCTGTTTGCTCAATCCTTATGTAGATCCTCTGGATTTGTTCAATTTTGAAGCTGGACTGGTGATGGGTGTCCATGCTTTTTGTAGTTTTGAGAGTTGATTAAGATGTGATGGAGAAGCTGTGGTTCAGAAGCTATCTGCAGATCACAGTATCCGCTGACAGGTGTGTGGATCCCCTGGAATCCACTTCCCACCACCTTGCAATCTATCCATGCAGTGAGGGCATATGTATGCCCCATGAAGGCAAAATGAGATAAGACAAAGGAAAAGAACAAAAAAAGGAAGAAGGCAGACTAAAGGAATATGAAAAGAGAGGAGAAGGAGAAGAAAAACAGGCACACCAACTAACAAATAAAGAAACAAGTAAAAACAAAAAAACCTCCAAAACATACAAACAAGCATACAAACAAACAAAAAACCCTGATGCACTTACCCTCAAAAATACATATACGCAAACAGAAAAACTAAAAAACACCAAACAAAACAAGTACTGAAACATAAATAAAAACAGAGGGAAAAAGATTGGTCCCTCTGTGGCCATTTCTGGAACTTCAATTTCCTTTCCCAAGCACCGCCATGGTTCCTGTCCACTACCATGGTAGGGAGTGGGCTCTGGTCTCCAGTCCCTTTCCTCTGCTTTCAGTGCAGGCTGATGGGGTTGCTCTTAGTGTGGGTCAGATGCCCCATGAACTGCTGTGGGAGGAGGGTGAATCAGATCCAGACTCACCCAACTCGTCTTCTCCTGATGCTGCTGCCACCAAGTCCCCCACTCAGATCAGATGTTTCTGTATTTGGTCCAGCATGGAGGTGGGGCATTTGTCTCTCCATGTCTGCTCCTTTAGTTTCCTCTCGGAGTTAATGATGGTCAATCCCAGAGGGGTGCAGAGATCACCTCTGAGTCCCAGATTGGAGGCTGAACGGAGCTGGACAGGCTAATGCAGGTCTTTGCCCAGTCCCCAGACAGAGAAAAGGCAATGGTCAGTATCTCCTCACCAGTGGGGGGGCCCAGTTCCAGATTTCCTTACCGCCTCGCTTTCTCCATGGTTCCCTCTACCAGTGCCTAGCCCTCTGCTACTTTCTCCTGAGAGACCCCCAAGAATGGCTGATGATCTTGCATACTGGGGGCTCTGACCTCAGGGCAGTGGTGGGTTGCAGCTGCCTCTGGAGGGGAGCCCTGGTACTTGATCCTTAGTCTCCCCTCAGGTGGACTTTCACTCATCCACCTGCACTCACCCACTCATGCAGACTATCTTTATGGACACTCGCCCTTGCAGAGACGTTCACACTCCCACCAGTTCCATTGCCATCTTGCCTCGATCACTCTGGGTCCCTTTATTATAACTTTTCAATTTGCTACTCTAATTGTTTTAGGGTTTGAAGTATATGCCTTTAACTTAGCACAATCTACCTTCCAGTGATTATAGTATACTATAGTATAGTAATCTTAAAATAGTATACTTTCATTTGTCCCTCTTAAGTTTTATGCTATTATATACTTTACTTGTACCTGTGCTTTAAACCCTACACTGCATTGCTATTTTTGTTTAATAGTCAATTATATTTTTTAAGAGATTTAAATAACAAGAAAACTAGCATATCCATGTAGTTACTGCTTCCTGTGCTTTTTAATCCTTTGGGCAGATCCATATTTCCATCTGGTATTATTTTTTCTTTTGCCTGAAAGACTTCATTAAACATTTCTCATAGTTTGAGTCCATTGGTGATGGATTATTTTGCTTTCTTTTTAAACATCTTAAAATGTCTTTATTTTATTGTCACAGCATATGAATGCTATGTTGAAAGTTTCTTTTTTCCATATTTTGAATGTGTTACTCCCTCACTTCTGGCTTACATTGTTTCACGTGAGAAACCTGTCAACCTTATGATTGTTACTCTATATGTAATGTATGTGGGATTTTTTTTGTGTGGCTAATTCTAACATGCTATATTTATCACTGGTTTTAAACAATTTGCTTATGATGAATCTTGGACTAGTTTTTTTGTGTTTGGAGTTTGTTGAGCTTCTTGGATCTTTAGACTTATAATTTTCATAAACTATGGAAAAATTTTTGCCATTTTTTCTTCAAGTGTTTTTTTCAGTTCCCACCTCTCTCTCTTCTCCATTTGTTACTCTTATTACATGTATATTAAGCTGCTTAAAGTTGTCCTACAGCTCACTGATGTTCTGTTCACCCATTTTTCATTCTTTTTTCTTTTTATTTTTTGCTATATGGTTTATATTGGAGGCTGTTTTTTTTGCTATGTCTTCAAGTTCACTAATAATATTTTCCTGCAATATCTAATCTCTCATCAATCTTATTCATTATATTTTTCATCTCTTGTGTTGCAGATGATGTTAGATTTAAATCTGTTTATATCTTTCATGTCTCTACTTAACATGTTCAGTATTTCCTCTAGCTTCTTTGTTTTTTGTTTTAATTTTTATTATAAAGATGTGGGGTACAATTCAGGGTTAGGTATATAAACATAGATTATGCAGGTACCCCTGTTAATGAGGTATGTCTCTCCCTCCCCTAGCAGTTTCCCTCAACTGCCAATCCCACCCCCCCAGCTTCTTGTATATATGAAATAAAGTTATAATAATGGTTTTAATGTCCTTGTCAACTAATTCTGTCATCTATGCAATTTCCATGTCTGTTTTGAGTGATTGATTTTTCTTCTCATTATAGATAATATCTTCCTGTTTCTTTGCATGTTTGCTATTTTTTTATTAGATGCTAAAATTTAGACTTATTTTGTGGGGTGTAGAATATATTTTTATTCTTATAAGCAGTTTTAAGCTTTGTTCTGGGGTTTTGTTAACTTATTTGGAAACAATTTTCATCTTTCAGGTCATGTTTTTAAGCTTTGTTAGGTGGGACAAGAGCAGCTTTAAACTTCTTCTTTGACTCCATGTGCTTCATACTTCTTGCTAGTTTCCCATTCTGAGACAAGTCCTTCTTAGTAATCTACCCAATTCCTCATCATTAATAGTTTTTGACTATGATTGGGCATGAACAAGAATATGGTCTAAGATGTCCCTAATGACCCACACTATTATATAATCCTTTCCTCTTTGAGTGTGGCTGTGAACTGTGAATATGATAGGATGGTTATTACCATGATTAAGTTATGCTATGTGACATAACTGACATTAAGAAAGACTGGTAACCTTAGGTGAATCTGACCTAGCCAGATGAATCCTTAAAAAGGACCAGTCTCTTCTGACAAAAAATTTTGAAGCATGAGAAGGATTTAACATGAGGAAAATTATCCCTTGCTGGTTTTAAAGATGGAGAGGGAATTTGAAATCAGCCTCTAGAATGAAAGAAATCCTTGATGACAACCAGTGAGAAATGGTGCCTCAGTCTTACAACTGCAAAGATCTAAATTCTGCCAACAACTTGAATGAACTTGGGAGTAGATTCTGTTTCAGAACCTCCAGAAAGGAACCCAGCTGATCCAACATCCTAACATCAACCTGAGACACTAAAGCAGAGGACCCAGCTAGCCCATGTTTGAACTTCTGACTTAAAGAACTGTGAGCTAATAAATGTGTGCTTTTTAAAGCCACTAAGTCTATGGTAATCTGTTACACAACAATTAAGAATTAATATAAGGAACTATTGTTGGCCTTGTGTGACCTCTGAAAATTTTTTTTTCTATTATCCCTTTGGCTGAGTCTTTTCTTGGCCACAAGTTTTTCCTTCACATGCACATGTTGATCAATACTTGACGGAAGACTCAAGGAAGACCCTCTACAGATTTTTAGAGTTTTATCTTTGTCTTTCTTCTTTAGTGCTCTGACTTGAGAACTCTGGCCTCCTTGGACTCCAAGCTCTGTCTAACTCAACTCAGGAAGGCCTCTAGGCTCTCTCTGAAATTCTTCTCCCTGCACCTTCAAATTTCTCTCTAGGTTGTGCATATGATCATTTGTCTCCTGTCTCTCAGAGATCACTGTCTTCTTGGTTGATGTCCAATGTCTTGAAAACTATAGTTTCGTATACATCGTCTGGTTTTTTTTTAGTTCTTCCGAGACAAAAGTAGAAGATGTAGCTTTTTTTTTTTTTTTTTAGTAATGTCATATAATTTTTAGTTGGGAGTGTTCTAGCTTTGTATTTTAAGAAATAAACATCCTGCTAAATATTTTTCTCTTTGGCTTCATGAGCATCATATTTCTCACTGGTTTCCACAATGTTTAGCATGATGTCTTATATATAGTAAGCACTCAATGAATTGTTGACTTTAATTTTTTAATTTGAGTTTTAAAAACTCACCATTTATTTTCAGGAAACTTTCTGAAATACTGTGGGTACAATGATTTGATTTCACATTAGTTTCCAAAAGTATCATTGAATAGCTACACCCAAGCCAGATAATTATAAAGTATGGATAGATACATGTAAATAAAAATATATTCTATACTGTCTTAGCCTGGTTTGTGGATGGGCACTTTATTTAGAGGTGCGATTCCAGGAAGCAGGTGTGCACAAGAAGTAGTGTGTAACAGGGAATGAGGAAGAGCGCCGATCTAAGCACAAATGGCCATCTTTGTAGCAGATTGGTGCTCATTCCATCTGGGATCTTCTGTAAAGTGTGAAATGAGTCTCAGGACTGTATACTCATGGGTCAAAGGGAGAAATCATCTGTCTGTTGGTCCCTGTTCCCCATTGATCAAAAGCTGCCCCATGTGTATTAAACTCCCTCACACTTTCTGGTTGTCCATGTGTGAATGAAGAGGATGTTCCTACTGATACAAAGAAGCCCTAAGAAAGGAAATGAGAAGTTGTATGGCCCCAGCCAAGGGGAGGCACTGTTCAATTGTATCTGTGTAAAGTTAGTCAAAGTTGGAATGGACCTGGCTGCTGCAGCAGTGCCTGGAGTAAGAGGAGAAGCTAAAAGGATTTTGAAATGGTATAAAGAGGTTGTCCAATACACATAACATTCTGCAAGTTATTTAACAATATAATGTATCACTAGTTTGTAACAGTCTTTTAAATTCACATCCACACAAATCTGAGTAGCCTCAAGCTGCAGAAGAAATCCCAGGAGGTAAAGAAACCAACCACTAAAGGAGAATGCACCCAAATCAGCAATAATATTCAAGACATATGATTTTTTAAGGAGTTACCATTAGAAGTCTGCTTCTAGCCAAAATGTAGTAATGGGGACCAGATTTATCCTTTTGCCAGAAACAACTAAAAAACAAGGCAAAATATGCAAAACATTTTCAGGATGTTAGATTTCAGGCAATGAAGAGAGTGATCCATGAGAGACAGGGAACAAATGTGATGACTTTCACTATTGTCCCAGATTACTGCCTTGAGAGTTTCTGGCCTAAGATGTGGGAAAAGGGAAACCATGTAGAATATGGCAGACGCTGTGATTAAAGATGAGACCAAGAGTCTTGGAATACCAATGGAGCTAGAGTCCATAGGGCATTATTTGAGAGGAGGGAACTGCACAGAGATAGAACTTCAAATATCTGTAAAGGACCCCTCAAGTATTTAGCTAATTACTAAGCAGTGCATGTGTGCAAAGAAGCTACATAAGACTGGGAAAAGAACTACCTGAAAAGATTAGAAGAAACAGTACTTCATATTCACACAAAGGTAATAATAATGCCTCTTCTCAACAAACTGACTGCTAAGTCTTATAATTTATGGAATACTGTATCCAGAAATATCTTGCCTCAGTAATGAGAAATAATTAACCCTAAATTAAACATGGTTCTTATCCCACCTAATGAATTTCTTTTTTTTTTTCTTTTTTGAGTCAGAGTCTCACTCTGTCGCCCAGACTGGAGTGCAGTGGCATGTTCCTGGTCACCGCAACCTCGACCTGCTGGACTCTAGTGATCCCTCCACCTCAGCCTTCCAAGTAGCTGGAACTATAGGTGCGCGCTACCATGCCAGGCTAATTTTTGATTTATTGTAGAGACGAGGTCTCACCAAGTTGCCCGGGTGGATCTCGAACCCGTGGGCTCAGGCAATCCACTTGTCTCGGCCTCCCAAAGTGCTGGGATTGCAGGCTGAGCCACTGAGCCCAGCCACCTAACAAATTTTGAAAGCCAGGATCAAATGGTTTCCAAGTCTAAGTTCCAGAAAAAAAGCTTAAGTATATACTCACACACACAAACACACACACACATACACATACACAGGATGCCCAAAATATGTATCCATGTTTTAAGTATGATGTCTGTTCAAAAGATGATGTTAATCAAATCAATGCTAGTGTCGCTATGCAACAGGCAGGACAATTAAAGAAAATGGTGGAAGCACGGTTGAGCAAACACCATACTGCACATCGCTACCATAATCTAACTCAACCTTGAAAAGTAATACATAGATAACATCTCATAAAGTGTGTGTGTGTGTGTGTGTGTGTGTGTGTGTGTGTGTGTATCTATATCTATCTATCTATCTATCTATCTATCTATCTATCTATATATATATATCTCAATACATAAACATCCTGCACTAAAAAAGATAAAATTCACAAGGTCTGGCATCTAACAAAAAAATTATTAGGCCAGGCTCGGCGGTTCAGCCTGTAATCCTAGCACTTTGGGAGGCCAAGGTGAGTGTATTGCCTGAGCCCTAGGGTTCGAGACCAGCCCAGGCAACTTGGCGAGACCTCATGTCTACAATAAATCAAAAGCTAGCCGAGCATGGTAGTGTGTGCCTGTAGTTCCAGCTACTTGGAAGGCTGAAGTGAAGGAGCGCTGGATCCCAGCAGATCGACGCTGGGGTGGCTGTGAGTGTGCCACTGCACTCCAGCCTGAGCAATGGAGTGAGTCTCCGACTCAAAAAATAAAAAATTATCAGACATGAAAAGAAAAGGAAAGTTCAACTCACTCTGAGGAAAGAAAGAAAGCAGACAAGAACAATCAGACAGCTATTGTAACTATATTCCATATGATCGAAAAGTTAAGGAGAGATGTGGAAGATGAAAAAAGATTGGATTCATACTTTTATTGATAAAAACTACAATGTGTGAGGTGAGATGAGAAATATAATGAATGGGATTAATGGAAGATTAGACTTTGCAGAAGAAAAGAAAAATGAACTTGAAGCCATAGCAATATAAATTAACCCAAATGAAGCACAGAGAGTAAAATGATTGGAAAAAACTGAAGTGGACATCAACGAGCTATGGGACAACTTAAAGCATTCTGATATGTAATAATAGTAGTGGAAGGAGTAGGAAGACAGAAAAATAAGGGTCTCAATTTTAAAAAATTGCATGAAACCTAGCAACATATGATTCTGAGAATATTTAAAACTCCTGGCTGGGCGTGGTGTCTCAGCCTGTAATGCCAACACTTTGGGAGGCAGAGGCAAGAGGATTGCCTGAGCCTGGGGATTCAAGACCAACCTGGGCAACTTGGTGAGACCTTTTCTCTACAATAAATCACAAAAACTAACTGGGTGTGGTGGTGTGCATCTGTAGTTCCAGCTACTTGGAAGGCTAAGGTCGAAGAATCGCCTAAACACAGCAGATCGAGGCTGTGGTGGCCATGAGCATGCCACTGCACTACAGCCTCGGAGACAAGAGTGAGACTCCAACTCAAAATAAATAAATAATACCCCCAGTCACAAGAAATATGAAAAAATTAGACCAAAGAACATCACGAACTGCTCAAAACTAGGTATAGAGTAAACATTTTAGAAGTAGTCATGAAAAAATGACATATTATGGATAGAGAAGCAAAACTGTTTCAGCAGATTTTTCTTCAGAAACAATGCAGACAAGAAGGTAGTAAACCAATGCCTTTAAAGTACTGAAAAAGCAAAACTAATGATGTAGAATTCTATACCCAGTGAAACTATTGTTCAAAAATAAAAGCAAAACTCGTCTTCAAACACATACTTATGCAAAAATATTCAGTTGGGTGCAATGACTCACACCTGTAATCCCAGCACTTTGGGAGGTGGAGGCGAGAGGATTGCCTGAGCCAATGGGTTTGAGACCAGCCTGGACAACATGGAGAGACGTTGTCTCTATAATAAATCAAAAAAATTAGCTGGGTGTGGTGGTGTGCCCCTGTAGTTCCAGTTACTTGGAAGGCCGAAGCAGAAGAATTACCTGGGCTCATCAGGTCAAGGTTGCTGTGGCTGTGAGCATGTCCCTGCACTCCAGTCTGGGCAATAGAGTGAGACCATGACTCAGAAAAAAAGAAAAAAGAAAAATTCATAGAAGCACTATTCACAATAGCCAAAAAGCTGAAAATAACCCAACTGTCCATCAACAGATGAATGAATAAACAAATTGTGGCTTATGCATAAAGTAGAATATTATTCAGCCATAAAAAGGAATAAGGTACTGATACAAGTGTGAACCTCAAAAGCATTATGCTAAGTGAAAGAAGCCAGATACAGAAGGTCACATATTGTATGATTTAATTTATATGAAATATACAGAATAGGTAAGTTCATCAAGACAGAAAGCAGAGTGGGATGGAGGGAGGGAGGAACTGCAATGAAAATGTTTTGAAACTGGATAGAAGTGGTGGCTGTGAAACATTGTAAATATACTAAAAAAATGTTTAATTTTATGCAATGTAAATCTTACCTCAATAAAAATGTATCAGTTGACCATGTACTCAATAAAATAAAGATGAAAATTCTCCCAGATTGTTATACATACTTAATGAAATTTTCATTAAAATTTCAGCAATTTGTAGATATAGATAAAATTGTTCTAGGTTGGGCACAGTGGTTCAAGCCTGTAATCCCAGCACTTTGGGAGGCCAAGGTGAGAGGATTGCCTGAGCCCGTGGGTTCGCGACCAGCCTCGTCTCTACAATAAATCAAAAAATTTGCCAGATGTGGTAGTGTGTGCCGGTAGTTCCGGCTTCTTGGAAGGCTGAGGTGGAAAGATTGGCAGAGCCCAGCAAGTCTCCACTGGGGTGGCCGTGAGCATGCCACTGCACTCTAGCCTGGGCAATGGAGTGAGACTCCAACTCCAACTCCAAAAAAAAGGAAAAAAAAATCTAAAATTTATGTGGAAAAGGAATGGAACTAGAATAGCTAAAACAATTTTGAAAAAGAAGAAAGTAGAAGAGCCAGTCTATCTGATTTGAAGATTTATTATATATTTATTATACAGCTACGATTATCAAGGATTTTATATTGGTAAGAAGGTAGAATCATAGATCAATGGAAGTGAATGGAGAACCAGAACCCAGAAATATGATCAAAATAGGCCAAAAAATCCCCCCCAAAACTTTGACTTAAATTTCATGTTTTACACAAATGTCACCTCAAAATGGATTATGAACTTAAGTGTAAAATGTAAACTCATAAAACTTTTAGAAAAAAATCCAGGAGAAAATATTCAGGATAAAGGGTAGGTGAAGAGTTCTTAGATTTGACATCCAAAGTATGATTTATAAACAACAACAAATAAAAAACCCTGATAAATTGGACTTTACCAAAATTAAACGTTTGCTCTGGAAAAGATCCTGTTAAGAGGATGGAAAGACAAACTACAGACTAAGAAAAAAACTTTGCAAACCATATATCCCAAAAAGGACTAGTAATTAGTAACTAGTCACCGGATATGGTGACTCATGCCTGTAATCCCAGCACTTTGGGAGGTGGAGGCGAGAGGATTGCCTGAGCCCCCGGGCTCTAGACCAGCCTAGGCAACATGGTGAGACCTCTACTCTACAATAAATCAAAAAACTAAGCTGGGAGTGGTGGTGCATGCCTATAGTTCCAGGCTGAAGCAGAAGGATCACATGAGTCCAGCAGGACAAGGCTACGGTGACTGTGAGCATGTCACTGCACTCCAACCCAGGTGACAAAGTGAGACTCTGACTTAAAAAAAAGAAAAAAATCCTTTACAAAATGGACAAAAGACATGAACAGACATTTCACCAAAGAGGATATACAGATGAAAAATGAGCACATGAAATGACATTCAATATCATTTAACTATTGGGGTAATGCAAACAAAGTCTTAATGTGCTATCACTACACATCATCAGAATGGCTTAAAAATAAAAAACTGAAAAGTAATAGCAACAACACCAAATACTGGCTGGTTGTGGAGAAGCTGGATTACTCATGCATTGCTAGTGGGAATGTTAAATGGTACAGCCACTCTGTACAACTGTACATAATTACCATACGGCCACCATGCAATTTTACTCCTGGGCATGATGAAACATACATATGAGTGTTTATAGTAGCTTTATTCATAATAGCTTAAACAATCCAGCTATCCTTCAGTGGACTAATGGTAAAACAAACTGCAGCACCTCTATCCTGTGGAATACTACTTAGTCATAAAAAGGAATAAATTATTAATATAATGTGACAACTTGAATGAGTCTACAGAGAATTAGGCTATATGAAAAAAGTCAATCCCCAAAAGTTACATACTGTATTCTTCCACTTATATAACATCCTTTAAATGACAAAGGCTCAATGGTTGCCAAGGGTTAGTGGGCTAGTGTGGAGAGTGGGAGGAGGGGAAGTAGCTTTGGCTACAAAAGGAAAACAAGAGGAATCGTGATAAAGAAAATATTATCAATGCCAGTATCCTGGTGTGATACAGTACTATGGTTTGTTAAGATGTTACCATTGGGGACACCGGGTAAAGGATACATGAAATTTCTCTGTATTATTTCTTACAAGTGCATGTGACTCTACTGTTACATAAAAATAAAAGGTTAACTTTTTACAAAAATTTAAAGGAAGGCAAAATCAAGACTTTAAAGAGTTTATCATTGTGAGAAACAAACTCACCTGTCCAAAATCAAATAACGGACACAGAGACGTGGAGTGCAGCAGAAGCAACACTTGAATGATGGTCTGTAAGATTGGGTGTCTGGTGGGCAGACACACCGAAGCAGGAAGAATCAGTACTTTATCTCTAAAATACAGGTCCCTTTCCTGGTTCCTCATTGGAGGAATACTCCAGAAGTTACAGGTCTCCCAACGGATGCCTACGTGATGTATTTTGATTGGCTTACAGAATCATTTCATTTGTATGTCCTATTTGCTGATTGGCTTACAGAATTACCATTCTGATTGGATCCCACCAAAAGTTTAAATATGAAGCCTGCCAAAGTAAAAAGTCCATGAAAAGGAAGCCAAAGAAGCAGGAAGTGAATCAACAAAAGAGAAGCACAAAGCATTTAGACACCATCTTGAGAACCCAAGATAAGCCAGGCTCCAATTTAAAAACAAATCACCATGCTTATTTCTCATAATCATGAACAATTCTCTCCAAATTTATCTATAGGTTCATTGCAATCCCAAACAAAACAAGAGCAGGTGTTTTTGTAGAAATTGACAAATCAATTCTAAAATTCATATAAAATGCAAAGGAAAAATGTCAGGCAAAAAGAAAATGTCTTCACTGGGGAATTCTATCAAACATTTAACATAGAAATAATACTGGTTCTACATAAATTTTTCCAAAAAATGGAAAAGAAAGGAATATTTTTCAACTCATTCTATGAATTGAGCATTACTCTGATACAAAAACCTGAAATAGATGTTTATTTAAAGGAAAAGAAACTACATATAAATATCCTCAGTAGCATGCATGCAAAATTTCTTAACGCAATTTTAGAAAAACAAATTCAATAATTTATAAAATGATAACACATCATGATCAAATAGAGTTTAGCTCAGGAGTACAAAGTGGGTTTAACATTAAAAAAATCAATCAATGTCACTAGCATGTTAAAGAAAAAAGATAATTTCAATAGATTTAGTAAAAGAACTTGACAAACTCCAAAATTCCTGATTAAATACTTCCAGCAAAGTAAAAGTAGAAGGGAGCACCCACAGAAAAAACCCACAGTTAACTCACGCTTAAAAATGAGAGACTGAATGCTTTCCCTCTAAGATTAGGAAAAGACTAGGATGTACACTCTCTCCCCGTTTCTGTTCAGCATTGTACTGCAGGGTGTACAGATGGCAAATAAGCACATGAAAGGATGCTCGACATGAATAGTTTAGGGAAATGCAAATTGAAGGCATAACTAGATATCTCTATACATCTAATAGAGCATCTAAAATTACATCATAAGTGTTGGTGAGAATGTGGAGCTCCTGGCACACTGCTGGCAGGAATGTAAACTGGTGCCACCTTGGAAAATAATTTAGTAGGTTTTTTTTTTTTTTGAGTTGGAGTCTCACTCTTGTCACCCAGGCTGGAGTGCGGTGGCACACTCACGGCCACCATAGCCTCGACCTGCTGGGCTCCGGCGTTCCTTCCCTCAGCCTTCCAAGTAGCAGGAACTACAGAAGCACAACACCACGCCTGGCTAGTTTTTTTGTGTGATTTATTGTAGAGACGAGGTCTCACTAAGTTGCCCAGGCTGGTCTCGGACCTCCGTGTTCTGGCTATCCTCGTCTTGGCCTCCCAAAGTGCTGGGGTTACAGGCTGAGCTCTTAAAAAGTTCAACAAACACCCTCACAGCTTGTCTACTCCTAGGTATTTACCCAAGAGAAATAAAAGCGCATTTCCATACAAAGGCTTGCATACAACTTTATTTACAAGAGCTAAAAACTGGAAACAATCCACATTTCCATTTACAGGTAAATGAATGAATAAATTGTAATATATCCAAAAGGATTGCACCATGAATATATGCATTAAAATGGATGAATCTCAAAATAAATGTAGTGAGTGATAAAAAGCCAGAAATATAAGCATATAGACTATATGATTCAATTTACATAAATTTCCAAAGAATACAGTTGTATCTGTACCAACAGAAGGTAGATGAGTTTTGTTTACTGTGTATCAATTATATTTTAATAAAGTTGTAAAAAAAAACCCTACACAATTTATGGAAAATAAATTGTATTTAGGGATAAATTCATAGCCTTAGGTTTATAAAGAAGGGTGTAAAACCTTTGTATAAAAAATTAAATCAAGAACAAAAGTTATCAAAAACTGGAGGAAGAAAAATATGAATTTAAAATAAAAATAAATCACAAGCAACAATCAATAGGATTTTGTAATACAATTCATGAGTCAGCTCTAAACAAATTACAATATGTAAACATTATTACATATAATGAATGGAGACTAAAGTATACAGTAGAGGATATAGGCAGAAGTTTTATAAAATTATAGGAGAATATTATGTACAAGCATATACTAAGAAATTAGAAAAATATTTTTTTAAAGTGAAAAATTGAGTGGTCCCATATCTGAGGAGAAAATCATAAAAGTTATGAAAATATTAAATTAAATAATATAAGCATCTGGGGAGAGAATTCTTATCAGTGAATTCTTTTTAAATTTTAAGATAGAGATAATTGTATGTTATTTTAAAAGTTTCAGAGTTCAGTAGACACATTAAAAAACTAAGCAAAAATTTAATCTCTTAGGCACTAGGCTGGCATTGTTCTAAACTTCTGACATACTCGTATATTAGCTCACTTAATCTTCTAAAACCCTTTTCAGGTAGTTATTATTTGTATTGTATATTACAATCAAGAAAATTAAGACACAGAGAACTTAGGTAACCTGCCTAACATCACCCGGCTAGTAAAGTGGTGAATCTTGGATTCAAACCTATTCAATCTGGCTCTAGAGTCTATACCCTTAATCATCCCACACTAAAAATAGAAAGCTGCTTTAGTTGTTTTTGTGGAAATAGCATTTCATTCCATAATTAATAAAAATTGTGTGGAAAGGAAAATGATATCCAACATCACTTATAAATGTACATGCAAATATCTTAAATAAAATATCATTAACTCAAATCCAACAGTATATTAAAAGGATAACTAAATAAGTAATTTCATTGCTCTCACATCAATAAGAAATGGTTAAATATTTAGAATCAATTATATATTGTATCTTTACATATGTAATCTTCACATTAAATGCCAACAGTATATTAGATAAATTTTACTCATTTCTTATAAAAGCGCTTCAAAAATTAGCAATATATGAAATTTTTTAGCAAGACAGAGAAAATCTATTTCAAATTAATAGCTAACATCATTCTTAACAGTGAAAGATAAAAGATAGCCTATTAAATCTCAAGTGAAGCAAGGATGGGCAGTGTCACTATTATTATTTGATATCATTTAGGAGAATATATGGCAAAGATAATAAGATGTGTAACAGAAATAGGAAGTAGTCCTACCAGACAGGATAAGATTACTGGATAGAATAATTCTTATTTTCAGATGATAAGAGTGCCTACCTAGAAAAGACAAGAGAATAATTTTTAAAGATCATTTTAGAATTAATTAATTCAGAAAAGTTATGGGTATAAAAATATATAGACATCAACAACTTTCTAGTAAATTAGCAACAACCTCTTGGAAAACATAATCGAAGAAATCACTTTAATAATAATAAAATCTGTTAAAAGACCAGGAATAACGTTAGGTTGAAACCTGGAGTGACTCTTTAAAGAACACTACAAAATTAGCAAGACAGAAAAATGAATACGTGGAGAAAAAGATGTCTTTTCCTAAACTTAATTGCAAACTAAACATAATATGAATAAAAAATCCCAATGAAATTTTTTTTTTTTTTTTTTTTTGAGTTGGAGTCTCACTCGATCGCCCAAACTGGAGTGCAGTGGCCGCTTCCGGCCACCGTGCCTCGACCTGCTGGGCTCCGGCGATCCTTCCGCCTCAGCCTTCCAAGTAGCCGGAATTACAGGCATGCGCTACCATGCCCGGCTGATTTTTTGATTTATTGTAGAGATGAGGTCTCGCTGCCCAGGCGGGTCTCGAACCCGCGGGCTCAGGCAATCCACTCACCTCAGCCTCCCAAAGGCGCGGGATTACAGGCTGAGCCACCGAGCCCGGCCCCAATGAAATTTGAAGAGAAAATATAACAAAATGATTCTGAAATATCTGGAAGTGTAAATACATGAAAATGATTTTAAAATGTTGAAAAATTTAATGAGCAAGGTCTCCCCCTTTCCAGATCCTAAAATTATACCAGTTAAAGCAGTGTGGTAGTAACATAAGAATAAATTACAGATCTATGAAACAAAGAATGGGTTCATGTGGATATGAGTGTATGTGTGTGTGTTTTGTGTGTCTATAAAGGCAACACTAAACATTAGTAAGGAAATTTCAGTTTGGCTGGTGCTAATGAAGTGACAAGATTTAAATTTACTCTTTCACCTTAAACACCGACAATTTAGAAGACTTATGAAACAATGGTATTCAGATATTTGTCAATAAGCAGGAAAGGACTGTGATTTCTGAAAAAAAGGAAAAAGAGAGACGAGTCCTATGATTGCCACAGATTACTGTCTACAGGCAGTTTCCATGCCTCAGTCAAGGGAGGGGTAATCCAAAAGGTGGTCTTGCTAAGTCAAAAAGATCAAGACTGGAGTTCAGGAAGAACGAAGAGTCTGGAATTTATGGAACAGTGTCTTGAAAAGGAGAAAACTGCACAAACAGGCAGCTCTGGTTATCTGCTGAGGAGTCAACTCTAGTCTTCTAATGGGCAAGAAAGAATTACCCAACTTTGAGAACAGAGCCACTGGAAAGCAGTAGGCCAAACGATTTTCAGAGCTCATCAAAAGCTGGAAATAATTTGTATTCCCTCCAGATTGAGTTGAAAGACGTCGTGATAGGTGGAGGGAATCGGGAAGAGTCCTCAGGAGGTTATTGTCTTCCTTTGTAGGAAGGTTAAATTCACCATAGGCTAAAGACTATTCTAGATCTGGCTGCAACTGACTCCAAAAGGGGTACAAAAAAATTCAGCACTCAACAAAGTCAAATTCAAAATATCCAGCATCCAATCAAAACTTCACAGGCATGCATACAGGCAAGATATAACACATAGCTAGGAGAAAATTTAATAAATATAAAGAAGCCGAAATGAGAGTGATGATGGAATTAAGAAACAAGAGTATTAAAACAGCTAATGTAAATATGTTAAAGAAGGCAGAGGAAAACATGAACTGATGAGGAAAGAGAAAGCTATTTAAAAGATCAAAAATACACTGTATAAGATTCATAGCAGATTAGACATTGCATAATAAAAGATTAGTGAATACGAAACAGAAAAAAATGATTAATTGAACTTGACCAAAATTCATAATTTTGTCCTTCAAAAGAAATGGTTAAAAAAAATTTAGAAGACAACATACCGACTGGGAGAAAAAAAATCACATATCCAACAAAGAACTTATATCTAGAATACATGAAGAACTTTTAAAACTGAATGTTAAGGAAACCAACAACCCAATTTAAAAAATGAACCAAAGACTTGAAGAGACACTTCACTAAAGATGATATTAGAGCTGGGCGTGGTAGCTCATGCCTATAATCCCAGCACTTTGTGAGGTTGAGGTGAGAGGATTGACTGAGACCACGGGTTTAAGACAGCCTGGGCAACTTGGCAAGACCTCATCTCTACAATAAATCCCCCCCCAAAATTAACTGGGCGTGGTGGTTCATGCCTGCAATTCCAGCTGCTTGGAAGGCAGGTTGAGGCTGCAGTGACCGTGAGCGTGCCACTGCATACCAGACTGGCTGGCAGAGTGAGACTTCAATAAAAAAAAAAGAGGTGATATTCGAGTGGTAAGTAAACACATGAAAAAGAGTTCAACATCATTTGCCATTAAGGAAATGCAAATTGACACCACATGTGCCACCATTACACATCCATTAGAACGGCTAAAAGAAATTTAAAAGAATACCAAGTGCTGGCTAGGATGCAGAGCAACTGGTGAAAATGCAAAATACTACAGCCACTTTGGAAAACCATTTGGGAGTTTTTTATAAAGCTAGACATGTCATATGAAGCAGTAGTCCCATGGCTAGGTATATGCCCAAGAGAAATGAAAACATAAATTCATATAGACTTGTACTCAAATATTCCTAATAACTTCATTAATGGTATTCCAACATTGGGAAGAATCCAAATGTCAATCAATTGGTGAATGGGTAAACAAACATACATTCATGCAATTGACTATTACTCACTAATAAAAGGGTTGATACATGCAACCACATGTATGAATATCAAAAGCATTATTTTAAGTGAAGGAAGACAGACAAGAGAAGTCTGTATGATCTGTTCACATGACATTCTAAAAAAGGCAAAACTATAGTAACAGAAAGCAGATCAGTGGATGCCAGGGGTGTGGGTAGAGGTTTGATTGCAAAGGGGCACATGAAAGGCTTTTGGGATGTTGCAGATGTTTTAAATCATGATTGAGGTGACATTTACATGACTATATATTTGCCAATATTCATCTAATTTTACACTTAGAATTGGTGAATTTTATTCTATGTAAATTAGACCTCATTTAAACTGATTTAAAAAAAATATCAATGAGAGTCTCCTGATGTGATGTCTCAGCAAGGGAACAGCACCTGTGTAGTTTTTCTGACAAAGTATTTAATGATGATATGTTTTCTTTTTTTTTTTGAGTTGGAGTCTCACTCCATCCCCCAGGCTGGAGTGCAGTGACATGCTCACGGCCACCCAGTATCGACCCTCTGGGCTCCGGTGATCCTTCTGCCTCAGCCTTCCAAGTAGCCAGAACTACAGATGCGAGCTACCATGCTAGGCTAATTTTTTGATTTATTGTAGAGAGGAGGTCTCACCATGTTGCTCGGGCTGGTCTCAAACCCACAGGTCCACTCGCCTCGGCCTCCCAAAGTGCTGGGACTACAGGCTGAGTCACCGAGCCCGGCTGAAGATATGTTCTTGAATAAGTTCTCAGTCTAACCAAACTGTGAGACATCCTACATGAAAACTGGCCTGAAATATTAAAAACAAAAACTGTCATTGTAATGAAGGAGAAAAAAAAAAGACTAAAAGACTACAATAACAAAATACAATGTGTAATCTTTGATTGAATTCTGTCTGGAAAAGCGGCATAATTGGTACAATTGAAGAAATTTGCATACAGACTGGTTATTATCCAAGTATTTTGTTTATTTAAGAATGCCCTTGTTTTGAGGAGATACATTCATTGTTTTGAATATTTGAATATTTCTGGGTGAAGTTGAAGTGTCAAAATGCCTGCATCTATTAAGCAGTTTAGGAATATAAAACAAAACAATACAGATAGATGGAAAGATAGTGATGGATCGATCAATTGATCGATCAATAAACAATAGATAAAAAAGAGTTAAAGGAGATGTGCCAAAATATTAACAACTGGCAAAGGATATATGAGTTTTAGGAATATTATTCTTTTAATTTTTCCATAATTTTGAAATTTTTCAAAATAAAAAGTTGGGAAAACCACAAATCTGTATGAATTTAAAGAAGGGAAAAAGGTAGGATCATACATCCATAAATAAAAGCACTGAAAATACATCTTGTTTTCATTTTGTACTTTCATTTTAAATCTTAGTTGTGGAATTTAGAGTAATTATTATTTATTCATTCATTTAGTTTTGAGTCGGATTCTTACTCTGTCACCCAGGCTGAAGGGCAGTGGCACCAGCAGGGCTCGCTGCAGCCTCAACCTCTCGAGTAGCTGGGACTACAGGCACCTGCCACCACACCTGGCTTTTTAAAAAATTTTGGAATTTTTTTGTGAAAACAGGATCTTTCTATGTTGCCCAGGTTGGTCTCAAACTCCTAGGATAAAGCAATCCTCCTGCCTCAGCCTCCCAAAGTGCTGGTATTATAGGCGTGAGCTGACATGCCCAGATAGAGTAATTATTTTAGAAGACAACTTTTTAGTTGAAAAGAAATAATTATACATGCCTATCACAGAGATCGGAAGAGAAAGGCTATGATGTAAGTTACAAATTTAATCTTCTAAACGATTTTTATAATTTAGATGTTTGATGCTGAGAAAGTTGACCGTTCAAACACGACTGAATTTTTCCACAACCTTTTCATATTATATAGACATTACGTAAAAAACTTGTTTTGAACCAATGTCCAATATGCATGTCTAAGTACTCACTGATGCATTTCAAATAAATGCTGGATATTATTTTTTAAAAAGTTGGTAAATAACAAGTATTAGATTGATCTTGGTTTAAGATTTTAAGATAGCTTATTGCATGTTTGAAATGAAAATTTTAAAAAATGATGCATATTCAGTCACATTGTTCTCACTAGAAATATTAATAAACATTTAGAGAGCAAAAGTATCTTTGTAATATTAGCAAATAAAACAAGAATTTTAGGCCAGAAACTGTGTGGTTCATACCTGTACTCTCAGCACTTTGGGAGGTAGAGGAGAGAGGATTTGTGTGATCCCAGGAATTTGAGACCTGCCTAAGCAACATAACGAGACCTCGTTTCTACAAAAAGTCAAAAAATTAGTCAGCGTGGTGGTGCACATCTGTAGTTCCAGTTCTTTGGGAGGCTGAGGCGGAAGGATTGCCTGAGCCAGGAGATCGAGACTGAGGTGAGCCATGATTGTGCCACACTGTACTCCAGCCTGGGCAGCAGAGTGAGACTCTGACTCAAAAAAAACCAAAACCAAAAAAAAATCAACCTAAAACAAAACAAAAACACACAAAAAACCTCCAAAAATTATAAAATAAGAAATTTAAATGTAAACACATTCAGTGGGGGAAAACACACATTACTCAATACATTGAATAGGAACACAACTATTCAGAAAATAAACCTATATAAGCCGCCTGAATATTAATTATAAAAAATTCATGGTCAAAATTCAAGCCATCAAAATTGAACATTTGTTGACTAAGTATACTCTAATGAAAAAAACCATTGCAAGTATAAAGGAAATAGCAGGCAACAGAAAACAATTTAATAATGAAATTAAAACTTCAGAACATCAAAAACATAAAATTAGCAAATATTTTAAACAAATAAGACAAATGATGGATTATCATGTAAAAATTATATCATACACACTTGATAAAAAATATTCTATGGCTAATGAAAAATAAGTAAAAACAGACACAGAACAGAGAAAAATGGTCAACAAGCTTAAAATTGTACTTAACATTAAGTGTAATCAAAGGAAAGTGAGTAAAATACTATAATAAGGTCCAGTTTTCATGAAATCGATGCAATGAACTTTAAAAAGTAGTAATTTATTGCTGAGGAAAATGGGGGAATCTGTACCCTCTCTTACTTCTGGTGGGAATGGAAATTGGTACAACCTTTATGAATAGCAATTGGGGAACATCTATTTAGAATCTTAAAATATCCATCCCCTAGCCAGGCAATCTAAGGAAATAATCAGAGATGCTGACCAAGATTTATGCTCTAAATTAATCTTTGTAACATTATGTAAAATAGTGAAGATATGGAAATAGCAGAAATGTCCTACAATTAGAGGCTGGTTAAATCCATTTAAATACATACAAGGAAGCAATTTGATGCAGCCATTAAGAAGGTGCTTATGAAGCATTTTGCAATGACATGAGGAATTACTTAAGATACAAACACTAAGGGGAAAGAGAGAGTTCAAAATTCTATATCAAGAAAATTTCAACTATTTAAAAATATGAGCTGAGAAAAGGGCTCGTAGGAAATAGTTCAAAATATTCATAGTAGGTATCTCTGAGTAATAGGATTTTACCTGATTTTCATTTTCCCTTTACACTTTCATACATTTTCTTCAGAATATATGTTTTACCTATATTTGGAACATTGAGAACATTATTAATATGAATGAGGTGCGGTCTCGACTGGGGAAGGGAAGACCTGTACTTAAATCTTGATGTTGGGTCATCAAGCTGATCCTGGGATCGGCTTGTCCAACTTGCCCCGTTCAGGATTTCCTCCTGTGATACTTCTGTCCAATGTCCCTCATCTGCAGCAACACTTCCAGCACAGAGATGAGTGCACAGGTAATTTGAGGTAACCCATTTACTATAGAGATGATTCTTTATTTTGAGTTGGAGTCTCACTCTTGTCGCCCAGGCTGGAGTGCAGTGGCACGCTCACAGCCACCGCAGCCTCGACCTGCCAGGCTTAGGCGATCCTTCCGCCTCAGCCTTCCAAGTAGCTGGAACTACAGATGCATGCCACCACACCCGGGTAGTTTTTGTGATTTAGTGTAGCAGTGAGGTCTCAGCAAGTTGCCCAGGCTGGTCTCAAACCCCTGGGCTCAAAATTTTTGAGGAAATAGCATAGGTCTTGGAGTCAGTTTTGGTTCTACCACTTATTTAGATGACAAGGAATTTTTTTCTTTGTGAGGTTTCTCTTTAAGAAATGGATAATTATAGGAACCATCTTACAGGTTTTTGAGGCAAGTAGAATAAATAAAGGTATATCAAAGTGCTGGAATTACAGGCTGAGGCACTGAGCCCAGCCGAGATGATTCTTATTATTTGGAAGTTTTCTTTTCTTTTCTTTTCTTTTCGAGTTGGAGTCTCAGCCACCGCAGCCTCGACCTGCTGGGCTCCGGCGATCCTTCCGCCTCAGCCTTCCAAGTAGCTGAAACTAGAGGCGCGCGCTACCACGCCCGGCTAATTTTTTGATTTATTGTAGAGATGAGGTCTTGCCAAGTTGCCCAGGCGGGGCTCGAACCCGTGGGCTCAGGCAATCCACTCCCCTCAGCCTCCCAAAGGCGCGGGATTACAGGCTGAGCCACTGAGCCTGTCTGTAAGTCCTTTTCTATTGAGCTGAAACTGAAGTCTTTTTTTTTTTTAAATGTATTTTAAAGATGTGGGGTACAATTCAGGGTTAGGTATACAAATGTTCATTATGCAGGTACCCTCATTGATGAAGTGTGCCCCTTCTCCTCTGGCAGATTCCCACTCCTGCCAATCCCGCCTCCCCCTAACCCCCATGGCAGTTTCCCGCTGCTGCCAATCCTTTTCTTATAGTATTACGATTATTGTTCAAGGTCCACATATGAGTGAGAACACATGATACTCAGTTCTTTGTTTCTGTGACAGATCACTCAGTATTACAGACTCTAAGTCCATCCAAGTTGATGTGATATTCATAATTTGTCCTTCTTTATGGCTGTGAAATATTCCATCATATGTATGTACCACATTTTTAAAAATTCAGTCCTCTTTTGATGGGAAGCATGGTCGGTTCCATGTTTTTGCTATTGTGAACAATGCAGCAATAAACATATGTGTGCAGGTTCTTTTTCATAGAGTGATTTGAGTTCTTCTGGGTATATTCCCAGTAAAATCTTCTAAATGTAATATAGCTTCCCCTCACTGCTCTTGGGCCAGCAAAGCGTGAATGTATTTCTTACCTTTAATAGCCAAAGAACATATAAGTCCCCACCTCAACTACTCTTCTTGTTTCATAGTCACTCTAGCCCTGCTACTCAAAGCGTGCTCTGTAGACCAACAGCATCAACAACCTCCCAGGAGCTTGTAGGAATGTAGGCTCTCAGGCTCCACCCAAGACTTTCTGCATGGAATCTGCATTTCAACAAAATTTCAACAAAATCCTCAGATGGTTTATGTGCACATTAGAATTTAAGAAATCCTGGCAGTGAGGAGGACGCATTCTCATTTGCCAGCATTTTTTCATTTGATGAGTGCTCTACAGACAGAAAAATCTTCCAATATTCTGTGGTATACAAGGCTATTGTTAGAGCTTCTGATCTGTCCATTCGTCATGAAAACCAATATTTATGGAACTTATTGCTTTATGCAAGCCACTGTTGTCAGGCACTGTTAAGTGGAATACAAGTGTGAAAAAATTAAACCACCACAAAAGTCTAAGAGTTTCAGTCCTCAGTGGAAGAGTTGTCATAAGACATGTCATAAATTGGCAAAAGGATTATATAGACAATGAGGCTCAGAGGAGAAAGAGATCATCTGAGAACAGGGTGATTACAGAGGAGTGGACCTGTATCTGGGCTTGTAAGGATTAAATGCTCGTGGTGGGGCAAAGCCGTGGACAGCTCACCCCTGGATATGATCTCGGTGGGTTTGAGAGGCCATGAGTTCTCAAACAGGAGCATCGGCATGACTGGGAGGGTTTGTTAAAACATGAATCGCTGAGTTTTTGAGATTTGAGTTTCTCATCCAGTAGGTCTGGAGTGAGGCCTGGGAAAGTACATTGCTAACAAGTTCTTAAGTGCTGCTGATACTGCTGGTCTGGGGAATCACATTTGGAGAACCACTGATTTTGAGGAAATAGCATAGGTCTTGGAGCCAGTTTTGGTTCTACCACTTATTTAGGTGACAAGGAATTTTTTTCTTTGTGAGGTTTCTCTTTAAGAAATGGATAATTATAGGAACCATCTTACAGGCTTTTGAGGCAAGTAGAATAAATAAAGGTATATGAAAGCCCCCTACTACCCTACTACACTGCCTGGTACATTGCTTGTGCTCCATAGTTTAACTTAGCGTCCACCCCTGTGAGAAATGAACTCACCTTTCCAAAATCAAAGGATAGACACAGGGAGACGTGGAGTGCAGCAGAAGTGACTTTAATGGTGGTCTTGTAAGATCGGGCATCTGGTGGGCAGGCACACCAAAGCAGGAAGAATCAGCACTTTTATTCGTAAAATGCACGTACTTCTCCTGGCTCCTCAGTGGAGGAATACTTGCAGGAGTTACAGGCTTTGCCGTAGGATGCCTATATGTTACATGTTGATTGGTTTTACAGAATTATCTCATTTACATGTCCCATTTGCCAGTTGGCTTACAGGATTACTATCCTGATTGGATTCTGCCAAAAGTTTAAAAATGTAGCCCACCAATGTAAAAAGCCCATGAAAAGGAAGCACAGAGAAGTAGGAAGTTACTCAGCAAAGGCGTTTAAACATGGCTCAGGGTTCATTTTGAAAATTAATCATTCTATTTCTTATACCCCCTCCCCACCGAGATTCCACTTGACAGCTTTAGTTGCAACATCTTTGGGAGTGAATAGATGCTTTCCTCGGTGTGAAGGTCACTTGAGAGTAGGCACAGGGCTCTTTTGGAGAGCCTGGGATGAGCCTTCCAAATTATTGGCCCCTACCGAATAGTGTCTTTTGTGGGGCTGTGTTGGTCCATCTTTTATTCTGATGACAATTCATATTGCCTGGCAGTGAGACCAGCACAATTCCAGGTATACTACCTAAAGAGATGGTTTGAGAAATGAAATTTAAAATTTACATTCTACCAGTGAAAGATAAAACTCTATTTCTAATTTATCAGGACTGAGAATCCTAAGGTGACTTCCTTAAACTTACTTTCTTAAATTTTAAGTTATTTTTTAGAGATGGGGTCTTGCTATATTGCCCAGGCTGAACTTGAACTTCTGGACTCAAGCAATCTGCCTGGCTCAGCCTCCTGAGTAGCCAGGACTACAGGCATGAGTCACCATACTCTGCTGACATTTTGTTATCAAGAAATTCAAGCAAGCCTATGTATTTGGAAGGCCATGGAAATGGACCTTTCGCCTTTCTCTGTCTAATAGGGATCTTCTAATTTAAACACCATGAACAAAATGACTTGACAACTGAATATATTCCCGCATCACATCTTTGGGAACTTTTATAAACCTTAAAACATTGAGGGATCCCTCAGGTGCTTTTCTGCATTTCACTTTTAGTGTTCACAGTAACAGAATCCATTAAAATAGACCTTTCTATGTGATACCCAGACTGAAATGGAAAACTGACTGATTCTCCTTGTGCCACCATTAGTCCTTGAATCCTTCCTGGGAATTTATTCGATTATAACTAGTAGCTAATTAATCACACAGCAAACTATTGAATAGTAAGACACAGAACAAGTCCATTTTGGTTGACATGGAGGAAATAAATGGAGCGGGAATCATTGTTAAGTTGAGTTTGGTACATTTAGGGGGCCATCTTCAGGATGGCGGGTACCAAGGGAAGGCCATCAAGCAGGGGAGTGAGCTAAAAAGGAGGACAAAGTTTTCCCACTCTGCAGTTTCATTTGAGATTCAAAACTAGACTTAGGGCCTGTTCTTGTTTATTTACTCTCTCAATAACTGAACTTTAACAGGGAAAACATGTCACCTCCTAGATTATGTGTCTTTACTGGCTCCACTGGTTGCCTTCTGGATCAAATTTAATCTGCCTATTTCAAGAGCAGCCAGTATTCCTTCTCTCCAGTGGTACATTGTATAAATAGCCATCATGGGCAATTAGTGTCTCTGATTTTCTTCTTTCTAAATAATGTGGCTGAGGGTTGTTTAATATATTTCAGTTTTTCTCTCCTCAAATTATGTCAAGTAAATTATGTTTTCTTATGCCTTGCAAAGTTCATGCATATATTACTTCAACCATGATTAAAAAGGATAAGGCAATTTTTTTTGAAAGGATATGAACCAGCCACTCACTAACGTTTTATGACCATAAGACTGTTTTTGTCAGAAATTTTCTTAGGAAAAAAAATTCTATTTTTTAAAGTGACGACATTTTAATTTTTGTGCAGTGAATATTAAGTTACTGTATGACATTAAATGGGAATTTTCTGTTGCTTATTATTCTTGTCTTTCTTGCCCACCCACACAACCAATGTCACACACATTTGCTGCCCTGGATCACTTTAAGAGAGTCATAAATCTGCACTGTCATAGCCCCAATAGTAGAACAAAAATTCTGTCTGGAAATCAAGGGAGAGCGCACTCTCAACTTGTTGGTGGTCTTAGCATTCCATACTACCGGGTTCTCAAAGAGTTAAGAATTTCTTAGGCTAAATGACTGAGGCAAAGACTAACTGAGCAGGAGGGGAGGGGCAGACATTCACCTAAGAGTACGGCCACCAGAGTACATTCACCAGAGTACAGTCACAGTGACCTCATCCATGAGTTTGCTAAGATATCTAGGAACAAGCTCAGCAGTGATGCGCAGGCCCTTTTTTTCCAGTCCACGCTCGTTCAGACTTCTCCTTTGGGCAGTATGATGCTCTAATTTCATTATTTTCTCCTACATCTTACTATATTCTATTTCACAATCACTGCAGGGCCGGGGCTGCCACTGGCCTAAAGAAGATAAAAGGAGCCGGGCTCGGTGGCTCAGCCTGTAATCCCGCGCCTTTGGGAGGCTGAGGTGAGCGGATTGCCTGAGCCCGTGGGTTCAAGACCCACCTGGGCAACTTGGCGAGACCTCATATCTACATATCTACAATAAATCAAAAAATTAGCCGGGTGTGTAGCGTGCACCTGTAGTTCCGGCTACTTGGAAGGCTGAGGCGGAAGGATCGCCGGAGCCCAGCAGGTCGAGGCTGCGGTGGCCGGGAGCGGCCACTGCACTCCAGTCTGGGTGGCAGAGTGAGACTCCAACTCAAAAAAAAAAAAAAAAAAAAGGAAGATAAAAGGGCTCAAATTTTGTCCCAAATTGGTGATCTCCAAAGACCATGCCTGCAGACACCTCAGCTGCATTGTCAGCATCCCAAGCCACCACCTACGCTGGTGCCCATAGGCCTCTTGGGGCTGCTGTTTCTACTCACTGTCTGCTCCCCAGGTTCCTTAACTTTATCTGATCACAGAAACTTCAGTTGAGCCAAAGATAATCCAGGCTTTTTCCAACCTAAACCCCAAAGAATCAGCTCAGCCCAGTCCAAAACTCTGTCCTCCAGAGAGCTAGAGTAGAAGAAGGCAAGCTAAGGCCCATCGGTGCAGAAGAGCATCTGTGAGGAAGAGTTGAGTATGAAGAGAATGGGTGGAACTGGTGGAGCAGAAGCTGTTGGTGCCCATCAAAGAAACCTCTGCTCTCACCCGTCCAAGGCACCCTGGCCTGATGACTTCCTACTTCAAGTGCATGGAACTCTATCTGAGGGCTTTCTCTGGCCACCAGAGTAAGCTAGACTTGTACACAGGGCATGCCAGAAATAGTGGGTAATTAAAGGGTCTAGAAATAGCCCTTAACCAGTGACTGGAAGAAGCTGGTGGATAGTACCCCAGCCTCCTTACTTCCTCAGGCAGGAAAACTGTGAGATGTGCTCTACATAGTCTCCAGAGATCCCCAGTGAGATCTTTGAACCAGTTTGTGTCTCAGTTGTCTCCCTTACTGCCGCTCAAACTATTGCTTCCTGGCACTGCTCTTCAGAACCCTGTCCCAGGGTTTGCTTCTGAGGGGACCCAATCCAAGAGCTAGAACATGGGATGTATGAGGTTGTGGCTGCACACATCAACTGGGACCATGTTGTGGAGGTCCTAAGTGCCATGCTGAGGTAAGATTTTATTCCGTGGTGACTGGGTGGTGAATATTTCACTAGACTCCTATGTTAGAGAGTCACTCAGAAAACAGAATCATTTGGGAACTTTTTAGTGACTCACATTCTTGCCTCTACCTCAGACCTCCTAAATCAGACAATCTGGAGGTGGGGCCCAGAAACCTGAGTTTTTTTGTTTTTCGTTTTTTATGAGTTGGAGTCTCACTCTGTTGCCCAGGCTGGAGTGCAGTGGCATGTTCACGGCCACCCCAGCGTCAACGTGCTGGGCTCAGGTGATCCGTCTTCCTCAGCCTTCCAGGTAGCCATAACTACAGGTACACGCTATCACACCTGGCTAATTTCTTGATTTATTGCAGAGATGAAGTCTCACCAAGTTGCCCAGGCTGTTCTCGAACCCGCGGGCTCAGGCAATCCTCTTGCCTTGGCCTCCCAAAGTGCTGGGATTACAGGTTGAGCCACCGCGTCTGGCCTGAAACCTGGGTTTTAACAAGCCCTCTAGGTGATTCTGATGACCCTAGAGTTGTAGAACGGCTGGATTAGAGAGTAGAAGAGGAGAAGCTGGCAGCCTGGAGACCAGTTGCCAGGCTATAATAAGATCCCTGGCAAGAAACTGTAAGAGCTTGAGCTATCAGTTTTAATTCCCATTCCCTCGATTCTTTTTGTCTTGGACTGTGTTCTGCATGCTGAGTGTACTTAACAAATATTTTGGCTTGATGTCTCCCATCCCATTATCAAATGGGAGCAGTAAGGAGAGGGCCAGGGATGAGGAGAGACGTGGCGAGGAAGAAACTGTATGCTGAAGTGACTTAGCTCTTATGAGGTTCAGCCACCACCGACCACATGGCATTTAGCGCATTATCCCTTTCTCAATCTTCCCTAAAGCAGTTGGAGCACTGGTCAAATATGATGCCTTCTTTTGAACAAACAGCAGCTACTGTCTCTTCAGAAATTAAGATCCCATGGCCTACGTGTATGGAGTCTGAGAAGTATTGTAAATCTGATAATGACATCTCCATAAAGTGGGCAATAAAAGCTTTTTAACAGAAATTACTTCATGAGAAAGGGAATATTGTATGTGTGTGCTGGGGGAAGGATACTGTTTGGGAAGATGAATAGGAGGTCTCCTGCTAAGTGGCAAACCCCAATTAGTTTGTGTCCATTTGAGACCTAATCCATATATTTGTTTAGAGGAACGTTGCTGCCTTTATTAGAGTTCCACTTATTTGCTGTGTAAAAAAAAAGCAAACCCTTGAAGCCAAGTGTGATGGCATACACCTGTAGTCCCAGCTATTTGGGAGGCCAAGGCGGGAGGATTGCTTGAGCCCAGGAGTTCAAGGCTGCAGTGATCCATGATCTACTGCACTCTAGCCTGTGCAACAGAGCAAGATCTTGTCTCAAAAAAAAAAAAAAAAAGCCTTAAAACCTAGTGGACACAGAACATCCATCATACCAGAATCCTTCCTGTGGCCCCTTCATAGCCACACCCCTTTCCCCAAACTGTTCCCCACCCCTCAGCCCTGGCAACCACCGCCAATCCATATTATTATTTGCTGTTGCTTGACAACCTTTTCTTTTTTATTTTCGAGTCAACTTGACCAGGGTCTTTGTAAGTCATGAGTTTCAGAACCCCATAATTATGTCCTGCAACCTTGTCCAGTGGCATCCCAGACTCTCAGTGTCTGCTTGTGGGTCTGTGGGAACTCAAAGTCCCCCAACAGTCCCCAGGGATGGGGTGGGTGAGGGAGACGTGGTTGGCAATGGTCCATCCCACAGGGACACCAGCTCCGGGAACAACAAGGTCTTTGACTGGGACCTTCACAGGAAACCGGACGACATTCTCTGGGCCAAAAGGAGCAATTGGAAAGGTAGTTTTGTGGGTTGGCTTCCAAGCCGGAGTTGAAACTAGGCTGTAGCAAGTCTGAAAGAAACCTGGCAGAGGAGGAAAAGGCTCTCCCTGTGCCAGCAACTGCATACACCCGCGACCAATCAAACAGAGCTGGTGTGGTGAGGAAATATTTCTGACTGGCAAAGATGGTTCCATAGTCCAGTGATTTACCGTAAGTGATGACAGCCAATGTCTTGCTTGGTGGAATGGGGCTTGTTGAAGGAGAGATTGTCTGGAGTGATTGCTATATTATTTATCTTTGAGCAGGAAAAAAGTATGCCTTTTCAAGAGGAACTGAAGAGGGGAAAACTTTTGTGATCGCAAAATCTTAAAAGGGTATTGTATGCCCTTTTTAATCAGCCGGATTGAGTTATTGCTTGACCTATGTCATATAAAATTAATATAAAAATAAAGATGTACATGCACAAGAATTTACTAGGCATATGAATTTTTTTTTTATAAACAAAGAAATAATTAGCTTGAAGAGTAAGCTATGGTTGGCTACACCAAGGGACTTTTCAAGTCAACCAGGGTTGCTTTGTAGATTAAATACAAAGCTGTTGTAAAATGAGAAAGCACAAAATCTCGTGTCAGAGGAAAAGACTAATGGGACCAGTGTCAGCCCTAGGCCAGAGAGAACAAATCCACAGGGCCAACTGGGCCCCTTAAAAGCTCCCATAGCAGAGGGGCCTCTTGTCATGTCCATTTCTCTCCACTGAGTCCTTGGCTTTTGTAGCAATGTTTCTGGTTGTCATAACAACCAGCTGTGAAATGATTGATCTCGATACTAAAGGGCCTACTCAGTTCAGTCATTAAAAACTAACATAGGTTTTAGTAATTTCTGTGAGTTTCATGATTGATGTGAACAAATCTGGCAGTAACTGGGTGGACTGCTTAGTGATCAACCTGAAGATGATAAAAAACAAGAGAAACAAAAACAAAAAACCAGGGAAAGGGCCTCAGACATTGGCGTGTCCAACTTCTTCTTTGTCCAGATCATAGGCCCTGAGGGAGAAGTAACACCCACGTCACCTGGCTAGTGTGTGGTGGATCCAGGGTGAGATTCCTAGGCCAGAATTCTCCACCTCTCTCTACCATCTGGTTAACCCACAGTACCTATTCTTTATTCACAGAAATAAAATAAAGCAATTTTTAAAAAATTCTGCTTCTTTCCAACAAAAGTTAATTCCCCGAAGACATATCTTAATTAAGCTAGCATAAGAAAAATAGCAGCAATAACTATAAAAATGATGCAAGATAAATACGGGCATTCTTTGCCCTTTAATTTATTATGACTTTAAAAGGGTTGCTAAAGCTTGCCTTGCTTCTGTGAAACATGGTGCATTTTTGCAATTCCCTTCAGTTATAAATTAATACAGGCCATTAGGGATGAGGCTAATGGTGGATGAAGACTTTCTCGTGGGGAATACACAACACCTGAGAAAATGAACGACTGTGGTGAATGGACCCCCAACCAGTCCTACAAATGACACAACTTTTCACAAAATTAGTCCCCAGAGAGGCATATTAATTTCCAGTAAATAAAGCTGGCCACTTTTTTTTCTTTCCTCTGAAAGCATATTCTGCAAGTCAGTCTACCCAGAGGACGTTTGCTGTAGGCATCAAGGAGCTGCGATAGGCTGATCTTAAGCCAACCTGCATGAATACTCTTTTGCGGACACTTGGCTCTTCCGTCTTAGAAAGTTCAAGTTCGCCGGGCTCGGTGGTTCAGCCTGTAATCCCTCGCCTTTGGGAGGCCGAGGTGAGTGGATTGCCTGAGCCCACGGGTTCGAGACCCGCCTGGGCAGCGAGACCTCATCTCTACAATAAATCAAAAAATCAGCCGGGCGTGGTGGTGCATGCCTGTAATTCCGGCTACTCGGAAGGCTGAGGCGGAAGGATCGCCGGAGCCCAGCAGGTCGAGGCTGCGGTGGCCGGGAGCCGCCCCTGCACTCCAGTCTGGGCGACAGAGTGAGACTCCGACTCAAAAAAAAAAAAAAAAAAAAAGAAAGTTCAAGTTCACATTGTGTGCTAATGAGAAGAAAAGTCCATGTCTTTGCCGGCTGGTTAGCCATTATCAGCATACCCAAAGGTTTCCCCTTCAGAAATGTAGAAAAGCCTCAGAATCGAATTCCCAGTGTAACAAAGTGAAATCTAGGGAGCTTTAGGAAAAGCAGTGATTGGATGAAACAACGTATCAGCCCCCCCCCCCCCCCCGCAGAGGGCTGAGGGAGTTTTGGGGAAGCTTGAGATAAAAGTCTAACCTTGTGCCCCTATAGATTTCTGGTTAGAAATGTAGCCACTTTAAAACTGAAAAAGGAAGCGTGAGTCTTAGACTCACAATGGCCTTCTGAACTCAGAAAAGTAAGGAGGTATATCTGAGGACTGAAGAAGTGTGCTGTTCTCCCACGGACAGCATCTCTAGGCGAGTTACAGCTGATTTCAAAGCTGCTCCCCACCCCCGACACTATCACCGGTGTGGGTGTCACTGTTCCTTAGGACCTTAGTTCAGGAGACTTAAATGTCCGATCTTGCCTTTCCTTGCCCTGGAAAAATAGGCATAGCCTTTACTCGTGTAAAGGATAATAATAAAACCCCATAATAAATTAATGCAGAAGGATGAGCGTGCATCTGGCGTTAGGGATTCTGATTTATTGCCGCAGCCCTGGGCTCCCAAACACCCACAGCTGCCTGCTAGTACACACACACGGTCAAAGAGAAGCGATAAATGATTGGAAGTGGATGGGCCTTTGGAGATGGATAGACAGCTGTGGGCATCACATCACACAGAATTATCTCCTGTGCTGCCCAGAGTCTCCGTGCAAGCATGAAGGGAACCGCCATTTGAAATATCTTCCAGTGAGTGGAAGGTTAGTTACATTTTTCTCACTTTATTTCAGTTAGGGAATAATTGGCCGGGTAATCAACTCATGATAAATCACAGTAATAGCCCAGTGTACCCATGCTCAGTCCAATCCAGAGGTGAGGCTGATGTAGAACAGAAACAAAACATTAAATTGATTTACTATAAATTAATTTTTCCCTAAAAAATGGCAATGCCTCCCTGAAGGAATCTCTCTTTTCTCAGAACAACTGTGACACAGCTTTCAAAAAATGGAACTGGGACATAAGTAAGCTGGCAAGACACCATTTGTGACCGTGAGAAACATAAGCCTGATATCTTTTGGGTATAATTCAATATGGAGTGTGGTTATCACTAAGTGGGAAGAAGAACAGGTTAAAAAAAAAGGAGACTATTCGTTCAAATTCATTGCAGTTTTTGCATTTGGACATGCAGGAAATTGGCTATTATAGGAACAATAGTTGAAATAGGAAACAACCTTAACTGATTGTTGATTTCCTCATATTAACTGAGAGGATATAATATATGGAATTTAATATGCCCATGAACACGACTGCTAAATTTCACAGTTTTCTGTGTTCCCAGTGTCTTTTCCAGTACCAAGCACATAGGAGATCTTGATGAATGTGTTGAATGAATGGGCCCTTGAGTTGAAAGAGAGAGCTCAGAGATCACCCACCCAAGGTCCTGTCTTCCTATTTAGAGGAGAGACCAAGGTGTGTGTGTGTTGGGGGGGAGGGGCAGGGGGATGGATGGGAAGGAGAAAGTGGTTTGTAGACTTTGTCAAAACCACCCAAGTGGTGAGAGGCAAAAACAAGACCAGAACTACCTGGTCCTCTGGTTCCATGCTCTTTCTACCGCCTCATAATGCCTTAGCCACCAAGTTCTTCCAAACTCGCTTGCTTTAGCTTTGCTGAAATTAATTTTCTATTACTTTACCTACTTTATGTCGCCTGTTCCATTGCTATCGCAAATTTAATAGTTTGTAATTGTCAATATCAAAACAAGATTTGAGTTTGCCTGGATAAAAGATGCATAACAAGAATCTTCTCTTTCAGACATTCTCTGTGAAACAGTTCAGATATGCTAAATATTCCTGATGACCAGCTACCTGCAAATCAGACACCACAGCAGTGTGTTTCTTTTTGACATGTTATACTTTATACTCTGTTTGAGAAAATACTTCCGATGCCATTCAAGCACTTGTGGAACCCATTGACATGCTTCAGGCAGTAGGGAACAGAAAGGAACACGAAGGCATAACCCTGACCTTCAAGCCACTTATCTATAAGATCAGACTAGCATACATTAAACCATGTATGGTGCAACAGAAAAAAGGAGAAAGGACCACTGTCTGATGAACTCAAGGGGTTTTATATTTATTATCTTATTCATTCCTCACAATAGTGCAGATAAGGTAGTTAAGTCTGTCTTGGTTTTAAAGGTAATAAAATAGAGGATCAGAGAGGTTAAGTAGTTTCCCTAAGTTCATGTAACTTGGCAGCACAGGCCACATGAGTCAGGGGACCCCAGAGGGTAGGAAGGTCCCAGAAAAGTTTTCAGAGAACAGCTGGGATCCAAGTTGGTTCACGATGTGGATAAGCAGAGGAAAGCATACCAGGCAAAAAACCAAAATGGACAAAGGTAGAAATGAGGACCACTCAGGAACTTCATAATGCTTTCTATTTCTCAAGCGCACGCTGAGCTGTTCTCTATACCATCTTACTTAACTCCCTCACCACCATAGGAACTGTTCAAAGGTAACTTTTCAGTCTTTGTATTCCTCATTGACAGCGTTTGACCCAGTGAATCTTTCCTCAGCATCCCTTGAAACACTCTTCTTGGCATCCAAGACACCTGACCCTTTGAGTTTTCATCCTATCTCTACTCATTCCTTCTTACTCTGCTTCTAATTATTGGAGTACTCCTACTCCAGGCCTTAGTTTTGGGGCCTCTTCTCTTTTTTGTCTAAACCCATTTATTTGGTGGTGATCTCATTAAAGATAAATGGGTTTCCGTATCATAAAAGTTCAATCGAAATGACTGATATATCACAAATATCATACACACAGGCACACACACTCACACACATGCACAAAACTCCCAGAACTTCCAAGGCCAGGCAAGATAGAGTAAGCCTACTTAGTCTATCTCTCCCACTAATTATGTCTGGAAGCTCTGGACAGAACACACAAAACTACCTGAGGACAATGAAACGTAAACAGTAGCAGGTGGATAGGGGAGAGAAGTCAAAACTTGGAAGAGCTAGTACCAGTGAGATTACTGTTTCTTTTCATTCTCTTGTGTTTCTTGACTTGATGTGAGGGTGGCCTGGTGGCCTGAGTCACAGAATTTTGAGGTGGGGGTGGGCACCCAAAATGCCAATAAAATCCCACTCTTTCTGGTCAGAGGACTAGGGAAAGACACCCCTGAGAGTCAGAAGGTTTAAGATCCACTTTTTTTTTTTTCTCTCCTGGCTTTGTCCTGAGGCTAGCCCCAGTTACAAATCTGCACCACTATAGTGACAGTGTCAGTAGTGGTTCAGGCACCTAAAATTTGTTTCTTTTACTAAAAAAACTGGGAAAAGGGTCCCTGTGTGTGAAGAGTGTGTGAGGAATCCTTATCTTTTTTTTTTTTTTTTTTGCTGCTTTACCCCGAGGATGGCTCCAGTGATGCAGAACTGTATGACAGCGCCATTGGGGAGAAGGGTAAAACTCTGAAGAAAATCTATTTTTCTGGTCAAAGGTATTGGGAAAGAGGAATCCTGCAAGCCAGAGAATGTGGAGAAGACCTCAGAAAGGAGAGAGCTGGAAAAGGGAATCTTCCTAATTCTGTGTATGAACTGACACAAGTTTGGGGTTCTTCACAAGCCAGTGGTCCATGAGCAACACAGACCTAAAGAAACATGGTAAACTCTGAGAACTGAACTATGGTAGGAGTGGTTAACTCCAAAATTCCATACAAACTTCTGAGTCCTGTGTAGACTGGGACCATGAAAACAATGGCATTCAATCTTGAAATGACATTTGAACCACTCCCCACAGATTGTGAGACAAAACTTGTGGTCTTAACTATGTTGATTTCCTGCTAAAAATAATAACAAAACCTAATGATAGTCTCAAGAGGATTTTAATAAGACCCAATCTCACAACATGATAGTCAATATGCTCAGAATGTAATCTTAAATTATTCAACACACAAGGAAAGGACCCGTTCTCAAGGGAAAGGACAATAAATAGATGCCAAGACTGTGATAATCTAGATGTTGAGATTAGCAGACTTTAAAGTAACTATCATAACCATGGTCCATGAAGTAAGGGTGAATATTTTTGAAACGAATGGAAAAACAGAAACTTTTGAGAGAAAAATAGAAACTATGAAAAAAGAACCAAACGGAAATTTCAAAACTCAAAAATATATCTCGAGTAAAAAATATCACTGGATGAGTTCAACAGCAGAATGGAGATGATAGAGAAAAAAACTGAGTGCACTTGAAAATAGACCAATAGAAATTATCCAATCTGAAGAACTAACAGAAAAGAGGTTTTTTTGTTTTGTTTTGTTTTTTTGGAAGAAAGCAGAGATGGAACAAAAAGAATAGAACATCGACAAGTGGTGCCAGAATAATTAGATGCCTGCTATGGTCAGAATGTTTGTGTCCTCTCCAAATTCATATGTTGAAACCTAACCTCCAAGGTGATAGCATTAGAAGAGGAGGCCTTTAGGGAGGTGATCAGGTAATGAGGAGCTGTGATGAATGGGATTAGTGCCCTCATAAATGAGGTCTCAGAGAGCTAACTTGTCTCTCCCACCATGTGTGGACACAGTGAGAAGGCACCTATGAAGAATGGGACCAAGCCGGGCTCGGTGACTCAGCCTGTAATCCTGTGCCTTGGGAGGCTGAGGTGAGTGGATTGCCTGAGCCCGCGGGTTTGAGACTCGCCTGGGCAACTTGGCGAGACCTCATCTCTACAATAAATCAAAAAATCAACCGGGCGTGGTAGCGCGCGCCTGTAGTCCCGGCTATGCGAAAGGCTGAGGCGGAAGGATCGCCGGAGCCCAGCAGGTCGAGGCTGCGGTGGCCGGGAGCGGCCCCTGCACTCCAGTCTGGGCGACAGAGTGAGACTCGAACTCAAAAACAAAGAATAGGACCTTACCAGACACATAGTCGGCCAGTGCCTTGATCTTGGACTTCCCAGCTTTCAGAGCTACGAGAAATACATTTCTGTTGTTTATAAACCATTCAGCTTATGATATTTTGTTATAGCCACCTGGATGGACTAAGACCGTAACCGTATGCAAAAAAGTACCCTGATTATACCTAAAGCCTTATACAAAAATTAACTTAAAATGATTCATTGACTTAGATGAAGTACCTAAATTTATAAGACCTTTAAAAGGAATTAAAGGAGATCTTTATGACCTTGAATTAGGCAATAGGTTCTTGGCTACAACACCAAAAGCATAATCTGGGGGAAAAAAGATAAATTGGGCTTCATCAAAATGTAAAACATTTTCTTTGCCAAAAACACTTTTAAAGGAGTAAAAAGATAAGTTATAGGCTTGGAGAATATATTTACAAATCACATATCTGACAAAGGACTTTTGAGCAGACTCTATAAGGAATTTTCCATACTCAACAATATAAAAGCAAATAATCCAATTAAAAATGGGCCAAGATTTGAATGGATACTTTACCAAAGAAGATATTTGGATGAAAAATAAGCACATGAAAAGACACTCAACATTATTAGTCATTCAGGAAAGGCAATTGAAAGCCTT
This sequence comes from Cephalopachus bancanus, assembly GCA_027257055.1. NCBI lineage: Eukaryota > Metazoa > Chordata > Mammalia > Primates > Tarsiidae > Cephalopachus > Cephalopachus bancanus. Next base: position 242,315 of record JAPVLO010000631.1, read on the forward strand.
AATGAGATATTCCTTCACACTCATTAGAATGATAAACGAATAAGTAAACATCTGACATTGCTGATGGAAATGCAAAATGGTACAGAATACTACTTTGGAAAACAGTTTGGCAGTTGCTTATAAAGTTAAACACATACCTACCATATGATCCAACCATCTCACTCCTAGTTATATACCCAAGAAAACTGGAATCTGTTGTTCACACAAAAACCTGTACATGAATGTTTATACCAGCTTTATTATAATTACTAATAAGTGGGGACAACCCATATGCCCTTCACTGGGTTAATGGGTGAACAAAATCTAGTACATCCATACAGTGGAATACTACTCAACAGAAAAAGTAATGAACTCAACAACATGATTGAAACTCCAATACACTATGCTGAGTGAGAGAAACCAGATTCAAAATGTTATATGCCATATGATTTTATTTATGCGACATTTTGGAAAAGGGAAAACTATAGAAACAGAGAATAGATTAGTGACTGCCAAGGACTGGGGATGGGAGGAGGGTTTGATTACAAAGGGAAAGTATGAGGGAATTTTTTAAGATGATGAAATAATTTTATATCTTGCTTGTGGTAGTAGTTACATGATTCCATGCATTTTTCAAAACTCATAAAAACTGAATAACAAAAGAGAATTTTGTTGTAAGCTTAAAACTAAATGTAAAAATTCAAACACTTGGCTGTTTGATAAACATCTTAAACCTACCCTGCCCAAAATCAAACTTCTAGTTTCTTCCTCCGAATCTACCCCATTGACAGCCTTTCCCATCTCTGTTCATGGCAGCTCCATTTTTTCTAGTTGTCCAGGACAAAACACAGGGAGTCATCCTTGACCTCCCTGTTTATCATATATCTCACATCAAATCCACCATAAATTCAGTTGTCTCTATCCCTCAAAAACATATTCAGAATCTCACTACTTTTTCTCCCATTGACCTGGTCCAAGCTGCCATCATTTTGCAAAAGTTTTCTCACTTAGACTTGGTGTTTGTGTTAGACACAGAGATACATCCCCCAGGTGCCTCTTCCAGGAATAACTTGCTGCCCACCTGTGGGAAGTGCTGTCAGCAGAAAGCCTCCAACTGTTAACTCCTTCAGTTTCTGCCACAGCTACAGAAAACCCATCACTCCCTCCATCCCAGACACACAGGCCTCCTTGCTCTTTCCCAAGCAGGCATGCAGAAGACCTTCCACAGAGCCTTTGCGCCTGCTGTTCTCTCTGCTTAACTACTCTTCCTTTAGATGCCCTCTCTATTGGTCTCCTAGGGCCGCCATAACAAAGGACCACAAGCTTGGTAGCTTAAAACAAAAGACATTGATTTTCTCTTAGTTCTGGAGGTCAGAAGTCTGAAATTGAGATGTCATGTGGTCATGTTGCCTCTGAAGGCTCTAAGACAGAATCCTTTCTTGTGGCTTCAAGCTTCTGGTGGCTCCAGGCATTCCTTGGCTTGTGGCTGCATCATTTCAATCTCCACCTCCATCTTCACGTGGCCTTCTTTGTGTCTGTCTTATCCTCTTCTGTCTCTTGTAAGGACACCTGCCATTGGATTCAGGGCCCATCCAGACAACTCAGGATGATCTCATCTAACCATCCTTAATCACATCTAGAAAGTCTTTTTTTTTCCTATATGAAGTCACATGCATAGGTTCCTGGGATTGGGATGTGGGCATATCCTTTTGGAAGGCCTATTCAATCCACTACAACCTTTTAGCTCACTTCCTCAGTTCCTTCAAATCTTTCCTCAGAGGATGCTATTGCAGCATGTGATCTACCCCCACCACCGTACTTAAAAGGAAAACTGTCCCATCCAACCTCCCTCCTCTGCTTAATTTTTTTTTTTTTGAGTTGGAGACTCACTCGGTCGCCCAGACTGGAGTGCAGCGGCCGCTCCCGGCCACTGCAGCCTCGCCTGCTGGGCTCTGGAGATCCTTTCGCCTCAGCCTTCCGAGTAGCCGGAATTACAGGCATGCGCTACCACGCCCGGCTGATTTTTTGATTTATTGTAGAGATGAGGTCTCGCTGCCCAGGCGGGTCTCGAACCCGCGGGCTCAGGCAATCCACTCACCTCAGCCTCCCAAAGGCACGGGATTACAGGCTGAGCCACTGAGCTCGGCTTCCTCTGCTTAATTTATCCCCATAGCACTGCCATCTGGCATGCTGTATACCAGTGTTTTCCATATTTATTATTTATTATTACAGTCTCAGTATGCCCCCCCATTAGAATCAGCAGGTTTTTTTTTTTTGGTCTATTGTATTCACTGCTGTACTCTCTTCCCCAGGAAGATGCCTGGTGCTGCCGAAGGGTTGTATGGGTGATTATCCCCATTTATGAATACTTGAGCAGGCATAGAGAAGTTAAGTAATTTGGCCAAGTGTGACATTCAAAACAAGGTGTCTCACATCAGAAACCATGCTCTTAATGGGATGACATGCCACCCTGCCTGGAGAACTGCACCTTAATTGAACCAGGGCAATTCCTCTAGGGATGTCTATTGTTGCGGAATAGAGGAAACATAGAATGGACTTCTTACCCTTACACTGTCGCGGGTACACGAGACCCTGCCTTCACCTAAAGGTGTTCCCCTGCTCTCAATTTTGCTTGTTAAGATTCCCTGTCGAAGAAGTTGCCCGTTCTAACCAGCCTAAGTCTTTCATGCTGCTGTGGAGGTTCCTTCCTTCTTCCTCCCACGAGCAAGCAGCTGCTCTCCAACCCCCTTGCATTTGGAGATTATTATCAAGTTGCCCTATGGGCATTGCTGGTCCAGACAAAACATGCCAGACAAATTTCTTTAGCTTTTTCAAGAAATCTCATTTTATTGTCTCCCTCTCTCTCACTTTCTCTTCTTCCCTGCAATGAGTTTCTGATAAAATGCAGGATGAGATTTTTGGCTTGTAGCATGCACTGCCCTTAGGTGATGTTCTATAAATAATGAGTGGAACAGAACAACATTTTAAAAAATGCATGCTTTGGCACAAATTCAATTAGTGGTGTTGGCACTTGAGAGCCTAACAAATAAATACATTTTCCCTGGCAACCAATACCGCGCTCCGGTTCTTAATGCCTATTTTCTGGGCGTCCTGTTCACAAACTTCACTTTCATAAACAGCAGAGACTGCTCGGAGTGAGAGGAGAGAGGCAGGTAATAGTCTCACCCAATTCACAGGCAGAAAGACTGAGGCGGAAAGGAGTTGTGTCCCTCCAGGATGGACAGATAGCCTGGGGCTTCCCATGTTGGATCACACTGATTCATAGAGCTCCAGAAGCCAAAGGCATTTGCTCATCCCATCATGCGAGCAGTTCTGGAAAGCAAGGCCAGATAAAATCTAAGCTGATGTTTGGATGGACATCATTCTGTGCTCTGTGGGCCAGATTCTCAGCCTATGAAGCTTTGTGGCAATGTGTGTGGAGCCTCATCTCATGCTAGTTGATGGGAATTTCTATAATAAGAGAAACTTAAGCCAAATTCTCAACCAATATAACTCTGTGAATTCCCATAGAATTACGTAAGTTAAGAATCTGGCTTATGTGTACATGCATGTATATAACTCGCATTATTTTATGAGGTCAATCTAACTGTAGAGATGACCATAAAAGTCCCTCCATCACATTACTATTTATTTGGAGAAGTCATGATCTTAGACTGAGATTCCATAATAAAATAAATTGGAAATTACATGTCTGTGTGTGTACATCTATATAAAAATGTGTATATATGTGCATATATACAGCATTCGGTTCAAGAATAAGGAAACTCCATGTTATTTGAATCTACTGGGTACCGCTGTAATTCTGCTCTATTTTCCTTTGTTTCTGTCTTTCCAGGAAGTTTTGTTTTCCCCCATTTTTTTGCTTGACTGAAATATGGTGACCCCATTTTTGGACATTTCTAATCAACCCTGGAAGGATGAGCTCTTTAAATTGTTGGGAGGGCACTTGAGAATTCCATTCAGGAAGTTCCAAACACAAGAGCAATTTAGAATTGGCTGTTGGTGCCTTCCCCGGCACAGGTGGCTTTTATCTTTATTATGGATTATTCAGTGAAACATTTTGGCCATTTGAGTTTACTTGCAATGTAACATTTAAACCTCTAAAGAATAAATCCCATATGTGCAAGAGGGAATAACAGCAGAAAAGGAGACATGGAAACTTTCACCTTCCCCCTCCAGTCATTGGTTCAGGGCCAGCCCGGGTCTGCATTGGCAGAACACATCAGCCTTTCAATGAATGCCATTTCTTGTGCGGTGTAAAAAAGGTTGGTGGTCTTGGTCTGGTGGGTCTATGTGGGCAACTGCGTACATCACTAGCCTGAGCCCAACGATCAGCACTGACTCCATGGCACAAAAGCTAGAGTGGTTAGACTCAAATGGGGGCATCTCTTATGTCCCTGACTCAGGACTAATATGAGACACAGACAGTCTTTGATGACTCTTCACCACCTCCTCTCCCCTGACTGCAGAGACTGATTTTCTTCTCTGGAGTATGTGGGTGCTGTGTGTCCTCTTGGGTTTTAAGCTTCTCTCACATTTCGAAGGCATTCAATTCAGCCAATTACTGAACAGATTCTACATTCTCCAGGCCTTGGACTGGGCTCTAATCTGAAAGACGGAATCTGAATCTGAAGGAGTTCACAGCCCAGGAGAGACGGGAGAGGCCAAGGTCATGCCCAGCTTATGGCATCTTGAAGCTGAGCAGCAATGAAGGTGCAGTGAACTATAGCTTGGTGGCAGGTGGGGATCCAGCAGAGAGTGGGTAGCCAGGGATGAAGAACTTGAAAGATGAGTAAGACTTTTTGAGGAAGCAGAAGTGGGATTGAGGGAAAGTGTTCCAGGCTGAGGAAACCCCACGTGCCTGCGAAAGCACGAAACAGTAAAGTATGTGTATGGTTTTAGGAACCCCTCAGTGGCTATCATTAGCCATCATGCTAAAGGGCAAATGCCATAGCTTGTCTACAAAGCCCTTTTCTTGGCTGGTGTGTTCTGCCTCAAGATTCTTCTTTCATTGTTTCTCTTCCTCTTGACTTTCACCACAAACATTCTTAACTACAAGGGCCATTCCCTCTCACATTTCTGCATATTTGCATTTGCTACCTGAGTCACTTTTTTCCTGCTCCTTTTTCTGGGTAACTTTCTCTTCTCCTTCAGAACTCCACTGAAGTTTTTCCAGGATTCTCTCCCTGACTCCTTCTGTCCTCCTCAGAGAGACATTTGATGTCCCTCATATTTTTATAGCCCCTTGTACACAGTTCTACACTTTTGTCATTGTAGGCCCGTTGTGAAAGGGAATGTGTCTCTCAGCTCTGTTTCCAAAGCACTTAACATGCAGAACAATGTCAGGGAGAAAAAACTTTTCCTCTACCCTATTAAACTCTTTGGTAGAGGACCTGCAAATTAAATTGACAAAAAGCCAGATGAGAGAGAGAGAGAGAGAGAGAGAGAGAGAGAGAGAGAGAGAGAGAGAGGAAGAGAAGAGAGAGAGAGAGAGAGAGAGAGAGAGAGAGAGAGAGAGAGAGAGGAAGACTTAATTGCATACATAGATGGGGATTTCACCAAGAAATATAACTTGAGGAAGTGGTAGAATTTGGGGCTTACATACTATGTAATAGAGGATGAGGAGGGACAGAAGGGAACTTTTGGGAGAATAAGTTTCTTTTTTTTTGAAGTTAGAGTCTCACTCAGTTGTTCAGCCTGGAGTGCAATGGCACACTCACTGTCACTGCAGCCTTGATCTGCTGGCCTCAGGTGATCCTTCTACTTCAGCCTTCCAAGTAGGTGGGACCACAGGCACACATACCTGGCCAATTTCTTGATTTATTGTACAGACAAGGTCTCGCCAAGTTGCTCAGGTTGGTCTGGAACCCCTGAGCTCAGGCATTCCTCTCACCTCTGCCTTCCAAAGTGTGTGATAATACCATGTCTGGCCAAGAGAACAAGTTACTTTAAAAAAAATAAATGAACCCGTAGGAGAATATGGAAGATGTGATAACTTTATGACAATGTCTATTTAAGTGATTTCTTATCCTGACTTGTGCTGACTTTTCCTTTTTGTTGCTAACAGTCAATCTTGCCTGGCTGTGAAACTCTGGGCGAGGGGATTTATGACAGTTGAATTCTGTTGGGAGGCTCTTTTGGAAAGATAAGGGAAGTTCAGAAAAAGCCTCTTCCTGTAGCTATTGATTCTCAAATGTCTTCAGCTCAAAATAATCTTCATGCTACAATAGCATATTCTGAACCCCTTCACTAACACACAGTAGATACTCCAGAACTATTTGATATACAAGGTTTTCCAAATGCAGACTGTGCAAATGTGGAAGTTGAGAGAAACACATTAAGAGGCTCGTGTAGTTATCCAGGTAAGAGACGCTAGTGCCTGAGATAAGGGGATGGTAATGGAGATAGAGAGAATCGGCTCACATGTCTTGAAGACACAACTGACAAGAGCAGCTAAGAGCAATGTTCTCCCTTCTGAGAAAAGGCACTGTCACTGGCTGGTTGCCCACACCCTAAACCCAGAAGTCAGCCTTGATTTCTCTCTAGTGCCACAGTCGCTCTTAGCCGATTCTCTCTATCTCCATTACCATCCCCTTATCTCAGGCACTAGCGTCTCTTACCTGGATAACTGCACGAGTCTCTTAATGTGTTTCTCTCAACTTCCACATTTGCACATTCTGCATAGTCAACCACCCGTACAGAAGTCAGAGTGACCTTTCCGAAGGATAAACCTGAACACGTCTACCTTAACTCCCAATTCCCCTAGAAAATAGAGACTGTGGTAAAGTTCACTATTATACTAGGATGTGCATTCTCAGGAAGCTGGAGTGAGGACAAAGGAAGTGAGGCGGGGGAGGATGGTGAGCCAATGGAAGGCATGCTACTGAGTGACCCCTCTTTGACACCAAGAGAAACTGACTGCTCAAGCGAATGGGCTGGCTTTGAAGAAGCCATGTAAGGGTTACATCTCAAGACAGTCTTTGTCAGGAGTGAAATGGGGAAGACTCTATGAACTCTTCTTTCCTGTGGGTCAAAAGTTGTCCACTCCATGAGATAGTAACTCCCTGTACTTATGAGTTGCACACATATTGGAACTTGGAGGGCGCCTCGGCAGCCCATGCTGCCTTATCAATGGGGAAAATTCTAAGGGGAAGCGAGAGGCACATGGATGAGGCAGGAGGTGAGGTCATGTTGGAATGTGTCTGCATGAAGTTACCCCACAGCTCATACAGAACCGGCCGCCATTGCAGCTAGGGAAGAAAAACTAACCAAAGGGCCATTCAACACGTGAGGCTGACAAGATGTAATGCCACACCCCTACCTAAAGCCCTCTGGTGGTTTCCTATTTATTTCATCTGAATTGGCAGATCCACAAGGCTCCTGCCTACTTTTCAACTCCTTTTCTCCTAACTCTTCTTCAGACATTTGCTTCTTGCTGTTTTTTGAACCTTGTTTACACCATAAGGGCTTTGCTTTTACTGGTCTGCTTGAGCTTGGCAGTGCCCAAATGGAACTAAGCAGCCCTGCCTTGTCTTCCTCAGCAGTTCTCCCAAATACCCTGTTTGTTCTCTCCCCCTAACCCCCAGGGCCCTCGTGCTTCCTGTTCGCTCTGCCTGGAAGGCATAGTTCATAATGCCAGACTATCTAGAATGAATCATCTTCAGGAAGTCTTTCCCTCTTCTCTGTGCCCTCATAGCATCCTGTCATATTCTGGTCACAATACTAACTCCACTGTGCTATAACTGAGTTGTTCGGTCTCTGTTCTCCTCTAGTGTGGTGGATTGTACCCAAAATGGCTGCGACATGTTGTCTATCCATATGATGGAACGTTATTCAGTCTTAAAAAGAAAGGAAATTCTGAGACAACAAGGATGAACCTTGAGGAAATTATGTTAGGTGAGAATACCATATGAGTACACTGATACATGGGTACCTCATAGAGTCAGACTCATCGAGACAGAAGATAGAATGGTGGCTGCCAGAGAGTGAGGTGGGAGGGAGGACAGGGAATTAATGTTGAATGAGTGCGGTTTCTGTTTTGCAAAATGAAAAAGTTCTGGAAATCAATTGTACAACAATGTGAATATACTGAATCCGATTGAACTGTATACTTTTTTTTCCCCTCTGCCTGAAATATTTCCCAGCTATCCATATGGCTTGCTTCCTCTCTTTCCTCAGGTGGCTGCTTGCTCAGGAAGGCCTTTCCTAACCACCCTATATAAAATAATAATCCCCATCTCTCTTTTTTTGGTTTAATTTTTATTACAAAGATGTGGGGTACGTTTCAGGGTTAGGTATACAAACATTGATCATGCAGGTACCGATGTTGATGAGGTATGTCCCTCCCTCCCCTAGCACTTTCCCTGACCTGCCAGTCCCACCCCCCCTCCCCTGACAGTTTCCCACTACTGCCCATCACTTTCTTATAGCATTATAATTGTTCAAGTTCCGTTTATGAGTGAGAACATATGGAACTCTGTTCTTTGTTTCTGTGATAAATCACTGAGTACGATCGACCCCAAATCCATCCAAGTTGCTGCAAAGTCCATATATTTGTCTTTCTTTATGGCTGCGCAATATTCCATTGTGTATATGTACCACATTTTTTTAATCCAATCCAGCTTCGATGGGCAACATGAATTGTATATTTAAAAATTGTTAAGATGGTACATTTTATGTATCTTACCCCAATTAAAACTTTAGAAAAATGGCTGCAACAATATTTTGGGGCTCATATATGCTTGTCAATCCTCCATCAAGTGATGGAGTCTATTTCTACTCACCTTGAATCTAGGCAGGCTATTGTGATTGCCTTGATACATAGAATGTGGGAGAAGTGATACTATGTGGCTCCTGGGGCTGTATCATAAAAGGCAACACAGTTTCTGCCAGGCTCTTTCTTTCTTGTGACACCTGCCTTGGGATCCCAGAGCCGTCCTGTAAGAAGTCTGGCTACCCAGAGGCCATCATGTAAGAGAGTTCACATAGAGGGACCATATAGAGATAGAGAGAGATGACCAAGAAACTCAAGGTGTCCCATCTTCTAGTTGTTTGAGTCTTTTCAACATCAACTGCCAGATGGCATATGAGCGAGTGAGCCTTGAATGATTCCAGCCTCTTGCCTTTGAACATTCCCAGTTGATGATGAGTAGAACAGATATATTCTGTGAATCCTGCCCATGTTACAAATTTGTGAGCAGAATTAATGCTGTTCTTAGGGTGACCAATTTGTTTTGGTTTGCCTAGGCTTTTCCCTGATTTAACTCCAAAATCTCATATCCCACGACTTCCCTCAGATTCTGGCAGATCAGGATGGTTGGTGATATGGGCTGACTTGTGTCCCCCTCACCCCAAAGTTCATATGTTAAAGTCCTAACATGCAATATCTCAAAATGTGACTGTATTTGGAGGGAGTGACTTTAGAGTGGTAATTATTTTAAAATGAGGTTATTAGGGTAGGCTCTAATCTAGTATGACTGATGTCCTTATAAGAAGAGAAGGTTAGGAGACAAGCAACTTTCAGATCGAGGGGCAACTATGTAAGGACACAGTGAGAAGGAGGTGATCTACAAACCAAGGAGAGAGATTCAGAAGAAACCAAACCTGCCAACACCTTGATCTTGGACTTTCAGCCTCCAGAACTGTGAGAAAATACATTTCTGTTGACTAAGTCACCCAGTCTGTGGTGTTTGTTATGACAGTTCTAACAAACCAGTACAGTTGGTCACTGTTATGGACTGAATGTTTGCGTTTCCTCAAAATTCATATACTGAAGCACTAACCCCCCAATGTGATGATATTTGGAGGTGTGGCCTTTGGAAGGTAATTAGATTTAGATGAGGTCATGAGGGTGGGACTCTCATAATAAGATTCATGCCTTTCCAAGAAGAGGAAGCAAAAGAGAATCTTTTCCTGTGGGTGTATGCTGAGAACAGGCCATGTAAGGACACAGTGAGAAGACTGCCATCTACAAGCCAGGAAGAGAACCCTCACCAAAAACCAAATCTGCTGACACCATTGTCTTGGACTTAACCTCAGAACTGTGAGAAATAAGTGTTTGTTGTTTAAGCCTCCCAGTCTATGGTATTTGTTATAGTAGCATGAACTGACTAAGACAGTCACCCTGGCTGTTCATGTATTGGGATCTTAAATTTTGGGGTGGTTTAGTATGCAACAGTCTAACTTGATGGTGGACTCCTTGAGGGCAAGGGGTCATAGCTTTCATTATTCTATTCCCAGCACTTCACACATAAATATTATTTTTAAAAATGTTTTTAATGTCGGAATGGCTGACTGAATGAACAAGTGAATATATTGGAGGAGAGGGGCAGTGACTGTTCCAAATGGGCAGCATCTTTAGGTGAATTATATAACTGAGTTTTAGAATGTCTTAGTACATAAAGCTATGTGACAAAATGGATTTCCTTTAGCAGTTTAACCCTGTTCCTTTTCTCCTGGCAAACTCAGACAATATGATCGCTTCTACCTCTCCGCAATTGCTCAGTGGCCCAAATGTGGTTACCAATCAGACCTTTCGCTTATTTAATCTCCCACTCGGCAGGGGCTATCGGAACATATAAAAATCATCCTGGCTTACATCTGCTTCCCCAATCATCACTGGCTGAGATTTCAAAACATTATCTGTCTGTAATGATGTCTCTTTTCTCTCAATAGTGTCCAGATTTATTGAATTTGAAAATCTTGGATCCTTCTTGCTAAGGATGAACCTCCAGGGTTTACAACTCCTCACCCAGGTCTCAATTTATAGTCATCAGCAGCTGCTCGACATACACCATTTAGACTGCAGGTGTACTCTGCTGGTAAAATAAACACCCCGATTCACATTTGTGTGTAATCCAGAATATTACCCAGATGTTGGGACGAATACAATGGGATCATCTGTGGGAAAAACACATTAGCTGCTGTGATGAGCAGAGGCCCTTGACAGAGATGACGTGCAGCCTGGAGTGAGACATGCTGGGGTGGTGAATGCCAAAAGGCCACACCAGTGGATCCCACCCTCGAGCCACAGCCTGACTCTGTCATTGCTGCAAGATTGTTGATTTAGGAATAAACAATCTAGATTAAAAGAAAAAAAGAATTCCACGGCTTTCTGCCTGATTTGGAACTGGACTCTGTTTGCAGTATCAGGAGGTCAGTAGTCAGTGGAATTGTCCTGGTCCCCGCTGACAGGCCGTGGAACACCAAGTCCTCTCACTTCTGTGCTGGCTGCTTCCAGCCTATGCATCTGAGCAGAGGGCTACAGTGGGGTGGGAGGGGGGATTTGGGGTGGGGTGGGGAGTGACAGGGAAGAGGGGCTTTCTGGGTCCTACCCACCTTCTGACTCAACAGCATCAAGGCCCCCCAGTCTCCCAACTTGGGGGTGAGGATGCAGCAGGAGAGAAAGAGAAGGCAAGTTTTAAGTTTAAATATTTTATTGAAGTATGATATACAAACAGAACAGTGCAAAATTTATGAATGCACAGTTGGATTAATTTTCTGAAACGGAACACATCTATATAACCAATACCCAGATCAAGAAACAAAGCATAATCCATAGCACCCCAAGAGCCCCCTTATGGTCCTCAGTCATGAGTCCCATCCTCCAGGGTAATGTCTATCCTGACATCTAACAGTATCAAGAAGTTTTTCCTGTTTTGGAAAAATAATTCCACGGCTTTCTGCCCAGTTTGGAGTTGGACTCTGGAAACTTATACAAATACAATCATTAATATATATCCTTTCTTTTGGTCTGGTTTCTATTGTATGACATGATATCTGTGAAATTCATCAATGCGTTGTGTGTACTTATAGATCATTCATTCACATGGTCTTATAGTATTCCTTTGTGAGAATACATCACAATTAATTTTTCCATTCTGCTGTTGATCTGTATTTGGGTAATTCCTAGTTTGGGCCATTATGGAAAACGATGCTGCAAACATTTTAGTACTTACCTTTTGGTAATATAAATAAGCATTTCTGTTGGAAGTAGAGCTAGGAGTAGACCAGACCAGAGAACGGGCAGAAGATTGTGGTTGTTCTAATTTATTCAGGGGAAGTTTGGTTGAAAGAAGTGGAAGCATGGAGGCTCATTGTTTTTTTGTGTGTGGCCATTCTGGGGTAGTCCAAGGAAATTTCAAAAGAAGAGAAGAAGGTGTGGGCTTTTCCCTACTGGTTTGTTTCTCAGTTCTTTCTCCTTTGCATATACCCAGGCACAAACCATGTGCCTGGCCTTTACTCTCTCAAAATGGTTTGTGAGGAGAAGCCTTCTTCCTGAGGTATTTTGAGGAACTATCACAAAAATCGTTTGCTCTCAGATATGTCCATCATCGACCCGATGCTAATGTCTGAATTTCCTTGGTAAAACATGGTAAATAAATGCTAAATGGTTGTGGGAAAGGTAATGTTCTGAAACGAAAGACTACGGCAGGGTGATCTGAGGTCAGACATGGGTTAGATGGCAACACTGAGCCAACAAAGCCAGATGAATGCAGGCTGGGGTGATTACCAGGTCATCATGGCATAAGACGTCAAATCTGAGTGGGAGGCCCTGTCAAAGTCAGAATTCGTGGGCAAATCTGAGACCAACCCTTGGGAAGTGTTTAAAAACCCTGAGGCCCACACCATACTCAGACCAATCAAATCAGACACTCTAGGGGTGAATTCCAAGGCATCATTACTTTCTAAAGCTCCGCCGGTGGTTCCAATCCAATGTACAACCAAGAGGTAGTTTTGCTGTCCACAGTAAATTTTGACCCCCAGGGACATTTGGCAATATATGAAGACATTTTTGGTTGTGACAACTTGGGACGCTGCCCTACAGACATCTAGTGGGTCGAGGACAGGGACGCTGCTATACACCCTTCAGTGCACAGGATAGTCCTCACAACAAAAAAATTAACCAGTCCAAAATGAGAGTGTTGCTGCAGTTGAGATACCCTGCTCTCGGCAAATTCTTCTGGAGAGTGGGAGTAGTCATAATTTCTTTAAAAGTCTGATGCTTCGTTCTAGCAGTTTCCCTTGAATTAGAGGCTAACATAATTTTGAGCAAGGCAATTTCTCCTCTTTTCTGTCTCTTGGAGGCTAAAAATGGTATCTCTTTTTCCTCTTCACTGCCTAATGAAAGTAATCTGCATGAAAGGAAACAGGAGAAATGAGATGGAAAAATTTACTTCCCTACCTGTGGCAATATTCAGCCTGTGTCCAGAAACTGGGCGACATGCTGTTGTCCTCCTCCCCGAGTTAGGGCCAGGTCCCATGGTGCAGAGAATTAAGTGTGATTGCCTTGAGTCAAAGATACTCTTTCATTTGAAGTTTGGAAAGTTAAAATTTTTTTTTCACTGTATAGTAGGGTTCATTCATGGCTTGCTGTTGCACTCATGTTTAATTATATCCTAGTGGGAGAGAATATTGAAGACCGTTTTCATATAGCATAATGAAATGCCTTGAAAATGATCTGTCCAATGTAAAATGTCCTGTACAGCTTCACACATCTGCCCCAGAATTTTATAACACACACTTGCTGAATCATTCATCTAACTGAGATGCTGGCTTACAATAATATTTAAATGTGACACATATGAGGGGGCCCAAAAAACTCTGGAATTTATTTATTAAAAAATTGTGTATTGATTCTTACATGTTTACGCTTCAGTCACCTTCAAAGTACTCTCTGTTTGATGCAATACACCTATTGAGATGCTTTTTCCACTGCTGAAAACAGTTTTGAACTCGTCCATTTTGATGCCTTTTAGTGCTTCTGCCGTTTTGGGTTTCACCTCTTCCACATGGGCAAAATGTTTCCCTTTGAGGACATTTTCATCCAAGGAAACAACAACAACAAAAAGTTGCTGGGGCAAGATTGGGTGAAGAGGGAGGGTGAAGCACGGGAGCCATGCTGGTTTTGGTCAAAAACTGCTGAACACTCAGCGCGGTGTGCACAGGTGCGTTGTCATGGTGGAAGAACCACTCACCTGTTTGTCACAGCTCAGGACGTTTCTTTTGCAAATCGTGACACGAACTTCTCAAAACTTCCAGATAAAAATTTTGGTTGGAGGAACAAATTCCGAGTGTACTACAAGGGACCCGCATTCCAAAAGATAATTTGGGTTGGTTTGGGTCTCCCCTCTTATTTATATTTTACACCCCAAGGAGAATGCTCCTTAAAGAGCAGGGACTCACACACACAATCCTCCCTCATCCTGCCAACACTCCTCGTACATTCACGCCTAGCAGAGTGCTGGGCATATTGTATGTACTCAGGAAATGATTGCGAGAGGAAAGACAAAGAAATTGGAGGAAAGGAGGAAGAAAGGGAGGGAGGAAGGGCGGAGGCTATAATGTGACTGTTGATATAACTGAATCTTGTAAACACAGTGAGCCATGATGTAGCGACATTCTACAAGGTGTCTGCACATCCAGAAAACATAGGATACATTTATTATTAAACAGTTTATTAACTATGTTTTCAAATAATAATGCTCAATATATTCTTTCTCAACCTATTACAATATTTTCTGTGTTTCTAGACTTTCTGGACACCCTGGAGTATATTTATTTGTATTTTTATTTATATGTGCATAAATATATTTATAAATACACTATTTTCCCTGTGATTCCAGACATCTGGGACATTCTATAATATAGTTATTGTGATATGTTTAGCATATTATATATAATCAGTTTCATATTAGGCCCATTGCTTTACATTTAGGATTACTTCATCTTAGAAGATTTCTGGATTTTGAAGAAAAAATGTAGTGAGCATATTATTTGAAATAGAAACTAACATATTGTTTAAATATTTGTTTATCTTGTAGCTTTTGAATTTATGAATACCCTGTGCTAAATAATTTAGAAAAAATTCATTTGTTTGAGTAATCAGAATCAAAGAGGCTGTCAAGGTTTGGGTGGCGCTTGTTTCGAGACGACCATCTGCTGAAACAAAGCTTCCAGGGACCCCTGCATTGGTGCAACCTGGGGAAACTTATTAAAAGAACATGTTTCTGGGCCCTACTCCAGACCTGCTAAAGCAGAGCTTTAGAATCTACATTTTAAACAAGTTCCCCTGGTGATTCTTGTGCACCCAAGATTCATTGTGCTAAAAGTGACCATTTTTATAAGTCCCCATACGCCACTGCTTGACACATTCAGATGCATGGCGAGTAGCAAATTCAATAAGTCCCCTAGTCACTAAGGTCAACAAATAAAACAGTCAAGTGGAGGCAACTGCTGGTTCAGAGCCAGGAGCATCCGTTTGGGGCTGCTTTTATGAGAAGGGGGCACTTGCAATTTGGTTCCTGGCGGAATTGTCTTGTAATAATAATAATAATAATAATAACAATAATGTAACAGCAACACCAAAAAAATTAAAATAGTTAGCGGTCACTGAATGTTTACTAGATGTTAAGTGGTGTCCTAAGCATATTACATATCCATGTGACTAATCCTCCCGACATCTCTAAGAGGTAGGTACAATTATTATTATTATTATTTTTACAGAAGAGGAAACTGAGGCACAGAAAGGCGATCGACTTATCTAAGATCTCACAGCCAGAAACAGAGTTGGGGCTTCACATTCAGGGAAGCCAAACTCTAATTGAACACGGAGTCTTGTGCTAGCCGTATTTGTTCCCCTGAGAGAATGAAGAATGGAGTCTGGATGTATAACGACAGTAATTGAGAGACTTTGCTTAGAGTAGTCCACTTATAAATGAGTAATGTGAAATAACTGAATTCCCACTATATGCCAACCACTGTTTCAGGCCCTGAATATATATGAAAATGAAGACAGCAGTGTGCCTGTAACTTTAAGTAGTTCACAGTCCTTAAGGAGGAGGCATGAAGGAGACATCATCACACACGTCCACATAAACTTGCAACTCTAAGCTGGGTTCGGTGGCTCAGCCTGTAATCCCGCGCCTTTGGGAGGCTGAGGTGAGTGGATTGCCTGAGCCCGCAGATTCGAGACCCGCCTGGGCAACTTGGCGAGACCTCATCTTGTCTACAATAAATCAAAAATTATCCAGGCGTGGTAGCGCGCGCCTGTAGTTCCAGTTACTTGGAAGGCTGAGGCAGAAGGCTCGCCGGAGCCCAGCAGGCGAGGCTGTGGTGGCCAGGAGCGGCCACTGCACTCCAGTCTGAGCGACAGAGTGAGACTCCAACTCAAACAAACAAACAAACAACAAACAAACAAACAAAAAACTTGCAACTCTGATTAATGCTATTCTGAGTATGTATGAAGCAGTCTGGCCTGGACAGAAAGGGCCAGGAATCTGAACAGGGCACTGTGGGAATGGGTTGTCTCTGCTCCAGGTTGTCCAGGGCATCACCTAGGATGTCTTGAAAGCTGGGCTCAGCAGAATCTGTTAATTGAAGCCCCTACTTGTGGCCTCTTGAAGCCCTTACTTGTGGCCTCTTTATGTGACTTGGGCTTTTCAGAGCAGGGTAGCTAAATTCCAGAGGGTGCATCCAAACAGGGTCGTCAAAGAGTGGTGTTTCAGGAGAACTAAGCAGAAGCCACGTAGCCTTTTATGATCCAGAGTCTCAAATCACCTAGTACCTAATTCATTAGTCTAACGTCGTCATCCTGCCCAGGTTCAAAGGCAGGGGACGAAGACCTTACCCCTCAGTGAGCTTTGTTCCACAGATTTTCAGTTTAAAAGGGGAGAGTTTGTCAACCAAAGGGAATGTCTCTAACTCTGGACATTTATTCACTATAGTTGGTAGAGGAGAAATTTTTTTGGAGTGCCTCATGTCATATCAATTGGTTGCTTTCAACTGTCCAATGGCTTTGATTGGTAGGAGCTGGGAAAATATCTCAGGACTTGCATCACTTCCTCAGGTGAATCAGAACCTAGCAATCTGTATTTTTATTTTTAAAATTATTTTTATTTTTTATTTTAAAATGTGGGCTACAATTCAGGATTAAGTAGACAAGTGATCATCGTACAGGCAAAGTTTGGACCTCCCTTTGGTCCCCACTCTGCCTGGTTTGAGATCAGGTACCCTTATTGATGTTGTGTCCCCCCCTCCCCCCCAGCAATCTGTATTTTGACAAGCTCTTCAGGTCATTTTTATGTGGTTAAAGTTTGGGCAACATGTTATGCTCTACAGAATAGAATCCCAAAAAGGCTGAGGAATTGAAGACACTATGCTAAACCATGAGACCTCTGTTTCCTTTCTCCATCTTATTCTGAGAGTGCTACCTGCCAGGCTTGTGCTCCTCCATTCTTCTCCCTACCCTCCACTACCTTTGCTGCAAGGGTAGACTATCAGAGGATTCCTTTCTTGAGAAACTGGGTGATCCTAAAGCAAAGATTTTTAGACTACCAGCTCCCCTTCACCATATAATAAAACAGCTTGGTTTTTTTTGCCAGATTTTCCTACAACAAAGACCACAAGTTGATAAGTGCTGTCCCCGCATATGGAAATTTCAATCAGCTTTGTATTGCATATCAAATATGAGTAGACAGTCAAGGATCAGCAGACATTTGGAGAAACGTCCCCACCACACAAAAGGCAGAGATCAAATAATTAAACTTGTAGAATGAAGCGACTTAGGGGAAACAGAAAATTCAGGAGACAGAGGAAAATTTCAATAATTATGATAACGACGACAACAAAAAAGTCCAATAATCACGAATGCTCCTGTTTGTATAAAAGAAGACACTGGATTCATGAAGTAAGAACATGACGTGATAAAATAGAACAAATGAAAGAGAAATACAAGTTCTTGGAAATTAAAATAGGGTGTAGATGATCATGTCATTTGTGGAAAAAGAATGAAATAAGATGCTTAAGAATTTTAGTAGAGAGATTACAAGATAAAATAGAACCTAATTTCCCAGAAGATACAACAAAAAGATTGAGAAATGAAACATGAGAGAGAAAAATGAGAAAATCAGATGAAAGGCATGTTTCATCAGCCTCACCACTTCCCCATCAAGGCAGTCCTGGTATTCAGCAAATATTAATTAAGGTGGGAGTGGCTCTTGTTGGGTACCTATATGTTCACTATGTATATTTCACTGATGTACGAATCTGCTGTAGTGAGCTGAGTCACTCAGAAGTCCCTGAGGGTGAGGGAATTGTTTTTCCATAGAAGAGCACCTTAGAAAGCTATTGGAATGTCAAGCCCCAGAACCAAGGTGGGCTCCCCAAAGTGAGGTCAGAGCCAAAAGAGGGCCAAACTGATCTGAGAGAGGCAATGCAAGGGAGTTTAGGTTTTGTTTTATTGCCTCCCACCTTCCCACCCAAGGAGAAGGGAAAGAGAAAAACAATCAAATAAGGACAGGGACAGAGAGAAGGCTGAAAGGGCTAAGACACATAGCTGACAGCTGGAGTTATAGTTATCAAAAGTGGTTATGGAAGTTCGTAAGTGCAGAGGTAGCTAATAGTCAATTGTAAGTGTGTGAATTGCTGCAAGACCAACTTCCTCTTTCTTCCCAGACTGTCAGTATTAGCTACACATACATGACTTTGTGTGAGTGGGTTGATTTTGGGGTGTGAGGATACAGAAGGAAGAACTGGGATGCCCCGTGTTGCGCAGTGGGGAGGTTCAGAACAAGACTAATTCAGAAGGAAGAGCTTGTGGCCAGCCACAGCTAAGACAAACATTAACCATCCCCATCTCTTTATCCTCAATCACTCAAGTCCCCAGAGAGGCTGGGAGTGATTTAAGGTCCTCTGCACACACTGGATGACATTTGAACAAATCCTGTTTGAAACTCAAGGGTAAGGTTACCTTAGCTAAGGTTGTCATTACAGAAACACAATTTCATTTAAATTCATGACAAATCTGTGAGTTCATCATTACTGTCATGATTTTACAGAGGAGGAAACGAAGAGAATTTTAAATGGAGGTTGGATAACTTACCCAAGGTGCTCTGGTTTTAAGTGGCTGAACTGGAATTCAGAGCCAGGCCTCATTGGTCCCAAAACTCATGCTTCTCCCATTACAGCAGGTCCCACATCAAGGAATAATGTGCCAAATTCACATCCTCATCAACTCTTTGCTGAAGGCGTTGCACTTCTGAGCTATTGGGTTTTGATATGGCTGAATGTACTCTAGTGTAGAGTAGATTTTGGTCTAAGGATTGGTATTTATCTCCATCTTTAATCTTTTCTGATTGCTTAAGGCTTTTTCTTCTCTACTCCTTCATCCAAAACCTATTCTGTTTCCTTCCATAAGCAAGCATGCATGAGACATAGACAGCCTCATTTATTTTAACTATAAAGGAAGAGCCCTGGGAAGTTAATCAGACTGCCAGGAATCTGGAATTTGCTGATGAATGGACATTTGGCTGAGCATAGTAAATTCTCAGCTAATTGAAAGCAGATAACAAGAGTAATGCATCCACCTTGAAAAACATCACATTCCTAATAAATAATTGGAAATGGCAATCTTTTGACATATGAACTAAGGGGAAGAAGTCTTAAATAAATTCTGGACTAATTCCTGTCACATATATTATACTGTATTTAGCAGTTGTGCTATATGAGAAGATTAAAAGCTATAAATCTCTTTGCAACACCATCTACGGCAGTGCCTTAAATCCAGAATAAATAGAAGTAGGGTTCTCAGAATGCTACACAGAATGTTGACTTCCATGGTTTTAATGTTGTGGGGTGTGTGTGTGTGTGTGTGTGTGTGTGTGTGTGTGTGTGTGAGAGAGAGAGAGAGAGAGAGAGAGAGAGATAGACGGGGGAGGAGTTATTATTTCTCTCTCTCTCTATTTGAGAACAAAACATCAATAAGGGTACCTGATCTCAAACCAGGCAAATTGGGGACCAAAGGGAGGCTCACACTTTACCTGTACAATGACCACTTATCTATCTAATCCTGAATTGTATCCCATATCTTTAAAATAAAAAAAGAAGGAAATGTGGAGCACACCAATCAGAAAAAAAAAATCCCAAAAAACAACTACAAAAACCCCCAGTTATTTAAAGAGGTCCAGTGGATCATCCTGGTTACATGACTGCTGCTACAAAATGCATCTTCTAGAATGCTCTTCCTAACCCCAGTGTGATCCATGGACATCACCTAGGAGCTTGCTAGAAATGCAGAATTTCAGACCTCCTTCCAGACATACTGAATCAAAATCTGTACTTTATTTTCAAAATTTTTCATTTTATAGATGTGGGGTACAATTCAGGGTTAGGTATACAAATGTTCATTATGCAGGTGCCCTTGTTGATGAGGTGTGCATTCTCCTCCCCTGGCAGATTACCACTACTGTCAATCCCGCCTTCCCCGACCCCCACCCCCGGCACTTTCCCGCTACTGTCAATCCTTTTCTTATAGTATTACGATAATTGTTCAAGGTCCGCTTATGAGTGAGAACACGTGATACTCAGTTCTTTGTTTCTGTGAAAGATCATTCAGTATTATAGACTCTAAATCCATTCAAGTTGCTGTGAAGTTCATAATGTTTGTCCTTTATCCTTCTTTATGGCTGCATAATATTCTATCATGTATATGTACCACTTTTTTTTATCCAGACCTCTTTTGATGGGCAGCATGGTTGGTTCCAAGTTTTTGCTATTGTGAACAATGCTGCAATGAACATATTTGTGTAGGTGTCTTTTTCATATAGTGATTTGAGTTCCTCTGGGAATATTCCCAGTAGGATATTGCAGGGTCATATGGAAGGTCGATTTTTAAGGAATTGCCAAACTGTTTTCCACAAAGTTTGTGCTAGTTTGCACTCCCACCAACAGTGTAGAAGTGTTCCCTTTATGCTGCATCCTCACCAGCATGTGTTGTTCTTTGAGTCATTGATGATGGCTATCCTGACTGGAGTTAGGTGGTATCTCAGTGTGGTTTTAATTTGCATTTCTTTGATGACTAGTGAGGCTGAGCGTTTTTTCATGTATCTGTTGGCTATTCGTATGTCTTCTTTTGAGAAATGTCTATTCATATCGTTTGTCCAATTTGTAATGGGGCTGTTTGTTTTTTTCTTTTCGGCATGTTTGAGTTCCTTGCAGATCCTAGATGTCAGGCCTTTGTCAGACATAGGGTTGGCAAATATTTTTCCCCAGTCTGTGGGCTATCTCCTTGCTCTCTTAATGGTTTCTTTGGCTTTGCAGAAGCTTGCCAGTTTGATGAGGTTCCACTTGTCTATCTTATCTCTTATGGCATGGACACTTGGGATTTTGATCAGGAATTGGTTGCCAGTTCCAACTTCCATAAGGGTGTCTCCTGCATTTTCTAAGGTTCTTATAGTTTGAGGTTTTATGTTTAGGTCTTTGATCCATTTAGAGTTGATTTTTGTGTATGGGGATAGGTGGGAGTCCTGTTTCAATCTTCTGCATGTGGTCGGCCAGTTTTCCCAGCACCATTTACTGAATAGGTTTTCCTCTCCCCAGTGGTTGGTGGTAAATCTGCATTTCAACAGGATCCTCGGGGAATTCATGTACACGTTAACCTTTAATAAGTGCTATTCTAGTGTTTAATTCAGAAAAATTTTAGATAATTTGAGTGATAGCAGAGCTAACTGGATTCATCCAGAATTGGTTTCATCCCACGCTCTGGGATAAGTCTAATGCTCAGGCTATATACTCAGAATGAGCTTCATCTTTCTCCTGTCTTGTCCTAGAAGATGGCCTCTACCTCCTGCCCCGACCTTGCCTTGACTCTGAGTTCCAGAAAATAGGTCTTTGTCCTGGTCCCTCCCTCCTATTCCTTATTTTAGTCTCTCTCTGGGTTTCCAGTCTGGGGCCTGTTTTCTCTGAACTAAGAATTCTTAGCCAGGCCCCCCCTTTCAGCCTTTTGGGGACTGCAGCCCTGCCCAAGACTATCTCAATTCTGTGCTCCTGTGGGTCCTTGCCTGCTATCAGTTTTCTGGAACAGTACCCACCTGCCTTTCCAGTGAAGCCAGGGGCTACAATGGTGGGGAGCCCACATGCAGGCTACTGAAGGAGGGAGCTGATGGTTGCTACCACCTGTCCCTGCTCTGGGGTCCTCTTGAGTTTCTGGATGATGTAGACTTATTTAGACTTCTGGAGGGGAAAAAAAAAGGATTCCTGAAGCCAGTTATTTTTAGGAAGGGTGTTTTTGCCATAATTTCTTGAACAACTACTGTGTGTTTGGATACCCCACTAGATACTTTTCTTATATTCTCATGCATTCCTCATAACAACCCAATGAGATATGCATTTTTGAAATTGCTACTGAGATATATTATTCAATAAGATGCACAGATCTTAACTGTGCAGCTAAGATGAATTTTGATACACATATACACCCGTGTAATCCACATCGTCGTCAAGATATAGACCATTTTTGTCTGTATCAAAGAGACGAAAATAAAAACTTTCTAACAGAATTCCCTTGTGCCCATTTTTAGTCAATTCTCCTGACCCCAGAGGCTACTATTATGCTGACATCTATCCCCATTGGTTCATTTTGGATGTTCTGGAAATACATATAAATGGAATCTTGTGGTGTGATACTCTTTTGTATCTGGCTTCTTTCATTCATCATGATATCCATGAGAGACATCCATGTTGTTGTGTATATCAGTAGTTCCTGGTAGGATATTTAATTGCCATGTTGTCTGTGAGTACATGAAGGATTGTAGAGATTGACTAACTTGTCCCTGGTTATATGAAAAGGGCTAGTGCCGCCGGGTGTGGTGGCTCAAGTCTATAATCCCAGCACTTTGGGAGGCCAAGGCAAGAGGATTGTCCGAGCCCACGGGTTTGAGACCAGCCCAGGCAACACGGTGAGACCTCGTCTCTACAATAAAATAAAATTTAAAAAAAAGAAAGAAAAGAGTTAGTGCTGATATTAGAATCCAGGTCAATCTGACTCAAGAATCATCTCAAACTCCCCTTCAGGTTGCATCACATCAAGTTTGGTAGAGCTTACAGATGGCAGATCATGGGACTTCTCAGCCTCTACAATTGCTTGAGCCAGTTCCTTATAATCTCTTTCTCTCGCTGTGGATATGCATATACTATACACCAAGTATTTTATATTGCATTTTTCTAAATGAATCTCACTCTGTTGCCCTGTGCATTTGGAGATTCTATTTAATTCTCATTGCTGGCTGCCCTGCTCTGGTTTTTGGTAATGAGTTTCTGTTTTCAACTAGATGGGATTGTGGTGCCCAGAGTTGAATGGGACCATCAGAGGAAATTCCATTCAAGCCATTTTGGGAGGAAATATCCTGAGAGGACTACCTGAGTAGAGTCTAAAGCTGAGCAAAGGTGAATTTCCATTCTTGTGGTCTCTCAGAGGTGAAAACTTCCCCTTTGAGGTGAGATTAGGGGATGTGATGGTTAACTTTATGTGTCAATTTCACTGAATCACAGGGTGCCCAAATATTTGGCTAAACATTATTTCTGGGTGTCTGTGAGAGTGTTTCTGGATAAGTATTTGAATCGGTAGACTGAGTCGAGCAGACTGCTCTCTTCGTTGTGGGTGGACATCATCCAACTACTGAGGACCCAAATAGAACAAAAAGGTGGAGGAAGGAAGAATTTCCTCTCTTTCTATCTGACTGCTTGATCTGGGACATTGATTTTCTCCTGCTCTTGAACTGGAACTTACACCATTGGCACTTCTGGTTTTCAGGCCTTTGAACTCAGACTGGAACTACACCATTGGTTTTCTTGGGTCTCCATGTTGCCTAGGCTAGTCTCGAACTCTTGGCCTCATGCAGTCCTCTCACCGTGGCCTTCCAAAGTGCTGGGATTACAGACTTGAGCTACCACACCCAGATGAGACAATTCCTTATAATGAATCTGTCTCTCCCTCCTTTCTTCTCTCCCTTTCTCTCTCCCTCCTACTCCTCTATTCACACACACACACACACACACACACACACACACACACACACACACACACACACATTATTGGTTCTATTTCTCTGGAGAACTCTGACTAATACAGGGGATATTTGAATGTCCTATTAGTTGTGCCCCAACATTTCACCAATATTTTCTTGAGAAGACAGGGCCTCTATGTGCCAAAAGAGAACCAAAATTCCGACACTGTGTCCTTCACAGAGTTTCCAGGGTGATCAAATGAGAAAAGGATGCAAGATGATTTGTAAACTGTAATGTGTTTTATAAAACAAAGCTGTTGTTACAGTTCCTTACTCTAGGTTCTTCAGAGTGAAATTTAAGCTAGAGGGATAAATTTCTAATCTCCCATCTGGAAAGAACAATTTGACTGCAATGCTGGTGCTATATGTTTTTGCTTTTTTCCACTCTTGAGGATTTCTTTTATGAATAGAAATACATTCTGTTGTATTGCTTTCAGTCCCTAGATTTTTCCTCCCAGGGTGTCCTAGCTAACTAGTTTGCTTTAGTTTTCCTTTATCCATTTAAAATGAAGAAGATAGAAATGTAGAATAATTAAAGACTATATATCAAAGAATTCGTTATACAAAAGAGTTACTGTCTCACACCATGCCAGGAAGAAAAAAGAATAAGAAAAATTTGGAATTTGGGCTGAATCGAACAAAACTTTCCTGGCAGAGCTAATTATTTAATTAGAATGAATTAATATTAGGAGCCTGTTTAGCAAATGTTTAAAATTTGCAATAGTTGATTATCTCCAATAAAACTAAGCATGTACTTTTAAAGAAATAATTATTCAATTATTCCTATTTTTCTTTTTGCCTGTAGTGTTTTCAAGCATTCCTACAGCTTTTCACATGGCTTTCTGATTTTTTCAATGGTAGAATTTAGAAGGGGATACTTTACAAGGTAAGGGTTCTTTTAAATCCTGTGTGCAGTATTCCTGCTTGTATGGTCTCTTTTGGGCTTTTTAATTGACTAATTAATTTTGAGTCAGGAGCTCACTCTGTTGCCCAGGCTGGAGTGCAGTGGCATGATCATGGCTCATGGCAACCTCAGCCTCCTAAGCTCAGGTGATCCTCCTGCCTCAACCTCCCGAGTGACTGAGACTACAGGTGCGTGACACCATGCCTGGCTCATTTTTCAGCTTTTGTAGAGACATGGTCTTGCTACATTGCCTAGACTGGTCTTGAACTCCTTGAGCAAGCCTCCCACCTGGGCCCTCAAAGTACTAAGATTAGAGGCCTCAGTCACCATGCCTGGATTTTGGACCTTTATTAAATGACTGATCTACTTAGCTAACATGTTTAGGAGTTAAGTCTTCAGAAGTTTTTTTTTTTTTTTTTTGAGTTCGAGTCTTACTCTGTCACCCAGGCTGGAGTGCAATGGCACGCTCACGGCCACGGCAGCCTCAACCTGCTGGGTTTAGGCAATCAGTTAGCCTCAGCTTTTCAAGTAGCTGGAACTACACGTGTGTGCCACCACACTCAGCTAATTTTTCTTGATTTATTGTAGAAACAAGGTCTCACCAAGTTGTCCAGGCTGGTCTCAAATCCTCAGGCAATCCTCTTGCCTCAGCCTTCCAAAGTGCTGGGATTATAGGGGTGAGCCACTGTGCCCGGCATCTTCTTAATCATATAAGAGCATGCCTATATTGAGTTTTATTGTATTGGGTTTATTTTATTTTATTGAATCTGCTTGATTGTCTTTGCTGGTTTCTTTCCTCTTGATTGTTGGCTGTTTCCCAGTTTTATTAGAGGAATTTGATAATGTAGTCTCCAACTTCCTTGGTAGCTTCTTCCCTGGTTTCTCCCATGCCTAGAATGTCATTATGTGTAAACATACTAAGCAGACACGCTGTTCTTTCCCCCAAACTGACCTTCAGGAGCATTGTTCAAGTATGAGGTTTCATACTATCTTGCCAGTGGTGCTAGAGTATAGCTGTTAAGAGCACTGTTTATTCATTGAAATTTGGGCAAGCTATAGGATGGCTCTTGAAGGATAATTTAGATGAAGATGATCTATAAATGTCATGCCCTGTACTGTTTCTAAAATGTCATGAGCAAAGTAATACAAAGGCTTGGATGAACAGACCTAGGGTTTAAAAACAGGCTCTGAACAACAATACAGGAATTTATATGGAAACATAAAAGACCAAGAATAGTCAAACAATCCTTAGCAAAAAACAAAGCAAAACAAAACAAAACAAACAAACAAACCAAAAAACAAAGCAGGAGGTATCACACTCCCAGACTTTAAACTTTATTATAAAGCTACAATAATCAAAACAGCCTGGTATTGGTGCAAGAACAGGCATATAGTCCAATGGAATAGAATTGAGATTCCAGAAGCAAAATCTCAATTTTTCAACCAACCCATCTTTGACAAAGCCTCCACCACCAACTACTGGGGAGAGGAGAACCTATTCAGTAAATGGTGCTGGGAAAACTGGCTGACCACATGCAGAAGATTGAAACAGGACCCCTTACCTATCCCTATACACAAAAATTAACTCTAAATGGATCAAAGACCTAAACGTAAAACCTCAAACTATAAGAACCCTAGAAAATGCAGGAGACACCCTTATGGAATTTGGAACCGGCCACCAATTCCTGATCAAAACCAAAAGTGCCCAGGCCATAAGAGATAAGATTGACAAGTGGGACCTCATCAAACTGACAAGCTTCTGCAAAGCCAAACAAACCATCAAGAGAGCAGGGAGACAGCCCACAGACTGGGAAAAAATATTTGTCAACTGCATGTCTGACAAAGGCCTAACATCTAGGATCTGGAAGGAACTCAAGCCTGCTGAAAAGAAAAAAACAAACAACCCCATTACAAATTGGACAAACGATATGAATAAACACTTCTCAAAAGAAGACATATGAGCAGCCAACAGATACATGAAAAAAAGCTCAGCCTCACTAGTCATCAAGGAGATGCAAATTAAAACTACACTGAGATACCACGTAACTCCAGTCAGAATGGCCATCATCATTAACTCAAAAAACAACAGATGCTAGAGAGGATGTGGCGAAAAGGGAACACTTCTACACTGTTGGTGGGAGTGTAAACTAGTACAGCCTTTGTGGAAATCAGTGTGGCGATTCCTAAAAGTTCTAAAAATCTAAAAATATACCCAGAAGAACTCAAGTCACTCTGTAAAAAAGAAACCTGCACATGTATGTTTATCGAAACTTTGTTCACAATAGCAAGATCATGGAACCAACCATGCTGTCCATCAAAAGAGGACTGGATAAAAAAAAATGTAGTACATATACACAATGGAATATTACGCAGTCATAAAAAAGAATGAAATCATGAACTTCACAGCAACCTGGATGAAATTAGAGTCTATAATACTGAGTGATCTTTCACAGAGACAAAGAACTGAGTATCACATGTTCTCACTCATAAGCGGACCTTGAACAACTATTGTAATAATATAAGAAAAGGATTGACAGTAGCGGGAAACTGCGGGGGATGGGGGTGGGGGAGTAGGGAGGTGGGATTGGCAGTGGTGGGAATCTGCCAGGGGAACGGGGGGCACACCTCACCAACAAGGGTACCTGCACAATGAATATTTGTATACCTAACCCTGAATTGTATCCTACAATTTTAAAATAAAAAAATTAAAAGTAAAAAAATAAAATAAAATTAAAAAATAAAAGCAAGCTGTGCTTTTTACTAGCTGAAGGACCCTGAGCAAACCACTTAACTTCTCTGAACCTCAGTTTTCTGATCAATAATATGGAAATAACAATGGCAACTTTACAAAGTTGTCAGGATCAATGGCATTTGTAAAGTGCTTGGAATATCTAAGAGACCACAATTTGGTGACCACTCCATTTATAATGACTCTCTGAGTGTGAGCTTTAACCTTGTGTACCCTTCCCAAAAGTTGTACGGTTTGGAGTGCATGTATTTTTCCAGTTTACTGATGAATCTGCTCTTTCAAATAAAATCAAACATTCTTGAAAGTCAAGAACAATTATACACATTGTCTATGCAATGAGTTAAGATGGGAATTCTGTTGAGTTAATTTCTTACAAAGCTATGAAGTTTACTTTTCTGTATCATTTTCTTCTTAGAACTTAACAGTTTATCTTGTAATTTTATTATCATATTTTTCCAAACACAAAAAATTACATAGAGTAGTTACCCAACTATTTGTCGGGGATATGTTCCAAGACCCCCAGTGGAGGACTGAAACTATGAATAGTATTGAATTCAATGTATACTTTTTTTTTAGACAGAGTCTCACTCTGTCACCCAGACTGGAGTGCAGTGGCACGCTCACGGCCACCACAGCTTCAACCTGCTGGGCTCAGGTGATCCTTCCTCGTCAGCTAAGATCACAGACATGCACCACCATGCTCGACTAATTTTTTGATTTATTGTAGAGATGAAGTCTTGTCAAGTTTCCCAGGTTGGTGTCGAACCCCTGAGCTCAGGCAATCCTCTCACCTCTACCTCCTAAAGTGCTGGGATTACAGGCGTGAGCCACCATGCCTAGCTAATGTATATTTTTTGATCTGAAAACTGAGACAGCTACTGAGTGATTTACAGGTGGACAGTGATGGGTCCATTGGACAAAGAAAGAATTCGTGTCCTTGGCAGAATGGAGTGGGAGAAGTGAGATAGTTTTCATCAAGCTACTTGGAATGGTGTACAATTTAAAACCTATAAATTGTTTAGTTCTGGAATTTTCTATTTAATATTTTCAGACTGTGATGGTAACTGAAACTGAGGAAAGCAAAACTACGGATAAGGGGAGACTACTGTATATAGTTCTATCATTTCTGGGTCCATCTCTTTTCAGTTTTGGCTATGTAGGATTTACACAGGCACCTTTGTTATTCCCATACTCAGCTTTTTCAGTCCAGACCTTCTTCCAAGTGGTGGGTCAGTCACTTTCCTATATATCCTGGAGTGAAGTGACAGGTCTGGCTCAGTCCTACGTAACCAGACCGTTACACAATGAGCTTGCCCATAATACCACAACACGTTTCTGTCGTCCTCTACATTTTAGGCATGACCTGTCCTTGTTTCCAGTTCAGTGGTTACTCATTCATGGGTTGTCTAATCTACTTTAGGTCATTAATAAAGATGTTAAATAAGGACTTATCTGACAACAAAGCCCCCCACCTTCACCCCCTCCACAGGTGGCTCTGTTAGAAAGCCCTGGAATGAAGAAAAAGGACACTTTGTCTTATCACAACGAACTATCCCCTTTCAGTGAATTATAGAAACGGTAGGTCCAGTGAGTGTGGAACATGTCACACATTTAGTCTTTAATGATCAGTTTGTTCCAGAGCCTAAGAGAATGTTTGTATTCAACAAGCTAAATTTGGTTTGAATCCGGACTTGGAGGTTGTCCCAATGGATTCAAGCAGATTGAAAAGTTATGAACAAAGGGATGTTGGGATAATGAAGTGTCCTGCTTAAGCTTGCCCTTCCGTGGCTTTCCAATTTGTGAAAGAGACTTCTAACAGAGCCACTGGGGGTCACCTTCAGATGAGTCCTTATTTAACATCTTATTAATGAGCTAGAATATCAGCAACAGAAAATTCATGAATCTATGCATTGATCATCAATGGCTAGAAACATCACAAAGAGGCAAGAAGATATCATGAGCTTCCTGATGGAAGAACACACACCACTTATGAAGTAGTCTTGTCAAAAAGAGCAAACCCAAATCTGATCGAACCTCTAGTCCCTGCTACCAATTTATGAGAAATATGAAGACAGAGAACATGTTAAATGGTTCCATGGAGATGTAATCAACAAAATTAAGACTGTAGGAAATTTACAGGACAAATAACTCTGCATCTTTACAAACTGAAAGGAAAAAGAGAGATAGATGAGACACCTATAAAATTAAAGAGATTTAAGAGGCAGATTATTCAATCATAATGTGTTGACTTTAATTAGATACTAGTTCAAACAAAAAATGGTTTAAAAAGACTTATGAGATAAATGGAAATTTGAGCACTGACTGGATATTTGATGATCTTAAGAAATTATTAAAATTGTAAATATAGTAGTTCATGTTTTTTTAAAAGAATATTTATCATTTGGAGATGCATACTGAAATATTTACAGATAAGATGATCTAATGTCTGTGATTTGCTGCAAAATAGCATGTGGGAGAGAGAAGTGAATGAGGATATAATGAAAGAAGATGAAAGAAAATCGAGCTAACTATTAAAGTTGGGTAATAGGGGCTTGCACTTTTCTCTTTATTTTTGTATTTGTTTAATGTTTTCCATAGCCGGGTTCGGTGGCTCAGCCTGTAATCCCGCACCTTTGGGAGGCTGAGGTGAGTGGATTGCCTGAGCCTGCAGGTTCGAGACCCGCCCGGGCAGGCGAGACCTCATCTCTACAATACATCAAAAAATTAACCGGGTGTGGTAGCGCACGCCTGTAGTTCCAGCTACTCGGAAGGCTGAGGCGGAAGGATTGCCGGAGCCCAGCAGGTCGAGGCTGCGGGGGCCGAGAACGGCCACTGCATTCCAGTCTGAGCGACAGAGTGAGACTCCAACTCAAAAAAAAAAAAAATTAATGTTTTCCATAATAATAAAAGGTAAACCAAAGTACTGCGAGATCTTAAATCTCCAGAGAGAAAGCAAAATCAGGATATATATGTATGATGAAATACTATAGTAGGTACTGTATTTCAATTATGTTCAACATTCTATATATGCTTAGACTAAAAGGCAGAGTAATCCACTGTAAAAAGAATTTCAACAAGATTTGAAGGATCTTCCCCAATGTTCTGAAATTGATCATCAGTAGAGTCTTGGCTCTGAACCCAAGCCATTCTGCCTTAAGATTTGCACTTTAACCCTCAAGTTATATATCTACTGTGTCCAGGTATAAGAGAGGCAAAGGATTAAACAACAGCAACGACAAAACACCTTATTTATTAGTTGATGACTTTGTGCCAGGCACTTTACACATTACCTAATTTCAATCCTGACTTTAAACCTTAAGGTAGGCATTATTATCCTTAGTGGATGGATGGTGAAACGAGGCTGAGAAAAATAACTTGCCTAGTGTCACATAGACAGAAAGTAAGGATCCAGAAAGTATGCATAAACAGTATATAATCATTAGTGTGATTGCTATAGACAGCAAGGATATGGGATATTCACCTAATTCAATCTGACGTCAAAGTATCCCGAAGTTACTCTCAGGACAGTAGAAAAGGAAATATGCATAAACAGCATATAATAATTAGTGCAATAATATCATATAACAACATATATTGACATTTTTGTGAATGTGCTGCCTGTAAAGGGTGAGGAGGATCCTACCTTCATTTATTCAAGCAATTAGGGAATCTCCAAACTTTTGTTTTAACATAGTCCTTGGCGCAAATATTTGTGTTGTTCCACACCACATCTTGTGGCAGACAATTTCCACATATATTGATGGAGTCCTACCCCAAGTATCCGCCACGTCTATCTGCTTTCAGGAACTTAGTCTACACAAGAGAGACATGCACTCTGTGTGTGTGTGTGTGTAGAGTTAACACTCCCAGGGACAACACTCTATCAATGGGAGAGTGGTGGAGGTCAACAGATAAAAGTCCCAGATCCCCAGATTTTGAAGGAACATTTCTGATGCACATTTGGTAGCTCTTCAAAGAGTCCCTCCACTAAGCCTCAGTTGCCCATGGAGGTAACCAGCTTTACAACACATTGGTTTTTTCTTTTTTCCTGTCTCATACTCCCATTTCCTTCATTCTTCTTTCTACAATTACCTAAGAGATGAAATCCTTGCACCCAGGTTCTTACCTCAGCTCTGCTTCTCGTAGAACTCAAACCTCTCTCAATAAAAAAAATTCTGAGCTTGCTTCTAATGTATGCATATTTGTTTGCTTATAAAAAGTAAGCAATAGCCGGGCTCGGTGGCTCAGCCTGTAATCCCGCGCCTTTGGGAGGCTGAGGTGAGTGGATTGCCTGAGCCTGCGGGTTCGAGACCCGCCTGGGCAGCGAGACCTCATCTCTACAATAAATCAAAAAATTAGCCGGGCGTAGTAGCGCATGCCTGTGATTCCGGCTACTCGGAAGGCTGAGGCGGAAGGATCGCCGAAGCCCAGCAGGTCGAGGCTCCGGTGGCCGGGAGCGGCCACTGCACTCCAGTCTGGGCGACAGAGTGAGACTCCAACTCAAAAAAAAAAAAAGCAATAATAATTTTTCCAAAATGTGGGGTACAATTCAGGTTAGGTATACAAATGTTCATTATGCAGGTACCCTTGTCAATGACAATAATAATTTTTTAGATTTTTATTTTATTTGTTATTGTACACATAATACTTATATAAATACTTATAAAACTTATAAAAGATATATGTGCCTTTATTGAGGAGGCATACTCTAAATATTTTATTGATGGACTGTACATAAAATAATTGGAAAATCACTTCCTTGGGCTGTCTGCCGTCATTCTGTTTTTTTTTTTAAAAGACTATTTTTTTAAAACAATTTTCGGTACACAGCAAAATCGAGCAGAAAGTACAGAGACAGAGAGTTGTCACATAACACCTGCTTCCATATACAGATAGCCTCCCTACTGTCGCTATCTTGAACCAGAGCAGTAAGTACATTTATTAACAATTAATAAACCTGCATTGACACATCATTGCCATCCAAGTCCATAGTTTACATTGGGGTTCACTCCTTTTTTTTTCTTTCTTTTTTTTTTTTTGAGTTGGAGTCTCACTCTGTTGCCCAGACTAGAGTGCAGTGGCCGCTCCCAGCCACCGCAGCCTCCATCTGCTGGGCTCTGGCGATCCTTCCGCCTCAGCCTTCTGAGTAGCTGGAATCACAGGCGCGCGCTACCACGCCCGGCCAATTTTTTGATTTACTGTAGAGATGAGGTCTCGCCAAGTTGCCCAGGCGGGTCTCGAACCCGCGGGCTCAGGCAATCCACTCACCTCAGCCTCCCACGGCACGGGATTACAGGCTGAGCCACAGCGCCCGGCTAGGGTTCACTCCTATTAAACATTTTATGGATCTCGACAGAAGTATAATGCCCTGTATCCACAATTCCTATATCATCTAGCATAGTTGCACTGCCCTCAAGATCCTCTGTGCTCCCCCTATTTGTCCCTCCTTCTAGCCTAACCCCTGGCAAACATGGATTCTTTGTCTCCATAGTTTTGCCTTTTCCAGAATGTCATATAATTGGAATCATACAGTATGTAGCCTTTTCAGATTGAATTTTCACATGCATTTAAGGTTTTTCTATGTCTTCTCATACCTTGATAGTTCATTCCTTTTTAGTGATAAATAATATTCCATTGTCTGGATGTACCATAGTTTATTCACCCATTCACCCAATGAAGGGCAACTCCGTTGCTTCCAAGTTTTGCTAGTTATAAATGAAGCTGCTATAACCATTTGTGTGTGGACATAAGTATGTGTGGACATAAGTTTTCAACTCATTTGAGTAAATACCAAGGAGTTCAACTGCTGGATCATATGTTAAGAAGAGTCTGTTTAATTTTGTAAGAAACTGCCAGAGTGTCTTCCAAAGTGGCTGTACCATTTTACATTTCCACTAACAATGAATGAAAGTTTCTGTTGCTCCACATCCTTGCCTGCATCTGGTGCTGTTAGTATTTTGGATTTTTGCCATTCTAATAGGTGTGCAGTGGTATCTCATAGTTGTTTTAATTTGCAATTTTCTAATGACATATGTTGATCTTTTTGTATACTAATTTGCTACCTGTATATTTTCTTTGTTGGGGTCTCTGTTCAGTTCTTTTGCCCATTTTAAAATCAGATTGTTCATTTCCTTATTGTTGAGTTATAATTGTTCTTTTTGTATTTTGAGTGACAGTCCTTTATCAGATATGTCTTAGCAGATATTTTCTTCCAGACTGTGACTTGTCTTCTCATTTCCTTGTCACCTTTTTTTTTTTTTTTGGAGAGCAGAAGTTTTTAACGTTAACAAAGTCCCTCTTATCACTTATCCCTTTCATGGATCAAGCCTTTGGTGTTGTATCTAAAAAGTCATCACCAAATCCAATTTTCTTCCATGTTATCTTTTGAAAGGTTTATAGTTTTGCACTTTACATTTCGGGCTATAATCCATTTTGAGTTAATATTTGTGAATAGTGTCATGTCTGTATCTGGATTCTTTTTTTCTTACACATGGATATACAATTCTTCTAGCACAATTTGTTGAAGAGACTATCTTTTCTCCACTTTATTGCCTTTGCTTTTTTGTTAAAAATCAGTTGACTGCATGTGTGTAGGTATGTTTCTGTTATATAGATCCATTTGACTATTCTTTTGAGAGTATTACACTGTCTTGATTACTGGAGCTTTATAGTATGAAGTTGAGCAATGTCAATCCTCCAACTTTGTTCTTTTTTTCAATATTGTGTTGACTATTCTGAGTTGTTTGCCTCTCCATCTAAACTTTAGAATCATTTGCCAATAACTACAAAATTATATGCTGAGACTCTGGTTGGTTTTTGTTGAATCTATAGATCAAGATGAGAAAAACTGACATCTTGATAATATTAAGTCTTTATATCCATGAACACGGAATCTTTCTCCATTTATTTAGTTCTTCTTTGATTTTTTAAATCAGTTTTATAGTTTTTCTCATGCAAATCTTGCACATGTTTTGTTAGATTTATATTTGTGTTTTATTTTTTGAGTTACTAATTTAAATGGTAATATGTTTTTAATTTCACATTCTACTGGTTCACTGCTGGTATATAGGAAAGAGATTGAATTTTGTATATTAACCTTATATCCTGAAACCTTGCTAAAATGACTTATTAGTTTCAGGATTTTTTTTTTTTTGGTCAGTGTTTTCAGATTTTCTACATAAACAAACATGCCATCAACAAACAAAGACAGTTTTATTTCTTCCTTTTAAATCTGTATATCTTTTACTTTTTTTTCTTGTCTTATTGCATTAGCTAGGACTTCCAGTATGATGTTGAAAGGAGTGATGAGGGGGTACAATCTTGCTTTGCTCCTGATCTTAGTAAGAAAACTTCTAGCTTCTCACCATCAAGTGTGGTGTTAGTTATAGGTTTTTTGTGGATGTTCTTTATCAAGTTGAGGAAGCTCCCCTCTATTTCTAGTTTGCTGAGAGTTTTTAATTGTGAATGAGTTTTAGATTTTGTCACATGATTTTCTACATCTATTGATATAATCATGACGTTTTTTCATTAGTTTATAGATATGATGAATTACATTAATTAATATTTGAATGTTGCTTACCTGGAATAAATTCCATTTGGTGAAAATAATGTTTTATTCTTTTTTAACTAATGGACTAAAATGCTTCATCTTACTATTTTACTTTTTAAGTGAGAAAAAATGTGATTGAATATACTTTGTAGTTTTGGAAAATCATAGTTTAATACTTTGGGAAAGCATGTTTTTGAATTCTGGTTTCAGTTTCAGTTTATTTTGATAAAACCTTTTTTTTTTGAGCTGGAGTCTCACTTGGTCACCCAGGCTGGAAGGCAGTGGTACTCTCATGGCCACCCCAGTGTCGACCTGCTGGACTCAGGTGGTCCTTCCGCCTCATCCTTCCAAGTAACTGGAACTATAGGAGTGCTACCACACCCGGCTAGTTTTTTTGATTTATTGTAGATATGAAGTCTTGCCAAGTTGCCCGGGTTGCTCTTGAACTCGCAGGCTCGGGTAATCTACTTGTCTCGGCCTCCCAAAGTGCTGTGATTACAGGCTGAGCCACCAAGCCCAGTCAATAAAACTTGTTTTAATGACTTGATATGGCTGGCCAAGACATTGATAAAGATCTGTAGATGCAAAAAGAAGATTATTGACTGCATTGAGTAATCATAACAATCTTTTTTTGAGCCATATATGTATTTTTTTGAGTTGGAGTCTCACTCTGTCATTCAGGCTGGAGTGCAGTGGCATCCTCATGGCCACACCAGCATCGACCTGCTGGGCTCAGGTGATCCGTCTGCCTCAGCCTTCCAAGTAATCGGAACTACAGGTGCGTGCTACCACGCCTGGCTAATTTTTTATTTATTGTAGAGATGAGGTCTCGCCAAGTTGCCTGGGCTGGTCTCGAATCTGCGGGCTCAGGCAATCCAAAGTGCTGAGATTACAGGCTGAGCCACCGAGCCCGGCCAAGCCATATATCAATTGTACTAGCCAGAGTTCTTCAGAAAAATGGAACCAAAAAGAGAAGCATATGAATAGATATAGGTCTGGATCTCCTATTGATTACACACACACATACATTTATTTATTACATAAAATTGGCTCATGTGATTATGGAGCATGAGAGGTCTTACAGTCTGCTGTCTGCAAGTTGGAGACTGGTAAAGAAAGCTGGTGGTGCAATTCCAGTCCAAGTATGAAGACCTGAGAACCAAGGGAGCCGATGGTATAAATCCCAGTCTAAGAACAGGAGAGACTGATGTTCCAGCTTAACCAGACAGGCAGGAAGGGGTCAAATCCTCTCTTCTCATTTTGTGTACAATTATGCCCTCAATGAATTGGATGATATCCATCTACATTGGAAAAGGCAATTTACTTTACTGAGTTCACCAATTCAAATGCTAATTGCATCCAGAAATACACTCAGGCACATCAGAAATAATGTTTAACATGGGCATTCTGTGACCCAGTCAAGTTGACACATAAAATTAACCATCACATCAATTTTGCAAAGATTTTTGTTGAAATTTGGTGAGTAAATTTCTGTTTTTTTAATGCCAGACTGTTCTAATATAACAAGTAGAAGATGCAGCAATTTGAAGATAGCTTCATTTGGAAGATATTTAAACAAGATTGAAAATTTCATGTCTTTTTTTTAACAAATGTGCAGCTATGAAGTTTTTATACACATTGTTTTCTGCAACAAAAGTGATATAATGAAGGAAATTTCTATACATCTACACTCTCTTTATAGCATAGATTTATTTCAAAAAGTAGTTAATTTTTCATTTTAAAAACATCATTTCAGATATAGATTATGTGTTTTGCAAAAAGTTTCTGCTACATACAAAAGTTAAGATCACTTGTCATCTCAGAAAAGGCCAGAAAATTTGGAACCCTTATTAAATGTAAAAGAAAAATGGAAAAGTCATCTTTAAGTTTTACTGTTTTAAAAAGTGATTTCCCACAAGATCTCTGCACAGTGCAAGTGATTTTTATGATCTTTGTCCATCCCATCAGGAAGTTTATATAGATTTTGCTATTTAAGATAAGTCAGACATCCACCTAACTGAGCATTCAAACAGCAATCCCTCACAATTAAAAGACTGCTTTGACCATCCCATTGCATTTAAAAAATTTTTTCTTCTAATTGAGATAAAATTTGCATAACATAAAATTTACCATTTTAACCATTTAACCACAATTCTGTGGTTTTTAGCATATTCACAATGTTGTGCAACTGTCACTACTGTCTAATTCCAGAACATTTCCATCACCCCAAAAAGAAACTTTGTGCCTATTAAACAGTCACTCCCCCTCTACCCTCCCCTCAGCCCCTGGAAACCACCAATCTGCTTTCTGCTCCCATTGTATTTTGAAGCTCCCTCTTTTCTTTCAGAACAAGGGGCCTACTGTGTGTCACACTTGACCTCTGGGAGTATGCCAATTCAACCAGTATAATAAATATCATTAAACTGATTTAATTTCTTACTTTAAAAAGATTAAAATATACAGTAATTCTGATGATTGCTTTCTGAAGTCTGCAACAGACATTGAGCACAGTTCCTAGAATGCTGTAAGAGTTCATGAAATCATTGTTAAATCATTTTCTTCTCCCCTTTTAAATCTCTTTCTGTGTCTCTGTCTCTCTCTCTCTCTCTCTCTGACACACACACACACACACACACACACACACACACACACACACACACACGACTTTAGGCTAACTGTCTACATTTGTTACTGTTGAAAAGCGATTTCTCAGGCTGGGCTCGGTGGCTCAGCCTGTAATCCCTCGCTTTGGGAGGCTGAGGTGAGTGAATTGCCTGAGCCCGCGGGTTCGAGACCCATCTGGGCAACTTGTCGAGACCTCATCTCTACAATAAATCAAAAAATTATCCGGGCGTGGTAGCGTGCGCCTGTAGTTCCATCTACTTGGAAGGCTGAGCGGAAGGATGGTCGGAGCCCAGCAGGTCGAGGCTGCGGTGACCGGGAGTGGCCACTGCACTCCAGTCTGGGTGACAGAGTGAGATTTCAACGCGAAAAAAAAAAAAAGAAAGAAAAGCGATTTCTCTCAACTCACATTCTTCCTCCTGCCTTGTCCTCCCCCCAGGCATGCTTGGAGCCCAGCATTCTGACCTAGAATGGGATAGCCTGTGGCCAGTGGAAGCCTCCCTAGGGGCATCTCATAGCCTTTCTTCTCAGAGTTTTGTTTGATCCCTTCCCAGGGTCCAGGTGCTCTCTATTATCAGAAGCCACAAAATGTGGTCCCTCCTGGGTACCCTGATTCTCTCTCTTCCAGGGTAACTGCCGTAAGACACCCATGCCCCTTTTCCGGTGGCCTCACTGACACACCACATAATCAACTTGAGCTCTTTTCTGGGCAAGGAAGCCCAGAGTCTGGTTATCAGCTGGAAACAGAAAAAGGAAAGAGGAGAAATACATGGTGAAAAGGAGGACATAAATTAATACCTCAAAATTATCTTGTCACATGAAGATAAAACTAGAAGAGTTTGCCTGAGAGACCCATCCCTATTCAAAGATGTTATAGTAAGTATACTCTTTTTATTTTTCAGGTATGAAAATCAGTCCATTACTCTTAGCTTCCTCTGATTCCACCATCAATCAGGATATCCCCTACCGAGGAGCCAGTATTCACTTCTGGTAGAACTGCCATGAGGGCCAAGGGCAGCTTTGAGTGCGAGCTGGGCACTGGGGATATATGATGCTCAGCTTGGTTAGAAGGTTGGTCAGAAGAGAGTGAAACCTCACATACATCGGCCCAACTTTAATTCTGAGAATTCATGTAGAGAGTCTTACATCCCATCATTCATATGGAATGACATGGTGAAGAAAGTTCTAGACCAATTTCCCTCAAATCTTTTCCTCTCCCATCCTGTGAACAGTCAGGAATCTCTTTTGCAGTCCAAGATAGAAGGGAGATTCAGTTCACCCTAAAGAGGACTTAGAATGCCCTGTGGTCTGGAGTGAACTCTTGCATAAGCAATTCTGGAATAATTTAGGTACTTTCAGACTGTCCCTGAGTGAAACAGAGTAAAGGTATGTTAAAAAAAAACCCAAACCAAAAAAACCCCCAGATATCAAGGTCATCTCAATGCCCATGGAGATGCTAGTCATCACCAACAGCCCTCCCTCAACAGAAAAAGCAGAAAATTTAG
The DNA here is from genome assembly GCA_027257055.1 of Cephalopachus bancanus. Lineage (NCBI taxonomy): Eukaryota > Metazoa > Chordata > Mammalia > Primates > Tarsiidae > Cephalopachus > Cephalopachus bancanus. The sequence goes on from JAPVLO010000631.1 coordinate 281,484, forward strand.
TCCAGGGTCGGTGTTCATATTGAGCAGAGTGACAGTTACCCTGACTACAGCAAGAAAAAAATCGGCATCTTCAGGGCAAGAAGAACAGTGCCCAGCCTGGTGGAGTCCCAGCTCTAAATCTTCACCTCTTTTACATCCTGACAATCTTGGCTGATTTATTCTCATTTAGTTTTATGATCTGAGGCTTCTTACATTGCTAATACATTACTCATTTTAACTGTATAGACAGCAGGGTCAAACGAGTGACTTATTGGAGCTCAGAAGTGACTGACAGCCATGTAGACCTGCTATCTTGTTCTCTTAAGTAAATTTATCACTTTGAAAATTCTAATTTCCACCTCACTCACCACCTCCCCACCTCCCTCGTCCCTCCCCATGGGTGGGGGGGCTGGTTAAATTATATTGACTACTAATTGAGCACGCTGAGTAATGAGTCAGAGGGATTTGGCTGTGTCTGCTCTTCTGGCTTACCCCTCTCATAAACATTCAGAGTGACAAACTTTTTCTTTGGCTTGGGGTCATAAAAAGGAAAAAAAAAACTTTAAATTTTTTTCCAACTTAAGACTTCAGTGAAATATTTTCCACCATCCTCAGCAAGACATAATACTCCATGTCATGAATAAGTTAATGAGAAAAATATGGATGCCCCCCAGTCTTTCAGAGACCTGCTAGGCATTTTGCCCCTCTGAGGACCGGTTACTCCTTCAAGTCTTTTGGACTTTCTGACAAGTCTTTGGTTTGGGTCTGGTTCCAAGGTACTAGAGATTAGCCTGTCTCTCTCTTCAGCTGTCTGCTGTTGCATTTACCTTGAACCTGGACACCCCTCTGCACTGAATTACCCTTAGAAACTGCTGTCAAGTGGGTGAATGGCCCATAGCAAGCATCACCAAGTGTCAACCACCAATTACTTCAATACAGCCCTTTTTGTATTTTATTTCATCTCTGGGTCAAAAATGTGCTTACCTAAAGAAGAGCATCCAAACTCTTAGCTAGGCATTCAGCTGGTTCTCTACCATTTGGCCACAACCTGCCTTGGCAGCCTTATTTTCCACAACCCCTTTCCAGCTCTAAGCAAACAGTACTACTGCTGTTGCCTGAACTCTCTTCCTGCCTAAAATACTCTTGCCTTTAGCCAAGCCAAACCCTTTCCCTTTAGAGTGAGTTGGTGGGGTCAACATGATAATCATTTGGTGCTTTTTCACATTCACACTGATATTCTTTAAATATTTACTCAGTGCTTTTTAGTGTGTGGGACGGAGGGAAAGCTAGTTTTTTTTATTAATAAAAATAATGTAAATAAACAGATTCACTTTCTAATTCCTTTCCAATGGTTGAATAGAGTCAAAGTTCTGAAAACTCAACAAAACCCTTCTGTCTTTAAGTAGTTTCTGTTCTCTCTTCGGTTTCTTTTATGATTTCTCAAATCACATAACTTTTTTGGAAGCATATTATGAAGCTTAAAATACAGTTTATCAAAACTATCACTCTTTTTTTGGTAGACAATTCCCACCAAATTTTTTTTTTTTTTTTTGAGTTGGAGTCTCACTCTGTCGCCCAGACTGGAGTGCAGTGGCCGCTCCCGGCCACCGCAGCCTCGACCTGCTGGGCTCCGGCGATCCTCCCGCCTCAGCCTTCCACGTAGCTGGAACTATAGGCGCGCGCTACCACACCCGGCTAATTTTTTGATTTATTGTAGAGATGAGGTCTCGCCTGCCCAGGCAGGTCTCGAATCCACCAAATATTTTTTGGGTTAAGAAGTTCATTTGATTATAACTAGTCTTAGGTGGGTAGTAAGGCCTGTGGTGGTTGGTGAGGGCTAAATCTCGTATTGTGGCCGCCCAAGACTTGGCTTCTATAAGTAAGTCTCTAGTCAATGTTTTTTTCTGAGAAACTATATTTGTCACCATCTTTTTTTTTTTTTTTGCCTTTCAGCTTCCTCAGTTTTTGAAGATAGGTTTGCATGTGCCTGCTCACCATGGAACATGGTTTTGCTTCCATGTTTGTGTCACAAAACAGTCAATGGAAATAGATCAGCAAGTTATCTAATATTATACTAAGTGTAACATGTACATATTGGAACTCTATCTTCTTAGGTGGGAGCAGAATCAATTTATATTTCACCAATTTAGTGAGAATGTTTTTGGGCAAACCTGAGTTAAGGGCACCATGTTTTGTACTTCACTCCAGGATTCTTTCAGGCTTCTCATGGGACCCTTTGTAAGTAAGAATCCTCTGTAGGACTTTGGCTCTGCTAGATGCACATTGTCTTAGATCTGCATACTCCTTGACACTGTCACCTTCATTAACTCCCTCACCTTTATGTTTCTACTCAAGATTCCAGTATCTTCCACAATTAGAACTTAGAATTAGTTACTCAAAGTGTGGGCCCCAGACTAGCACCATTAGTATCATCCAGGAGCTTGTTAGATATGCAATCTCTTGAATCCCACCCCACAACTCGTGAATCAGAGGTGATTTGTATGCACATTAAAGTTAAAAAGCTCTGGACTGGAACACACTAGACAGTCTGGTATTCTTTCTGGCTGCTTCCCATGTGTGACTTGTGGATTCTAGAAAGCAGTCACCACTTCTTCTGATTCTTCTGTCTTTCCCACAGCATTTAGCTGGGCACAAAAAAGGTGTTAGGGACACTTTTGTTGCAAGATCGGTCCATTTTTTAGTTGAATCCAACTCTGGAATAAGAGAAAGAAAAGGAAATATTCTTTTCATAGCTCTCGCTGTGGTTCAACCTTTACAAGTTCAAGTTTTACTTTTTTTTTTCTCCAGGAAGTAAAAGAGCTATTTTTCCTCAAGGCCCATGATTTCTATGATGCTGTAATTGAACTCCAAAGACTGTTTTTAATTTGACCTCAAGTGCAATTCATGAAGACAGCTTTGACAATACTCGTTCCCTTTTGGGCAAAAATACTTCTATTGGAAAACCAGAAAGTGACCTATCCAGTAAAATGTTTCTTAATTTACTATAAAAAGTGTATTTAGAAAAGCAAATAATCTATGACGGAACATAGAACCGTCCACTATTATGAAATCTAATGAGGAAGAAAAAGGAAACTGAGACTTCATTTTTTAAAAATAATAAAGCCACAGCTCTTGACTTCCTTCGTGTATTTGTTTGCAGCATGTATGAAATGTAATCATGCAAGAAGCTAATCTACCTACCTTCAGAAATTTGGACTTTCAGGGTAAGAGGTCAGTTCTAGTTGTATGAGGGTCTCATGGCTTCCTAGGGTACTGGAATTAAGGATTGAGACAAAAGAGGGAAAAAAGTCGCATAAATCCCTCTTTGGATCATGTGCGGTGGGGGGGGGGAGGTTAGCAGTTGTTACTAGGAACTCACTCTGAGAAGGAACAAGAGCCGAAAGGTATGTGGCTTTCAGGTATTTGTTGATCATCGCAGAAATACTCTCCGGACCTGTCTCCCAACAAAATCTTTGAGTTTCTTGATAGATGAGAGTTTAATGATGAAATAATACAGGTGACTTCTGAAGACCTAAAAAGAGTGGTGATTAAACCATCCTGTCTGGCTGAAAGTTATGATTGAGAGGAAATTACTTGCCGCCTTTGGGAGTGAAATAAAGCAGAGACCTGTTCCTAAGAGCCCTGAAAGTGGGTGGGAAGAAGAGCTGGAGCTTTGGAGTAAGGATGAAGGCAGCCGATGAGGAGGATGTGAACCATTTATGGAAGGGAGTGGTGTTTGGGGCATAGATCCCTAGAAGAACTGAGTGGGCTCATTATGGACTTCCAAGACCCCAGTCACCCCAAACTTTGACTGCTCAGAGACTAATGAGGAATCAGGAACCAAGAAGGTAATAAATATCCATTCATTCATGAGAACAAACATGCATTCATCAATGAAAACAAACATTCATTCATGAGATACTATGTGCCAGGCATTATACTAGGTGCTAGGGATAGAGAAAAGAATAAGACACTATTTTTGCCTTTGAAAAGCTCCCAGTCGAGTGTGGGAACCCGGAAAGCAGATATCTAGAAGCTGGTGGAGCAAGTACTGGTGTGGAAGCATATCCAAGGGATTATGGTACTCAGGGAGTGGGATTTAATATCTCGGAGCATCATCGAGAAAGGTTTTCTGAGCATAGGTCCTGATTCTTCACCCCTTCCTGTAGCTGTGCCTTTTGCTCTGTGACTTGACTGTTCTTTCCACAGAGTGTATTTCCCCTCACTTTGATTTAGGCTTGACCACGTGACATGTTTTACCCATGGAATGTTAGTGAATATAATTTGAAATGTGCCTGCGTGGCCGGACTTGCACTCTAGTGCTTCAGTTACCGCTGTGAGAAGAACATACCTCGACTAGCCACTGGTCCTAGGAAAAAGATGAGAGACAATTGGAACTTCCTGAGCCAGCTGGACCTGCAGCTTGAAATGAAGCTTAGCTCTTCAACTGATGGGTAGCCCTCTCTGCCATCCTTGCTCACCGACAAACATGTGAGCAAGTCCAGAAGAAAAGGTAGAGAAAAGGGAGGGCGAGTTAGGCATGTGCACTTATTAAATTCTCACTCTATGCAAGGCACTGTCTCAGGGCCCTCAGCATGAGAACAATAAGAATAGGACACTAGATCAGAATATGACTGATTAATAACTGTACTGGCTATAGCTACCATTATTAAGTTCTTCCTGGGGGCAGTGATGGCGCCCCAAAATTGGCATTTTCTCATTTAGACCTCAAAACAACCCTTCAGTAAAGACTATTATCATTCCCATTTAAAGATGAAGGATCAGACTTGCCTGGGGTCACAAAAATACATAATAGTGGGGATTCGAGCCTGCTTCTCTGACGCCAAAGCCTCAACTCTTAACTACTTGGCTACAGAGAAGTCAAGAGGAAGGCCCAAGCTGGGACTTTCCCCAGGCCCAACTGTGTCTGTTGGTCCCTGTCAGTCTCGGCCTCACCTGTCTGTGACCAGGAATCTTTGGAGGTTAGGCCTGAAGTGGGAGTCTCCTCACCGACAGTGAAAAGGACTGAATGTGACTTCTTGTTTTATTAGTAGACAGGCCAGGAGAGACCATGAATACCAGGCACTATTCTAAGCACGGTATATGCGTTAACAAATGTAATCCCACCTACTAACAAGTACCCTTTGAGATAGGTACAACTTTGATTGTATCCATCTGTGTTCTCACTTTGTCAGCTGAAGAGCCTCAATTATCTTGTTTATTCCACACATTGTTATTGCGCCTCTAATATGTGGCTGGCCCTGCCTTCAGCACAGGGGAGTGTGGAAATAAGACAGATGGGGCCTCTGCTCTCATGGTGCTTACAGTCTATAGCAGTTTCTGCCAGGCCCCTTTCCCGAGCCTGGCCCCGTTTTCCAATTTCATTCGTGCCTGCTCAAACACCATTAACACTGCTGCTTGGGAGCCGCATCACCTACTGGCCCCATGTTTGGACACACCGACTTGCTATACTCATTTAGATTTAGAGATTTGCTCTGACATGTCCGTCCTAGAGAGAGATACATTTGCTGATCTCAGAGGGTTTTGCCCCCAATTCTCACTTCAGCCCTTTTTGATTCACTCTTTCCTCATGACCAGGAATTCCCAGCATGCCCTGGGGTTTGGGACCTCCATGGAGATGACGGAAGCACACATCATTTTACCGTACTTTCTTTAAAAAGAAATTTAAAGATGTGGGGTACAATTCAGGGCTAGGTACATAAGTGGTCATGGTACAGGTAAATTTTAGGCCTTCCTTTGGTCCCCACTTCGCCTGGTTTCAGATTGGGTACCCTTATTGGTGTTATGTGCCTTCCCCTTCCTCCCCTAGCAGTATCCCCCTACTGCCAGTCCCTTTGTACTTTCTTTAAAAGCAGTGTGAGACTCCAACTCAGAAAATAAAAATAAAAAAAAGTTTAAAAATTAGAAAAAGCAGTGTTTACGGGTGGAACATTCTGGTAATTGGCCTCTTTGCACCTGTGTGGGAGGACAAGTTTCTTCCACTTTGGGTTGACCCACACTCGCTTTACAAATAGAAGCAAAGTAGATTTCTGCTCCTAAATCCACAGCAAAGGAAATCAGTAGCCTTTACCAAAATGCCATTTGGAGAGAGAGAAATATATACATGGAAGTATTCTCAGAGGAATCATTGTTTACTTGATGTGCTATCTAGACCATATTTTCTTAAAGTAGCTGAATTATGAAGCCTTTGTAATGGTGTTCCTTTTGGAAATGGCAGCCTACCTCCAGTTCACAAGACTTCCCAGAATATTTACGTGAGTGTGGGCTTTCTCAGAGTTCTCAGGAGGCAGAGGTCTCGGTCACATTAACAGAAAAATGTGACCTGAGCCACAGACTGCTGAATCTAGCTGTTTTCATGAGGAATAATTTAATATTCAAATAAGCAGTAATTAAAGTGTAGTTCTTCCTCTGGCTCTTCACCCTGTCCTCCCTGACCCATCTTGCTGTTAGAGGCAAGCCATGAATCCTACAATTGTGAGGCTGAGTGACCGACTTCATTGCCAACGCAGTTAAGCCAGGCAGCACAGAAAAGAAAGTACAATATGGCTCGCTGGGTCATAATACCTCATAAATCAAATCGATTTTTCCCATAATCAAATGGTCATGCCATATTCTGGTTTCCAGTTAGATTTACGCGTGTGTTCTCTTCATAAGCTACATACCATGATGGACTAATTGGCACAGAGCACAAAGAAACCAAACAGCACTTAGGAGTCAAAATATAAAGAGCATGTTGACCCCCAGTCAGACTCTCTTCCCTGACAAGTTAGTTATTTCGATTCCCATTTGGGGATGGCTCAGGTCACTAATAGCTTCTCTGTGCCCCAATGAAATCAAGGGAGGAAGAAGGCACCCATGTTGTTGGAGCTATCTTCCATGAGATTTTCTCCTTGGAAAGTGGTTTTGGCTGACTCAAGAAAAGCTATTCTGGCCTTCATTGGATGGACTGGGCCAGTAAGGAAAACAAAGTCAGTGAGAAGAGAAAATCAGAACACAGAGTTGTGTGGCCTTTAAGCACGAGCTGAGAACCGCTGGCCTGGAGATTCTGTGGAGTAGTTTGTGTCTTCCTCACCTTAGGGAGAGTCCAATTCTTGCTGTACATAGTGCTGTGGGGAAAACCTGGGATGGCACCCCCAGCCTACCTGCCAGGCTGAGTCAGTACTAATCCTCATCCTATGTAGAGTGTCTGGGATTTTGTGAAGCTAGAGATGTAAATACGTTCTGGGATGAGGGAGAGTAGAAAAGTAATTTGGAGAAAACAGATGCTTTTCCCTTTGAGCTTCATGAACATACATCAAATGCAATCACTGCAAAGTTAGGGGATCTTCTTTAAAATAAGAAGAAAAAGGAAGAGTTGTAGATCTATTTAGTGATATACCAGTATTTACTCAGGCTTTTATAATCCTGTGTGTCTCATCTTGTATGTTTCACTGAATGCCTTTTGCTTTTCTTTTCTCTGTCTTTTTTTGGGCTTCAATTAAAAAAATAATAAATACAGAAAGCTTGGCTTACCCCAAGCTGGGAAGCAATTAACAATGCATTGTAGGATTGTGACAAATTCTAGACTTATGACAAGGCTGCCATCATTCTTATGGCTATACATTTTGCTAAATAAAGGCTTTTGTAGGGTGAGTCATTCTAATGTAACCAATTTACCACTCCAGATTTACTACTTTATGGTCAGTCAGGTAACTGCCCATGCAGAATTTTCATAGAGAGTAGGATCTGAAGCCCTTTGGATAGTCTTCTAGGATATGCCATATATCATACAATACATGACAGAATGTGACCTAAAAAAATAAAGATGACTCAAGGGCAGAGTGTTTAAACTCTAGGACAAAGTATATATTCCTTTCCTCCTTTTTTTCTCTACCCTTCAACCACAGCATTTTTATTAACTTAAAATGAGGCTAAAGTAAGGCTCAGACAACCTCAAAGTAGATTAAAACCACAAAAAAGCCTGTAGCTTGGAGGGATGCATCCGAGGGAAGAAACAGTACCACCCACGTGGCCTTGGAGATGAGTCATGAGAAGATGGCACAATTGCCTATGTCTCCAACTATTTTTAGCCCCAGCTGATAGAGCTACCTTCTTTTGCTCTCCTCTCATGTCCCCTGAGTCACTCCAGTGCTAGAGGCCCCAGGCCACCGTCTCCAGTGCTCTAAGACTGGCTCTGTTCAGACTTCTCACATGACCAAAGAAACTTTTCCTAAAATCTCTTTAAAAATAAGAATTTCTTCTGTTGGTGTCTATCTTTTATGGGTGATCTATATATCAGAAATAGACTCACGTGGCCCAATGCCTTTATAGAAATTAATCACTTAAAACATTCTCTTGTTGTTTGTATATGCGGGGAATATACAACAGACAAAATCTGGAAAAGCCCATCTGTTTTCCTCAATCTCTAACTTCTGCATGACCACTGAAAGGACAAGGTCTACCCAGTTTGCAACTTTTTCTAAGCCCACATGACCCCAACTGGGTTGAACATTTTCCAGAGACATCCAATGGAAAGAACGATATGTTCGTTTGGAAGATTAACAGCTCTGTTTATGCAGTGTTTCTGTGAGAAAAGAGTGTTTGCTCCACTGCATCACTGTAAATTACCATCATGTCACAGAAAATAAGCAAATGTTAATGAAGTTGGGCTCATATTCCTTTCTAGAAAATGCACAACACTGGAATATAGGGATGCTGTAGGCAAATAAAATAAATTATACTAAATCCCTTAGCGAGTTGTGCATACCCCCCTTAAACAACAGGATGAAAAGTCTTTTATGAGAACCAGGGTCTGTGCTCACCGGGCCCCTCAGATGTTTGTTGCCTTGCTGATCCATATCGCTCATGTTTACTCCTACAAGACTGGACTGCTTCTAGAAGCCAAGCTGCGCCTGTAACTTTTCATCGGTTGGCGGTAGTCTCCAAACCCTCATACATGAGTCTTAACTGAGGGAGCAGGATTTAAGGAACATCCTTTTGTTAACTGAAGTGAGTTTAGCTTTCTTGTTCATTTATAATAGCTTCCAGAGAGTTACTTCCACCTTGCTCCTCTCGCTAGAAAGTAAACTCCCTTAAGCTTTTTTATGTTGTCCAACTTCAGACTCTTCCCGTCCTCAGTAGGGTAAGCCCAATGTCAAATGCTGCTTGTTTTCTTCAGCTAGACCTGGCTAACCTGTCAGTCTCTCAAAGTGCAGCTTCTGGGACCCATGGCCCTCCCTGGATCTGCTGTGCTCTTTAGAACAAGTGCTGGTTGGAGGTTAAGGCTGGGGACCACAGATTACATAGACTTTTCTTTTTGGCTCAGCCACTGCATCCAGGATCTTCCTGGACAAGTAACTTAAATGTTCTGTATCCCAGTCCCTCCACTGTCATAAAATAATAACCACTATAGTTACTTAGGACTGACGTCTTTTGTGAACCCGAAATGAAATCAGTCATTGTATAAGTGCAAAGCCATATAAAGTCACCAATACTTCAGTAACTTTGTCTTCAGTGAATAGTCTTTGTCAAAATACCCTCAATAAAAGAAAACAAAAATTGGCCTTAATATGTCATTAAGGGGACTTCAACATCTTTTTCTCAATTCAAGAAACAAAATTGTCATTGAGGCCAATTGGAATAATCTTTTCTGCCAAGGTGCCCTGCGTCTGATGGAGGATGGGGAAAGAGGGAAAGACTGTTGCAAATGACCAAGATGGTCATTTCCATCTTTATGAGTGAAAACTCCTGAAAGGTACTCAGAGGATGCGTAGGTCAAAATGGAAAGTGACGTTATGCAGCCACTATGGAAAACAGCATGATTGTGCTACAAAAAATAGAATTACCTTATGATCTAGCAATTCCATTTCTTAAATGCAGATTTCTAAAGAGATATTTGTACACTCATGTTCTTAGCAGCGCTATTCACAATAGCCAAAATGTGGAAGCAACCCAAGTGTTCATCAATGGATGGATGGATAAGCAAAATGTGGTGCAGACATACAATATTATCCAACATTAAGAAGGAAGACAATTCTGACACCTACAACAAGGATGAACCTTGAGGACATCATGCTAAGTGAAGTAACCCAAACACAAAAGGAAAAATATTGTATGAGTTCACCTACCTGAAGTACCCAGAGCAGTCAGTCATAGAGATAGAAAGTAGAGAACTGGTTGCCAGAGGCTGGGGGAGGGGAAACAAGGAGTTGTTATAGGTATAGAGTTTCAGTTTTGCAAGATGAAAAGAGCTCTGGAGATTGGTGGAACAGCAATGTGAATGTACTTAATGTCACTGAACTATATACACGTAAAAATAGTTGAGATGATAAGTTACGTGCTACGTGTATTTCCCCACAATTTTTAAAAAATTTTAAATATTAAAAATACAAAATAAGTGGAAAGTAATGCTATCAGGGGAGATTTGGGATTTCCCCAGGCCATAAGCACATGAAGCTTATGTCCAGTACAGACCAAGGTATTGCTCTTTCTCTGGTCTTAGTGCAATGTATTGAGAGTTAAAGGCAGTTCTTACCAACTCCAGAGAATTTGTACATTAGCCATTGAAGGTATTTTTTGACGAGACAGGCAATCCAGCTTCATCTCTGAAATTTCGGAACATTTTTAGGGGCCATCTCATGTGATATCCTCTTCTAATGGCGAAGAAAAAAGGCAAGTCCTCACTCTAAGTGCTGAAGGGATCGACAGTTGACTCTGTTCACTTGCTTGCCAACTGTGTGACGATTTCAGGCCCTGCTGGAAGCCTCAACAGTGATAGAAAGGGCCAAAAATTTTTTTCACAACTTTATGAGGAGAAAGCACCCAAACAGATGGCTTCCTACTCAGATGGTTGCTACAGTGAGCTCCTGATTTTTTTTTTAAGAGGCTGAGATTAAAGTTACCATATTATGGAACTCCCTGAAGATACGATAAAAAGCAGAAAGTAGTATTTTATCAGTCTCTTTCTGGACAATTTCCTTTGTTCCCCCCAAAGAGAATCAACCATAGGGTTGGCCAGAAGGTCCTCAGCATCTGCCCCCCCAAAAGACAAAGAAATTCTACTAACTTCTTCTAATTAAAGGGAAATTAGACCAAAGGATTTCCAAATAGGTTGATCTTTGTAAAGCCCTTTGGTAGGAGAGTGTAAATGAAGATGGGCAGTTCTAATTTCTTCCATTATCATCTTTTTGGGGCCCTGGGGATGGATGACTCTGCAATAGTGTGACCCAAACATCAAACAAAACCTTTCCCATGGTTCCTCTAAACGCAGTCAACACAAATTGAAATTCTTGTAAAAGATTTATATAATTCTAAGGAAAAACAAGAGGAAATAAATAGAGATAGTGGTACAAGGTTCACAAAATATTTTTTGACCCTGGTTTGGGCAGCATGCTTTCAGAGTTTTTAGCCTATATAGTTTTTCATGTGCTGTGTTGGAATTTGTGTCCTCAAGCCCAACTTGTCAAGATCTTGTCTGACTCTTACTTCTGTGTTGCTGTTGCCATGTGGCTGGTGGCCTCATGAAGCTTGCAACCTGGGGCCTTGACTAATTTATAAAACATCTTTGTGTGAACTTAACAAAGGTGCCCTCTCTGGGCAGATGTAGCCCTGCAGGTTCTTGTCTTAGAGAGCAGAGGGCAACCTGGATTTCAGTTTTTACTTCCTCAGCCAGGCACTTTTGTGCAATGAACAACCTCCCCAACTGTGTTTGGTAGCCCTGCCTATCACCCATACCAAAGACCAAGATAACTTGATTTTTGTATAACCAAGACTGTACATATCAAGTTGCCTCTACCTACCTAGGACCTTATCTTTCAGGTCTGGCTTCTGGTCTAAGGAAATGCTTCTTCTCTAAGTAACTGCCATTGGATTTGACATCCCAGGATGCCATTCCTTATAAAGACCTTACCAGCTTATCAACATGTCTTAGTTTAATATAGTGACTATATCATTTATATAATAACTATATACTTGGAGTCGTCAGGGGTTTTTAATAACAAATTTAAATGTCACTGGATAAGAAATAGTTGAACTCAGTTTGGACTTCTAAAGAGTAGATCCCCTCCCAACAACTGGTTCTTCAGCTAAACAGCATTCATAGTGAGCTGATGTGGTGTCCCCGTGTTGATTGTCATCCAACCTAACAAAAGCTCAGAAATATGTTTCTTTGAGCAAAGCAGATAAGCTTTGTGTCTAGTATCAACATACCGATTTTCGGCAAAAACACACATCCTGCTGGGTCCTGCTGTACTCACTCTGCACACATTTTGAATAGACTGTCTTACAAAAGCAAAGGATTGTTTCCTTGTGGAAAGGCACTCGCCTCTTGAAAGTGCGGTGCGTTGAGCATGTATGTGTTGGTGTGTATGTGGTGATTGGGGTAATCTCTCTTTGCCTAGGCTCCCCTGGGACTGAAAAGGACACTGAGTGACAAAAGAAACCTGTAATCTAAACTACTTGATCAACAACATAGACAAAAATTTCTAAATGTATGAACAGGTTGTGCTGTGACATATTCTCTTATAGAAGCAATTTTATTGGGCTATTCAGGTTTCTAGGTTAGTCTGCGTTGACCTCCCCACCCCCCAAACCCCAGTACCAATAATGTACATTTTAATTCAAATTATGCTGGAATATTTTTAGCAGAACATTTTTAGTAGGAATATTATAGCACAAATAATCTAAAGTTAGTTGAAAACAAAGTTTTTGCAAAACGGGTTATTAAAGAAAAACATTTAAAAATACATGTGTTGTATTTAATGATTTAGAATTCTGGGGTTTGGGGGTAAATGCATGCTTGGAAGCATTTGAAAGGGTAAAGGGTGATTGGAGATCTTCCAGGTTTGTTTAAAGGCCTCTAGAGGTTAATTATAACGATTTTCTGTTTTGCTTTATTTCACCTCCTGTCTCCCTCGTGTCAATGCATGACTGGTGTGAAGGTGGTGTTTGGAGCTCACAAACGGGAGAGAGAGAAAAAGATGGGAAAACTAAACAGAGATTATGTGAAGCAACAGAAAGAGACAAAGCAAAGAGGAACAAAGAAGTAGAGCAAAGTGGCTCAAAGTAGAATGAACTGAAATGAACATAATCTCTCAAAAACAAGAAAGGGGGAGGTGGTTAAGTACTGTTGGTTCTGGTGCCTGTGACACCAGGCCTTCCTTCATCCCAAGTCACTGCAGTTACTTACCAGAACAGTCACAGGGGGCGGACAGGCAACGGGAAAGGCTAGAAAGAACTAACTGGTTGTTCATATGTACGTGGCTTTCCTGAGTAGGTGTTTATGGCTTGGGGATTTCATTTTCTCCCCCTGGCTAAACAAGTCAATTGACAGAAAATATAGAGAACAACAATTTATCAGTACTAGTTAACATTTATTAGACTGGTTATGAGCGGAACACTCAGCTGAGTTTCCTCTTCTCCTGCACTCTGTGAGCTCCGTACCATGATTCTCCTTACCTAGCAGAAGAGCAAATTAAGGCACAGAGAAAATACAGAGTTGATCTCAAAGTTACAGAGTTTGTAAATGAAGGAACTGACTTCAAATCAGGAGTCTCAGTCAAAAGCTATATTATATAGTCCTCATGGAAATACTAGATGGCTAATAAATGCTCTGTAATCAAAGTGATAAAATAAATTAGCACATTTAAAATCGCACAGTGTTTCTGTGACTCTATCAACTGCTTAGCTGTGTTTCTTGACAGAGGCAGCTTGAGGATGGTAATTCAAGATCTATCCTTCACTTTTTCTCTCCCTCCCTCCCTGCTTCAGTTAGTAAATAAGTATTTATTAATCCCCCTCCGTCTGTGTTTGGTACTGTGCTAAGATGAAGTGGACATGGCCTTGCTCTCAAGAAGCTCCCAGAGCAGTAAACAGATTCTTAAAACAGAATGTTACTTGGGCAGGAAGCCCAGAGTCGTAGGAAAAGAACCTCAACTAGTTTTGGGTTCGGGAATGAAGGAAGACTTCTACAACTGACGTGAAGGATGAGTAGGGCTTACCTGGAAGAAGATGGATAGGGAAAAGTGTTTGAGGCAGAAGAGCCAGTGTGAGCAAACACCTAGAGGACTGATCTGTCACTTTTCCTTGTGAAACAGAAACTCGTCAGTTTCATGCCACTCAGGAGTGTGGCCAATTCAAATGCAGCATTTGAGGTTGGAGGAAGGAAGGGTTACACTCAGTGGTGTGCTGAAGCCAGCTTCACATTTCTTCCTAACTTTGCGTTCAGTGAGATCAGGTTGGTAGCTTGAAATTGTTTATGGTGGAAGTATTTTATACCATGGTAATTGGCAACCGCTACAGATCAGGATTTTTTATTTCCTGGAAGGATGGTTGTTAAACATTAGCCAGCACACCACTGGACACGGGTTCCAGAGACCGTGCTCCTGCAAATATATGTCTGTGATGTGGATTTAATTCTGCATCTCCCATAGAACTGAACATATTTTTCCTGATATTCTGTATCACCCTCAGCCAGCTGCTCTTAAGCTGAACGTGGGATGGAGATCAGCAACAGGATGCCACTGCAATAGCTTCATCACCCCGGTCTCCTTTGATTGCGAATCTTGCCACATTTACACATGCTAGCATTCTGTGAGTTTTCCCACATTCGCAGCTTTTAAAGTCAAACATATGTTAAAAAATAAACTGACACTGTTTTCCTCAGACATTAATACTCGTTAACATGCACCTAGAGTCCCACAGCTTCATTTTCACACCTGTAATTTGATTTACATGAATAAATAAATTTTTGCTTATATCTACTTGACATTACCCAGAAGAAACTAGCATTTCACTCTCAGAAGCAGATTCTTGTGGCACAAACATCAGTAACCTGCTCAAAATATTATCGGAAATGAATAATACCTTCAAAATCTGCCTTACCACAGTGACCCAGTTTCCATGGCAAAGGTCATGGGGTAATATCTTATAGAAAATAAGGAAGAGACCAGGGGTGAACCAGGTTTAGCATATGACACTTTGTCATTTTCAGTCATTTGACCTCCCTTTTTCCCTCTTTCTTTATTGATCTGGCACAGATTTATACACCCTGAGCATACTGGACAAATTCCTTTGGGCCCTGTGGATAATATCTCTCTGTGTCCCTGGAAGGAAACGTAGCAAAGATAGATCAAGTCACGTCCACAGTGGGTGGAGCAGGTTAGAACAGGATAGATTCCATCTGAGAAGTAGAGGAAAAAATACAACCTAGCTCATGACATGCCGGGAGTTTATTTATTTTTCACATCCAATACAAATTAGCATCTTCAAATTTTATCCATATGCTTTTTTAGCAAGAAGAGGAGCTTTTTGTTCCAGAATTCATACCAAATGTGTTAGAGAATTGCATAAATATCCAAACCATTTATGTTTTCTTCAGATTTAAATGTTAATGCTTTGATGCACAGTCACTAAAACCATTTCTCAAAACTAATTGAAATGAAGCAAAACTTTTGCCTTCTAAGAGTCCATCAAGGAATGAAAAGATGAAACAGAGAGGGGTGGTTGGATTACCAAACTAACCTGGTGAGACAAGACTCCCTCCCTCAAATCTACTGTTTTTACTACTAATTAAACTTTTGTCTGTGGTGAACAATCCACTTTTTAAACTCATACAGAGTTGGAGTTAATATCAGTAAACAAAATAGCAAGGTTTTTTTGTTTGTTTTTTTAAAGAAAATGTCCAGGCCAGCAAGGTGGCTCATGCTGGTAATCCCAACACTTTGAGAGGCTGAAGTGGGAGGACCACTTGAGCCCAGGAGTTCGAGACTGCAGTGAGCTATGATTGTGCCACTGCCTTCCAGCCTGGGTGACAGAGGAAGATCTTGTCTCTAAATAAATGAATAATGAAAAGAAAAATTAAAAAGCAAGAAATCAAGCAAGCAAGAAAGGGAAAAAAAGTCCAAAAGTTTGCATAGATAAACTTAAAAAAAAATGCCAATCACTTGATTTCCACCCCCTCACACATGCATTTTTCAGTTTAGAAAGCAGGGTAGAGTAGTAAAAAGCATGAACGTAGGCTCAGATCCCAGCCTCACTACTTTCTGATCATGAGGCATTAAGCATTTCACTGAACTTCTCCATGCCTCAGTTTCCTTATTTGTAGAATTGAGGTAATATCGATGACCTAGAATTGCTGCAAAGATTCAAAGAGCTAATACATGCACAATATCTGATCTATATACATATCTATTACTATAGATTTAAATTTTCTTTTCCTGTTTCCTGGTTGAAAGTTCTAATTTGTGGTATGGATTTTTTTTTTTTTTTTTTAGTTGGAGCCTCACTCTGTCGCCCAGACTGGAGTGCGGTGGCCGCTCCTGGCCACCGCAGACTCGACCCGCTGGGCTCTGCGATCCTTCCGCCTCAGCCTTCCGAGTAGCCGGAACTACAGACGCACGCTACCACACCCGGCTGATTTTTGATTTATTGTAGAGATGAGGTCTCGCCAAGTTGCCCAGGTGGGTCTCGAACCCGCGGGCTCAGGCAATCCACTCACCTCACCCTCCCAAAGGCGCGGGATTACAGGCTGAGCCACCGAGCCCGGCTGGATTTTTTTTTTTTTAATAATCATGATTCAAGCCTTTGTGGAAGTGATTGTGGGATGAGAGAGATAGTGGGAGTAGAACCATCTTACCAGCTACTCGAGTCCATGTTCTTTTGCTGTACTGCACATCGGGACGATGCGGTCATTTTTCTAGAGACATTTTTTGAAACCTCCCTATTAAAAATCATTTGTATTTTTTTTTTTTTTGAGTTGAAGTCTCACTCTGTCGCCCAGACTGGAGTGCAGTGGCCGCTCCCGGCCACCGCAGCCTCGACCTGCTGGGCTCCGGCGATCCTTCCGCCTCAGCCTTCCGAGTAGCCAGGATTACAGGCATGTGCTACCACGCCCAGCTAATTTTTGATTTATTGTAGAGATGAGGTCTCGCCAAGTTGCCCAGGCGGGTCTCAAACCGCGGGCTCAGGCAATTCACTCACTTCGGCCTGAGCCACCGAGCCTGGCTAACATCAGTGCATTTATGGTATAGTTTAGCATACAACCTTTGATGAACTATTCCCCCATCAATGTCCTTCTGATCCCCCTGAGCCAAGCCTGTCCATTTTTCCACTATTTTTATTTTTGAGTTGGAGTTTCACTCTGTCTCCCAGACTGGAGTGCAGTGGCTGCTCCCAGCAACCGCAGCCTCGACCTGCTGGGCTCCAGAGATCCTTCCGCATCAGTCTTCCGAATAGCCGGAATTACAGGCATGCGCTACCACGCCCGGCTGATTTTTTGATTTATTGTAGAGATGAGATCTCGCTGCCCAGGCGGGTCTCGAACCCGCGGGCTCAGGCAATCCACTCACCTCGGCCTCCCAAAGGCGCGGGATTACAGGCTGAGCCACTGAGCCCGGATCATTTGTATTTTTTTAACAACTTCCTTCTTCTTTTCTTGCCCCCTTTCCCCTCCTTCCTTCTTTCCTCTTAGAGAGTGAGAAAGAATATATTAGAGGCACTATTCTCTCAGTTATCCCCAAATTTAGCAGTATCTTCAAATTCTCTATAATGTGATTCTCTGTGTAACACATGAAAGTCATAGCAAAAAACAGCCTCCAGAAATTGAACTTTTCTTTTGTCCATCAACCATCCGTGGCTGGACTTGATTATATCATTGATCTCAACTGAGCTGTATAATTTATACCCTCCTATTCTAGATTGGCTTGTGACTTGCAGAAGAGATTCTAGATGATTCACTATGGATTTGGAGAATCTTATTTCGTGTGAAAGAAATTTTAAAATAAAGCCATTAACATTGCCATAGCTGGAAATGTTGTCAGTACAAAGTAGTTCTCCAAAATCCACTCTGCAACCCTCAGGGATCCAGTCCCATTGCATCTTCTTTCTCAAAATTAAATTTAAAAGGACGTAAGAACCAGATTGGCAAGGGGCCCAGCATCTTCTGTGTCAACTATCCCTCATACCCCATTAGTTGCTTACAATCTGTTCTCTTGGACACCTGAGGGCCACTCCTGGTGTCAGTCAGCTGCTGCTGCATAGCTGCCATCCTTCCTGGGCTCCTCAAAACCCCCCGAGGGTCCCGGTCTCCTCCGTCTGCCTGTCGTTGCTGGATCTGTTAGAATGAAATTTTGCTGGTTCCAGGCCACTGTGACCCATTGGGAGAGCACAAACCCCCAGCTAGATGAGGTTCAGGCATCTACCCCCCAACAGAACTACAGATACCCCTCCACTTCCCAGGTCTAGGGACTCAGTCTCAGACACAGAGACCCATCTTCTTTACCCTTTGAAACACAACGAAGCAGTCATTTTGCTCCTATATCATTGTGCCCCTTTACTTTTGACTGGAATATCAACTCAGCAAGAGGAGGAATCTTGGCTTTATGTAGGTTAGACGATATTATAAACAGTTATACATATTTCTAATTTATAAGAAATTTAAAAGGCCGGGCTCGGTGGCTCAGCCTGTAATCCCAGCACTTTGGGAGGCCGAGGTGAGTGGATTGCCTGAGCCCGCGGGTTCAAGACCTGCCTGGACAACTTGGTGAGACCTCATCTCTACAATAAACCAAAAATTAGCCAGGTGTGGTAGCGCGCGCCTGTAGTTCCAGCTACTCGGAAGGCTGAGGTGGAAGGATCGCTGGAGCCCAGCAGGTCGAGGTTGCGGTGGCCGAGAGTGGCCACTGCACTCCAGTCTGGGTGACAGAGTGAGACTCCAACGCAAAAAAAAAAAAAAAGGAAAAAAAAATTTAAAAATTGTTTTAAAATACAGTTTGTGTATTCTTTAACTTCTTTATCAGTCAGGGTCCTTCAGGAAATGGCACACTTACAGGGTGACTGAAGAGTAAAGGATCCTTTATAGAATTGCAGACAGGTTAAGGGAGCCATCAAGGGTTGGTGATGCGCCCCAGGGACTGACAAAAATAGGAAGCCATTACCACCCAAGGTTTAAAGGGGTGGGGATAGGGCAGCACTCTTATTGGGACCCAGACAGAACTATAGCTTTGGGAGAGGGGCAACCTGTTGAGAAAGAAAATTGTGGCTTGCAGAGAGGCAGGGTAGGGTTGGGATGCATTTTCTGACCCCTCTTCTCCAACCCTCTGACTTCTTGTCCAACCCAGCCAGAAGCCAGAGGTCTGGTGAGTGCAGGTGATGCAGTAGAGGTCAACCTCAGGGCACAGAGAAGGAACGAGAAAGGAGAAACATGTACCTCGAAGAGCAAATTGAGAAGACAGCCAGCAGAACATCTTTGAACACAACAGACAATGCTAAATGGATGAAAAGATTGAATAGTGAGAGAAATAAAGGATGGATCTTGGTCATTAGAAAAAGTAAGGAAGGAAGGGATGACTTGAGGGACAAGAAATCCTCTCTTTTTGGCAGCTTCCCAGAGTGGAATTCTAGAAGTTGCAGCTAAGTCCGCTTTTCGTTATACCTCTGTAAGAAGGGACTGTTCCCCGAATGGCCTCACCTCCAATCCACAATTTGAAATGCTGATGTAAGTTACTGACTGAGACAACATATCATCAGGACTTCAGATCACCTATAAGTAGGCAATCAATTCTCAAATGTAAAGACAATAGTCTTCCACTTTGCTTTACTGCTGGAAAAGGAAAGGAAGAGTGTTTTAGTTATCTTCTGCCCCATGACAAGTCACTTCAAAAATTGGTGTAAAACAACAATTTACTGTTTCTCATGATTTTTAGGATTGACAGGACTCAATTGGGGACATGTTACATAGCTGAGAGCACACATGTGACCACATTTAGCCTGGGAGCTTAGTTGGGCTGGGACCATCCAAGCTGGCTTCTCATTCTCTAGTGTTTCTCTTGTGTGTGACTTTTCGATGTTCAGTAGCTAACCTAGGTTTCCTTATGGCATGGCAACAGGCTTCCAAGGAGGACATGTCCCAGAGTGCTAGCATATATTAAGCCTCTAACTTGCAACATGCTTGTTAGTGTCCCATTGTCCAAAGCAGGGCGTATAGCCCATGGCCAAACTCAGATTTATTGTGGGAGGTAACTACATGAGGGCATAAATACAGGGAGATATAGTCTGTCAGAGGCCACCGATGTGACCGTCTACCACCAAAAAGTGAGAAAATCTGGTCTCTGAAGAGCAGGAGAGGTCATCACCAAAGTGAAATGGTACAGAAAAGAATCCAGAAATCAAAACCTACTAAGATCATCCAGTTACCTTAGTTCTATGAAGGCAAAACATGTTATACTCAGTTTTTTTGCCATGAGTGTGGGCAGCAATACTTCCATTGTTTATGAGGGTTTCTTTAACATGGAGTAATAATGCAATTGTCTTTCCCAGGGGGTCATTATCAGAGGTATCAAGGTCGTAGCCTTGCTCGTCAGGTTTGAGGAAAGGGAGAGAAGGGTGAAGGTGGGGAGGAGTGGCCAGAGGGCATGGGAAAAATGGAGTTCAAGGTCATTTTGCACAGACTGAAGGGTCAGTACGGAAGTGGTACCCAACCTTTCACTTCTTTTCCTGGACCTAGGAAAATGGTAATTTATGGAAATCAGAGTTATGCTCAGTTTGACAAAGTTGCAGGCATTTATTTTAACAAGTAGGAAACAGTCTGCTCATTAACAGTTTGTAATCCTGAAGATTGCTATTGGGGGGGATCCCTAGAAAATAATTCCCCTTCACTTGTGATGTAATATCACTCTTTCCCCTCTCCTCCCAACCAGGTTAAGGTTAGTGACTGTGGGTGTTCTCAGAAGGGGTTCTGTGGTGTAGGGGTGTCCTGTCAGTCTCATACTGACTTTAACTGCAAAGCTGAAAAGGGTCTTAGTGCACACATGGATAATTCAAGTGCATCCTACTGTTAAAGCATCCTGTCTGTTTATGAGGGAGTGTGTACCCTGGAGCCCACCTGGGGGACTCTGGGTCTCTCTAAGTGCCCCTTTCTGTCTCAACATAACCCAACTTGCCCTATATTTTACATTTGCCCTGAAATAGCAGATGCAGAGGAAAAAGTGTAAACACACAAGCCATAGCTATGAAGGATGCAGATTGAAAAATCTTCAGATGAACATTAGGTTTTAAGCATCCAAATGAAGGTTAAATCAAAATAATTCTTTCCAGGCATTGCCTTTGAGGCCAATTTATGAGCCACATAAGAAAATCAGTCTTTTTATTTCATGCTTACAAAAGCCAAGACTAAAGACAGCATTGCCAACCTTGATCACTAACTGCATTTATCTGAATGACTCTTAACTCTTTCCAGCATTCAAATCCACCTGCAAGAAAAAAAAAATGGCCATAATTTTGGTCTGGGTGAAATTGAGAGAGTGCAAAGAACATGCCACAGGCACTTAAGGCAACTCTGAAAAATAATTTTGAAAACTGATTTGAAAAAAAGTTTGAATAAAGATGGCATCATTGGAATAGTAAGAGCTTTCTAAGTTACCTAGTTCAATAGGGACAGCATACATTTATGTTCTAAGTTCTACTATGTTTGTCAAAATATATTTTTCTGTACCTCAAGCTACATTTTATTAAATGGCTAAAAGATCTGTGTCAACCAGCCTCTAACCTGTCCCGCAATGGTCTCTGCTTCCTCATATATTTTTTTTTTTGAGTTGGAGTCTTACTTTTGTCACCCAGGCTCGAGTACAGTGGCACGCTCACAGCCACCGCAGGCTTGACCTGTTGGGCTTAGGAATCTGTGTGTGTGTGTGTGCGTGCATGCGTGCGTGTGTGTGTGTGTGTGAGTCAGAGTTTCACTCTGTTGCCCAGGTTGGAGTGCAGTGGCACGCTCACAGCCACCACAACCTCAACTTCCTGGGCTCAGGTGATCCTTTTGCCTCAGCCTTCCAAGTAGCTGGAACGACAGACGCATGCCACCATGCCCGGCTAGTTTTTGTGATTTATTGTAGAGATGAGGTCTCACCAAGTTGCCCAGGCTGGTCTCGAACCCCCGGACTCAGGCAATCCTCTCATCTCGGCCTCCCAAAATGCTGGGATTACAGGCTGAGCCACCGCGACCGGCTTGCCTTCCCAAATTTACATCCTTGTGTGAAACTGGACTCAGCAGCATTCTTCTAAGAAATGGGATACAACAAAGGTGATGGGATATCACTTCTGAGATTAGGTTACAAAAAGACTGGCTTCCTTTCTGCTTATAATTTCTTATATGCTTTCTTTCTTTTGGAGTCCTTGTTTTTGAGGAAGAAAGCTGCCATGTGGTAGGCTGCCCTCTGGAGAGGCCCATTTGGCAAGGAACTGAGAAAGACCTCCATCTAAGAGTCAGTGATCACCAAAGACCCTTAATCCAATGACCTGTGAGGACCTGAATCCTGTCAACAACCATGTGAGTGAGCTTGGAAGCAGACGTTTTTCAGTGGAGCGTTCAGATGAAACTGCAGCCCTGGCCAACACCTTGATTGCAGCCTTGTGAGGCAGCCTGAGTAAGAGGATCCATCTAACCCATATCCAGAGTTCTGATCCATAGAAAGAGAGAGATAAAAAATATTGTTGTTTTAAGCCACTAAATGTTGGGATAATTTGTTACACAGTAGTAAATAACTAACACAGGATCACTAGTATGGTATGAAGTTTCTTTCTACTGTTTTCTGCCTATGAAGAATATTATTCCCATATATCTAGATAAAATTTTAAATAATAAGATTTATAATAGTTAAAGATTCTAAAACAATAATGACTAAATCTCTAAAAGGGACTAACTAATCAGTGGGAATGATTCTTCCAGGACCATTCTGGTAGAATTGAATATGATGATTACCCATAATGCCCATTGTCTAGAAGCCCAAATCTCACCTGCACGCAATTTACTTATGTAGCAAATCTTCAAAATGTATCCCACAACTCTAAAATAAAGTTTAAAAAAAAGAATGTTAAAATTCGCCTTTGGGGCAAAGACTGACTTTGCACATTTTCCTTTTTAAATCTCCATTTCCTCTTGAAAGCAAAAAAGCTGTTTTTATTTTTTACTAACTTTATCTTACGACATTAAACATATTAATTTTCATCAACAGAGTATACTGAAATGGCTTCTAGAAAGGATATTAATGAAAGTAGTCACATAAACAGAATCACATCTCTGTTCTAGTCTTATTTCATGCTTGAGCTCATTTCATATCCTTTGGAGACAGCCTCTTTTCCAGGAGTAGCTCTAAGCCTGCGTCACTATTGAGATATGACCAGGTTGGACCAAGGCCAGTAGCTTGTTGGTAGGAGGCTTTCTCCTCTTTTTTGGCCAGCAAGTCCATCCGACTGAAGCTGTCTGGTCAGACAGTGAGGCAGCTGGATGAAGTCATAGCTGCGATTCAGCCTGGAAACAGCCCATGATGCGTTTTCACAGGTTTGGTGAATGACTGTCCACAGAAGGGAGATCTTGCCATCTGAAGGAAATGCATTTCCTGGGTTGAGACTTCAAAGAAAGATACAAGTTGAGCTGCTTCTTCTCTCCTACCCTTTCTTTCGTTAATGGCTTCTTAATCTGAGTTAATGACAAAGTGATGTCCCTGCAGGTTTTAAAGTTTGTAAAAACACTCAATTTATAAACCTAATCCAAGTAAATTTACATTATTGGTAAATGTGTTGGCAGATTGCATGAAAAAACTTAAAATTACAGATATGAGTTCCCCTTGTACAGTCCACAGTTAGAGTTCAAATTGTTCCAACATTTCCTTTACAACCCATTATTCTAAGGGTCAAAATGCGAATAAGTAAGAGAATATTCCATGGGCGTCTGTCATCTCTGAGAAAAGTAGCTTGGTGATTTTCCTAACTCAGACTTGGATGCGAATCTCCAAGAAAGTAAGAATAAGATCAGATTTCACGAGGACTCACTAGATTTTTAGTGAGAGATGAAATTTCTGATTTCTGTTGATGTAAGTCTGGTGATTTGCATTTCTGGCAGTCAACAACCCTGCCAGTCTTCTGGGCCTGTCACTGGAGAAACTTCTGCAGTTTTCTATTGACTTTCTTATATGAGAATTTTCGAGAGGACCTAAGACATCTATTTTACTAGAGAACCTAAAGACTGTTGTGGAATCATTAGGGTTTCATCAGAGTGAATAAAATGTCTGAAGACAGCTCTCTGCTATCTTGAATGTAGATAAATGTGAGCCCTCAGCAAATGCCTATCTGATTCAGACCACTGATGCTGACACAGCTTTGTCTTGGAGTGGCTGGCCAATACCAGACTGCCTACTCTCAGACAACCAGTAGACCCTTCCTAAAGAACTGGGACTCTTCTTGGCTAGTAAAGTTCACTGATGATGTGTGGGTTTACTGCCATATATGTGGGAAGGAAGGGAACATGCCAATCAGAACTGGAGAGCTTAGAGATTATAGACTGTGCTCAATGGCCAATGGGATAGTAGATTCGATTTATGTTCCTAATTCTTAATTCCTTTCTTGTATAAAATTACACATCCATACCCTTTGGCATGTGCCTTTGCAGCTCCTCTCAGAAGAGTAAGTAGATTATATACCCTTGATCCATTGACTTTGGTCTTGTCCATATGACTTTCTTCAGTCAAAAGAATGTAGATAGATGTGAAAGAATCTATCAGTTCCCAGCTGAAGCCTTAGGAGGTATTGTGTATTTCCACTCACTCTTTTTAAAAAATTTCTGTCATAAGTCATAAGAAGAACATGCCTTCTGGGTCTGTCACTGGACCCAGAATGAAGAGAAATGTGAAACAAATTTGAACTCAAGTTGAAGCTTGGAGCTGCGGCCAGCTGAGCCCAACTGAACTACAGCTAATCCTCAGATCCTTGAGCCAGAAATAAAGGCTAATTGTTACAAGCCACCAAGTTTTGGAATTATTTATTATGCAGAATTATTTCAGCAGCATCCTGGCTTATATCTGGAATACTCCATCTTCTCATGTTCAGATAATAATAATAATGACAAAGACATTAGTTATCGTCTGCTTCTATCCCCTCATGAGCGCACCAAAGCCCTGGCAGAGAGGTGACAAACCCCTGAGGCAAAAGTGATAGGTGGCAGAGTCATAGCCTGACACCAGATCCCTGGATTCACATGTCATGATAAAACAAAATCTTTACTTAACTTAGAAAATACTTTCCCAATCTAGTAATAATGTACTATATCTGTATAAACATTAGACATACAGTGTAATAAAATCTAGCCAAGATGATCTATGGACAGATCAAAACAGAGGCACCAAAATGATTATGTACTGGTTTCAGAAATTCCTCCCAGGACATTTTCTCATCAGCCTAGACACAATATATATATTTTTAAACATGAGGCAGGTGTCTAGTTCCTGAATTCCAACGTTGGATGGGCGAGACAGGAAGAAAAACATTCTATTAGAGATTGGATGTTGATCTGGTCAATCCCATAGTCACCGCTTATACAGCCTGTTACAAAAATAACTGTTAACTATTTCTGTTGCAAAGCAGACTTCGACAATAAGTATTAAAGACTGTTATCTTGCCATTTTCCTAAAGATCTTCTAGAGTAGGTAAAATTTAATCGAATAAACATGCTCCTACCTACAGGTGGCAGTTTGACCCAGATGATCTTTTGCAATTTTTTATTGCAGTGTTATTAAGAGAACATCTGGTACTATTAGCTAATTTGATGTTTCTTCATTTGCATAAATGGGTGGGCAAAATTCCTAAGAGTGTTTAAATACCATCTCTTTACCCTAAACTTATCAACCTATAATTTTTATTGCTTGACTTTTTCTACAGAGTTTAAAAGATTTGGGGAACAATTGTTCCAAAGGTCACTCATTTCTTAATAATAAAGCTGGCTTAAGGTATCATTCCCAAGGAGCTCAGTCAAGGAAGGGACTTACAAGCTCAGTCTACAGTCTCCCGAAAGGAGCATGAGGTGATTGACTGAGTCCCATTTTCTTGGCTCCACAACTTCTCTCCACTTGCCTGTGGAACAGTAAATAAGTATACCACGGTGGTGGGAAATTACCAATTACAAAAATTTGACTAGCCCTCCCTGCTGTTCCCTACCAGCATCCCCCACCCTGGAACTCAGTTCCAAAACTCCATGGTGATCTTGTGAGTGGTTGCCACCCCCGTTTGCTGTATGCATGGCCTCCTAGGTGTCTTTCAGAGGCCCTGAAACATCCAGACCCTCTATTCTATGAATGTGTTAGTCAGGGTTCTAACAGGAAACAGTTGACACACCCAACGAAAAGATCATTTGAGGAGGATTTATTTGCAGAGTTGGCAAGGGAGCCACAAAGGATAGTGTGGTAACTTGTAACTCTTAACAACCAAGTTGTTCCCACTCCTAGGCCTCAAGGGTCGAAGGGAGGCAATGGTTACTGGAATAAGGAAGAGGCTAGTGAGTCTTTGAGTTGCCACAGAATCTGCCACCTGGAAAAGGTGGTTGAGGGAAGCCCCCAGCCTGAGACAAAACTGCAGAGAGGAAACCAGAGGCATAAATACTCAGTCCTTACTCTCCTGTCTCTCTGATCTTCTGCAGATGCTCTCCATGGGTCAAACACAGTCTGGAAATGAGAGGGCATGGGAGGCTTGTTGATGTAGTCCAGACTTGCAGTGTCCTGGCAGAAAACAAGGAAGAGAAGGGCAGAGAGTACAGCTGAGGAGACAAAGCAAAGACATCTGACTAGTGTGCATTCATTGATGCATCCTGACTGTCCTCAGATCCTTGGAGACATCCGAGTGCATAAAATGCTTCTAAACCACTCATAATTTATACCTGGTAATGAGACTTTCATTCTTCAATGCTGACACTAGAGTGAATCATGTGGCTAATTCTTTAGCTCATTTGGATATATTTGTTTGCAAATTTCCCCACCTTCCCCGAAGATAGTTTACAGTTGGGAGTGGGTGAAGATGATATGGTTTAAGATGTGAAACATGGCAGTCCCTGCCAAAATGGCAATGTAGTTCTCTAACTGACAGGCATCCCAGGGAACCGTGTCAGTTTCTTAGACGTACTGTGTCAGTTTCATTGACACTGCTAGGCTTGTGTGTGTTGTGTTGCTGAACTTTGTAATAATCATGCATAATTTGTGTATAACTCTACAATTTTAGATTTTACTCCCTCTCAATAACAGCACAAAAACATAATCAGATGCCTTACTTATCACTTTCTATGAAAGCTTAATAAACATGGAGGTAGAAACCCTCGTGTCCTTCAGCAACGTTGGAGAAACAAGAGCTCAGACTCTTTTTTGGTAACAAAGTTGAGTAAGGCAGACATCCAACTCTGTTTCCTTCACCTTCTGAACTATAGTAATACAATAACATCCCTGAGTGACCTCCTAGAAAACCCTACAGGTAATGGGCAAACACTGCTGAGTTCATCTTCTGTGAGGATAAATATACTACCACAAAGAGACTGTTCCTTTTCTCCCCACTGCAGAGGTTTAGACTTGCTAGGTAATGACATCAGCAAATGAAATCAACTAGTGTATCAAAAATTGGAGTTGGGGTAGGATTAAACTGGATAAAAAATGCGAAAATGTCACACTCTACGCATATAAACAGTCCTAAGGCATTCTCTGTAGGTATAAGAGCCACAGAAGATGTCAGTCCTCATCTCGAAAACGATTATTAGTGTTATGGGACATTCAGATTCAGAATTTTGATGACAAATAAGTAATGTGTTAATTGTCATTTGTTCTTTAAGCACAAGTACGTTCAGCTCCAGTATTGTCCTATCTAGCAATAAGAAATGCCAATATTAGCCGGGCTCGGTGGCTCAGCCTGTAATCCCGCGCCTTTGGGAGGCTGAGGTGAGTGGATTGCCTGAGCCCGCGGGTTCGAGACCCGCCTGGGCAGCGAGACCTCATCTCTACAATAAATCAAAAAAAATCAGCCAGGCATGGTAGTGCATGCCTGTAATTCCGGCTACTTGGAAGGCTGAGGCGGAAGGATCGCCGGAGCCCAGCAGGTCGAGGCTGCGGTGGCCGGAAGCGGCCACTGCACTCCAGTCTGGGCGACAGAGTGAGACTCCAACTCAAAAAAAAAAAAGAAATGCCAATATTATAACTCCACATTTGCTATAAAGAGACAAGAAAGAGGTTGGTGGTCAGAAAATATACTCTCAGTACAGACAGACAAGACAGGAATGCAAAATTAGCGTGAGTGGACTAAGTCAAGAAAAGGTATTTGGTACAGTGGATATGGATGAATGCTATGTACAGGAATGGGAAGTGGTGGTAGAAAATGTGTGTGTGTGTGTGTGTGTGTGTGTGTGTGTGTGTGTGTGTGTGTGTGTGTGCGCGCGCGCGCGCGCATGCACGTGTGTGTCTTTGTATGCATTGTATAAAGAATAGGAGCTAAGAGAGAGCCCTGAGAGGCACCTTATTTCCTTTCTTCTTCATTATTTCCTTATATTTCCTTCAAACAGGCAGCTCTCGTCCCACACTCTCCATGTAAAAGGAAATTGAGTAGAACAGGAAGATTAAAGATTTGTTTGTTTTTTAAAAAAAGGTTCAGGATGGCCATATCCTTTCCTTCACAGGAGCCAAGGGAACATTTCTCAACACTTGCTTACCCCTATGCCAATCACAAAGTCCTAAATTGAATTTTCCTCTGAATCCAATTTTTAAAGAAGAGCATATCCAACTGTTACTTAGAAAGTTCCATCAAGGTTCCAGCCTGAGGGGTGGCCGGTTCATAGACCTTTATCTGAAGTTAAGACCTTGTAAGTAGGCCTTGAAGCAAGTGTGAAACAGTTTCTTTTTTTTGTTGTTTTTTTTTTTGTTTTGAGTTGGAGTCTCACTCTGTCACCCAGACTGGAGTGCAGTGGCGGCTCCCGGCCACTGCAGCCTCAACCCGCTGGGCTCCGGCGATCCTTCCGCCTCAGCCTTCCGAGTAGCCGGAAATACAAGCACCCCTACCACGCCGGGCTAATTTTTTAATTTATTGTAGAGATGAGGTCTCGCTGCCCAGGCGGGTCTCGAACCCGCGGGCTCAGCCAATCCACTCACCTCCGCCTTCCAAAGCGCGAGATTACAGGTTGAGCTAATTTGAAAAATAGATGCACGGCCGGGCTCGGTGGCTCTGCCTGTAATCCCGCGCTTTGGGAGGCTGAGGTGAGTGGATTGCCTGAGCCCGCGGGTTCAAGACCCGCCTGGGCAGCGAGACCTCATCTCTACAATAAATCAAAAAAATCAGCCGGGCGTGGTAGCGCGTGCCTGTAATTCCGGCTACTCGGAGGGCTGAGGTAGAAGGATCGCCGGAGCCCAGCGGGTTGAGGCTGCGGTGGCCGGGAGCGGGCACTGCACTCCAGTCTGGGCGACAGAGTGAGACTCCAACTCAAAAAAAAAAAAACAAGAAAAAGAAAAAGAAAAATAGATGCAAATGACATTATTATTGTATCGTTTGGAAGCTAAAAATGGATGATGAATGTACACATGCATTGCTTCAAAAGATATAACATTTTAAATAAAAATTACACTTAAAATTGCTGCTTTGTATATGACATTGATAAATTCTGGCTCTTTCCTTTAACCTGAGTTAATCAGTCCAACGGTCTGAAACACTGAGATTCTTTAGCAAATAAACCATCCAGGGTGGAATAACTAGAACCATGTATAGAGTCTTTTACTACACATGGGGATCTTTCTGTTTCATGATCATTCTCCACTGATAGCAGAACTCTTAATATCACAGAGTATCTTTACTGGCAACTAGGGAGAAAAAGTACTCAGTTTCCCAAAGAATTGTTACATACAAAATTGTGGAAGAAATAAAATGGTAGGTATGTATTTGTATATATTATTTGTAATATTTGTATATATTATTTATAAAGTGGACTATAGTCCACTTTCAGTTGTGAATGGACATTTTAAGATGATGCCTTAGTCTGTTTGGGTTGTCATAACAATGTACCCTATTCTGGGTGGCTTAGACAACAGACATTTATTTCTCACAGATCTGGAGGCTGGGAAGTTTAAGACCAAGGTGCTGGCTGATTTGGTTCCAGTTGCAGAAAGCCATCTTCTTCTCATTATATCTTCATCTGGTAGAAAGATGGTGAAAAAGCTCTTGGGAAATCTCTCTTTTTTTTTGAGTTGGAGTCTCACTCCCTTGCCCAGGATGGAGTGCAGTGGTACACTCATGGCCACCCCAGCATCGATCTACTGGGCTCAGGCGATCCTTCCTCCTCAGCCTCCCAAGTAGCCAGAACTACAGGCGTGCACTACCACACCCAGCTAATTTTTTAAAATTTATTGTAGAGATGAGGTCTCACCAAGTTGCCAAGGCTGGTCTCGAATCCCTGGGCTCAAGCAATCCTCTCACCTCGACATCCCAAAGTGCTGGGATTACAGGCTTGAGTCACGCCTGGCCTGGGAATCTCTTTTATGAGGGCAGTAGTTCCATTCATGAGGGCTTCACTCTCACGACTTAGTCACCTCCCATATGCTCCACCTCCTAAGGGAATTAGCGCTTCAACATATGAATTCAGGAGGTGGGGGAGAGGGGGCTCAAATACTCAGTCCACAGAAGATGGGAAATAAAAAGAAAGAAATGCAAACTAAGTTACTCTGTTTAATAACACCTTGTATATTACCACAAAAATTTTTTCTTTAGAAATTCGATGGCTTTTACTGATTAGGCTTTCTTAAATTATTTGGAACAGTTTCTAAAGTTAAGACAACAGATGAATGCCTTGGGCTGATCCAAAACTGGCATGTGGACAAGGTTAGAGGTAGGCATGCATTTATAAACATATAATCAGATAAGACGCAGATGATGTGCTTCCTTCATTTAAGGAGCACATTCCTAGGAGGAACTAGGGCACCACATCCCTTACGTACCTCAGAGAAACAGCTGTGACAATTAAAGCTGAGCTGGACAGAAGTGCTTTTGGTGAGGAGTCAGAACCCAGAAATTTACCAGTCTCAGACTAAGGCTAGAGACCATAATCATTCCAGTACATGCCTTGGTTGGTTCCTTGTCCACAAGAATCATGGGCAATAAGATGGTCGAGAGTTATACAAGTGAATTTTTGGACACGTTCTTCTGAAATTTAGCTTCAGAAAAGTTGGTCCTACCCTCTGTTCTTTCTAGAAAAATGAATCCTCAATAATTATTTGATAGAGTTCAGCAAAGCAGTCAGAAGTTTTGACAGGGAAGGGGAAGATGGATGCATTCATATTAAAAATCATGTAATGATAATATTTAGTTTATAGACTACTTGAGTGTTTCCATTTCTACCTTATTGTTTTGAAATGAATATTCAGCCCAGGAATTTCACAACATGATTATGTGAGCCTGCTTGAGGTTTTTCTCTCATAGGCTTGAAGCTCTTGGCAGAAGGTCTTTTGAAAACGTGCTCCTGGGAATAATTGAGAGATGTGCTTCAGGTACTTTTCATGTAAAGGTCCAAAAACTGTCTCGGGCTATAGTACTAGCCCTCAGACTTCCATATTGTATGACTCTGTGCCATTTTTATGGGCCTTCAGAAAAGTAAAGGAAGCTTGAGCTGCAGTTATCAGAAAGTGGCCTTCCTGGCTTCTGCCGGCCACATCTTCTGAAGCTGGAATCGTGGGTTGTACAGAACCAGCCTCCTCTCATTCATTTCTCTGGGAGTTTTGGAATTGTTTGTAACTAAGTAATATGCTTTTCTTGGATAAGAAATCAACTAATTGCTTATTTTCCTTGGTGCTTTGCAAATCCGACTAATGTTGACTCAGGTAGAATATTATAAAGTTATTTATGCTGTGGGTGATAATTACTTGCAAATACATTTAGAGTTAAAGTGAAACTTCAACAAGTTTATTCAATTCAATTATCTAGCCCCAGGTAATGACTTCTCCCCCCTCTTTTAAAAAATGTTATTAATTGTTTTTAGTTTACTGTTAATGAAGATGATTTCTTGAGTCTTACCTCTTCAGCTCATTACACAGATCATCAATGTGGAAAACAGAGACAAGAGTGATTTATATTTCCTTTTGGAATATGAATCTGTGGTGGCTTGAATCTTGCTGTTGCAATAATTTATATGTAGAATATATTGAATAAGACCAGGTTTTATAATGAGGTAATTAAGGATAATCGTTTTTATCTCACGAAACTCGTTAGCTTCTTGTTGCTTACGTTAGATACTTTCAGTGAAGCTTTTTTAATATATATTCTTTATTTTAAAGTTGTAGGGTACAGTTAAGGGTTAGGTTCAGTGAAAATTTTAAAACGGGCAATTCTTTACTTAAAAAACTAAAATTAAAAACAAAGAAAATGTCTGCAATTAGCGAATGAATTTATTAGTAATACTTAGTGCCAGTACATGCTAGCTACTATTAAACATGCTACAAATTACCTTCACTTATATGCACATCTTTATAATAAAATAAAAATTAAAAAAACTAACAAAAAGTCATTGTTATGTAAAAAAAGGACTAACTGAAATGTGACATTTCATTGATTTAGGTTGGAAATACATTGACTCTCGGGTTTTAAAAAAAGATACAGACTTTAATCTTATCTTTTAAAATGCTACTAAGTGATTGACTTTTCTTGGAGTAATAGTAAATTATATTTTTCCACCCAAGATCTTGGCTTGTACTTCAAAATATTTAAAACTGAGCTTTGCCACCAGTCATAGTTTCCACAGGAAACTACCTCTGTGGTAAAAAAAAAAAAAACTTGCAACACACATTTTTTGCACAATACTACCCATCAATATTGATTTTCATTTTACTTTTTTTCCCCCTAACAGAGAACTTGAAATAGTATTTTCTTGGAAAAATTACTTGGGAATGTGAGTGAGCAATCAAACCTGTGGTATTTTTAAGTTTTATGAAACTTAAATTCACATGCATTAGACAGAAATCTTGAGGTATTTTAAGGTTAATGTTATGCCAGAGTCCATTAGTGTAAAACAAAAAGAAACTTGTAACTGAAATAAAAAAATATGGTGTGTGTATACGGGGTGGGTGGGGGGTGGAGGTTAAGGAAACAATTTTGGTGGGATAGAAAAAGACCTCACAGCTGTTAACTCTCTTCCTGGCCATGACAAACCATATATTCACCAAAAATGGCCAAAACACTATCTCCCATGTCACACACCCTTCTATAATGTGGTTTTGATACTCCTCCCATCATGAGGTGGGTACCACATCTCTTCACTTTGAAACTGGGTATGCTTTAACACTATTCAACTGATTCACTATGGCAACACTAATACTTGGCCTCCTGAGTTTCCCTGTAAATAGTCTACTGCAACTGGTGAATGAATTTATTAGTAATATTTTTTTGCCAGTACATGCTAGCTACTATTAAACATGCTACAAATTACCTTTACTTACATCCACATCTTTATAATAAAACTAAAATTTTTAAAAAGTCATTGCTATGTGAAAAAAGGGACTAGCTAAAATGTAGTATTTCACTGAGACTCTGAAGTCTCCATGCATTTAGGAAGCCCAAGTTAGCCCACATGGAGGGACTGCGTGGCGAGGCTCTGAGACTTCATGAAGAAAGAAAGAGGTGCCCAGCCAGGTTCTGGCTGCTCCCCACTATTTCAGCTATATTTACTAGCTTCTCCAGAAATTTCATGCCTGAACCACCCAGCAGAGCCCGTCCCAAATTCCTGACTTGCAGAAACTTGGAAAAGTAATGCAATGGTTGCTGCTGTTTTAAGCCAGTGTTTTTGGGAGACTGAGTATGCAGCAATAGTAGCTTGCACATCAACATGCTGACTCAGGATAACGTACTTGAATGGAGTGAGGATGGAGGTAGAGGGGACGGAGGTTCACTTCTCCGTTTTCCCTATCTTACCATATTTCCTTAGGATTCTTCTGCCTCCTTTGTTCCATCTGCTCCTTTATTCCTCAACTCTGGCCTTCTTAAATGAGAAAGACCCTGCTCTACACTGGCTGGGACCCTCTTCTCCTAGCTTTAAGACCAAATGACAATATCTCTGTAATCCTCCATGAGGCCCCAAGTTTCAAACTAGCTAAGAGAACCAGTTAAAGAATGCCTGTTTTGTCAAGCAGCAGGGGCAACTCTACACAACTTCCTTGAGAAAGGAGCAACCTTTGCCTCAAGAGGCTCATAGTCCCAGTAAGAGGAATAGATGTGTAAATCAATAGTTGCCTTGAGAGGAAGTACTAGAAGGGGGTATATACAAGTACTGTGGGAACATGGTACAAGAGTTGGGTACAAGATAGCTTGACTGTATTCTATCTGGCCTACGCAGGTGGCCAAGTACTCTCTCTCCTCCTCCTCCTCAGACCACAAATTGCTTGTTCCCAAGTGTGGAAAGCCTCTTTACAATCTTTAATAAATTTCAGAAATCTAATATAATCTTATTCTCGAGCAATTTTGGGCAAATGATGATCAAACATATATTTGGTGCAACAAATACTCAGTCTTTTCTCAGATAAGATTAACTCATTTCTGAAAATTTTTAATCTTCTCTCTCCCCACAGAGCAGTCCTAGCTCCTGGTTCAAGCAACAACAACAACAAAAAAACGATTGTTGAACTGAATCAATCTTAGGAGTAACTAGTACATTTACAGAGTTTCATGATCCCTTAACCATTAAAGACAAGAATATGATTATAAAAAAATTTTAGAGCTCTCACAACTTCGTTTATATGAAAAGGAAAGGCAGCATATGTGATTAATGATGATGGAGGAATGGGAGAGAATGTGTTTTGAAAATTAAAATAGATTCCAAATTTTGGGGCTAAGAAAGTTAAATACAAATCAGGCCTTTTCGTGCTAAACTTTGTTTGCACTGGGTAAAGTGCAACTTCCTGTTTTGAAAATTAAGTTTTAATAGGTTCATAAGGTCTCTTGGGGACTCACTCATCTCCTACCAACATAATATTTGAACCATTTTAAATGTAAATTAGAGAAAATATGGATTGGATTTCATTTGTAACACAACTTAAATAAGAGAAAGAAAAAACAGATTTGGAAGTGACTGCAACTATTTGAGAGCTCCAGTTTCTGGTCAATTTCCATTTCCATCTACTAACCGAATGCCCGCCAGGCCCAGCAGCTGAGGCTTCATTCCTCTGTCAGGACAATGGGCATGGGTTTGGCCTCACTGTAAACAGACACCAAGTTATGACTCACCTCCCTTAATTCAGACTTATTGGGGAGATGGTTTCTATGAAATAGTGAAAGTGTCAAAACAGAATAATCGGAATGACAATTCTATTTCTTTTGAGTGCAATTAAGAATACTGACATATCTAATAAACAATTTTTTTTGTACAGTGTTCTCACACTTAAGAGTGCATCAGAATCCCCTGAAAGGCTTATTAAAACACGGATCGTTGAGCCCTACTCTCAGAGTGTGTGATTCTGTAGGTCAGAGGTAGGGCCTGAAAATTAGCATTTCTGATTGTTGATGAGGATGTTGCTGATCTGAGGACCACACTGAGAACCACTGTCCTGGTGGGTAGACACACTTATGGGCCTTTTTGAAGAGCAGGAAAGCTGCATACTTTGTATTCATGTATTCACTGATTGATTCCACAAACTGAGCACATAGCTACTTTATACTCACCTAATGGGTTGGATATGATTGGTTTACAACAAATGTGCCAAAATTTCTTAAAACAATTATTTTGGCTTATTCAAGATGCAAATGCTTTCACCCATTCTTGTTTACACTTCAGTTTTTTCTTTCTTTCTTTCTTTCTTTCTTTTTTTTTTTTTAGCACATTCTTTCTTCAAAGAAAGTGGTAAATGTCAACTAGGCCTACATTAAATCATTTTGCATTAATGGACTCCAAATCAATCAGAACTTACTGCATTTAATGCAGCAGTTTTGGATGTTTGAATTTAATTATCTGATGTGGAAGCACTTTGCTAGTGCTAAATTCTGCTGGTTAAATAATTTTCTCATCAATTCTTGTTTCCACTCTTAGATGTTCTGTATTAAAATGCAACTGAGGGTCAGTTATGCAAGAGATTGGCTTCAAACTAAGAAAAGGCAATGTTGGATTCCCTACTCTAACAAAAGTAAACTTCTGTGAACATGGAGATAGCACATCAATTCTCATTAAATACTGACTACAGAGAATAACATAAAATTATAAGGGTGAAAAGATTATTCTCAGATCTGTATATTTTCAATCAATCTGATACTCTAGAAAGATCTCACCATTTTTTTCATATGTTCAGTCCTTAAACACAAGCCTATAAAGCCGTTGGCTGCCTCTCTCCTTGTGAAAAGAATCTCATATTTAATACTGAGGCTTTGAGAATTCTTCAGCAATTGTGGTTCATGTAAAGTGGAAAATATGACAAGGCAGCGGGGAGTAGTGAAAGGAGCATTGGGTATGGGATCAGAAAGTCTAGGTTTGAATTGCACCTCTGCAAGTAGCCTTTACTGACCTCTAACTTTTCACTTCATCATTTTTAAAAGTAGGAAAACGAAAAATAGCAATCATAAGGGATTCTTGTGAAGTTTGGAAAAATATTTAAACAAAACCTACAGTGAATCATGAAAATACTATTACATGTTATAATTATTTATAGTATTAAGTTCCATTACATGTGTTGGACCTTCTCGATAAACATGATGTTTCTATAATTTTTTGTTGATATTTTTGAACTGTAAATTGCTATCCAATGTATTCAGATAGGTTCTCTTGGTTTCATTTTCAATAGCTACTATTTGAACATGAAACAAGGTAAATCTCATGTGGCCTACACCCAGAAAGAATATCTTCACATAACCTCATTAGTAACATGCTTTATGGGATGTGTCCTCCCGGGTTATATTCAAATAGACCTCAGAGAAGATAACAAGTCACATCTATTGGTACACTTTACACTAAAATGAAAACTGATGTTATCTATTGACAGGGACCTGCATCCATATGTATTAGTCAGCTCAGACTGCCAAAACAAAAAAGCCACAGACTAGGTGGCTTAAATAACGGACATTTAACTTCTCACGGTTCTGGAGGCTGGAAGTCTGAGATCAAGGTATTTATAGGTTTGGTTTCTTCTGAGGTCTCTCTCCTCAGCTTGAAGATGTTACCTTCTCTCTGTGTCCTCACATGGTCATTCCTCTGTACATGTTTGTTTCCCAATCTTCTCCTCTTATAAAATTACTAGTCCTATTGAATTTGGGCCCACCATAATGACTTCGTCTTAATTACCTCTTTAAAGAACCTATCTCCAAATACAGTCATTTTCTGAGGTACTAGGGGTTAGAACTTGAACATATAAATCACAGTAGGGAACACAATTCAACCCATGGCACTATATAATCAATGCTTCTTATTCATCTTAATGGGATGGAGATTGAAATATCTTTATGTGCATCCTTTTTACACTTAAATAAAGATAGTGTTTTCCCATGTGTTCTAGAAGTGGTTTTGACCACCAGAGGGCTCCTGTATTTATGCAATGAAACAATTAAAACATGTCCAAAATTAAACACACAGTTGATTATGAAAGTTAAACACTCGATATCTGTGTATCCTCAGTGAGTCAATCCATAAGCATCTATTAATTAACCTGATGACGATGGTGATGATGATGTAATAGCCTAGGTTTCTCTGCCCCATCCCTGGATCTCCAAAGGAAAACAATCAGAAATGCTTCACTTTTGATTTTCTTTTTAAAGCAATTGATGCTACATTTCCAGTGGCAGCTTCCATCAGTTATGAAAGTAGTGAATGATTGAGGAAATGTAACTTCAACAGTGGCTATGTATTTCATTCACAAGACGATCTCTGCCTAAGTTGAGATAGGCTTCAATAATTCCTCTTATCCAATTTTCATGGTGTTTAAGTTTTGGCTTCCAAGGACTTCAGACAGAATACACAGACAGGGTGGCATATCATACAGCAAAATGAGCCACAGGTCGTTTATGCCAGAAGTCTGAGAAGAAAAAAAAAAATCAAATGAAAACAAGTGTGTTGGGCCAAATAATAAGAAATAAACAGAATTGAAGTAAAGTCATAAACCAAGCCAGAAAAGAAACAGAAACCTCATAAGAAAACACACTTAAGGAAATCAACAAAATGCGCAGCCAAAGGAACATCAGGAAGGTTGTTCCCAGATGACCATTTCTCCTGGGCAGTCTCCCCTTGGGAATGGAAACTCTAGCAGGCAGCCAGACTTGACAGCTTGGGCCCAGAACAGGGCACAGCCCATGGAATAATCTAGGTCTTGTTGACCTTCAGCAGCTTTTATTTTTTAAAATTTATTTTTATTTTATTTTATTTCTGTTATGGAGATGTGGGGTGAATGTGAGGGTTAACTATACAAGTTGCTTGCAGGGGAAGTGTGGACTTCTAACCGGCCCTCACTCCCCCTGGCAGTGGACCAGGTGCCCTTTGTGTTGTCATGTGCCCTCCACCTTCTTCTTGTTCTCCCTCCCCTAGCAATTCCCATGGACTGCTGATCCCTCCCTTGTGCTAATGTGATTAGTTTTCAGGGCCCACTTATGAGTGAGAACATGTGGTATTCAGTTTGTTTCTGTGATCGTTCACTTAGTATGACGGTCTCCGACTCCATCCAATTTGCTGTGAAGTCCATGATTTTGTTCTTCTTTACGGCTGTGTAATACTTCATCATGTATCTGTACCACATTGTATTTATCCAGTCCACTTTCAATGAGCAGCTGAGTTGGCTCCATGTTTTTGCTATTGTGCATAGTGCTGCAATTCACATGCGTGTGCAGCTGTGTTGTTTGAGGAGTGATTCATGTTCCTCCAGGTATATTCCCAGGAGAGGGATTGCTGGATTGCATGGAAGACTGGTTTTTAGTTCTTTTAGGAATCACCACACTGTTTTCTATAGAGGTTGAACTAGCTAGCTCTCCCTCAAACAGTGTAGAAGCGTTAAAAGCTAAGATAGACAAGTGGGACTTCATCAAACTGAAAAGCTTTTGCACAGCAGAAGAAACTATCAAGAGAGTAAAGAGACAACTCACTGAATGGGAAAAAAATACTTGGAAATTATACATCTAACAGAGGCCTAACATCTAGGATCTACAAGGAACTCAAACAAAGTGAAAAGGAAAAAAACAGCCCCATTAAAAGTCAGCAGCTTTTAGTGAGCAGAGGTGAAGTGATTTTTTTCCCCCTCAAAGCCCAGCTCTTCCTGAAGAGGGCTAAGTCCTGAGGTTCCAAAGTGAAGGGCTAGGGAAATAGGGTATAAAGTGGAGGAATAAGAAACTTCCCCACTTCCCAGAGAAAACAAGATACTGAGGAGAGAAAACAGCTTGTGGCAAAGACCATGAACTTTGTAGTACCACAAGGCTGGGTCTGAATTATTCCTCCTCATTCATCCTGTGACCTGGGGAGATTCAATTCCCTTCTCTGTATCTCACTTTTCTCATCTGTGAGAGGGGGAATGATAACAGCACTTATCTAACAGGGTTACAGTGGAAATAAATGAGATAATGTATGTAAAATGCTTAGAATCATGCTCAGAATGATATCTGTTGTGATGATAGTGGTCGGTGGGGGAGCAGGAAGTGTATAAGGAGTTAACCAGAAATAGCAGATATACTATAAAGCAATGGAACAGTGGTGGCTTGCCCAGGAATCTCTGCCCTCACGAACATTTTAGTAGCAGTATTCTTATTGGAAGTTTCTTCTGAGTTCTACATCTCATTGAAAACTAAGTCCTCTGGGACCTTCCCAAGAACCAATTTGCCATTCCCAGATGCGCTCAGAATTGTCTGGAACAAGTTTCCCACACAAAGATCAGGTGTGGCATAGGTTTCTCTGTGCCTGAACCCAAAGATCCTGGTATCTCTGGAATTTCCTGGGTATCAGAAGTTGGGCTCAGGGAACCAGTCACCCAGCGTGTCTGGCTGCAAAACAGATACATGCACCAAACAGAGAACGGAAAACAACCACCACTCCTGTGGGGTTTCCATGAGCTTATCTGAACCTTCACCGTTTCTAATGGCTGAATCAACACACAGCACATGGATATGGGAAAAATAAAGATAAAGTAAAGAAAATAAATATTCACTCTGCTTTAATCTCAGTCAATTCCCAGAGGGTCTATTTGCATATCTATCTGTCTCAATTGTCTAGTAACAGAAGGGATATGGTTCCCTCAAACTGGGTGACTCCACCATTGGTGGAATATCAGAGGCTTTTTCCATCACGTTTTTTTCTTCCTTTCCTTTTATAGTAACATGGCTGCTATCTTAGCTAAGTTTAGTCTATTCTCTGTCAAGTAGGAATATTACAGCAGTGTATATGGACAGTTTGGAGTCCAGTTTTTTAAAGTTCCACATTGAAGATCCACTTTTTTTTACAGGTTGCTGGACGACCAAAAATTATTTCATAATGTACACTATGGGTCATTTATCTTCCAACTATAGCATCCTGAGCAGCCCTTTATGATATAATTGTTAGATAAGTGAATTTTTTCCTTGATGCTCTTATTCCTTCTTTTTAGGTGTTCTCTATTCCCTGTCCAATGCTTTCCCCTTTCTCAGGGCCCTTACGCAGATGCCCCACACTTATACACTCAGCTCAGCCAGCCTTTCTCTCCCTAACCTTTTTCTACACTCAAAAATATAGGTGAATCCTGAGTACCAGCCTCTCAATTCTGTGGAGGAATATGAGGGTCAATTTACCCAGCTAATGCAGACCTAATCGGTCCTCATATTCCTCCACAAATTCCAGGAGGTATCTTGTTTGCAAGATGACAACTAGCTAACCAATTTGATTAATGGATTACTGCTAATATGTGAATATCCATAATGAGTATATGTATCATGTCTCTTGGGAAATATATTTCCATTTTAACAGGAGCTTTATGAGGTCTTAATATCTTACGTTAACCCAAAGGAAGGAAGAGATATATTTATGTCCATTTGGGGTACTGACTGTTGCCTTTATGATGCTGATTGTCTACAACCATCAAACATCTAATATGTCTTGAGAAAACATCTGTTAAATCATTGGATTGGGAAAGTGCACTTGGACGGCATCAGTGGTATCTTGGCTATGCTTCAAAAATATTCCAGGAGCTTCTGTCTTTTCAGGTTTGAACTATTTTATCTATTCTGTCAGTTACTTGTGAGGTTGCTGCTATAAGGGTGGCCTTGACGATATTAACAGATTCACCATTAGATTTGAGAAATTTAGTTCTGCCTCTGTCATCACCTAGCTTTGTGGTCCTGGGAGAGTCCCTTAACTTCCCCGGGCCTCAATTTCTTCCTCTTATACTTAGGAGAATTAGACTAAATAATCTCTAACATCTTAATAAGCTTGAGAGTTCTATAATTGTAAAATCCATTGGTGAAGCCTGCTAGGGTGTTGACTGTCTAAGTGTTGAACAGTGACATATTCTCAGCGGGGTTACTTTAGGGCATTTTGGTAATATCTCACTGGGGACATTGTTTTTTGTCTGTAGATGGCTATCTTGCCACAGAGGGCTCTTTTGCATTGCTCCAAGTGCTGAGTTACAAACCCATAAACAGTGTCTTAATAGTTTTATCCTTACAAGAACCGTTGGATGGGCAGTGAGTTATTTCTTCTCCATATTGTCAGTGTGCTTTATTTTAGTTTCACTTGATTCCAATCTGAAGTTTTCAGTTAGGGTATTTATCTCTATACTTATTTTGGTCAGCAATTGAGTCTGTCCAGTTTCTAAAGTCACAGTGTTGAACAACTGCATGGGATACACTTAAACTTTTCCAAACTTGATGCATCTACTTTACTTTTCTTACCCCTCAAACTCCGAAGACAGTCTCCTGGCAATTCTTTTTTTTTTTAGTTGGAGTCACTCTGTCACCCAGGCTGGAGTGCAGTGGCACGCTCACAGCCACCTCAGCGTCGACTTGTTGGGCTCTGGCGATACTTTCGCCTTAGTTTTCCAAGTAGCTGGAACTACAGGCACACTCTACCACACCCGGCTAATTTGTTATTTTTGTTGTAGAGATGAGGTCTCACCAAGTTGCCTGGGCTGCTCTGAAATCCGCAGGATCAGGCAATTCACTCACTTCAGCCTCCCAAAGTGCTGGGATTCCAGGCTGAGCCACTGAGCCCAGCCGTCTCCTGGCAATTCTAACCATCATGTTATCTCCCAATGTGGATTAGTGTCGATTGGTGTGATTTAAAGTAATTATTTTCTTCAGCCATCCCACTCCTGGGTATATATCCAAAAGAATTTAAAGCAGGGTCTCCGAGAGATATTTGCCCATCCATGTTCATAGCAGCAGTAGTCACAATAGCCAAGGGGTGGAAGCAACCCAAGTGTCTATCAACAGATGAATGGATAAACAAAATGTGGTAATACGTACAATGGAATATTATTCAGCCTTAAAAAGGAAGGGAATTCTGACACAAACAACATGGATGTGCCTTGAAGACATTGTGCTAAATGCAAGAACCCAGTCACAAAAAGACAAATACAGTTTGATTCTACTTATAAAATGTATCTACAGTAGTCAAAGTCATAGAAACAGAAAGAATGGTAATAGTCAGGGACTGGTGGAAGGGGAAAATGAGAGTTGTTTAATGAATATAGAGTTTCCATTTTGCAAGAAGAAAAAGTTCTGGAGATTGCTTGTACAACAGTGTGAATACACTTAACACAACTAAACTGTACTCTTAATAATTAGGAAGATAAATTTTATGTTGCACATTTTTCTCTCAATTAAAAATAAAATAAATGTAAAAAAATAATTGTTTTCTGCCATTACCTCAATTTCTACAATTCTACCACCAGGGCTTACTAGGTTGCTGTTTAGGCAAACCACTAAGAGCTGTGTCTGGTCACCTTGCTCTCTCTGTAGCATATTTATGATAGGCCTCTCGGGTAATATATCCTGAATGTCAAGTTGAGCTCATAAGTTTGGTGTTAAGTCTCAGCTGCACAAATCTTGTATTTCCCCCTGTTTACCTCAAGGGAATACAGTTTTGTATATAAGGCATATCCCAGGAGTGCTATAGATATTGTCTTGCAACCTTAGGCATCGTCTTAGGGAGCTAAGCAAGTAACACTTCTACTGGAAACATAGACATAGCAATCACCCAAAGACTTAAAGGATGGCACAAGTCTCGAGCTCTGTTTCATTTGCTTTTTTCACACATGTATGATGCTCAACAAATGTTGAAGTATAAAAGAAATATCCCCCAAGGCTGGCTTCAAGATCATGGGATCTGTGTAGTCATAAAGGGGCCACCCTCAGAAGGGCCCTGCTCTTTGATTTTACGCCCTGCTGTCATTGTCTTGAAATGCCTAGTAATTTTATCTTTGAACTTGTGTTGGACAATGGAGCACACGCGTGAGTAGAGGAGATGTGAGTGATGTGTTTGTCTGTTGTTCCTTGCCACCCATTAGCGTATAGAGTTCGTGATGCCACGAGCATAGAATTCCAGTGAACCCTCAATGTGTGTGAATTCAGCGAGACTCACTCCAAGGGCGTTATATCCAGAACTGAGTCGGCAGAGGAGTTGGCAACTCGGAGAGGCCACCCTTTCCATTTGAACCAGACTTGCATCAATTTCAGATTTCAGGCAATGCTGTCTAAGAAACATGGAGGACCAAGGAATCCTATCATATTCTTTCTTACTTGTGTTACTTCCATGGGTTAGCCAATTATTTACACTGAAAATGTTGAGATCAAAGGAAAGAAATAGGACAACACGGAGTTTCTTTTCCTGTCACACCCTCCTTTCTTATCAGTAAGTTGAAGATGGAATGTTGATAGAATATGTGCATATGAAGAAGTGAAAGAAAAACTGTTGAGTTAGTTTTGTGCAGTATTTCCACTTTTTTGGTAAGAATAAAATACACATAAATGTATGAGCTATGAAATCCAAATTGTGTCATTTTGGTGTTTCCACATATGGATCAAATAGATGCTCTTATATTTGCATTTATAACTGGCTTCGTGCAATATAAGGATGAATAGTAAATTCATGCTAATAATTTACAATTTTATTTTATTTTTTACTTAGAATGGCATTAAATAACAAATGAAAAACACCATGACAAGTCAAGAAAGAAACTACAGAAGAAAGGAAAAAAAGCCTTATATTTGAGTATCATTAATGGCAACTTTCCCCCTGCTTTTTGAACAAGAGACCTTGCGTTTTCATTTTGCACTGGGTCCTCAAATTATGTAGCTGGCCTGATGTCCCCTATAGCATTTGGCTGGTGTGATTTTCAAGGAAGTGGGAAGAATTGTAAAAGGGCCTCTGTATTCAAGGGGCCTTGAAATTAAATTCATTTCTCTGGTTCCAAGGGCTAAAAAAACCTCAAGACACAGTCTTTACAAGTTTGTTTTTTGTTTTTGCTCCTTACCCTTACTGGATGCATGGTCGTGCCAGAGGGATTTGAATGAGCCTGTCACATCCAAAAGGTTGCATGACCATCGATTTGTTTCTATAATGTCAACCAATGGCACCTGTGCTAATAGTTACATGTGAAATTGAGTCAGGAACAGATGGAGTTCTAAGGCCAACTGTTGCCAGTCATGAAAAACCTGCCCTCCTTAAATAGCCTCTGGTATAATTGTCTGCCCACACTCTGCCCACTTTTCAGGTTTAAATACAAGGCGACATTTGGTATGCATTTCCTGTAATAAAGAAGCATGTGATGATTATCCCCAAGATGTTATTTTAAAGGCTATTGTTAACTGCGGTCTGTCTTTGGTTTCTCATTTAAGGAAAAAGCAACTTGACTCAAAGCATCACTTGATTCAAGTTGGGCAACCATAGCAGAACAAGCTATTGTGATCAAATTCCCTAAAGGAAAATGAGTGGGGACAAATTCACCCCACACTTTGCAGACACCGAGGTATGGCATGACTTGGTGACTTGTGGGAGTGATA
The DNA here is from genome assembly GCA_027257055.1 of Cephalopachus bancanus. Lineage (NCBI taxonomy): Eukaryota > Metazoa > Chordata > Mammalia > Primates > Tarsiidae > Cephalopachus > Cephalopachus bancanus. The sequence continues at coordinate 326,202 of JAPVLO010000631.1, forward strand.
AAATCTTATAATGTTTTGTAAAACACTGGAAATGCGACTAATATGTGAGGTTATCTGTTTTAATAACAATTGTAAATACCTATTTATTACATAGTCATTTGAATATATCACCTCTTGGATAGGCGGGTTTTCTTGTTTCTTTTAGTTTCTACTTTTATGAGTAAAAATCAATCATGTTGAAAGGTCATGGATTATTTTTCTCTCAATATAGAAGATAGGGAGATACAGTGTAGATTGAGGCTGTTAATTAAAAAAACAAGACACGTGCATTTAAATTGGGAAGGAGTTTGTGATAGAAAAATAAACTATTGTCATAAAGTCAGAACATGATTGAGTTGGATTCATGCTCAGATATTCTGTCTTGTGCCTAGTGTTAGTCTCAAGAGATTGGCACCAAAATAAGCAACAGGGATGAGTCAAGTTAGAGGCTGGTACTCCCCAGAGAATGCAAAGAAATGCCCTGAGGTCTCACGCCCAAGTCAGGAGTGAGAGATTATTAGTAAGGTGGTCCCTAATAGGTTAAAAAAAAGACTTGGGCTCAGTTGAATTTCCTGGAAGTTTCCTGACATGTTTGAGTCTACAAACATGATTAGGACTCATTTACTTAGTCCTGGAGTGACATTCCCAGATAAGTGGCTTTGAAATTTAGGGCAGTTTATTTAAGAAGGTATCTGGCCAAGGTTTAGAGTAAGGCAGGGTCTCTTTAAATCTACAGTATTATATCTATAAATCTATAAAATTCAGTCAATGTGCATGATCAGTGTTAGGTTGAACCATATTAAAATGCTGATGGAGATTTCATATGGTTTTACCTAATACTGAAATAGTATACTTGCTATTTTCATAAAAAGATACCTTTCTTTATGCTAAAACAGAAAGTGTATTTTGACTGTTCTCTTTCTGCTCTCTCTGGGCTAATTGTGCATGGGATAAAATGAATGAGTTTTCGTCTATAGTCTTACTCAAGTCTCATATGTACCATCCTTTCAAGTAATTCTGGTGTATAGTGATCAGTCGTAGGACATGTTGTGAATACTTTATTATTAAGAATTGCTAAAGTCCTGACATTTGTAGATTTTTTTTAACTCATTAAAAATAATCCAGTACAGAATCGAGGTTATGCCTGTAATGACACTCTTAACCAATTGCACAACAATAAGTTTCCTTGAATGGGGAGAAAAGGTTACCCTGGGAGTGATGCCCATAAGAGAGCATCACAAATGTGACCCTTGTATGACAACTTGTATGACAGAAAAATGTTGCAAACAAATACTCTAAAAGAGCAGTATTCACTTAATAGCAACCTCTATGTTGGGTATAATGCTTAGAAAGTTGCTTCTCAAGTTTTTGGACCTCAAAAGAAAATTTGAGAACTGATATCAGTTCATAAATGGCCATTAGAAACACAACTTCCATCTATTACTACTATTATTTAAAAAGAGGAGAGACATTTTGACATTAAAAAAGTGACTTTAGCTGTGGGGAAAGCTTATTGCATTGTCTTTGGTTTTCCCATTTTGCTTCAGATTGGAGGAAAAATATTAAAGGTTGGCTCAGGTCCGTGGGCCAGTGGCCCAAGAGATATTAATTAGCATTTATAGGGCTAACAATTACCATAAACTATCAAGCACTTACTTATTCTAAGAGTTATGGTTAGAATTTATATACCATATAGATTTATATACCTTATTTCTGATCTTCAAGTTAGGTATTATTATCTTCATTTTATAGATGAGGAAACATGCTCAAAGAGATTAGGTAACTCTTTCAAACCTGTACTTACAAAGTAATGGCAAAGTCCTACAAACTATAGAATTTTTAAATTATGTAGTTGGTAAAATGAATAAGGCATTCAAATGTAATTTCCAAAGGTTAGATTTTAAAGTGTTTTTAAGCTGGAATTTGTGTAGTCAATCACCTTTATGAAACTTTACAGGGTCCCAGATAAAATTTTAGATTGGTGCATGTGAGTCAGAGAAGCCCTAATCCTGAAGGGAGACCTGGGGAAAGAGTTTTGTCTTAGATTGAGGTCCCCAAAAGTAGACCCTGACATAGAGATTTGTGTGCAAGAAATTTTTTCAGGACATATTTTTGGAAGAAGTCAATAAGGCAGTGAAGGAAGTAGGGCAGTGCAAGAGAAGTCAACTGAGATGGGTTCTAAGGTAAAGGCCCATGGAGGGTAGCTCTGGAAGATATGTAACACCCCAGAGAAAGGGAGCCAGATTTTCAGCCTGACAGGTCAATGTATGGCCAGTCACACAGAATGAGGGATGCAGAGTCCTAGACACTTCCAGATGTCTACATGTTTGGCCAAGGCCCTTCAGTAGCTGAAGGGAAGTCTTGGGAATAGTCCTAACTGGAGGCCATTGTTGGCAAAAGCATGCCATAGCCAGGAGATGGGCACATGGCAATGATAAAACGGGATTTAGAGGATCAGAGCAGTTGACCTACAGCGTCTATGACATGTCTGAATTCATAAACACACCAGAAAGAAAAAGGGCAAGAGCACAGCTCGGGGGAGTGTTCTCCAATGCCCAGGATGCCACAGAACTGTGTCAGTCACAGAAAAACAAGTTTCTTCAGTAAACCATTTCATCTCTTTGTTATCTCCTTAATCCAAGCTACCGCCATCTCTTACCTGTGCCACTGCCCTATATTCATTCTCTATCCACTCCCCTATATTCATTCTCTATACGGTGGTTATGGTGATTTGTACAAATACAGTGGCGCTGCCTGGGGATGAAAGGAAGTTGTATTGAAGACACGATAATTACTTTGTAATCATCATTAGCTCCCTCACCACCCCCCATTCTTTGATTGGCACAATGGATATTTTCTTAATTTTATGCAGTGGCTTACGCAGCTTTGTTCCACTTCCCATCTCTCCCTCCTCACTAACCTCTCCCAAGCTCCCCATCCCAAAGAAACCCTTCTCAATATTTTACCACCTTCAAGCTTCTTCCATGCTAAAAATCTGGAACCATCAATATTAATATGCAAATTCAGTCATGTGATTGCCTTACTTAAAACCCTTCAAGACCTCTCATCACACTTGGAATAGAATCCTTCCCATGACTCATGAGCCCTACGTCAGATGGCTTCTCTTTCTCCAAATGGCCCAAACTATCATCCCCTTTTTCCAATTTGGTTTCACCTCAAATGACCCCTCCTCAGTGAAGTGGTTCTCTGTAATCCTCTGACCACCACTCCTGTCCAGTCCCTTTCTAGCATGTTACATTTTTTGATATCCTTCACAGACTGCTATGGTTTGAATGTGGCCCCCAAAAGTTCATGTGTTGGAAACTTAACTGCCGTTGTAACAGCATTAAAAGGTGAGGCCTCTAATAGTTGATTAGGCCACGGGCACTTCACCCCACATGAAGGCATTAATGCTATTACCGTAGGAGTAGGTTAGTTATCACGAAAGTAGGTTCCTGATAAAAGGATACGTTTGGACCCATTCCTCTCTCTGTCTCTCACTCTTGTTTGCCTTTCCACCAAGGAATAATGCAGTAAGGTGGCCCTTACAAGTAGCCAGCACCATGCTTTTGGATGTCCAACTTCCAGAACTGTGAGCCAAATTAACTTCTATTCTATTCTTTATAAATTTCCCAGTCTGTGATATCCTGTTACAGCAGAAACTGAACTAAGACAGACCTCAATGCTATCTTGTACGTTAATTTATTGGCTTATGTTCTGCCCCCCCCACCCCCCGTTAGAGTGTAAGGTATAGGAGGCCTCGCCTGCACAGGCTACCCCAGTGTAGCTCTCTAACAGTGCCTGGAGCAGCCAAAAATAGCTGCTCACTAAATACTTGCTAGATTTGAAGTCAGCCTACCAAAGAAGCAATTTATTTATATGCCTGGGCAAAGACTTCACAAACTTTATAATATAATCTGTGAGAAATCATTTTTGTCACAAAGTTTTAGATGCAGTATATAAAGAAAGACGAATTATTCTCAGAAGTCTCCTAAAAGAGGTGGCTGGACATGACTGGATTCTCTGTTTTCTATATACTCTACTGGTCTGAGCCCACCTAGAGAATAGTGTTTATTTCCAATGACCACACTTTGTAAAGAAAAGGAGTTCATGGTCATGTGGCTGAGTGTATTTAGCCAATTGGCTACCGCATCTGTGGGATTTACCACTGAATTCATGCTGTGCAATGATAGCACAGCAAGGGTGTTAGAGCTGCCATTTGGGCCCAACATGGACCTCCTTCATGGGTGATCTTTATTCTAGTGCTTTCCACCTGCTGAGACTTTCTCAGAGCTATACTATAGTCTGAGGTTCCTTCTGCCCAATCTTCCTTCCTTTTCTCTCTCCCTTTCCAGGTGTAAAACCTGCATCTTAGCCTAAGCCTCTCCCCATCTACTCCTGTTCCCCTTTCCTTTCTCCTTCACTTGAATTTATCTCAATAAATCTCTTCCTGCACATTGAATCTTACCTTAGCATCTGGTTCCTGAAGGACTCAAATTGACATAAAAAATCTCTCTCTTATCTAAAGAACATATTGATACTAAGTATGGAATCATCTGTAGAGTTGAAAATATCCATTCGCTTTTGTTTCTAGGTCAATGAAAGCAAACCAATATTAACATCTTTGAAAATTGTGTGTCCTGAAACCCATCTTATGCCTCCTATCTAAGATCCCAATACAGTAGAATTGTTCTAAATTAACTTGATGGGGATTGATGGTTATTTGACTTATAGAAAAAGTTGGTTTAATCTGGGAATCATAGAAATGATTCATACATTTCTTAAACATTTAATTTTAACTCAAAATATGTAAATTTGCATTAATCTCCCAATCTTTTGATGAAGGGCCAAGGCTTTTTTTTTTTTTTTTTTTTAAGTATCTTTTACTTGAGTATATCTTGCAGATGAAACAAAGAGTATTGGTTAATCTGGGCAGTTTGTTAAGGAGTCAATGGTCAAGAGGGTGTCTACTACATGATGCTTGATATAAAATGCTTTAAATGATTCATGATATCAATTCTGCAGTTCCTTTGGCTCTCCAAGTTGCTTCCATCAGTGGATAGCAATAATTGGTATTAACTCTCTAGCAACGTAACATTCTTCTACACTTGTTGGTCTTATCATTTGTTTTGGCTCATGGATTCTGCTGAAAATGTGATGTTATAAAGCTCTCTTATCAGAAAGATTTACACTCACAGGCATGTACACATACAAAATTGTAGGTGAGCTTAAAAAATTTTTGAATCTCATTTGTAGAATCCTTATTCATCAACCCTGTGTTACATTGTTAAAACATGCAGAGTAAAATGTAAATAGGTGGTACACCGGCTTGTCATTTTCTAACCAAGAAAATAAAGTAAAGCGTGGATTATATTTGTGGGATAAGATTGATTGATCATAAATGCCACTGTCTGGTTCTTGGGAAAAGAAACACTCACAAAGACATACCCACATTCATACTCACATTTGCTATGTTCCCTTCGGAGAATGGCAAGAATCATGTCAGTCTGATTCATCTTTCAGGAAGGAAGAGGGAAGTGCAGTGTAAAACCACAATCCAGGCCACAGAAAGAACTTAGTCCCAGACTGCAACAGAGATTGGGGCCACTCAAGGGCAGGGCAGTGGCTGTTAGCTGAGTAAGGACTGTGTCACCGACCCTCAGATGGGTATAGTTTAACGGTAACTTGGCAACCATCCAGCCCGACTCATTCCGTTACTCAGTCCCATCAGATGCAAACTATTACAGAGTTACAAGCAAGAGACCATTCTCTCATATCTACTCTTAACTCTAGGAGGAGCACGAATTACTTTCCTGGCCTTGATTAGCATGCAGGTGGTTGGCGCCAAGTGTCTTTTTTCCTTGTCTTGAAGATGATAAAACTTGAACTTATTATGGTTAATGCCTACAAGTTGGTGATAAAAGCTGGGTGGAGATTCAGCTCTTTTATCGTACTTCCAATGTTCTTGCTACCAAATCCCACTGTTCCAGACCTTGATGATGCTTTTGCAGTTTGGCTAATTATAGAAATAATTTGAAAACATTTCAAGGACATTCTTATTCTGTCCCTGCTCTCCTCACTCGTTCCTCTGTTCAGAAACAACTTTGTGGCCATAGATTTTCAAAGTTAATTATATTAATGCTCCCATTTCCCAGATTTGATAAATCATTCTGAGGTTGAGTTCTATGCCTTAAGAGCTGCTACCAGCTTTGTACAGAGTGCCCTAAACCCAAAGGCAAGTGATCAGAACTTGTAATTGAGTACAAGGCTACCTAAAACTGTTGATTGGGATTGCCTCCTCATTTTGCAATCTTTTTCAGCACATTGAACAGTGACTCATTTGTTTGTAGAATAACTTAGAATGAACAGGTAATTATGTACAAAGCCAGGTGACAATTGGTAGAAAGCTTGTTTCTCAAGTACTAATCTTTGAGCTGAATAATGACACGACTTGGGAGAAGGAGTGGAGGAAAGCCCAGAGGGAGAGAAAAAGGAGTTTTTTTTATTTGTGCTTCTGGCCACAATGGAAGAAAAATAAAAGTGGGGCTTGTGATAGGCAGAATAACCTCCCCCTTCAAAATGTCCATGTCCTAATGGCTGGAACCTGTGATCGTGTTATGTTAATTGGCAAAGGGGAATGAAGATTGCAGGTGGAATGAAGGTTGCTAATCATCTGATCTTAAGGAGATTGTTTTGGATTATCTGGTTGGCTCAATGTGATCACAAGTGTCTTTAAAAGTGGAGTAGAGAGCCAGAAGTGGAGAGTCAGAGGGAGATGAGACTACAGAAGAGGTCTGTAAGTGATGTGAGAAGGACTGGATCTATTGTTGTTGGCTTTGAAGATGGAGAAAAGGGGTCATAACCAAGGAATGTGGGTGGTCTCTCTTAAGATGGCAAAAGTGAGGGAATACATTCTCTCCTACAATCTCCAGAAGAAATGCAGACCTGTACTCATCTTAATTTCAGCCCAGTGAAACCTGAGCTGGGCTTTTAACTTACAGAGCCATAGGATAATACATTGGTGTTCCTTTAAGCTACAAAATTTGTGGTCATCTGTAAAAGCAGCAAATAGAAAAGGAATGCTGGAGTGATGAAAGAAGAACTAAGGAAATGTTTCTGTTTTAGGTCTGTTTCAGGCAGGCCATTACCAGCAAGTAAACTGCAGAAGATATATTAAGAGTTAAGGAGCCGGGCTCGGTGGCTCAGCCTGTAATCCCAGCACTTTGGGAGGCTGAGGTGAGTGGATTGCCTGAGCCCGCGGGTTCGAGACCCGCCTGGGCAACTTGGTGAGACCTCATCTCTACAATAAAATAAAAAATTAGCTGGGCATGGTAGCGCGCGCCTGTAGTTCCAGCTACTTGGAAGGCTGAAGCGGAGGGATCGCCGGCGCCCAGCAGGTCGAGGCTGCGGTGGCCGGGAGCGGCCACTGCACTCCAGTCTGGGCGACAGAGTGAGACTCCAACTCAAAAAAAAAAACAACAAAAATAACAAAAAGAGTTAAGGACACACTGGAGAAGGTGAATGTGAAGCTAGAAAGCTAGAAACTGAAACTCAGGAGGATCTTGAGTGAAGGAATAAAACCTGGAGATTCAAGGACCCTAATCACCAGTGACCTTAAATTGCCAAAGGACAGCTAACTTGAGCTATGGAAACCAGCAGATGTGCTGGATTTTTTTTGTGTTACTAATTCACTCCTTTCTCTCTCTTCGATTAAAAATCAACACATAAAAAAGAAATAGCCCTGACCTTAATACTCTCCTTCCAAAGAATCACACAAGACAAAAACAATATACTTTTACAAGCATAAAAATCACGAGTCAACATCAATGAGGAGTAGTATCAGGTACAGTGTGGAAGAGACAGCTAGTTGTGGCCCCATATTCGTTTTCCTCTTCTGCCATCCTAACAGAGTAAGATGGTAAGGGCTACTCAGCCTCATTTGCTTAGAGACGCAGCCATGTGATTAAGTCCTAGCCAATAGCATGTGAATTGAAGGAACAGGTAAACACTTTTAAGAGTTTTACCTGTTGCATTTCCTCCTTTCCACTGACTGCAATGAGGATGTGGTGTGAGCTGTCATGGTTCCTACAACGAAGGGATTACTCTGGGGATGGTAAGACAACAAGACAGAAGGAGCCTGAACTTCTCAAGGGAAACCCCAAATGCACCTAGGCGTTATATGAGAGAGAAATAAATAAATTGCCTCTTGTTGACTCCACTGTTATTGTGGGTCTCAGCTTCCATGTTCTATACAATATTGACTATTTCCCCAGATAAGTGGGGTGGGGGCCCTTTTAAGTCAAAATAATTGTGATTCTCCCTACTTTGCCAAAAGATGACTCAAAGTCTTGTAGGCTCTGACTTGAAAACAGAGTTTTTTATTTTATTTTTTATTTTCACTTTTTATTTATTTTATCTTATTTTATTTTATTTTTTTGAGTTGGAGTCTCACTGTCGCCCAGACTGGAGTGCAGTGGCCGCTCCCGGCCACCGCAGCCTCGACCTGCTGGGCTCCGGCGATCCTTCCGCCTCAGCCTTCCGAGTAGCCGGAATTACAGGCGCGCGCTACCACGCCCGGCTAATTTTTTTGATTTATTGTAGAGATGAGGTCTTGCCTGCCCAGGTGGGTCTCAAACCCGCGGGCTCGGGCAATCCACTCACCTCAGCCTCCCAAAGGCGCGGGATTACAGGCTGAGCCACCGAGCCCGGCTTCACTTTTTATTTTAAAGATGTGGGATACAATTCAAGGTTAGGTATACAAATGTTGATTATACAGGTACCCTTGTTGATGAGGTGTACCCCTCCCTCCCCTAGTAGTTTCCCTCAACTGCCAATCCTACCTTCTCTCCTGACAGTTTCCCACTACTGCCGATCCCTTTCTTATAGCATTATGATAATTGTTCAAGGTCTGCTTATGAGTGAGAACATGCGGTACTCTGTTCTTTGTTTCTGTGATATATCACTGAGTTTGATCGACTCTAAATCCATCCAAGTTGCTGCAAAGTTCATATATTTGTCCTTCTTTATGACTGCACAATATTCCATTGTGTATATGTACCACATTTTTTTTATCCAGTCCAGCTTGGTAGGCAGGATGGTTGGTTCCATGTTTTTGCTATTGTGAATAGAGCCGCAACAAACATATGTGCGCAGGTATCTTTTTTATAAAATGATTTGAGTTCCTCCCTACCCCACTTATCTGGGTATATTCCCAATAGGGGGGCAACAGGGTTTTTTTCACTGTGTTTTTTAGTCACACAGTTTTCAATGGCTGCTGTGACCATAGTGGCTTAAGACAATACACATTCATTACCTTAGAGTTATGTAGGCTATAAGTCCAACACAGGTGTCGTTGAGCTCGAATCAAGATGTTGGCAGGGCTGTGCTCCTTTCTGGGAGATCTAGAGGAGAACCTGATTTCTTGTCTTTCCAGCAGCTAGAGGCCACCAGTTTTCCTGGGGTCATGGAAACTTTCTTTCATCTTTAAATCCAGCAGGACTAGGCCAAGACCTCATACTGTCATCTCTCTTCCACCTCCCTCATCCACTTAAAAAAAAATTTAAAACAAAGTTTATTAGAGAAAGAAGAGAGGAGGAAAAAGAGACATGCCAGAGCTGGCATGGGAGAGAAGCCCCCTCCCCCCATCCACTTTTAAGGACCTTTGCTTCTAGGTCTTCTTGTCGAAAAGAGGTAGCAAAAAAGATGTACATCTATACATACACACATGCATATATGTACACAAACCAGAATTTTTGGAGGAGGACCAATGCACAGAAAAAAAAAGTGCCTGAAGTAGGCAGAATAATGACCTTCGTGATTACATTGGATTCACCTGGATAATTCAGGATTATCCATTTCGAGGTCAGTTGATTAGCAAACTTAATTCCACTTTATAACTTTAGTTTTCCTTTTCCATGTGATCTAATATAGTCACAGTTTCTGGGGGTTAGGACACAACATTGGAGCCCATTATTCTGCCCACCTCAGTCATTTCTTTCTTCTGTGCACTGTTCCCACTCCAAAGATTCTGTTTTATGTACATATATGCATGTGTGTATATATATATGCACACCTTTTTTTTTTTTTTTTTGAGTTGGAGTCTCACTCTGTTGCCCAGACTGGAGTGCAGTGGCCGCTCCCGGCCACCGCAGCCTCGACCCGCTGGGCTCCGGCGATCCTTCCGCCTCAGCCTTCCGAGTAGCCGGAATTACAGGCGCGTGCTACCACGCCTGGCTGATTTTTTGATTTATTGTAGAGATGAGGTCTCGCTGCCCAGGCGGGTCTCGAACCCGCGGGCTCAGGCAATCCACTCACCTCAGCCTCCCAAAGGTGCGGGATTACAGGCTGAGCCACCGAGCCCGGCTTGCACACCTTTTTATTACCTCTGTCTACACTTTGATCTTATCCAAAAGGCCAAGAATCGATTTTTTGCTATGTCTTTCTAATGAGAAGACCTAGAAGCAATGGTACCCTTGTAGCAATACCTAATGTCTAGATTTGGTTTCTATCTCCAGAAAATAAGCCTGGATTTCTTGGAGAAATGGGTTGTTTTAGGGCTAATGCAGAGAAAGTACAAGATGAGCCCAGAGCATCTCCTTATGCCAGAAAGTCACAAAATGCTCTAGTAAGGATGGAGAAAGAGACACCTTGAAGAGGCTACCACTGGCTAATCTGAAATAATATGAGGTTATAATAAGCAATGACAGTAAAAGATTTATAACTCTATGAAATAAGAATCCATTGTAATATAAATAAATATATGCAGTAGAGAAAGATCTTTTTTATGATAGAAAGGTTGGTCACAAATAGAATTAGAAGAAATGACAGACATAGAAAATCACCATTATCTCCTGAACAAAACCCGAAACCCACAGGTCATAAGAGAGAAGAAGACAAGTGGGACCTTATTAAACTGACAAGCTTCTGCAAAGCCAAAGAAACCATCAAGAGAGCAGGGAGACAGCCTACAGACTGGGAAAAAGTATTTGCCAACACCAGGTCTGACAAAGGCTTAACATCTTGGATCTACAAGGAACTCAGACGTGCTGAAAAGAAAAAAACAAACAACCCCATTGTAAAATGGGCAAAAGATATGAGCAGACACTTCACAAAGGAAGACATCCGAGCAGCCAACAAACATATGAAGAAATGTTCATCTTCACTAATCATCAGGGAGATGCAAATCAAAACCACACTGAGATACCACCTAACTCCAGTCAGAATGGCAATTATCAACAACTCAAAAAATAACAGCTGCTGGAGAGGGTGTGGCAAAAAGGGAACACTTCTACACGGTGGAAGTGTAAACTAGTGCAACCTCTGTGGAGAGCAGTGTGGCGATTCCTAAAAGCTCTAAATATCAACCTCCCATATGACCCCGCAATCCCCCTACTGGGAATATATCCTGAAGAACTCAAATCACTCTATAAAAAAAGATACCTGCACACGTATGTTTATCGCAGCATTGTTCACAATAGCAAGAACCTGGAAGAAACCATGCTGCCCATCAAAAGAGGACTGGATTAAAAAAATGTGGTACATATACACGATGGAATACTGCGCAGCCATAAAAAGGAACAAAATCATGAATTTTGCAGCAACCTGGATGGAACTAGAGTCTATAATACTGAGTGACCTCTCACAGAAACAAAGATCCGAGTATCACATATTCTCACTCATATAATGGACCTTTAACATCCAATGTAATACTATAAGAAAATGACTGACAGTAGTGGGAAACTATGTGGGGGGAGAGATGGGATTAACGGTAGCAAATATCTGTCTGGGGATGGGGAAACACGTCTTATCAACAGGGTGCCTGAATGAAATGTATTTGTATACCTAACCCTTAACTGTACCCCACAAAACCATAATAAAAAATATTGATTAAATATAAAAAAAGGAAAATCACCATTATCATAATGATAATCATAAATGAATGACTAAAATCAGTTAGAAGTGTCCCATCCAGGCAGATCAAGGTGGGACATTCCATTTTGCTCTATACATAAAGCTGTATGCATGACCCATCGTTGTTCTTTAAAAATAATATTCAGGCTCAATTGCTTTTTCTAGCTTTGTACAAGTGTCTGTGAGGACATAGTTAACACTCTCTGTAAATTATCAAGGTCAAGAGCTTAGCATCCAGCAAGACATGGGACATAGGAGGTGCTCAGGGAATCTGTTATGTGTCAGAATATACCTATTATCATTTTCATTTCAAATGAAAAATCATTTCTTTTAATTTTATCATTTTAAATTGAATCATAATTTTATATATTTGTGGTGTGCAATACTTTGATATATGTTTATAATGTGGAATGATTAAATCAAGCTAATTATTATATCCATCATCTCACTTGACATTTTTGTGTGGTGATACATTTGAAATGTACTCTTTTAATTATTTTGAAATATGCAATACATTACTATTGACTATAGTTACACTGCTATGCGATGGATCTTAAAACTTATTTTTCCTGTCTAAAGGAAATTTTGTACCCTTTGGTCAACACCTTCCCGTTTCCCTCCATTTCTTTTCTCCTCCCATAGCCTTTGATAACTACCATTCTATTCTTTACTTCTACTGAGTTTGGCTTTTTAAGATTTCACATAAGAGTGAGGTCATATGGTATTTGTCTTTCCGTACCTGGCTTATTTCACTTAGCATAGTGTCCTCTAGGTCGTTGATATTGCTGCAAATGACAGAATTTTCTTTTTTATGGCTGAATAATATTCCATTGTGTATATATATCACATTTTCTTTGTTCATTTATCCATTGATAGACACTTAGGTTATTTCTATATCTTGGCTATTGTGAATAATGCTGCAATAAACATGGGAGTGCAGATATCCCTTAAAAAACATATTGACACACATTCCTTTGAACATATACCCAGAAGTGAGATTGCTGGATCATACAGTAGCTCTATTTTTAGTTTTTTCAGGAACTTCAATACTGTTTTCATAATGGTTGCATTAATTTACACTCTCAACAACAGTGTACAAGGGTTCCCTTTTCTTTGTGTCCTCACTAACACTTACCTTTCATTTTTTGATGATAACCATCCTAATAGGTATGAGGTAATATCTTATTGTGATTTCAATTTGCATTCACTAATGATTAGTGGTATTGAACATTTTATCATTATATCAAGAGAACATTATATACCTTCTCTTGAGAAATTTCCGTTCAGGTCGCTCTTAGTCCAATTTGTGCTGCTGTAACAGAATATCTGAGACTAGCTAATTTATAAAGAACAAATTTATTGGCTCAAGGTTCTGGAGGCTAGAAATTCCAAGATCAAGGGGCTGCATCTGGTGAGGGCTTGCTTGCTAGATTACAACATGGAAGAAGGCATCATATGATGAGAGAGAAAACAAGAGAGGATCAAACTCACTTTTATAACAAACCTACTTCCAGAATAACAGCATTAATCCCTTTATCAGAGAAGAGCCCTCATGACCTAATCACCTCTTAAAGTTCTCACCACTCAACACTGTTGCATTGGTGATTATGTTTTCAACATATGAATTTTGGGGGACACATTCATACCATAGCAAGAACTTTTGCCCATGTTTAAATCAGGTTATATGCTTCTTGTTACTGAGTTGTTTCAGTTCCTTATATATTTTAGCTATTAACTCCTTGTCAGATGTATGGCTTACAAATATTTTCTTCTCCCATTCTGTGGGCTGTCTCTTCACTTTGTCAATTGTTTATTTTATTTTGCAGATGATTTTTAATTTGATGCAGTTCCATCTGTCTAGTTTTCCTTTTGTTGTCCATGCTTTTGGAGTCCCATCCAGAAACATTATTGCCCAGATCAATATCACGGAGATTTCCCCCTGTTTTCTTCTAATAGTCTTCCAGTTTCAGGTCTTATATTTAAGCCTTTAATTCATTTTGAGTTGAATTTTGTATTTGGTGTGAAATAAGGTTCCACTTTCACTCTTCTGCATGTGAATATCAGTTTTCTCATCACCATTTATTGGCGAGACTGTTCTTCCCTCATTGTGTGTTTTGGACACCTTTGTCAAAAATCAATTGACTACAAATGTGTGGGTTTATTTCTGAGCTTTCTATCTTCTTCCATTGGTTAATGTGTCTGTTTTAATGCCAGTACATTCTGTTTTGATTGCAATAGCTTTATAATATATTTTGAAATCAGGTCATGTGATGCCTCTAGCTTTTTTTATTTTTGAGGAAGCAAGATTTATTGAGAGGACAGAAAAGCTCCCACAGGGGGAGGGGACCCGAGGGAGTTGTTTACCTCTAGCTTTTTTAGGCTTAAGGTTGCTTTGGCTATTCAGAGTCATTTGTGGTTTCATTCAAATTTTAGAATTGTTTTTCCTATTTTTGGGAAAAACTACATTGGGATTTTGATAGGAATTGGATTCAATGTAGATTGCTTTGGATAGTATGGACATTTTAACAATATTAATTTTTCCAATCCATGAACACAGGATGCCTTTTCATTTATTAATGTTTTCTTCAATTTTTAAAAATCAGTGTTTTATAGATTTCAGTCTTTGACCTCCTTGGTTAAATTTTTACCTAAGTATTTTGTTTTATTTTTGTTGAAATTGTAAATGGTATTGTGTTCTTAATTTCCTTTTTGGATAGTTCATTATTAGTGTATAGAAATGCTACTGCATTTTGCATATTGATTTTTGTATCCTGCAACTTTATTTAATTCATTTATTAGTTCTAATGGTTTTTGGTAGAGTTTTCTATATATAAGATCATGTTGTCAGCAATTTAAACCAGCAAATATTTTGTAACATTTACAATGCTCACCTCTTTTGTAATTTTGGACATTTAAGGGTGATGTGCAAAGCTTATTGAAAATTCTAATTGTGATTGTGGTAATTGTCCCAGTAGTGGCCTTGAATAACCCACGCATCTTTTTATTCTTGCTCTGTGTAGTCTCTTTCCACAGTGACCTTGGGCTTCAGTGAATGACTTGCATAGGCCAACGGGATATCGCTAAGCTCAACCTAGGCAAAGGTTTAATAAAATCTTGCACATTACTGCTTTCCTGCTTAGAAAGCTCACCCTAAGAAACAAAGCAACCACCGTGTAAGAGAACTGACTAGCCTGGGATCACTATGCCATCAGGAAGCAGACAAGAGAAGAGAAGCAAGCCATATGGAGAAAGACCAAGGTTCTTCTGGTTGTGTTAAGCAGAATAATGGCCCACTGAAGATGTTCACACCCTGATCCCTGGAACCTATAAATATGTTATGTTACCTATAACATTATGTGTTATGTTACATGTTCATTTTGTGAGGTGTTCCTACTGTTCAGGTAAGAACAAAATACATATATATGTAACAAACTGTGAGATACGAATTAAGGTTGGTGATTTCACATATAAGTTAAATGCTCTTATATGTGCATTTAAAACTAATATTGCACAATAAAGAAGGTAAAATTCATTTTAACAATTTAGAATAATTTAGAATAATTTTTCTTTACTTAGGATAACAATTGCAAACAAACAAACAAAAAACACTATGGCCGGGTATGGTGGCTGATGCCTGCAATCCCAGCACTTTGGGAGGCAGAGGTGAGAGGATTGCCTGAGTTCAGGGGTTCAAGACCAACCTGGACAACTTGGCAAGACCTCATCTCTACAATAAATCAAAAAATTAGCTGGGTGTGGTAACGTGCATCTGTAGTTTCAGCTACTTGGAAGCTGAGCCCAGCAGGCTGGGGCTGCAGTGGCCATGAGTGTGCCACTGCACTCCAGCCTGAGCAACAGAGTGAGACTCCTACTCAAAACAAACAAACAAAAAACCTTTATGACAACTCAAGAGAGAGACCACATAAGACAAAAATGCTTCATATTTTAGTAACTTTAATGACATCCCCTCCCCTACAACTTTTTGAACAAAGGGCGGTATATTTTCATTTTTCACTGAGACTTGCAAATTATGTAGCAGGTCCTGATGTAACAGAATAAAGATTGTAGATGGAATTGCCCAGTGTAATCGCAAGGTTCCCTGTAAGGGAAAAAGAGAGGCAGGAGACTCAGTGTTAGAACCAGAAAAATGACTTCACAAGAAAGACTCTACCAGTCATTGCTAGCTTTGAAGATGGAAAGGGGCCATGAGCTAAGGAGCGTGAGCACTCTTGAGAAACTGAAAAAGGAAAACAAAATAAAACAAAAACCGGATTCTCTTTTGCAGAAAGGAAAAACACCCTGCTGATGTTTTGTCTTCAGACCAGAATCACCTGTGTCAGACTTCTGACCTCCAGAACTGTAAGATGATACGTCTGTTGTTTAAAGCCACTAAGTTTGTGGTAATTAAAAATTAGAGAATAAGCTGGCACGGTGGCTCAAGCCTGTAATCCTAGCACTTTGGGAGGCCGAGATGAGAGGATTGCCTGAGCCCACGGGTTTGAGAACAGCCTGGGCAACTTGGTGAGACCTCATCTCTACAATAAATAAAAAAAATAGACGGGTGTGGTAGCACATGCCTGTAGTTCCAGCTACTTGGAAGGCTGAGGTAGAAAGATACCCTGAGCCCAGCAGGTCGAGGCTGCGGTGGCAGTGAGTGTGGCACTGCGCTCCAGCTTGGGCGACAGAGTGAGACTCCAACTCAAAAAAATAAAATAAAATTAGAGGATTAATGCAACAGTCAACAAACCCAACTCAACCATTTGGTTGATGTTACATACGAGGGGGCCAACCAAAAAACAAGAATTATTTTTTGGAGGGTGGGCCCCTTGTAGTGCAGACTTCCCCTGCTATTTAAGTGTTCTAAAAACCCATCAGCATCGGCGTACCAGCTAGCATTGTTGTGAGAGACTCTGTGTTCGGCTTCAGTGAATTTTGGGGGGAGATTCTTTCAACCTGTTTGCCCATTTCATGATGGGTGATTTACAAGCGTACCCGCCCACACTGCACTTAGTGTTCAGTTTTTGACCCAAAACGGCATGACCCCATGTCCCACCCTCTCTATTCACCGGTTCGCCCCATGAGTTACATTTTCTTTTGTTTCCCCAAATGAAAAAAGTCCTCAAGGCTGGGCTTGATGGCTCAGCCTGTAATCCCATGCCTTTGGGAGGCTGAGGTGAGTGGATTGTCTGAGCCTGCGGGTTCGAGACCCGCCTGGACAACTTGGCGAGACCTCACCTTTACAATAAATAAAAAAATCAGCCGGGCGTGGTAGCGCATTCCTGTAATTCCAGCTACTTGGAAGGCTGAGGCGGAAGGATCGCCGGAGCCCAGCAGGCGAGGCTGCGGTGGCCGGGAGCGGCCACTGCACTCCAGTCTGGGCGACAGAGTGAGACCCCCAACTCAAAAAAAAAACAAAAAAAAAAACAAAAAAGTCCTCAAATGGAAAAATTTTGCCTATGTGGAAGAAGTGAGACAAAAAATGGCAGAAGTACTAAGGCATCAAAATTGACAAATTCAAAAACTTGAGAAGTGGAAAAATTGTCTCGATAGGTGTATTGCACCAAACAGAGTACTCTGAAGGTGACTGAAGTTTAAACATGTAAGAAGAAATTACATATTTTTAAATATATGAATTCTGGTTTTTTGGGGCCCCTCCTCGTTGAGCAGAAAGCCATCCAGTCAATGCGCAGAATGTTGAGCATTAATAAATTGCTGTTGAGGGAACTTCTTTGATAAAAAAATAAATGTATGTGTATCTAGGTGACAGATCTTTTGACAGCAAGTAACAGAAAAGCACTTGAGCTATTTTAAGTTAAAAGCAAAAATGTTTGGGCAAGATTTATTATAACAATACAGAGCTGTCTTAGAAACCAGGAAAAGAAGACAGAATACAAGAGGGTTTGAACTAGGACCTGAAAAACCATCAGAAGAAGCACAGCAGGGTTTCTCTGCCCCTCTAGACCCACATGCTCTCTTGAACCTGCTTTATTCTCTGTATTTGCTTTATTCCTCTCACTTTCCCCACCCCTGCCAAAATGTGTTCTTTGCTTCTTCAGGCATTTATGGTCTAATAGGGTTTTCCCAGCCCAACTTTTCCTTAATTTGCAATCTAAGCTTTCAGCACACCAACCATGATCTCTGAGCTTCAATTCTAAATTGGTTGGAGAAAGAAAGTGGTCTAGGTGGGTCAATTATACAGGACTGGTCCTATCAGTGGTGGCCAAGAGGCTAGAGTCAGCTAGTACAAAGATGGCCAACAAAGTGTGTGTGTGTGTGTGTGTGTGTGTGTGTGTGTGTGTGTGTGTGTGTGTGTCTGTGTGTGTGTCTGTGTGTGTGTGTTTGTGCATACACACATGTTGATATTTTGAGGCAGGCAGACACACAAGAAATGTAACCTAGCTCTTTGAGAAAATAATAATTTATTTGGTTTGGGTGGTATAGCTTTGAGGAAATTCAGATGAGCAGGACAGGTGGTTCCAGATGCCAAAGCCAGGAATTCTGGGAGTACAGTGCCAGATACTCCTCCAGAGAAAGACTGAGTCAGAATATGGGCTCCTGGGATGCTGCTTCCTGGAACTCTCACACCCCACCCACTCGTACTCGGATAGGGAAAGTCTAGACTGTTGGGACTTTTGGGGCCCGGGTATTCAGGAAACTGAATGTGTGGTGTGGGTGGTGAAGACATAGACACCCTGTCTGGGTTTAATCTGTCTCTAGACAACATGCCTCTTTATACTTCTCTACCTTTCCTGATGTGGTCCTTTATTTGAGAAATCTAAAATCTCTTACTCTCTTAATTGTGATTACATAGTCAAAGAAAATTAATTATTGTGACTAAAATCAAATCTGTAATTAGAATGTTGATAATTCATTTTCAAATAAACACACCTCCAGAACATTCTGATACAACTGTTTGGGAGAGGGGAGTGTGTTTTCCTCTTTTCCACACCTAATTTATTCCACCCTGGTTGATAATAACTGATTTTAATCCCAAAACAATTGAATCTATTCTACAGATATTCTTATTGGTGTTAATTATTGTTAAAGTAACATTTTGGAATCTAAGAAATGGCCTGACTGAAGATTCATGAGGATTCATTTACTTGCAATGAAGAAATAGCCCTGGGACATTTCATTTTGTTAAACTGCCTCTGTAGTGGACGTCTTTATATCTGCTATTAAAAAGTCAGCTATTTTATATGTGCCCACATTCTGTGTCATACTTTCTGAAGTATATAGAAAATGCAATTTGTGCAAATGAATAAAGTCTCAAACTCTATGGCTAGCTGATCTATACATAACTGGAATAATAAGTTTTCCTAGTGTGGCACTCCTGCCTACAAACTGAATGGTATTCAAGAGCTGTATTATGTCGTTATTACTGTAACATCTCATCATTCATTTAGAATTGGGTTTACTGAGGCCACCTATTGTCTGGAGCATTATCAAAGCATCTCATCAGAAATCATATTTCTGCTTGAAGGATAAGTTGTTTTCAACAAATATCAAAAGAAGGTTGCTGTGTAAAAAAACCTTTTTCTTGGAGCAGTTCAAATAAGAATGGATTGAGGTTTTCTTTTCTTGGAAGATCTAGAGTAGTATTTTTCACAATGTGTTTTGTGTGTTGTTATCAAGTATGATACAGAGGGTGGGTGGTGAGGTTCCTTGTTTAAACAAAAATAAAGAGCTTTACTGCAAGACCACTGCAATAGTCAGGATTCTCCAGAGAAACAGAACCAATAGGATGGATGGATAGATGATCGATATAGTTAGATGGTAAATAGATAGATAGATAGACAGACAGACAAATACACACAGACACAAAAGAAGATGTATTATGAGGAATTGGCTCATGCAGTTACAGAGACTGAGAAGTCCCATGATCTGCCATCTACAAGCTGAAAACCCAAGAAAGCCAGTGGTGTAATTTGGTCTGAGTCTGAAGGCTTGAGAAACAAGGGAGCCGGTGGTGTAAATCCAAGACTGAGAGCTGGAGAAGATGACATAAGATGTCTCAGTTCATGCAATGTGACAGGAAAAGGGTAAATTCCTTTTGTTCTATTCAGGTCCTCAAGGGATTGGATAATACCCACCCACATTGGAGAAGGCCATCTACTTAACTGAATTCACCAATTCAAATATTAATTTCATCTTGCAACATCCTCATAGACATACCCAGAAACTATGTTTAGTTTGGGCACCACCGTGGTCCAGTCAAGTTGACAAATAAAATCAATCATCACAGCCAATCATATACCTTAAAATACTAATGCAGAGAAGGTATAGCCGTAAGATACATGGCCACTGCTTTAAAGTAAATTGTGTCACAGAAATTCTTTTTTTGAGGACCACATTGGGAGACTATAATTCCTTACAATGTATTGTTGAAGAAACTCATCTGTTGTAGTGTTTTAAAAAAAATGAGGTGAAATTCATGTCACATGAAGTTAACCATTTTAATGTAAATAATTCCGTAGCATGTAGTTCAATATTGTGCAACTACTACCTTGATCTAGTTCCAAAACATTCTCATAACCCTAAAATAAAACCCTGTCCCCATTGAACAAGTGCTCTCCATTTCTATCTCCCCCCAAGACCCTGGCCACCACCAGTTTGTTTTCTGTCTATATGAATTTAATAGGGTAGTTTTGAAAAATAGACTATTTTTTAGAGCAGTATTAGGTTCACAGAAAAATTGAGTGGAAAGTACAGAGAGTTCCTATATACCTCCGACTCCCACACATGCATAACCTCCCCCACTATCAACATCCAGCACCAGAGAGGTCCATTTGTTGCAGTTTTGTGTTGGCTTAATGGGACATTTTTCAAGGTTCTTCATAGCCTTGTTTTCATAACTGAGATCGTTTATGTAGGCAGAGTATCCATGGCAAATTTTTTTTTTTTTTTTTTTTTGAGTTGGAGTCTCACTCTGTCGCCCAGACTGGAGTGCAGTGGCCGCTTCCGGCTACCGCAGCCTCGCCTGCTGGGCTCCGGCGATCCTTCCGCCTCCGCCTTCCGAGTAGCCGGAATTACAGGCATGCGCTACCACGCCCGGCTGATTTTTTGATTTATTGTAGAGGTGAGGTCTCGCTGCCCAGGCGGGTCTCGAACCCGCGGGCTCAGGCAATCCACTCACCTCAGCCTCCCAAAGGCGCGGGATTACAGGCTGAGCCACCGAGCCCGGCCATGGCAAATTTTTAAAGAATTGTTCTATAGTTCTCCTTTTAGCTCTATTGTTCTCTATTCCCCAAATGACATCTACGTGAGTTTTTTCCCCTACTTTTCTACTTCATGACATTTTGCTTTATGATTATGATGATGAATGGATTAGATGTTTCTTTCTTTCTTTTTTTTTTTTTTTGAGTTGGAGTCTTACTCTGTTGTCCAGGCTGGACTGCAGTGGCACGGTCATGGCCACCCCAGCGTCGACCTGCTGGGCTCTGGCGATCCTTCCGCCTCAGCCTTCCAAGTAGCTGGAACTACAGGCGTGCACTACCATGCCCGGCTAATTTTTGATTTATTGTAGAGACGATGTCTCACTAAGTTGCCCAGGTTGGTCTCAAACCCGCCGGCTCAGGCAGTCCACTAGCCTCGGCCTCCCAAAGTGCTAGGATTAGGCCGAGCCACTGAGCCCGGCTGACTAGCTGTTTCTTTACAGGCGCTCAGTAACACTTTAGAGTTGGCTCCCCTCATCTTTTCAAGGTTGACATTATGACTTTCATGAAAGTAGAAGGCATTGCTAAGCATACATTATATCTCTTCACTTCTCTGAAACACAATATTGATTTCTTGGTCTGAAAAATGTGTTGTAGGAAGAAGGGAGAGCATTTAGGTTTTAAATGCGGCCCTTAATCTTTGAGTGAAATGCTAAACTTCAGGCATTTAAAAAAATCTTACGTTAGCCACCTATTTCAAATTTCACATTAATCAATTGATCGTTCATTTAGTCATTTAATGATTATTTGCTTTTTTAATTTAATTTTTTATTTTAAAGATGTGGGGTACAATTCAGGGTTAGGTATACAAATGTTCATTATGCAAATCCCCTTGTTGATGAGGTGTGCCCTAACCCCCCCTGGCAGTTTCTAAAATGGTTTTTGCCATAACTGGTTATCTCTAGCTACCATATTGCTTGGTAAAAGGGATTTACTGTAGTTAATTGCACATAGATTTAGTCAGTCCAAGATTTTCTTGATCACTTCAAAGCTTTCCTTTTCTGTCCTTGTCTCTAGGATGGTAGCAAAGTTCCAGCAGGCTCGGCATGAGGCAAGTTTTGGGGAAAGAACTTCAGCGGAGGAGCTGGTGTGAACCTGTTTTCACTGGTCTCTGCATGACATTGGCATTTGTGCTCGCTGGTACCTGCCCAGATATTTCCATCTGGTTTTTGGCCAATGGTCTCTGCTAGTCTCTTCTCTCACTCTTATCTGAACTCAGAATACTCAAGTTCTACCTTTGTTCACTTGGCTACATTTATGTTTAGGAAGACCTGGGATTGTTTCTTTTGCTGCTGCTGGAGCACATGAAGACTCTTAGAATTTCCTTAGGTCCTTCTGCCTGGATATTTCCAACCCTCATGAGCCATTGTCACTTGTCTGCCTTCATTTCACAAAGGAAGGCATGGGGAGCTTGCTTGCTATGTAGTTTACTTTACCTGGAAAGGAAGCACAGGTTCCAGTCCTCATCTCCCACTCCCTGCAGAAGCCCTTCCCTTTCTCTGACTCTCCTTCCCTCTGCCCAGCCCAGGTCATTGTTATCTTCTGCCCAAGCCAATTATACACTCCATGCCTTTTGTTTACCATAAACTTTATGCTCTGAGTGGCTTATAAAAATGAAGAAGGATTGTACTCTTGGCACTTAAATCTTCTTGCTCTCAACCTGTTTTCTCTGCCACAAGATCAAAAGACTATTTTGAAGTTCAAAAACTAAAGTGGAGTATATTTTTTCCCTTTACTCTGCACTAACAGTTTTTCTTCCCTCAGTTGATGATATCTGTGACTTGAAGGAGAGAAGAGTAATATATACAAGAAAAAGCAAGGGGGAGGATCCTCAGGTCATATCTCAAACTGTTCACCTCTTTCTTTGTCTGTCTGTCTTTCTCTCTCTGTATCTTAGAAAAGTATGAGAATTTCTCACTATAAAAAGAATATAAGAATTAACTAAAATATAAGGGTATATTACAAGAAATGTCACAGAGCTGTATTTATTGATCAAAATGGTATGAAAACTGTCCAGTCATTGGAAGTTCTGATCAACATGGGATGGTCTGAAGAGTTGATTGATTGGGCTTTGATTGATTTGTAATATGTAAACTGGGAGAAAGAAATATCGAGTGGATTCCATATTGAACCACAGAAATGGGAATACACAAGGTGTGGCCATGGAGGAGACGTTCATAATTGTAGAAGGGTGGCTGCAGTAATGTGGTATTACAGAAGTTAAAGGAGGAAAGGCTTTCAAAGAGGAAATGGCCAACCATATTAAAAGCTATAGGTAATTAATAGCATATACCAATTGAAAAAAGACCATTTTGTTAGCTGAAAAATTCCCACATGTTAGTGTTGAGAGGGCATCCACTAACATCCCTGCATATTTCAAAGTTCATTGACTTTCTAAGTAGAGCTGACATATAGTACAACGAAGATTGTAGGAATTGATGGAGGAGAGTAAGACATGCTGGAGTCGTACTGGAAAATGATCACTGACCCAGAAAACTTCTAAAAAGCACTTCTACCTTTCATGAGTACTGGTCCCCTGAGCTCTGTACCCATAAGCATATACCTGGAGGTTGGGAGTATTAGATTCTGAATAAGCATGCAAATGAGTAGTAAGTAGTAATAATTTTAGCATCCAATTACCAACTAGCAAGGTGGCATGTTCAAAATCAATCTTTTTTTTTTTTGAGTTGGAGTCTTACTCTGTCGCCCAGACTGGAGTGCAGTGGCCGCTCCCGGTCACTGCAGCCTCAACCTGCTGGGGGCTCCGACCATCCTTCCGCTCTGCCTTCCAAGTAGCTGGAACTACAGGCGCGTGCTACCATGCCGGGCTAAATTTTTCATTTACTGTAGAGATGAGGTCTCACCAAGTTGCCCAGGCGGGTCTCAAACCCGCGGGCTCAGGCAATCCACTCACCTCAGCCTCCCAAGGCGCGAGATTACAGGCTGAGCCACCGAGCCCGGCTCAAAATCAATCTTATTTTATTTTATTTTATTTTAAAGACGTGGGGTACAATTCAGGATTAAGTGCATAAGTGGTCATCACACAGGTGAAGCTTGGGCCTCCTATTGGTCCTCACTTCGCCTGATTTAGGATCCATTACTCTTATTGATGAAGAGTGCCTCCCACTCCCTCCCCTGGCAGTGTCCCATTACTGCCAATCCCTTTCTTGTAGTATTATGACAAATGTTCAAGGTCCACTTATGAGTGAGAACATGTGGTACTCAGTTCTTGGTTTCTGTGATAGATCACTGAGTGTGATGGACTCTAACTTTAATCTATGCTTATAACTGGGAGTTGTAGCAGCTGGGCTCAACCACTATTTATTGGTATTCTAGATGGACTCTCAAGGCCATATGTCTACAGTAACAATGCACAAGAAGATTAACAGATAATCTACCTGCAATATTACATATTAAATTGCATAGCATGTTCATAATATTCTTACATCAGTTTTTTATTTAAAAAATTTTTTCTGTTCAACTATTTGAAAAGTGACTTGCAATAATTTATTTTTAAAATGAGCCTTAGTTTAACTAGAATGAATGTCTTGAAGCCATTTTAGTATCATCTTTGTACTGTACATAAAGTGAATACAGAAATCTGCTCAAAATCATGAGTTATAAAAATATATAGCTTTTAAAGAGCCCAGTCTATTTTAATTCACTTACTGAATGATCAGTTTGATATGGGATAGATTCTTAACATCAATTTTGAAACTGCATAATGGGCATTTGCTCTAAACCAAATAAGCATTTTTGGAACTTGGTGGTAGGAATAAAACCCTGCTCTGAGTCAGAGGACATTGTTAAAGCTGAGTTAAGGTTCTGTTTGCCCAAGAGTTGGATAACAGCTCCATGAGATCATTACTGGCCATCCTGACCTCTCTTCATCAGTGACGTTTTCTCTCCCTGAAGAAAAAAGTTTAATCCATTTATACACTGCCGTTTTCTTCATGGCATTATCTCCATACACTTGGACTAACATGTCCCTGATTTCAATTCCACTCTTGGCAAGCTGAACAAGAAATTTAATGTTTGTTCATTGCTCTAATTCAAGCTCTGACAATCTCGTGACGGCACACAAAAACATGCAACAACAGTAATGAACGCCACTCAGCAAGATACCGCCACATGTCGACACAAACGCAGCTGTGAGACACTGATATACCAAGGATATGAAACCTTACCAAGTTGTTTTTACAGTGCTGCCAATGTAAGCACACGGTGGCAAGTTCACAAACTAAATTGTCAGACCTCGTAGGACTGGTTCAGCCTCACTTGGTTTCTGCAACCAGCTCAGTTCTCCCCCACCCTGGACCTGCTTGCCTGCTGCCCATTTATTTGGGATGCTTCCTGCTCATCACAGGCTCATTTCTTCTCATCCTACAGCTTAACCTGTGCTTCTTCTTGGCAACCTTTCCTGAATACCCAATCTGGACAGTTCACGATTTGTAATTATATATTTGTTTGTTTGCTCGTTTGCTCCTTACCCTCTTGATGAAAAGTATATTAGTTTACTAGGGCTGCTGTAACAAAGTACCACAGAGTGAGTGACTCAAACAACAGAGATTTATTTTCTCACAGTTCTGAAGGTTGGAAGTTTGAGATCAAGGCTTCAGTAAGGTTGATTCTTTCTGAGACATGTCTCCTTGTAGATCTTTTCCCTTCATCTCTTCATATCTTCTTTCTTCTATGTATGTCTGTGCCCAAATTTCCCTTTTTTATAAGCACACCAGTCATACTGGATTTGGGCCCACCCTTGTGACTTTATTTTAACGTTATTACCTCTGTAAAGGCTCTGTTTCTAAATACAGTCACATTCTGAGGTACTGGGGTTAAGACTTCAACATATAAAACCAGGGGGTAGGGGAAGGAAGAAGGGTCCATAACAGAAGGAATTGTGCTGTTTTCTCACCATCCGTTGTGTGGCTTCTCAGCACCTAAAATAGTGTCTGGGACATAATAGACCTTCAACAAATGTTAATTTAGCGAATGAATGACCTACTTTCCCGAGTTGTTTAAGGGGTGAGTAGCATGGACCTTCTGCAGTTCTTTCATGCTGAGGAATTCTCTTGTTACTTCCCTGCCCTTAGTGGATGTGCATATTACTTTACACAGATCTTGCATCTTCTCTGCAAAGACTTAAGCTGCCTTAACAGAATGCACAAAATACAAGATGACAAGGTTCTAAAGTGGAACAATCACATGTCACATAGATTCATACCCTTGTTTACAGGGGTGGACTTAAGTTGTCTCCAAGCATTCTAGTTTACATGGTTCCTAGGGGCCATCAGATTAAAAACAGGTCAACTTCTCAGGACTAGAGCAACCATCATTGGTCACTGGTGTCAAGAATGGAGAAGAATTTCTTCTGGGTGTTCTTCTAAAGGAGGCGCTGCATATCCTGACAAACATGTTTTGATAATCTATTTTCAGTAAGACACATTAAGAAGTCCACTGGACTGTTTGTTTCTCTTTCTCAGATTTAAAAAAAAAGTTAATAGTGATGCAGTTATAATTTCCGATTATAAAAGAGCTCATGTTCCTTGAAGAAACTCTGAAATATACAGGTGAGCAGAAAAAAGACATTAAAAATAATCTAAAATCACAGAGCCTAGAGAAAACCATTGTCAACATTCTAGTGTGTATATTTCTTAATTTTAATTATGCATAAATATGAATTTCAGCAAAGGATTCAAACTGAATATTGTTTTCCAATTTTATAAATTAAATTGTATATATTATACATATTATGTACAATAAGCATTACACATATTATTCACATTTCCCCATGTTATTAAGCATTCTTTAAACAATATTTTAATAGCTCCTATGTATTTCACTAAAGGCATTTATTTATTGAGCTAATCCTTTATTGCTGGATATTAACTTTGTTTCCAAGATTGGCAACTGTAAGAAATGATGCAATGGACATTTTTATAGATAAATCTTTCAAAAAATTTATAGTTGTTTCCGGACAAATTCCCAGAAGACCCAGAAGATAAAAATATGAAGGTTTTTAAAATAAATTGTCACTTTTCCATATAGAACATTATCAAATGTATACTCTGGTCAGCTGTGTTTGAGGGTACATGCTGCTTGCACACTTACCAATCTTATTTATTTCTTGTCAGTTTAATACACAAAAGGTGATGTATATCTCATGTATATATCTCATATTTATTTGAATGTGCATTTTATTTGTAAAGAAATTAAACTTTCTTAAAGATAAAATGATTGGCTCTGCAATTTTGTGAATTATTTGTTATGGCCTTTGCCAATTTTCTTTTTCTTTTTTCCTTTATTTCAATAGCTTTAGGGAGTACAAATAGTTTTTGTACTATAGTTTTTTATGCTATACATGGTTGCATAGTATAGTGGTGAAGAAGTCTGGGCTTTAAGTGTACCTTCCACCTCGCCTGTGCACACTGTATCTGATAGGTGATTTTTTTGTCCCTCCATCCCTTCCTCCTCCCCCTTCTGAGTCTCCAATGTTCATTGTACCATTCTCTATGCCTTTGCAGATCCTTAGTTTAGCTTTTGCTTATAAGTGAGAACATGCAGTGCTTGGTTTTCTCTTCCTGCGTTAGTTCACTTAGGATGACATTCTCCAATTCCATTCTAGTTGTTGCAAAAAACATTATTTCATTCTTTTTTGATAACTGAATAGTATTCCATAGTGTATATATACCACATTTTCATTATCCATTGGTCAGTTATAGGCATTTAGGCTGATTCCACATCTTTGCAATTGTAAATTGTGCTGTAATGAATATGCAGGTGCAGGTGTCTTTTTTTATGTAACAACCTCTGTTCCTTTGGGTAGATACCAGTAGTGGGATAGCTTGGTCAAATGGTAGATCTACTTTTAATTCTTTGAAAAAGCTCCATACCGATTTCCATAGAAGTGGTACATTCTCATGGTATCTCATTGTGGCTTTAGTTTACATTTCTCAGGCAATTAGTGATGTTGAACATTTTTTCATATATTTGTTGGCTATTTGTATATCTTCTTTTGAGAGATGTCTGTTCACATCATTTGCCCACTTTTAATGGGAGTAATTTGCTTTTTTATTACTGATTTCTTTGAGTTCTTTATAGATTCTGGATATTAGTCCTTTGTCAGATGTATAGTTTGTCAATATCTTCTCCCATTCTGTGAGTTGTCTATTTGCTCTGTTAATTATTTCTTTTGCTGTGCAGAAGCTTTTTAGTTTAATTGTCTCATTTATTTTTCTTTTTGTTACATTTGATTTTGGGGATTTAACCATAAATCCATTACCTAAACTGATGTCCATAAGAGTTATTACTAGGTTTTCTTCTAGGACTTTTAAGGTTTTAGGTCTGATGTTTAAGTCTCTAATTAAGATGTTTGTATATAGGGAGAGATAGGGATCAAGTTTCATTTTTCTGCATGTAGCTATCCAATCTTTCCAGAACCATTGTTGAATAGGGTGCCCTTTCCCTAGTGTATGTTTTTGTTTGTTTTGTCAAAAATCAGTTGATTGTAAGTATTTGGGTTTATTTCTGGATTTTCTATTCTGTTTTATTGGTCTATGTGTCTACTCTTGTACTAGTACCAAACTTTTTTGGTTGTTAGTTTTGTAGTATAATTTGTAGTCAGGTAATGTGATGCCTCCAGGTTTTCTGTTTTTGCTTAGGACTGCTTTGGCTATTCTAGCTTTTTTTTTGTTGTTGTTCCATATGAATTTTAGAGGTTTTTTTCTAATTCTTTGAAAAATGACATTGGTACTTTGATAGGGATTGCACTGAATCTGTAGATTACTTTGGGTAATATGGTCATTTTAACATTTTGTTGACTTCCTGCCTTGATTGTCTACTGCTGTCAGTGGAGTGTTGAAGTTTTCCACTATCATTTTATTGCTGTTTATCTCTTTTTAGAGCTAGTAGAATTTGTTTTATAAAGCTTGTTGCTCTGGTGTTAGATGTAAATATATTTAAAATTTTTATGTCTTCTTGTTGGATTGATACTTTATCATTATATAATAGCCATCTTTGTCTTTTTTTACTGTTGTTAATTTAAAGTCTGTTTTATCTGATATTAGAATGGCTACTTCTGCTCATTTTTGGTTTCTGTTTGCAGGAATATTTTCTCCAACCCTTTTACCTTGAGTCTATAAGATGTTCTGAGCATTAATTGGATCTCTTGAAGGCAGCAGATATTTGGATTGTGTTTTTATAATCCATTCTGCCTGTCTATATCTTTTTAGTGAGGCATTTAGACCATTTAAGGTCAGGTTTAATGATGGTATGTAAGACATTATTCCATTCATCATGCTGGTTGTTATCTGTCTGGTTGCTTTATTTATTTTCTCTATTGTGTTGGCGTTCCATAAGCCCTGTGGGCTTTATGATTTCCAGAGTTTTTCTACTAGTGCATTTCCACCTTTTATTTCAGTATTTAGTATTCCTTTGAGTATTTCTTTTTTTTTTTGAGTTGAAGTTTCACTCTTTCGCCCAGACTGAAGTGCAGTGGCCGCTCCCGGCCACCGCAGCCTTGGCCTGCTGGACTCCGGTGATCCTTCCGCCTCAGCCTTCCAAGTAGCTGGAACTACAGGCGCGCGATACCACACCCAGCTAATTTTTTGATTTATTGTAGAGATGAGGTCTCACCAAGTTGCCCAGGCGGGTCTCGAACCCGCGGGCTCAGGCAATCCACTCACCTCAGCCTCCCAAGGAGCGGGATTACAGGCTGAGCCACCGAGCCTGGCTGAGTATTTCTTGTAGAGTTGGTCTGGTGGTAACAAATTTCCTCAGCATTTGCTTGTCTGGGAAAGACTTCATTTCTCCTTCATATATGAAACTTAATTTTGCAGAATACAAAATCCTTGGCTGACAGTTACTCTGAAGAGATGGAAGATAGGGCCCGAATCCCTTCTGGCTTATAGTGTTTCTTTTGAGAAGTCTGCTATTAGTCTGATAGGTTTGTCTTCATAAGTTATTTGATGCTTTTGTCTTGCTGCTCTTAAAATTATTTCCTTCCCATTAACTTTGCATAACTTGATGATCATATGCCTTGGGAATGATCTTTTTCAATGAATCTTCTGGGTGTTCTTTGGACTTCTTTATTTGGATATTTACATCTCTGTCAAGGCCAGGAACGTTTTCTTCCATAATTCCCTAATTTAGATGCTCCAAACCTGTTGTTTTCTTTTCTTCCTCAGGAACACCTATGATTCTTAGGTTTGGGTGTTTTACGTAATCTCATATTTCTTGGATTCTTTGTTCCAATCTCTTGATTCTTTCTTCTTTATTGTTGTCTGATTGGGTTAATTCAAAGGCCTTGGCTTCAAGTTCTGAGACCCTTTCTTCTACTTGTTCTAGTCTACTGTTAAAACTTTCTACTACATTTTGTACTTCCCTAAATTATTCTTTCATTTCCAGAATTTCAGTTTTTTGAGGTTTTACATTTATGTCTTCCATCTGTTTAGAACTGATTTTTTTATATGGTGATAGGGAGGGGTCTAGTTTCCTTCTTCTGTATGTGGTCAGCCAGTTTTCCCAGCATCATTTGCTAAATATGATTTCTATCCCCAGTGATTGTTGTTGGTAGCTTTTTCAAAGTTGAATTGGTTGAGAGACTGTGTTTTGTCTTCTGGAGTCTCTGTCCTGTTCCACTGGTCCATTGGTTCCATGTGTCTATTCTTGTACCAATGCCAGACTGTTTTAGTTACTATAGCTTTGCAATAAAGGTTAAAGTCTGGAAGTGTGATACCTCCTGCTTTGTTTCTTTTGCTGGGGATTGTTTTGGCTATTCATGCTGTTTTCTGTTTCCATATGAATTTCTGTATTGTTGTTTCTAGGTCTGAGAAAAATAATGTTGGTAATCTGATGGGTATTGAATCTGTAGATTGCCTTGGGTAGGACGGACATCTTGACAATATTGATTCTTCCAATCCATGAGCAAGGAATGTTTTTCATTTGTTTATGTCTTCTTTGATTTCTTTGAGCAGTGTTTTGTAGTTCTCATTGCAAAGGTCTTTCACTTCTCTGGTTAGGTGGATGCTAAGGTATTTCTTTTTGGGGGGTGGCTATTGTGAATGGGATTGTGCTTTTTATTTGATTCACTGCCTGCTTGTTGCTGGTATATAGAAATGTATCTGTCTTTTGCACATTGATTTGTACCTTGAAATTTTACCAGTCGTTTATCAGAGTGAGGAGACTTTTGGCAGACTCCCTTGGGTTTTTGAGGTATAGAATTATATGGTCCACCAACAGCAATATCTTAACTTCCTCTTTTCCTATTTGGATACCTCTAATTTCCTTCTTTTGCCTGACTGCTCTGGCTAGGACTTCTAGCACTATGTTGAACAGGAAGGGTGAGAGTGGACATCCTTGTCTTGTTCTTGTTCTCATGGAGAATTCTTCCAACTTCTCCCCATTGAGCCAAATGTTGGCTGTGGGCTTATCATAGATGGCTCTTACTGTTTGAGGAATGTTCCTTCTATGCCTAGGTGCTCAAGGGCTTTTAGTATGAAGCGATGCTGCATTTTGTCAAATGCTTTTTCTGCATCGAATGATATAATCATGTGGTTTTTGGTTTTACATCTGTCAATGTACTGAACTATGTTTATGATCTTATGAATGTGGAACCAGTTCTGCATCCCAAGAAGGAAGCCCACTTGGTCATGGTGAATGGTCCTTGAGATGTGTTGTTGGATCTGATTTGCTAGAGTCTTGTTGGAAATTTTATTCATCAAAGATACTGGCCTATAATTCTTTTTCCTTGTTGAGTTTTTGCCAGGTTTGGGTGTCATTGTGACATTAGCTTCATAAAATGATTTGGTCAATCTCAAGTTGAGGTTCCAAATCTCCTTATTGGTTTTTTGCCTCAATGATCTCCTTATTGGATTTAGGTCTCAAACTATTGGGTGAGAGTCAATGTCCTCTCTTAGTCTACTTAGTGTTTATTTTATAAAACCTGGTGTTCCTGTTTTGGGTGCATATATGTTTAGGATGGATATGTCTTGTTGGTGGATTGAGTCTTTTATTATTATGTAGTGTCCTTCTGTGTCCTTTTTAGCTTTTGATGGCTTGAAGGCTGCTTTGTCTTATAACAAAATAACTACTCCTGACTTCTTCTGTTTTCCATTTGCCTGAAAGACCATTTTCCAGCCTCTAACTTTGAGTCTTTGGGTGTCCATTATAGTGACATGGGTTTCCTGGAGGCCACAGACTGTTGGATTGTGCTTTTTAAAAATCCAGTTTGTCACTCTATGTTTCGCCAGTGGTGCATTTAGTCCATTCATGTTCAGGTTGATTATTAAAATGTGAGAGTTTATCCCTGCCATGGGGCTTTTAGGGAGTTGCTTTGCTTCCCTTTAACTTCTATATTTATATATGTCTGTGTTTTCATTTTTGTAAGTACTCTGTATGCTCTGTTAACACTGTGTTTGTCTGTACTTTTGTGATGAGCATGACTAATTTTTTTTTCTGTGTTCAAGACCTTCTTAAGCATCTCCTAAAGGACTGATCTGGAGGTGGGATATTCTATTAGGGATTGGATGTCTGTGAAGGATTTTAATTCTCCATCACTGATGAAGGTTATTTTGGTGAGGTAGGAAATTCTGGTTGAAATTGCTTATCTCTAAGAACATTGAAAACTGGACTCCAGTCTCTTCTGGTCTGAAGTGTTTATGCAGATAACTCTGGAGTGATTCTGATAGGTCTTCCCCAGTAGGTAGTCTGACCTTTCTCTCTTGTTGTCTTTAGCATTTTTTCTGTCATGCTTAATTTGTGGAGGTGGATTACTGTATATCTAAGAGTTGGTCTTCTCATGTGATACCTTGCAGGAATTCTCTGAATCTCTTGTGCTTGAATGGTCATGTCTCTGGTGAGATGAAGAAAGTTTCCTTGGATGATCTCATGGAATGCTTATTCCATGGTGTTCTCCATTTCCCTTTCTGCTTCAGGTATACTAATCGAGTATAGATTTGGCTTCTTGACATAGTCCCACATCTCTTGGAGGCTTTGCTCCTTCCTTTTTAGTTTTTTGTAATGTTTTTAACAGATGGGTTAATTTCATATTTTGGTCTTCAAGCTCTGAGATTCTTTCCTCTGCTTGGTTGATTCTGCTCCCTATGCTTGTTACTTTATTATATATTTCAAGGATTGAGCTTTGTATTTTCATTATTTCAGGACAGGCTTTTTTGAAATTGGCCAACTCCACTTTTATTTCCTGCAAAATTTCATTGAGTTTCACTTCTTGTTTCTTTTGGTTCCTGGTCATTTTTGTTATCCAATCCCTGATTTCTGTGGCTGTCATCTGGAGCAGGTCATCCTGGGGGTTTCCATTGTCTGTGATCTGATGGCTGTTTTTTTGGGTGCTGTCTCTTTAGGACTTTGAGTGTTGCTTGTGTTTTTCCATTGATTTTTTTTCCTCATTTGTGACAGGTCTCTTTTCCTTTTCTATAATTTCATCATTCAGTGAGAGAGGGAGAAGTATTCACTTCCGCTGCTTGCACCAACCTGTGGCAGGTTTCCACTATTACAGGTTCTCTCTCCTGCTACTAAACTAGTCGAGCCAGTTTCCAGCCTCTGCTGTGTGTGTCTGATGGCTGGGAGGCGGTGAACTGACCCACAGACCCATTGTAGAATCACTCACTTTACTTCTTCACCAGGTGAGACTTCAGTTCCTGTTCTAGCCTGGTGCATGGCAGGAGATAGGGTGATCAGATTCTTTTTTTTTTTTTTTGAGTTGGAGTCTCACTCTGTCGCCCAGACTGGAGTGCAGTGGCCGCTTCCGGCCACCGCAGCCTCGCCTGCTGGGCTCCGGTGATCCTTCCGCCTCCGCCTTCCGAGTAGCCGGAATTACAGGCATGCGCTACCATGCCCGGCTGATTTTTTGATTTATTGTAGAGATGAGGTCTCGCTGCCCAGGCGGGTCTCGAACCCGCGGGCTCAGGCAATCCACTCACCTCAGCCTCCCAAAGGCGCGGGATTACAGGCTGAGCCACCGAGCCCGGCTGATCAGATTCTTGTGCTTACTGTTGCCTCTGGTCTCTGTGTGCAAAGAGACCCTTGCTGGGTGCAGGGTGTATTGGTGGATGGCTCCCTACTCTCTACCTTGCTCGGCAAGAGAGGCACTGGTCTGTTTCTCCACTAGTTACCAACGTGCACACCAGTGAGATTCACTCTGCAGATGGCCAGTGTGTGGGTTTTTTTTCCTTGTTTCATTTAGACTCTGGTTACCCCCCTCTGTGTCCTGACCAAAACTTCCCCCACATGGAACCAACAGCTCTTGCATGGCTGGGAGGGTGTAAACTTACTTGAAACATCTTAGAATCACTCGCTCCTCTTCTTCACCAAGCAGAGCTTCCACATTTGCTCAAGTCTGGAACAGGGCAAGGGATGGGGGCCTGGAATCCTGTGTATGCTGTCACTCTCTAGTCTTTGTGCACTCAAAGAGACCTCTGCTGTGTGCAAGGTATATTGCCTGTCCAAAAGTGTTCAGGGCATCTCCATCAATTGTCAACTGAGTCCCCACCCTCCATCTTGCTAGGTGAGAGAGGTGCCGGTTTGCTGCTCATGGTAGCCATCTTGGATTCCCTATATATATTGTTTTTTAAAATGTATATGAACTGTAAAATGTTCATATAGTCAAATAAACAAGTATTTTTCTTTACAACTGCTATGGTTTAAATGTGTCCCCTAAATTTCATGCATTGGAAACTTACTCCCTCCATGTTGGGAGGTGGGTCCTTTAAGAAATGATTAGATCATGAGTGCTCTACTCTCATGAATAGATTAACATTATTATTGTTGGATGGGTTGGTTACTGTGAGAGTGTGTTTGTAGTAAAAGCGAGTTTGACCCCTTCTTGCTCTCTCACTTGCTTTTCTGCCTTCTGCTTCCATAAGATAAGGTACAAAAAGGCCCTCACCAGAAGCAAGATGGGCCCCACCAGGCCCCTCAGTCTTGTCATTTCCAGTCTCCAAAACTGGGAGAAATAAATTTCTTTTCTTTATAAATGACCCAGTCTCTGGTATTCTGTTATAACAGCACAAAACAAACTAAGACAATAATGTTGCTCTGACCGTCATGAATAGAAGATCCTGCCCCACCCACATATTACATAAATGTGTATCTATCTTCTCTTCTGAAATTTCCTTGACTTTTTTCTTAAAATTTCCATTTTTATCCCAGTTGAAATTTATTCAGGAATATAATGAGGGCAATTTCATTTTCCCACAAATATTTAGTCTCATTATATAATAAATATGATCTTAAAAGTCACAACTATCATACACTAAATTCTTAAACATTTTTGTCAATTCAAAGTTTGTTCTAGACTTTCTATTTTTGTTATTTTGATTTGTTTATCTAGTCTGACCCCAATACCACATCATTCAAATGATTGTGACTTTATGATATACTTCAACATTTGGTTTCAAACCCTTTCTCATTTTTCTTTTTAAAATTTTCTTGGTTCTTTTTGCATATTTATTCTTTTGGATAAACTTCAGCCATTTTTTCAAGTTGTCAAATGGTTCAGTTGGTATTGGATTAGATTAGAAATATTTCATATTTTTAAAGCAAACTGGGAACTATTAGTACTTTAACAATAATGGGGTTTCCTATCAAGAAACATAGCATCTTTCTCTATCCATTTTATTTTTTACTTTTAATGTTGTTGGGTTTTCTTTGCACAGTATTAAATATTTCTTGTTAAGAACATCTGCAAATATGTCATCTTTTGTTCATTTTGTGAATGAAATAATACTTAGCTTCTAATATATGAAAGCTATTGATACTTGTATATATGATGTTATCTGCCACTTCCTAGTAGATATAACATTTTCATGGATTATTTTCTCAAAGTCTTGAAGTTGGTTAAAAATTGGAAAAAATTGGAAATGTCCTTTTTTCAACATTGGTACCTCATTTTTTCCCCCTTGTTTTATTGTATGATTCAGAACTCACAAGAAATGAAAAAGCAGTTGGCATTTTAAGCATCCTTATGTTATTCCTGATTTCAGTTGGAAAAGCTCATTGGAATGATGTAGGTTGTTTATTTGCAAAATATATAATTTATCATGTTAAGAAATTTTTTATTGGCCCAGTTTACCACACATACTCTATTTATAATTAATGAATATTTAATTTTATCATCTATTAATTAATTAATTAGGGCACATTTATTGAAAGTCTAGCTTTTCTCCCTTGATATGGTAAATCGTGTTAGTAGATCTTTAAATAGTAGATAACCCACGCATTCCTGGCATAACCTCTTTTTCATTGTGGTGTATTTTTTAAAATTTTCATATTGAATTCAGTTTGCCAACTCTATGTTTAGAATTTTTATTTCAATTATATTTGCTATCTAATAGGTTTTCTTTCTGAGTTTCTTTATCAGGTTTTAATATTGTGAGTTTGCTAACTTCATAAATTGAACTGGAAGCTTTTCTTCATTTTGTCTACTTTGTAATTATTTAAATACCATTGAAGTATTAAAAAGATGAAAATAACCTGGTAATTCTTCTTTCACAAGTTTTGCAATTTATTCCATGACTTCTAGGCCATTTCAATAGCTTCCTTTTTCATGAACATGTTATAGGGCTTTTTGTCAGAGGTGTTTCTGGAATGTTAATGTGCACATCTCCTAGGGATCTTGTTAATGTGCAGATTTTGATTCAGCAGGACTACATCATGTGATCCAAGTATCCCACTCTAAGTGTTCTACCTCAAGTCAGAGAAATATATTAGAATATCTAAGGAGATGGATACATCTTAGGTCATATTCTCCAGTAGCGGACTGGGTTTGAGAATTCATGTTCATATGATTTATTTTTAAAGTGCTCCCAGAAAAAACTAGCAAGAGAGTTAGGAAAGCAGGATAGAAGAAGGGAAGAGGTCAAGCAAATGTGGAATATCCTCAGTTTGATCCTGCAGGGAGCTCTAGGGGCTAAATTACAACTCAGAGTTTGTTCTGACTGGGGACAAAGGAACTGGGCTTTATTCTCCTGAACTTATCACTTGTTGGCTAAGGGTTGTGGAGTCCAGCAGTGGGTGGACCTCAGATAAACTCCTAGATACTTCCTTTTCTAATGCCTGTGAGTAAAGTGACTCCTGTAACCTGTGGTTAAATTCTCCCCAAAATAGTTGCAGAAGTTGAGGGAGGGCACATGCTGGTAAAAGAGATCCAAGGTGTATTCTAAAGAGATGGAACCAATATGATACATAGAGAGAGATATATATGAGAGGGGATTTAGCAGGGGTATTGGCTCACACAATTACGATGGCTGAGAAGTCCTACAACAGGTTGTCTGAAAGCAGGAGACCATGGGATTCTGTTAGCTTGGTTCAGTTCAAGGCCAAATACTTCAGAACCAGGGAAACTGATGGTGTAGATCTCAGTCCAAGACTGAAGACCTGAGAACCCAGAAGGTCCACTGGTGTAAGTCCTGGAGTCCAAAAGCCAGAGTTCTGATGTCCAAGGACAAGAGAGGAAGAGTGTATCCCAATTCCTGTTGATAAATTAACACCTATGTCTTGCTCTGTTTTGTTTTGTTCTCTCTGGCCTCCAACTTGAGATGATGCCTACTCACACTGAGTATGGTTATCCCTCACCTAGTCCACTCACACTCAAGTACTAATCTCCTCTGGAAACACCCTTACAGACACACCCCAAAATAATACTTTATTAGGTTTCTAGGTATTTCTTAATCCAGTCAGGTTGACACCTAAAGTTAACTATCACATAAGGGGATTTGAACAGAGCAATTACAGTGCTGGCTACCAGGTAGATTCTATATCCCTCAAGTAATCTTCCCTAGATGTTGTTTTTTTCAGACAAACA
Source organism: Cephalopachus bancanus (assembly GCA_027257055.1). Classification (NCBI taxonomy): domain Eukaryota; kingdom Metazoa; phylum Chordata; class Mammalia; order Primates; family Tarsiidae; genus Cephalopachus; species Cephalopachus bancanus. The sequence continues at coordinate 364,125 of JAPVLO010000631.1, forward strand.
TTCGATTAAAAATAGGGCAACAGAGAATTTGAGACTGCACTCTCTGATAACTTCCAACAGTTATTCCTTCTATGTTGGAATACTTTTGTAGAAGATCAATGGCCTGGGAATAGGATTAATGTCTGACATCCTTTTGTGAAAAGCAAGGAACCACCAAACAAAGGTGCATGCCTGGATTTCTCTCTGCTTTAATGTGAGACATGAGAAAACTATAAGCAAGACTAAGATTCTCCTGGAAAATTGTTTTTCACTTACTGGAGTGCACAGACACATGGGAAATAAAAGCGTAAGCTCTACTTCATATAAGAAAAATATTTTTAGCCTGGAATTTTTCAAGGCTTTAGACCATTAAAAATATCTCAGTCAAGACCTAAAGTAAGTTATTTCCAACAGATCAAGATAACTAAATAAAATAATGTATATAGAAATTGTATCTATATACTAGCTTGTAATTTAAGGAAGGTCTACCAGAAAAATGCCTTTAATTTTAGAAGCACTTATTCATACCTCTTCTTTTTGCGATTAATAGCTAGAGTTTTAGTAATCTTTTCAAGCCATAATATCTGTATAATAAAAATATGTTTTGTTCTTCTGTCTATAGTAGGAGAGCATACATTCAGCTTGTCCAAAAATGATATCAGATCCTTAAGAGACAAATTACCCATTTGAACTATGGCAAATTGTATTTTTCAAAGTTGGCTGCATATATATCTCATCCTTCATGCTTTTCTTACAATTTGACATTGACAGTTTTCCACTGACAGGTGGGGTCTGTGTTCCCTCCCTTAAACCTGGGTGGACATTTGAAACTACCTTGATTACCAGAATGTAACCAAAGTGTGTGACTTCTGAGGCTAAGCCACAGAAAACAAATCAGATTCCTCCTGGCTCTCTCTCTCTCTTGCTACATTCACCCTAAAAACCCAGCTACCATCTTGTGAGGATATCTAGGCTATGCAAAGAGGTCATATGTAGGTGTTCAGCTGACAGTCCCAGCTAGGCCCCCAGCCAATGACCAATATCAATCTCAGACGTATGACTGAATGAGCCCTCAGAGGTTTCTAGCTTTCGGCCTCCATCCTTTGTTCTGCCCCATCTGAGGTCCCAGACATAGTGATTTGAAGACAAGCTGTGTGTGTGTGTGTGTGTGTGTGTGTGTGTGTGTGTGTGTGTGTGTGTGTGTGTGTGAGTGTGTGTGTGTGTGTGTGTGTGTGTGTGTGTGTGTGTGTGTGCGCGCGCACACGCTTAGAAAGCAGGATTTACTGAGAAGACAGAAAACTCCCCCACAGTGGGAGAGGACCTGAGGGGGTTGCTGAGACAAGCTGTTTTACTATGCCTTGTCTGAATTTCTGACCCACCAAATCCATGAGACAATAAATGATCATTATTGTTTTGAACCACTAAGTTGAAGGTTGATTTGCTAACTGATGCATGCACGAGTAATCTTTCTCCACTGATTAAGACATGCTTATCATATACTAAACTTCCAAATATACATAGATTGATTTATGAGCCCTTTTACATTTCACTGATCTATTCAGTAGTATCTGTTGAGGAAGGTTTCCCTTTGTACTAGTATATACATAGTATCAGTATATACATAGGCAATACTATGGTAAAATACAAAACTCAAAATATCTGTAGCTTAATACAACAAAGACTTATTCTACAGTCACATGAATTCCTCCATGAGTCAGTCAATTCTCCAGGCCAGTTCTTTTCAATATAGACATTCAATGACATAGGCTATTTCCATGTTGTGATGCCATACTCTTCATGTATGGCCTCCAGGTCACTGAAGCATGGGAATAGAGAATGCGAGAGTTTGTGTCCAGGCTTTTCAACACTTTGGCCCAGGAGTGATACCTTTTCTGCCCCTTAGCCAGAACTGATCTCATCGTCTCATCCACAATAAGCAATATGGAGGAGCACATGGATATTGTGTGAGCAGTAAATGTTTTTGCCACATTCTTTAGTATTCGTTTGTCTATTTTTCTAGAAATTTCTTAGTTATTCTCACCCATATGCTGGTCCTGTCAGATATTATAATCCAATATACTAAATTTTAATTGTTTTTTAATTCAAAAAATGTATTTTTGTTTGGGGAGAGAGAGCAGAAAATAAACTAGAACAAAGAGGGACCCGAGTGACTCCCTATTTTATATTGTTTATTTGTTGCACCATCCCTATCAACCAAGATTCTTTTGATTCCTGATTAAATATTACAAATCATTATATAATGCTTAATTAATTTAACTTAGGCCATAACCAATTATTGACTCTAGACCCAAAAGCTGAGGAAAGGCCAATGGCATTTTCAGACTTTCTTGATGATTTCTGCTTAGAGTAATAAAGAATATAACAGTGATCTGTATTAGAATAACCATACCTGGAGTATCAGTGTTCACTTCTTTTTTTTTTTTTTTTTTTTGCGTTGGAGTCTCAGTCTGTCACCCAGACTGGAGTGCAGTAGCTGCTGCCGGCCACCACAGCCTCGAGCTGCTGGGCTCCGGCGATCCTTCCGCCTCAGCCTTCCGAGTAGCTGGAACTACAGGCGCGCGCTACCACGCCCGGCTAATTTTTTGAATTATTGTAGAGATGAGGTTTCGCCAAGTTGTCCAGGCGGGTCTCGAACCTGCAGGCTCAGGCAATCCACTCACCTCAGCATCCCAAAGCGGGGGATTATAGCTGAACCACCGAGCCCGGCTTGTTCACTTCTTAAAACAAGTCTGAGAAACCTAGACTTGAAGCATATCATGTGAGGGGAACGTCCAATAACTTAAGAATTCTGTAGCTTCAGAAAAGGGGAGAGTAAAATACAGCCCTATAAAAGATAAGATAAAATGTTGCATTCAAACAAAAAACAAGCCCTGCTCAAAAGCTTTAAAATAATTATATAATTTTAATTGAAATCTCTGAAAGAGTAGGCACAGTATGGGCTTTTGTCAATTTCTTGTTGAGCTGGCAGGAGATTCTCCTTAGAGGAGTAGGGAGAAAGCTGTGCTTTTAATATTTGAGTCTGCGTCATCCTTTGTGTCTGTGTTGTAGAAATATTCCCACATTGCCTTGGAATATGACGCATTGGGTCTATCTCAAGCATGACTTATGCAATAAATCACAGGTATGGTTTCGACATTACACTGTTTGAATAGTCCTTTTTATCTCAGTGTGGGCAACCAACCATCTGCCTAGAATAGAAGTGGGCACTAGGCTTGCTCCAGACTTCTAAATGTTGACACAATCTGGCAAGAAATAGTTTGTGGGGGAAGAGGAGGGACACGGAACAACACAAAGGGTACCTGGTCCTGTACCAGGAGGAGCGAGTGCCAGTTAGATGCCCAAACTTCACCTGCATGCAGCCTACTTGTGTAGTTAATTCTTACTTGTACCCCACATCTTTATAATAAAATAAAATTTAATTAACAAAAAAGAAACAGTTTATGGCCCTTTTCTCTTTTATATTTGCTCCTAAGATGATCCAGTCTCATGGCTTTCAAAGGCATTTATATGCTGATGATTCCAAAATTTGTATTTGTAGCCCAGGTACTTCCTGAACTCCAGGTGCTGCTCACCTCTCTACTTGGGTGTCTATTAGGCATTTCCAAATCCGAACTCTTGATTCCATTGCCATCCCCACTACACACTCCATCAATCTTCTTTATTTCTGTGAATCACAACATGATTAAATTAGCTGTTCAGTTTAAAAAACTATATATCCTGCTTGATTTTTATTTTCCCCTTCAAATCCTAAAGCCAATCCATTAGCAAATTCTTTAGAAAATCTACATTCAGAGCATTTCTGGAGTCCAACCACATTTTACCACTCTACCACTGCCAACTTGATCCAAGTTTTTGCTAAGAGGTAAGTGCTAATTTGTCCATTAGTGATTCCCTGCAGAGAGGAAATTAGCCTCTGCAAATCTCCATAGAAACTGGCTAAGGCCAGTACTTAAGGCAATCGATCTAAGAGGCTTGGACCTCAGCCCTCCAAGCATGCCCGGATAGGAGCTTATGTTTCTCCAATCGTGAACACCAATGTGGTGAATCCTACTGTTAGCTTTCTATGTCTTATAGCTGCAATATGGAGCTTGGATTCTCTCTCCACTTCTGTACACTAGAAAAGGAGCTGACAGGATAGGGGTAGGACAAGGTTCAGTTGTATCATATTGTTATTTTCTGGTCTCTGATCACACCGGGAGAGAGACTGGCAGGATAGGGATGGAGCATGATTCTACTATATCTTATTATATTATGGCCCTTCATTCCCAGCAAGGAAGAGCCTGGTTCTTCCTTAATTATTCAGCATAAGCCGGGCTCGGTGGCTCAGCCTGTAATCCCGTACCTTGGGAGGCTGAGGTGAGTGGATTGCCTGAGCCCGCGGATTCGAGACCCGCCTGGGCAACTTGACGAGACCTCACCTCTACAATAAATCAAAAAATGAGCCGGGCGTGGTAGTGCACCCCTGTAGTTCCAGCTCCTTGGAAGGCTGAGGTGGAAGGATCGCCGGAGCCCAGCAGGTCGAGGCTGCGGTGGCCGGGAGCAGCCACTGCACTCCAGTCTGGGTGACAGAGTGAGACTCCAACTTAAAAAAAAAAAATTATTCAGCATAAAAGCTCCACATCCCAAAAGTCATGTTTCTCTTCCACATCTGGTATCTGAGGTGAAGCTATCCCAGAGGGTTAAGGGCAATGGGGAACTCACATATATGCAGTGAATGTTGTTCTAGCAGGTCTGGTCTGTTCACCATTAGAACACTTGTCCTTGTTGCACAATAGATGTTCTGTTCTGTCTAAATCAGAGCTCTTGTTTCTACCTCCCACATCCACTGTATTAATCCTGTCATTCCCCCATTTCACTTAAATGGAAACACCAATTAATCACCAGTTGTTCATACCAAAAGCCTAAGTGCCATCACCAATTTCTCTTCTTCATCCAAGCCATAAATTCAATCCATCAGCAAGTTTTGCAAGAGCTCTATTTTCAAAATATAGTCAGAATTCCAGCATATTTCACTGCACTGGCCTCCTAACCAGATTTCCTATTTCCACAAAAGACCCAGAGTGATCTTTAATAAACATGAACCAGGTCATATTATCCTCTAGTTCAAAACTCCCCAGTGGTTTCCCATCACATTAGAATGCACGCAAAACCCTTACCATGGTCATAGGCTCAACATGATCTGGCCCTTGGCTTACTTTTTTCTACTCTTGCTCTTGTTCACTCTGCTGCAGCCAAAGTGGCTTCCTTTCTTTCTTCATCTTGAGTGTGCCAAGCATGCTTCCCTCCCAAGGCTGTTTCCTTTGCCTGGAACGGTCTTCTCCCAGCCCTTCCATGACCTCTCTTACTTCACCTATGTCTCCATTCAAATACCATCTCCTCCTAGGTACATTTCCTGATCACCTAATCTGAAATAGCATTCTCCTTCACTCCATATCTCTTTATCCTTTTTTATTTTCTTTGTTGTATTTCTCATCACCTGAAAGTGTATTATATATTTATGAGCTTGTTATCTGTCTCCCTAATAGAATGTCACCTTCATAAGAACTGAAACCTTACCTATCCTGTTTGCTATTCTAACCCTAAAGACTAAAACAGGGCTTGACTCTGCTCAAAAGTTGTTTGTTGAATAAATGAATAAGTGGGACTAAGAAAGGGTTAGAAAATCATTTCTCGGATATCTGAGAAAATCAGGAGATATTTCTGAAAATCTAATTATTCGTAGTTTAGTAAAGAAAGGCAGGGTTTTATGCACTTAATAGGTGCTTAAAAAATACAGATCGAGGCCGGGCTCGGTGGCTCAGCCTGTAATCCCACCAATTTGGGAGGCCGAGGCGAGTGGATTGCCTGAGCCCATGGGTTCAAGACCCACCCGGGCAAATTGGTGAGACCTTGTCTTTACAATAAATAAAAAATTAGACAGGCGTGGAACGCGCTCCTGTAGTTCTGGCTACTTGGAAGGCTGAGGCGGAAGGATCACCTGAGCCCAGCAGGTCGAAGCCGCATGACTGGGAGCATGCCACTGCATTCCAGTCTGGGCAACAGAGTGAGACTCCAACTCAACAACAACAAAAAAATACAGATTGAATAAATGAATAGATAAAACAAAGCTGCCTGTATTCATCACATGGAAAAACTGTGGAATATCTCTAAGCCCGTTATGTTTTTTACTCAATTCACTAAGTATGTTTTTTAAGATCAAGTTCTAATGAAAAAGTCAGTCATAAATTTAGGGTAGAGAAACTTCAATATGTGAAAAAAAATCCAGGGGGAAATAAAGAAGTATCAAATATGATGACTTTTTTTTTTTGCTAAGGGAAGATCAAGAAATATATTTCTTTGAACATTCTCAGTCAATGATTATTAATGGTTTCAAAAGTATACATTAATTATAAGCTATCAGTACAAACTCTAACAATGATTCTTTTTATGTGAGATTGACCTTAAGTAAGATTAAAATTAACCTACACAAATTTGTTGATTTGCTAGTGAAAGCAGTGATCCTGAAACATACAAAGTTAATTAAAAACATATTTCTAAATGAATGTCACATTTTATAGCAAAGGAAGGGAATATTTCTTAATACTGTAAAATTTAAGAATTTGAGAAAATAAGATTTGACAATATAGTCTGTTGTTTTCCAGCAAGAACATAAGAAATTGAAATTCAAATATGACTGAAACAGTTTGGTCTCATTCTATGGAGAAAATTATCACTTCCTAACCTGCCAGTAGTCTTATAGGCACTATAATATGGGAGTCAAAGACCTAGGGTCTGTTTATAGCTGGGACTGGGTTCACTATTTTCTTAGATGTTCTTCAGCAGGGCCTTGTCTAACAACAACAGAAAAATGTCTGAAATCTAAACCAATGACAGTTCCATGTCTCAAATAACCTTCACGCTGAGCCTCTTAAAGCAGTTTTCTTTACCCATAAAACAGATGAAATAACTGAGGCTCTAAGAAGTTAATAACTTTCCCAAAATTGCAGAGCTAAATAAAAGTTTCCAGACTAGGGTGACAGTGATGGAATTGAGTTAAGGATACAAAAAAAAAAAAAGCAACAGCATTACAGGACCAGATAATCAGCCTGACTGGCTGCCCCAGTGAGAGGTGTCAATCGGATATTTAAGTGGAGATTTCTTGGAAAGAAGTGGAAATTCTCTTTTTGGAGTTCAGAAAGTGGGCCAGGAAATTGACACTGAGCTAACATTTGAACCGTGAACTAGATAAATTTCTCAGGTGGTTTTGCATGAAGAAGAAAATTGAGACCTTGAAGGAAAGGAATGCCAGGGTAGGAATGGATCCAATAACATAAAGAAGACAAAGAGAAGAAAGAATTTTAAGGAAGAATTGCTCATTTGTGTCAGATACTATGAGGGAGTCCTTTGGGGTGAGGAATGAGATTTTTTAAATAAAATGGTGAGGATCTTACTTCTAGACTACTAAGTGATGATTTTAATAACCCTATTTCTCACCTAAACAAGGCAGAGCTAATTTTAGAACCATAGTGAAGCAAGATGCCACACTTTATTAGAGGATCTGTTTCCTCCTTAAAGACAAGTCTTTTTTTCCTCAAATGTCTTTGGATTGCCTTGAATGCTTGCATTTATCATTTTGCATATAAAATAATTTTTCATTATCTTTATGGGGGAACTCCCAGACAATTTATTTGAAAAGAAAAGAGCTAGATAAATATCTTAATTTTTCTATTACACTAACAATGTTGCTCTCAAAATGATTTTTACAAAGTTCAATAGGTGATTAAATTTAGAGCTAAGAGTCTTTTTTGTCATCTTTTTATAAACCAAAGATTGTCCCCTATTTATGCCTTTGATGAGATGTACTTATGTTGTAAGAAAAGACTTCTCAGTGCTTTGAAGAAGCTCATAAAATAATGAAAAAGATGCCAACAAAGATTATTCATTAAAATTAGTGCATACCTAGTGGTTCATTAGCTTGAATTTATACTATGAAATTGTTTATTAACTTGATTGACTGTATACATTTATAATCAGTAAAGACTGGGTACGCTTATGATGGCTAAAGACCTGAGGAGTTTTTCTTGGTTTGTTTTTCATTTTTTGGTGGAGAAGGGAGTGAGCATGTCATGTTTTTTGCATTTTTAAAAAGTAAACTCATTTTTTACAGCAGTTTTAAGTTCACAGCAAAATTGGGTGGAAAGTAAAGAGAGTTCTCATGTATCCTCTGTCTGCATACTTGCACATTCTCCCCCAATGTGGGCGTTCAGTGCTAAAGTAGTGCAATTCCTGCCATTGGTGAACCTACATTGGCACATCATTATCACCAAGAGTTCATAGTTTACATTAGGGGTCGCTTTTGGTGTGATATATTTTATGGGTTTGAACAAATGTATCATGACATGTATCCATCATTATAGTAACATACAGAGTAGTTTCTCTGCCCTAAAAATCCTCTGTGCTCTGCCTATTCATCCCTCCCTCCCCTCTAACCCCTGGCAAATACTGATCCTTTTACTATCTCCATAGCTTTGCTTTTTCCAGAATGTCATGTAGTTGGAATCATATAGTATGTGGCTTTTCCACATTGACTTCTTTTACTTAGTCATGTGCATTTTAGGTTTTTCCATGTCTTTTTCATGGCTTGATAGCTCATTTCTTTTTAGTATCAAATAATATTTCATTGTCAGGGTGTACCTCAATTGTATTCATTCACTTACTAAAGGACTGCTTGGTTGCTTCCAAGTTTCAACAATTAAGAATGAAGGTGTTATAAACGTCCACGTGCAGACATAAGTGTGTGTGGACATAAGTTTTTAATTCATTTGGGTAAATACCAAGAAGTGTGATTGCTGGATTGTATGGTAAGAGTTTTTTTAGTTTTGTAAGAAACTGCCAGACTTTCTTCCAAAGTGGCTGTACCATTTTGCTTTCCCACCAGGTATAAATATAAATAAGAGTTCTTTTCATTCCAAATTTTCTCTAGTATTTGGTGTTATAGTGTTGTCAGTGTTTTGGATGTTGGTAATTCTAAAAGGTGTGTAGTGGTGTCTCATCATTGTTTTAATTTGCAGTTTCCTAATGACATATGATGTGGAATATCCTTTCATATGCTTATTTGCCATCTATTTATCTCCTTTGGTGAGGTTTCTATTCAGATATTTTGCTCATTTTTAAATTACGTTGTTTTCTTATTGTTGGGTTTCAAAGTTCTTTGTATATTTTCTATATCAGTCGTTTATCAGGTGTGTCTAAATATGCTCTCCTAATCTGTAGCTTTTCTTCTCATTCTCTTGACATTCTCTTTAACAGAGTAGAAGTTTTTAATTTTTTTTTTTTTTTAGTTGGAGTCTCACTCTGTTGCCCAGACTGGAGTGCAGCGGCTGCTCCCGGCCACCGCAGGCTCAACCTGCTGGGCTCCGGCGATCCTTCCGCCTCAGCCTTCCGAGTAGCCGGAATTACAGGCGCGCGCTACCACACCCATCTGATTTTTTGATTTATTGTAGAGATGAGGTCTCCAACTCAAAAAAAAAAAAAAAAGATGTAGATACCTTGCTCTAGTTTCGAGCAACAATTTTCTATGATTAAAGAAGCAACACCAAAGCTGTTATTTGTTTTTCTGGTGACAGTCCACTCTCTTGGTTTTCCGCCTACCTCTGACTTCTTTTTCAATCTCACTCGATATGGGAGAGCTCCAGTACTTCATAGTCCCTCTTCTCTCCTTAAGCTAGATTCTCTTTCTAGGTGATCTCAGTCATGTAGCTTTAAATATCTTCCATTGGTTGACAACCTCCAAATGTACAGCTTCTGAAATTGGCACAGAAATCCAGACTTGTGTATCAACCTATTTTCTTTACATTTGAACTTGGATGTCTAATAAGAATGCCAGAATGAATTACTGATTCCAGTTCCACCCCTCACCAAAGTTGAGGCTACCTCACTCTACCATGGGGCTGGAATACCTCTTGATTTTTCTCCTTTTCCCACTTCCTTCATCCAATCCAGAAGGAAGTCTTGCATATTCTACCTTCAAAACATATCTGAAATCTGTCTACTCTTAACCTTGGTACAACCTGCTACCTTCTTTTGCCTAGGGAACTTGAATGAATTCTTTCCTGCCAGTCTTTGTTCCTTCCCACCTCCTTATCTGCCTATGACCCATCTCTACATATGAGCCAGAGTAAACTTCTAAAAATGTAAATCATTGTTTTATTTTTTTTTTTTTTGAGTTGGAGTCTCACTCTGTCGCCCAGACTGGAGTGCAGCGGCCGCTCCCGGCCACCACAACCTCGACCTGCTGGGCTCCGGCGATCCTTCCGCCTCAGCCTTTCGAGTAGCCGGAATTACAGGCATGCACTACCACACCCGGCTGATTTTTTGATTTATTGTAGAGATGAGGTCTTGCCTGCCCAGGCGGGTCTCGAACCCGCAGGCTCGGGCAATCCACTCACCTCAGCCTCCCAAAGGTGCGGGATTACAGGCTGAGCCACCGAGCCCGGCGTAAATCATTGTTTCAAATCCACCAACAAATTCCCATCCATTTGAAAACAAACTGTATTACTTTCCTAGGGCTGCTGTATCAAAGTACCAAAAAGTGGGTTGTTTAAAACAACAAAAATTTACTGTCTCTTAGTTCTGGAGACCCGGAGTATGCAGTCAAGGTGTCTGCAAGGCCATGTTCTCTCTGGCGGCTCTAAGGGAGAATCCTTCTTTGCAACTTGTAGCTTCTTGTATTTGCTGGCAATCTTTGGCATTTCTTGGCTTGTAGATGCATTACTCCAATTACATGGCTGTCTTCTTTCTGTGTGTCTGCACATCATTTTCTCTCTGTGTGTATCTGTCTTGATGCCCTAAATTCTCCCTTTTATAAAAACATGAATCATACTGGATTAGGGTGCACGAAATGACCTCATTTTAACTTGATTACCTCTGTGAAGACCCTATTTCCAAATAAGTCGCATTCTAAGGTACTGGGAGTTAAGATGCTAACACATCATTTTTTCAGGGTGGAGGGTATCAATTCAACCCATAACAAAAATCCAAACTCCTACACTGGCCTGTACAGTTGTATGTGATATATATAGCCCCTGCTTCCATCTCTGACCACATCTTCTACTGATTCCCCCTCTCCGTCTGTTTAAGCCACCCCAGCATTTCTGTTTACCAAGCTTGTTCTTAGCACTTACATGCAGATGTCGCCTCCTTAGAGAGACTGACTCTAATCACCCTATTAACTCACTCTGTTTTCTGTTTCCTGTACTACCTTCGTTATTCTCTATATTATCACTGTTTTATTTTCCTCATTAGCATTTGTCACTCTGACTTTACCTTGTATATATATTGTCTCTCTCACGGTGGCAGATGCTACTGGTTATCTACCCAACTGCCATTCATTCTCTTTCATCGCTAAAGGAATCTAGGCTATGTTTAATCCGCTATGCACCCAGCCCCAAGGCATGGACCGTGATTGGTCAACCCAGTGATAGCAAATGTGTTTCCCCCTTGCAGAGATCACTGTTGGGCTGGGTGTGGTGGTCAGGTTCTGATCAGTGGAATGTAAGGGGAGGCCTTTGAGGTTTCTGGAAAGATTTTCCTCCTTAATGAAGAAGCAAAGAGCAAATTCTTCTCTTGACTTCTGAATTTCAATGTGATTTCTAGAGTTCCACCAACCATCTTGTAGCCATGAATTGACCTGCCAGAGGAGAACAGAAGTCAACAATGTTGAGTGTGATGGAAGTGGAAGGAGTTTGGGGTTTTTTTAATGATACCTTGGAGTCACTATACCAACCCTAGAACTGCCCACTTTCTGAGTGAGCACCATAAATGTCCTTATGCTTTAAGCTGTGATACTCAAGGTTTTTGTTATTTGTCGTTAATGTGTCCTTACTGACATATTCCTCCACTATAGCCATAGAAATTTTGCCTGCCTTATCCAATGCCAAAGTCCCTAGGATGAAAACAGCATCAGGCAGTTAGGAGGCACTCAAATAATTTTTTCCCGGTATTTCAAGGTTTATTTCAAGTTATTTACTATGGCTTTGTGACAGTGACTTTTATTTTATTTTATTTTTTTGAGTTGGAGTCTCACTCTGTTGCCCAGACTGGAGTGCGGTGGCCGGCTACCACGCCCTGCTAATTTTTTGATTTATTGTAGAGATGAGGTCTCGCCAAGTTACCCAGGTCGGTGTTGAACACACGGGCTCAGGCAATCCACTCATCTCAGCCTCCCAAAGGCGCGGGATTACAGGCTGAGCCACTGAGCCCGGCTGACAATGACTTTTAAATGATCGTGTTTTTTGAAAAACAGTTCTTGTCATAAAAGAATACTTGTTGGATGAAGCCATGGTGAACGAAAGTACCTGCTCACACTGCTGCCATGATGCTTATCTTTGCTCCTTTGCTTCTGTCTCCTTCTTCCACTTACATAAGCTCCCCTATGTCTCAGTCTGACTTGCCACTCTATCCTCTCCTTTTTAACCCTATTTGGCCCCAGCTCCCTGGCCTGGCTGCACTCTATTCATCACATCTTCCTGGCTCATTGTAGCATAAATTTAGGTCCAGCCAAAATGTCTGGCTGCAATCACCTTGGTCCTCTGATTCCCATTCTGTGTCTTCAAAACCCAGACCCATAGAGTTCTCTTGGTTGTGCTACTTCCTCTTATGGTACCTTTTTTTGTGTGTGTGGCGTTGATCACATTCTACCTTGCAGTGTCTTCATAAGCAAGCATTCTTTCTTCCCTACAGCATCATAAACACTGGCTTAGAAACGGGTCCTCTGGAGCCCAATGGGCAGAGTATTACAATGTAGGCACTGCTCAAGGAATTTCTGTTGCATGGAGGCAGCGTGGCATAGTAGTTAAGCCATAGTCTTTGGAGACAGAAAAGTCATAGTTCATATCTGCCATTTTCTTGCTGTGTCAACCACAGGCAAGTCACCTAACTTCTCAGGCATTCAGGTTCTCCATTTATACAATAGTGACTATAATGGCATTTACCTCATAGAGTTGCTGTATATCTTTCTGAAAGAGGTAATGTATATAGAATATTTGGTACAGTGCCCAGCAGAGAATAAACATCCATTAAGTAGTTACTATGAGCAAGTATTTTTGGATGAATGAATACTATCCTATTCATGAGGACAACTAAGATTAGCATTCTCACAGATCATTGTAAACTGTGCCTAGTAGGTTACGCTGGTATGTTGGGATTGTACACACGCACATGCATTGTGGATCCTATTATGCACCCACACAGGAATGTTATAGCAGAGGCCATAGCAGACTGACAATGAATCTGAAACCATTTACTTTTGGGGGGAAGTAACTAGGAGGAAGTGGAGGCTGTGTTTCCATTAGTATGTTAATGATGTTAGTTTGCCTAAATTTGGAAAATGTAGTGTTCACGTCAAGACTCTTGGTTTCCAACCTCAAAAACTATCTCTAGCTAATTAAAGGAGAAAGGAATTTATTGGCAGGATCTTGGCAGGGGTGGGGATGGGGTGCAGTTCATAGAATCACCGGGAAAGCTGGAGCTCCAGGCTCATAAAATGGTGAACATGGATGCAGCCAAAGAGAACAAACTGCTAATGATATCGTCAGAGGCCCTGTGTCCCCAAGATACCCACAGTTACATTGCTGACTCTGTTGCCCCTGACACTGGTTGCTGTAACCTCTGGGCTCCCAACTCCAGTGGGACCACAGAGGGAATAATCTCTGAATGTCTGCATGTCTTTGTCACTCCTCCCAACAGCTCACCTGGTAAACCAGCTGCCCTGAAGAGGGGAAAGGAGACACCTGCTTCTTCAAGTTCTGCAACAAGAAGGCAGGTGCTGTCTCCCACTTGCTTTGGGATTACCCATTCCCCCAGGGGTGTTTGGATGCTAAGTGACTCCTGTAAATATCCACTAGAGCTACCAAGAAAGAGAGACGGGGCCTGAAAACAGTATCAGAAATAAAAGGCTCAGAAGTGATCCCTTGAAGCATTTCCCAGCCAGCTGATAGACATCTCCTTCTGCAAACCCTTTCCACCCTGAGTGCATGTGAAATAACCGCAGGGGTCTTTAAAAAAAAAATCTTTGGCATAGATGTAAAGTTAAAGGGAACCCTTCTTAGCAATGTTAATGATGGCCAGTAAAGAGACCACACGTGGCACAGTGACCTTTCTAAAAAGCATGGTGATGTGATGAAAAGAGTTGTTGCCAGATACCTATTGACGGGCTTAGAAACGGGTCCTCTGGAGCCCAACGGGCGGAGGCAAAGCCTCCCTCTTGAATGGGGCAGCAGATGGTATTCTTCGCCACCCCTGACAGAATAACGGCTGGAGGAAGCAGTGGGGCTCCATCTGGGAGAGAGCTTGTCTCCTGCGGCCAAGCAGTCAATGTGTTTGCAATCTTTACACTTTCTGTGGTGCTCTTTCAGAAGGGCAGATAGTAGAAGGCTGGAAAATTCCGCCCAGGAACCGCACCTTTTCATGTTGCTTTCACAGCAGATAGCGTGACCCTGACAACCTGAAGGCGAAAGATGGCGGGGTGGAGTAGCAAGTATATGTTGAGAAAGTCACAGATTATTTCTAAGAGAAATGAAAAGGTGGATGAATGTCAAGCTCTGATATTCAAAAATGTTGGTGGCCAAAGAGTTTATTCTTTCTTCCAATCTGACCCACAAAATTGAGCCAGAAAATATATTCCTGACTGTTTCCACGGCTCTTACTCAGCTACAAGTCATTTCCCCTTTCAGATTATTTCCAGTTTTAAGGCCCAATTTCCATTTGCTTTTTGATCTTCTGCTTTTAAGACATGTAGCCAATATCACCATCAGCCAAGGGCTAGGTTTTGTTTCAAGGCTTTGAACTTGTCATTTATTCTTTATCTTCTCAGGTGAATTCTATTTGTGACTGGCTGGTTGTTGTTTGTTTGTTTTCCCCAGGTGGAGTAAAAGAAAAGGGACTTATTAACAAAAGGGTGAAATGGAAAATTTTAAGATACCACTTGTAAACATCAGTAAAGTTTCTATGGAAAAGTGATAATGTGATTGTAAATTTATTAATGAATAATAAATGGTTTGTTACAGTTGAACGTGACAGTTTCCGCGTCAACAACTATATGAAGCTCCCAGGAAAAATTTCCTCTGAAGTTTTATGATATATTTACCTTTCCATGAAATATTGTTTTTTACAAAAATAATCTCAGTTTAATTTTTCATCAGTGTTAATAAAACAAATTATTCTGGGCTGCGTCTACTTGCCATTAAAAAATTAAAAATGGTTCTTCACATTTTCCACCAAAATTTCTGACAATTTCCTGCCTTATTTTTAAGCTTTCAGAGGACAAGAATTGTGAAATATTTCCCTCTGTAGTCCCACAGCTCATAGCATAGCATTATTCAGCTGCAGGTACTTAACCCACACATAGTTACCTTTGTTGTGGTGTGATGGGTTGGCCTTACCTGTTAGTCCCACCTGCATATAACTCAAGGAGTCAGGACTACACAGTCCCATTGGTTCGAAATCAGATCTAAAGTTTTATTCTAAACGATGCAGATGAAGGCGCTTATTAAAGTGCCATTGTGGGTTTAATCATTTATATGCTGCTAAAAATCATTTAATGGCTGAACAACTCGGAAAAAAAGAACTCTCACCACCTACACACATCGTGATAAAATAGGGCAGCGTCTTGCACTTGCTTTAACAGCATCGCCTGAGAAAGATTTCGGATCCCTGTCTTCCTCCTCTCTTACTTAGAATTTCAACTTCATCCCAGTCAGCTGCCGACTGAATCGTTCAACAGCATGCCACTCTGTCTTTGTATTTCCCAAACTATGCATCTCTATTGAGGACAGCACATCTTTATGGCAGCCACATACTTGCAAAAGAATTGCATTCAGAATATTCACTTGGCCTCTTACTATTTCCATAATACCATTTGAAAAGAGAAAGAAAGAAACTTCCTATCCCTTGTTCTTCCACGCTGTTCTCATCGTGAGATGCTCCGTGGAAGGGAGCCGAGCGGTGGGCAGCGACTGAGTCCCGATAACGAGCGCCTCACATTTCCGTGGCATTCCCATTTGCTAGTGCGCTGCCGCGGCCGCACGCCTGATTGATATATGACTGCAATGGCACTTTTCCATTTGACATTCTCTCTCTCTCTCCCTCTCTCTCTCTCTCTCTCTCTTTCTCCCTCTCTCTCTCCCTGTGTCGCTTAAACAACAGTCCTAACTTTTGTGTGTTGCAAATATAAAAGGCAAGCCATGTGACAGAGGGACAGAAGAACAAAAGCATTTGGAAGTAACAGGACCTCTTTCTAGCTCTCAGAAAAGTCTGAGAAGAAAGGAGCCCTGCGTTTCCCCCAAGGTAAGCAGGAAAACAAGCGCTGCCGGCTTGCCTAGGAAATCGCTTCTTTCCAAACCGAGCATTTCATCCTCCTCTCAGACAAAGAGACAACCTTTAAATACCACTTAAATTTGCATTACTGTAATTTGCATTAATCTGTAGCATGTTAGCATTGTGTGTGTGTGTGTGTGTGTGTGTGTGTGTGTGTGTGTGTGTGTGTGTGTATGTGTGTTTAAATGAACGGGTCTGTAAAGTCTGTGACAGAACAGGGAGCCTCCCAGAGAAGCTCGAAAATATGTTTTGGTTTGACTTAAAGAGATTTTCTTCTCTAACTCTCTGCGTAGTTAGATGTAACTTTGTGATGGTTCTTATAGTTGTCCCTGTGAAAGGGGGGCTGCGAAGCCGCAACTCGTCAACATGGATTCACGGAGCCCAGTATCTTCCCCACCACCCTCATCCCACTTACAATGGGGGCACTATGATCCCAGGCAAGCCTGCGAGTTTAAAAGCGCACTGTTTACTTTTATTACTACTTATGTATGCTGCTGATCTCCTGCCAGGGCTCTGCCGGAGTGCTCAGAATGACTTCAAACAATAGGCAACATTTACTTCTAGCTTTCTGTGTCACGCTTTGCAGGAATTATGCTCTTTTGCACTCTTCTCCCAACGTGCAGGACTTCGCTTCCATAGATGCAGTCGGGAACACCGGGGAGAGATGAGGATGGGTTTACTGTATGATTTTCATTGGGCAAAAAGTCTGAGGAAATACATGCTGTTTGCCTTGGACTTATTGCAGGGGGTTATTTTTAGTCGTCAGCTCGTCCCTGCAGCACGATGTCCAAGGAGTGACTGGGAAAGGATGCTCCCACCAGCACAGGGACCAGGACCTGTAGGAATGACTCCTACAGATACCTGAGGAATATTCGGAGGATTTCTTTCAAACTGCTGAATTCAAGTTCTCTCTTTAAATGAACAATTGAGCTGTAGGAGGCCTGAGCATGACTCTTTCTTGGGGGACGGGAAGTTTGATTGTGTACAGAATGTTAATGACTCAGAACGCCCAGAAACTGAGGCTCATTGTAATGGACAAACCCAGATAAGCCTCCATGAAAGAGGCAGACTCCCATCTCTACTGAGATTCAGGTGCAAGAAAAGAAGCTGTTTGGCGAGATGGGAGTCCCACGTACAGCCCTTTGTAACTGTCATTAATAACAGATATGGCTGCTGTGAAACATGCCTCTTTTCATTTCTAATATTAGTTTATTTTAATTACAAGGAGCTGGCATTGGCAAACTGCTCCACCACATAACATTAAATACCAGGTGTATTTGAAAGCATAGATGTGCCCCAAACAGAGTGGGTTGTGGATGTCAACCACATCTAGTCAGGACTGCAGAACGCCTCTCAACTGAACGTTTAGACCAGATGCAAATATCTGTTCATTTTCCTCTCATCAGTCTTGCTTCTACAAGTAACTTTAGTATCTTGTTGACCTGTTTTCATTACAGACCGGGACATCATATATGGGAAACGTTTTCTGATTTCCTCTAATCACTAGCCTAACAAGCATTGTTGAATGAAAATCTGACATTTGAGTGAGTTAATTTACAACTGTGGAATATTCATTATTCAAGAAAACCTGTAAAAGTTGCTATGGATTCTATTGCTATAAAATTTTACTCTGAATTTTAAAAAAATTATTGCTACTAGTAAAGCATTTAGCCAAATCAAAACGATTTTCTTAAGCTATTATTCAGATCATTGCATGAGAGTATTTGAACACAAAATACAATGTTTTTGCATCATTTATTTTAAAATACATTTGGCTCAGGTAATGGGAGAACTGGCTGAGGCCTTCTAACGACTGTGTACCAAGCAGCTGACACCCACAGATGGAAATGTGCCTGTGGAGTTTTCAATCTTAATTCGAGTTCCAGTGACACTGTCAAGGGAAAAATAAATCATTTTTCAATACATTTAACAATTTCCAACTCATTTATTTTCCTGGGGCCTTGAAAAATGTGGTGAGTTTCTTGGAATTATAGCCACCAATGGTGGCCAGCAATTTTTACTATATTTTAAGAACTCACAATTCAAGGACTGTTATTCTTACTGGTTGATTATTCATTCCATCATTCTCTAATACATATTTATCAAGCATTTCTATATACCTGGCACTATGCTAGTCCTGATGGATGCGAAGGTAAATGAGACATTGTCCCACACCCCAATTCTTCTCAGTCTGTATGCTAACTCCAGTTAGATTTTTGGAACTGAAATGGGTGTTGCCAGCGGATAAACTGGGCAGTGAGTTTCTTGTTATAAAGAACCATTTAAAATAGTTGCTAGTTTCCAGATTTACTTGAAATGATTTTCATTCGTCAATGGTTTTCTTTTCATTGATGATTAAGTCGTTCCCCTTAGGATGTTTTGTTGTTGTTGTTGCCAGATTCTGGGTACACATCACTTGCACAGCTAACAGAGCCTGGATATTTCCAGCCTAGGTAGAAGAAACCTGGAAAAAAGAGCAGTTTATCCTTTCTTTGCTCGCCTTAGCACCCTTTGGAAAGGACCATGTGCCGTCTCCATCGGGGATGAGTGTGAGTCACCTATTCAGCAGCTGACATCAGGGCCGCTTGATGAATCACTGAATTAGAAACATGCATGGAGGAAGATGCAGTCACTGTCTCCCACAACTTACTTGCCCTATCCCCAGGATTGAAACCAATGACCTCTGGGCCTGGCCTCAGTTCAGGAGGCCCTTGTGAAGAAGCTGCTGGAAGCTGTTCCCCAAACCCAGGTCTCTGTCAGAGCCACACACAGTTGCTTTCAAATAACCCAGTATGGTGCTTTATCACATGGTAAGGTTGCTTTCAAATAACCCAGTATGGTGTTTTATCACATGGTAAGGTTACTGGGAAAAACCCTGAAGACGGCATCATCAGGGTCTTTGACTTGGTCCTTATCAGCAGATAATCCCTCGTGGTTGGATAAAAATGCCTCTGACTCCCTGGGGTGCCTGACTCACCCTAGTCAGCCCTCAGCTTCTTGGCCAGCGGCCTTCAAGCCCATCCTCACCTCTTCCCATGACAGTCAGTCAAAGCCGCTTTGTCCAGGCCCTCTCCGCTAGGCCAGCAGCCAGCGGAAGCAGAGGGGATGGGAAGGCAGGTGGAAGGACTGAGAAGTGCTAAGGCAGAAGGGGAAGCAGGGCCCTGGGAGGGTGGGTGAGCTCCAGGGCCTGGATTGCTGTGGCCTGCCCTGGCTGTGATCAGCTGTCATTTCCTCTTCGTGTATGACACTGTGGAACATATTAAAATTTCTCTGAGATGGTATGTTTGGAATTCCTCTGATGCCCCACCTCACCAACTTACCCGGACAATAAAAGCAAGGTTGTAAGCCTTTGAACAGCTGGCCGGCTATATATTTCCTCTCTTTCTTTCGCATAATCTAATTCAGAAAAGAATCCAGCTAGACTGGCAGTGCCATGTCTGGGTACTTGTTTCCTGCAAGTCCTTCCTCCACCACCTCCTCCTGCTGGCCCTGGAATCTTCCTGGGTGGCATGTGGCTTTTCTTTTCTTTTGCTCACCACTGCTCCCAGCCCGCCCCCTTTTCCCTTCGCCTGAGCTCCTTCCATTGTGAGCTGGCTCTTTGCTCTGCCTGTTTTCCAGACAGCCTGGGTCCTGTTCCATCCGGGGAGAACGACCCATGAGGTCTCCTCATCTCCATAGTATTCCCAGGATGTCATTCTTGGCACCAGCTCTGCCTGGCTGATAGGATCGGGGGTCTTTTTGTAGCCCTGAGCCTGAACCCACTCACAGAGAGGAGCAGCCACATGGCTCGGCTGCCCTTTGGGCTGCGGAGAGCAGGGCTGGAGTGACCGGGTTGGCAGGAATGAGCATACCATCACAGTGACCCGAACATCTCCGGCAAAGGCCTGGGGGTGGGAGCGCTATGGGAATGCCTGGATGCACTTCGGCCTACATTAAGAGAAATGCGGTTATTCTCTGTTTCAGGAGGCGGGGTGAGAGACAAGTGACTTGAAACAAAGCTCTCTGGATCCTTGGGCCCTGCCCCCTTTCCTTGTCTGTCCTTCCCACATCCCTCCCTCCTCAAACAAAAAGGAGAGACAGGACTTTTAATTTGGCTAGCACAGGCCTGGGTGTCTTTATGAAACTCATTTGGTGAAAGGGAGTGGGGGAAATAGATCCTGAGTTGAGCCCAACTAAAAATGCATGGGGCGTTGGAGATGGGGAGGGACTTTTTTTTCTTTCTCCTAACAGCAGAACAACAGTTTGGTTGATGAGTCACATATGGAAAGAAGTGGACCTCTCAATTAGAGATTCCCATTTAAGAGCCTCCTGTAAACCTCCCTGTGCAGCATCCTTAAAAGATGCTGCTAATGTCTTTGGGACCAAAAGGTATTAAAGAGCAAGCTATGAGGCGGCTTCCTATTCCTTTTTTATTCCCTGGGGGCTTTGATTGTCTTTTCCAAATTAGCTAAAGTTCATTAAAAGACCCAAAAGAAAAACCTTAACACAGCTGAATTAAAATGAGTCTTTCCCTGTTAGTTTGACAAGAAGAAAAAGGAAAGAAAGAGAGAGAGAAAAGAAAGAGAAGAAAGAACCAACTCCCCTCCTCTGCCACTTCTTGGGTTTTAATATGAATTATTCCATACAAGTCCCTAGGCTAGAGGATCTATTTAAAGACGCCTGGCAGCATGAAGGGAGAGGGTAAAAATACAACCACTCTTTTGTCCATCAAAGGTTTTCTTTGGGAGGACATTAAGAGCATTCCTGTTTTCTTGTCTGCCCCTGCCAGTGGCAATGTTCCAGCTGGTAGTACCCACTCCTCGCCCATCAGGTCAGCAATCATGAACTTCTGTGTTTGATTTCAGAAGAAAACAAAGGGTGGGAAATCCTTCTGAACCCCCATGAGTGTGCAGCAGGGCAGGGGAGGCTGGAACTGAAATCAGTGCTCGCTTGGCTGTGCAGGTTGCATGCTGCAAATTCACACACCCACACAGTTGAGTTTTTGAGGAAGATTGTGCTGATGGCATTATTTCTGATGCCAGCTTCCCTTGCATCTGCAAAGCTTTTTTCTTGTGTCTCTGGCAGTCATTTGCTTGTCTCATTCATGTTTACTGTCCCCTTCCTCAGAGGTTCTCAGAGCCTGGTGATTGAGCATATGCTGCTGAGAGTCACACCCCCAGACCCATTTTCAATAGTCAGAACATAACACCCTGGATGGGGTTTACAGTTTGAAACAACTACTTTCTTGTTAGACAGAGTGCTGACCCAGAAGATTCAAAGAATGGGTAACTTCAGTTGGCAACATATCCCTGTGCTCATAATCAGGAATTCATCCAGTTGAGGTCCATTTCACCCTCATGGCAAAATCTGGACATGAATGTTGACTAGTAGCTTTAAACCCAGGTATAAGATTTGCAGTAGAATATTTTTCTTTTTTATTCACCAAAAGCTAAGAATTTTCAGACAATTTGCTCTCTTCCAAGACCTGGTTCAATCCCAACTTTTTCTTTTTAAGCCTTGATCCAACCAATTGCAGTACCCTTTAAAAAGGAATGGTCCACAGGTTAAGACATTCAAGAAAGTTGATAAGCTGTCAGAAAATGCTGTCAGAAAATGTTCTACAGTGCCACAAACCAACAATTGCCCTAAATGTGGAGTTGTCTTCCATCCTTTTATCAACAGGGAATAGAAATAGGAAGAGAGCAGGTCATGGGAGAAATAGCAAAAAAGAAGGAGGAAGAATTAGTTTTGATGTTCAAAATCTGCCACTGCCCTTTCAATTTTTTTCAAGTAGCACAATTTCAGAAAGAGAAGGATCCCTTCATTTCACCCACTCCCTCCCAGGAAGGGGTTTGAAGTTGTCTTTTTTTTTTTTAACCTCAAAAGAAGGTCAACTCCTCAAGTAAGAAAAATCCTCCATCCTCAACTCTAAGTAAAATGTAGGTGCACACGTTTCTAATACAGATATGAAGAATCTAAGAAATCTAATCCTTAATCAAAGTCCAATTTTCTTTAAAACCTGAGGTGATATTTTAGAACACAAAACATTTCTATGATTTCTCCCCTTGCCCCCAAATTATGGAAAATTACTCCTTTTCAGAATTAAAGTTTTTCTTTTGAGGTTTGGAATCCAAAGACAGCAGAATAGGATTGTTATAGGAGAGCTGGCAGTCAAAACATACAGCTGCAGTATGCATGGTTTAAGTAAAGCAAAAGACAAAGAGGAAACCACAAGCTCAAGTTCAGGGTTATTAGTAATATAGGGACAGATATTTTATGTGATTTTTATGTTAAACATGCACCTTTGAAATAGGTGTGTATCCAGGAGTGTTCCAGATTGCAACAGGATTGAATTCAGCATTCAATCCACCATTGGGCAGAAAAGGCAAATTGAATGAGGACTGGGAAGGCTGAGTTGATGCTATTGTTTATGCCCCATTCCTAACTAAGGGCTCTACAGCTGTTAGGTGAGATCACTACCCACCATTCCAAAACGTTGTTGCAAAGAGGAGATTCACATGCAGCTTTGGAAATACTTTCCTAGACTCTTTGAAGAAAAGCCAACATACTCATTTGGCTCTGGGGTAAAAATAAATAAATAAATAAATGGAGCCTGTATCCTGAGCTAACATTGGTCACCTTTCTTCTCCTAAGGCTATACCATAGCCAGCAGGCCAACGGCAGGGCAAGTGTTGAGTTCTTTCAGCACAAGTGTCCCGAGGGCACCTGGCCACATTTTCTTTTCCACAGGGAGAGCATACATTCATGTGTTTTGGCAGCACTGAGTCCTGTGGGTTGGGTATCTCGGAACTCTTGTACTTTCTTTCCGAAGGGTCTTACGCGAAGTGAGCATTAGATTGTGCCTTATTCTTCATACAAAACCCTCCTTCCTTGGAGGGAGTGGGTGAAATGAAGGAAAACTTCCCTTTCTGAAATTATGCCATTTGAAAAAAATCAAAAGGGCAGTGGCAGATGTGAATATTAAGATTAACCCTTCCTCCTTCTCTTTTTATACTTCGGTGGCTTTCTTCTTCCCTATTTTTATTCCCTACTGACAAAAAGATGGAAGAGGACTTCGTGTTTAGGGCTACTGTTGATTTGTGGCACTGTTGAAAGGCCACCCCCAAGCATTTTCTGACAGCTCATCACCGTATCAATCACAGCTCCTAGCTGGGTGGCTGGATTTACAGAAATAATCCAAACCCCCAGTGAAAAGGACTTCAACAGCAAAGTACTTTCTGATACTTAAATAATCAGACCTGGTCATTTCCAATTTATGAAAGTTTGTATTATAAAAGTCAGTCCATTATGTCAACTGTTAAGAACTCAGAATAAGTCCTTCCATAGAAACTATAGAAGCCCATATACACCCAGCACAGGATTCAAGAGCCGTACCCAATGGTCAACTCTTTTAGACTTGTCTCAGCCCAGGGCTTCAGGAATGTACTTCCCTTAGCACAGAAGTTCTGCAGGTATTTTACCAAACACAGTGCCTTGCTCTGGACCACTAGGACTTTATTAATTCCACATCTGCACAGAAGACAACTCTAACCAGTCTTCACAGGTGGACCCACTAGGGCATAAGGATCTGTGGCTCAAGCTCAGTTTAGGAGTTAAGCGTCATTCATAAGAAAGGTACAGGAACTGGGCACTGTGGCTCACGCCTGTAATTCCAGCACTTTGGGAGGTGGAGGCCAAAGGATTGCCTGGGCCCAGGGGTTTGAGACCAGCCTGGGCAACTTGGCGAGACCTCATCTCTACCATAATAATTTAAAAAAAGCCAGGCGTGGTGGTGCGTGCCTGTGGTTCCAGCTACTTGGAAGGCTGAGGCGGAAGGATCCCTAGAGTCCAGCATTTCGCGGCTGCGGTGGCCATGAGTGTGCCGCTGCGCACTCCAGCCTGGGTGACACAGTGAGACCCCGATTCAAAAAAAAAAAAAAAAAAGAAAGGTACAGGAGAGTTGAACTCAGCCTATGTCATCATCAAATAAAGGAAGTCTAATTCTAGCATGATTGGCAACTAGTAACCCTTCTCTCTCCTTTATGCTTTAGTGGAGATAGTACAGAAACACCACAAATTTTAAGACAGCTCTAAGAGAAAGGGAAACTGGTTAAATATCCTCACTAACCCCTTCCTATTTTTAATAGGATATTATTAATTTATTAATTATTTAGCACATTGCAAGCACCAAATCAGTTAGTCATTAAGAACTATTTTTATTTCAGGCCACAAATATAACCTCATCAAGGGGCAAACACTTATAGCTTGACTTTCAATGTTGTTTCAGACACCACATTAGAATTTGTTTGGACTCTTCAGCAGTCATTAACTCCTTGAGTAAGGCAAGAACTCATTTTGTAGGATTGCTTTGGAGAATGTGTAGCCCCAAAGCAGGTGTTTTGAGAAGCTTGGGTAGAGTTAGAGACTGTTAGAAATGGATAGGGCTGTAGAAGTATCTATTCCAATCTGTTCAATTTGTAGTGAGGAAACCAAGTCCTAGAGAAAGCATGTGATTTACTCAAGATTGCACAGCCAATGATGAGAGGGTTGGGCACAGGGCTTGAGGATCCTCAGATCAGCTTTCCTTTCACCAGATCAGGCAATAGAATGCTCTGTAGGTTTCAGAATGCAGTGAAATAGTTATCCAATATTTCTGAATATTTGTGCAAAATACTGGAACACGGGACATTAACAATATAGACTAGCGATGGGTCCGGAGAGGAAAAGATGAAAGCTGTAGGCAAGTGGGAGTTTGGATAACAATGAGAGAGGCTTTTCTGGACTTCTTGACAATCAGAATTTTAAGTTTCAGTCAGGCTCAAGGCCGAGTCCTCCCTCCCACTCCAGTCTCTCCCCAGATAGTGAAACTATTCAAGCCAAGTACGTACACACACGTGGGGTCATTTGACGGTTAGCTCATCGCCCCTCAAATTATTTCTATTCCACGTCCTTCATTTTTGCACTCCTATTTACCCCGGGATTGTGATGTAGTGCCTCATCTCCTGGCTATATTCTCCTTCCCCTTTGCTTATCCTGATCTTCCTCCATTACCCCTGCTGCTGAGCTCGGCTGCACTTGGCTAGTGGTACAGGTTGGGAGAACACAGAGTCCTATCACAGACCGATGACTGTTTTTGAATCACAAGGATGTAGTCTTTCTCCCAAGATAGCTCTATGGGGGCAGTCATTGCCTCCCATGCTCCCTCGCTGCCCCCACATTGTAGAACAGACACATGAAATGTGGCTATCTCTGAGATGAAAGAGGCTGGAGCCGCTCCCTCCCTGCTGACCTTGTGGCTGCCCATCCTTGGAGATACCTGGGGTCGGCAGGCTGGGAACCTGGCAGCATTTGCAGTTCGTACTGCTGTCTTTGGGTCAGCCCAGACTTGGCTTCTTGGCTGACACTGATGTGCTGCCAGATAGAAAGAATATTAAAACCATTCACTGAGGGCACTGGATGCTTTATAAGCTCCAACATGCTGTTTACAGTTTATAAATTAAGTGCTTTGGGATGAGGCATCTGACTTATTCTCCAAGGCATCTAGTTGACTAGATCCAACTGGAATTCTTTGAGTTCCCGAGAAGGGGCTACTTAGCACTTCACACTCTCTGAATTAGACCTAGAGTTTCTTGTTTTTCCAATCTTAGTACTGCATGAAGTATTATCTAGTGTTATCTAGCAAGCTTTCTTCCACACTTATAAATCTTCCATTTTTTTGGCAATTCCTGTGAGAGAGAGGCTGTATGTTCTGCCATCTTTACCTTACTCGTGCCTCACACCATAATTTTTAAAAATTACAATAAATAAGCTGGGCTTGGTGGCTCAGCCTGTAATCCTGCGCATTGGGAGGCTGGGGTAAGTGGATTGCCTGAGCCCGCGGGTTCGAGACCCACCTGGGCAACTTGGAGAGGCCTCATCTCTACAATAAATAAATAAAAAAAAATTAGCCGGGCGTGGTAGCGCGCGCCTGTAGTTCCAGCTACTTGGAAGGCTGAGGTGGAAGGATTGCCGGAGCCCAGCAGGTCGAGGCTGCGGTGGCCGGGAGCGGCCACTGCACTCCAGTCTGGGCTACTGAGTGAGACTCCAACTGAGGAAAAAAAAAATTACAATAAATAGCAAATAATTCTGGCTGGTATACTGACTCCATTCCAAAGTCATTATGTTTTATTTGCTTAACTTGATCTTCTTAGAAATGATACAGTGCATGTTGGATACAAGTTAGATGTGCAAGGAGTTTATTAATGTGTCCAAAAAAATAAATCACCCTGGAAAACAACAGGCCAAGACTCTTTGCGTTTGGATCCAGTAAGCCAAAAGAAGAGTATAGGTTAGGACCTAATTTTCCCCTTGACCCTTATCTTAATCTGCAAGAGCAGGAGACACAATGTAGGAGCTCAGTGAATATGTGTTAAAAAAATTGTTAAAAAAAACCACAGGAGGGAATACCTGCATATATTAGTATTGAAAACAGCCCAGGGGGGAATATGGATACCAAAGCACCACCCTCCTGTGCCTGGCAAGCAGGGCAAGAATAAGGCCATTCTTGGCACATGCCACTTGTCTTAGCCTGTTGCTGGAATAGCTTGTGTGAAACTAGCACTTTACCCTCTGCCAGGCAGAAGGTCAGCCCAAGAGTGAGCTGATCTGTGGGCACAGCACCATCTCTCACCCAGGAGGCCGGGCCTGCTGTAAGCTCTGCTATATTATTTCGCTGAGGATGACAGGTGGGGAAATCTGGGCACCAGTTGTTCTTTTCCACTGGTATCATTTGGAGGGTAGCTCCAAAGTTGGGCACGCCAGCCTACGTGCCTCTCCTGCTGGCAGAGGCTCCACATTGAAGCTATTAGAATGTGGACTCTGTACATTGGCCAAGTCTATGTCTCAGAGACCATACCCAGAGCATAGAGTGGCCACAGGGCTACTGAGCTCAGTAAGAGAGTCATTCTGTCATTCAATCCATTATTGCCTGGGCCAAGCTTCTAAATCTTGATAGGCAGCATTTGATTTTATGACACAGGGCTTAAAAAAATTAAGGTAAACTAAAATTAATTTAGTTTTGAGAAAATGACAGAAGTTCCTCCAAGACAGAGATACCACAGGCTGCCAGAAAGTGGAGATGCCAGTAGTGTACATTTTCGCAATTCCTGATTTTCCTCTTTATGAAGTTTTCCCCCGCCCACTCTGCATGTTCTCATCTATGCACACCCTGACCAACACAATATCAGGACACCTTAACACATTGCTTTTTACTTGAGCTTTATTTTTATTTCTTCTTCAACACAGTGGTGTTGGTTCATTCAAATTAAACACTTATGGAAAAAAAATCTTCGTGTTATATTGCAAGCATCTTATCTTTTTGTCTTGAGGGTTCTGTGAGTTCCATGCCATATTTATATTGTTGCTTACATTCTTATTTCAGAGTTTAAGATAAAAGCTGGACAGGGAGTGGTGGCTTATGCCTATAATCTCAGAAGTTTTAGAGGCCAAGGAAGGAGGATTGTTTGAGGCCAGGAGTTTGAGATCAGCCTGGGTAACATAGTGAGACTTCGTCTTTATTAAAAAAAAAAAAAAAAAAAGCCAGATGTGGTGATGTGCAACTGTTGTCCCAACTACTTGGGAGGCTGAAGCAGGAGGCTCACATGAACCCAGGAGTTGGAGGCTGCAGTGAGAATGATCATGCCACTGCACTCCAGCCTGGGTGAAAGACTGAGACCTTGTTTCAAAAAACAAATTTAAAAAATCTGGACAAAAAGTATCATGATTTGTAAATGTGTTGAAATGAAAAAAATGCTGGGCTTGGTGGCTCAGCCTGTAATCCCAGTATTTTGGGAGGCCGTGGTGAGTGGATTGCCTGAGCTTGAGGGTTCGAGACCAGCCTGGGCAACTTGGCGAGATCTCATCTTACAATACATCAAAAATTAGCTGGGCATGGTAGCGCGTGCCTGCAGTTCTGGCTACTTGGAAGGCTGAGGTAGAAGGATCGCTTGATCCCAGAAGGTCGAAGTTGTGGTGGCCATGAACATGCCCCTGCACTCCATCCTGGGCAACAGAGTGAGACTCCAACTCAAAAAAAAAGAAAAAAGAAAAAAATTATTTCTTAGAATTAGTGGTAAAGCAGCATTTCCTCTGTCACTTTTTTATTCTTTACTATTTCTGGGTTCCGCTTATCATCTCTAAAGGGAAAATCAGATGATAAAGTTACATTGTATGTGACACTATCAATTGATTTGTGTAAACTTCATAATATTTGCTTGCAAAAGTGTTTTATTCACTTCTCAGGAAAACATTTTTTTTAACTATGCTTGCAATTCAGGATGTTGCTACTAGGTGGCAGTAGTGTATGAGAACTAAATGGTCACCTGGAAGAGTATTTGAATAAGAGAGAAGCATGTCTTCCATTTATAAGAAATAAACAAAAAATTATTAAAATACTCAAACATCTGTTAACTAAGTTATCAGTCATAAGCTGAAAATTTAAAAGATGAAGCATTTTTTAACGAAATTTTAAATAGATAGTACATCTATAAGTTCAAAAATCTGAAAATACAAAAAGTGAAATACAGTGAAAAGTCTGTCTTTCATGCTTGTCTCCCAACTCCAGCAGGAATATAATTGTATTAGTTGCTTGAGTGTCTTTTCAGAGCTTCTCTATGCAAATGCAAATATATATATATATCCCTTCTCATTTTAACACAAATCAATGCATAGAGTTTCTGTGTCCTTCTTTGTATAATTGCTCAGTATTTCAGTGAATGAATGTTTTATAATATAACTAACCAGTTCTCTATTGATGGATATTTTGTGCTGTTTCCAGTTTTATGCCATTACAACCATGTGCTTGTATGATTTCACATGTAGGAGAATTCACAGGAGTGGACTTGCTGGGTCTAAATTATACACATTTGCATTTTTAAAAGATATTGCCAAATTGCCCTCTGCAGAGTTTGGATCAATTTATACTGAACTGTCTCCAAAATAAGCCTGTTTTTCCACAGCCTTGCCGATAGGGTGCATAATCAGATTTTGGAATCTTTGTAAATCTGATTGGTTGAACAAAGTATCTCAAAGTACTTTAATTTTTGCTTCTCTTAGATGAGTAAGGGTGCCCATCTTCCATGTTTAAGGGCTCTTTATATTTCCTTTCCTATGGAAAAAGTGGGAATGCCAACAAATACAATCATGTATACTATCAGTTTTGTTACTGATGTTGTGCCTTGTTTTTGCCATCAAGCTGTATATGTTTTTCTTTAATTTGCTTTGCTCATTTAACCATACTTCCTGGCCATGACTCTGAAGAGAAGTTGCTGGAAGTGAAAAAGGAGACCAAGGACTGGAATGTCGGCTTCCCCCTTCGTCCTTTTGTCATTGACTCCTAGGGGGGCTATCTGTAGACTGGAGCAGTGAAAGGAGAAATTTAATCAATTCCCTTTTTGAGACGAATTAAGCCTTCAAAGAGATAAGAAATCACTTGGGATAATTTAGCCATATTGAAACTCGAGATATGGTTAGTAATAGTGCATCTTCTGAAGCTGGACCCCAGGAAAGTTCTGGTTCTTTGATCTGATGTCTTGGTGAGGTTCAGGGTAAGGTATATAGAAAACCCTAAAATACGTAACTAAAAAGAAAACAAAAAAATATTCTTCTGCATTCTTTGCCGTTTTGGAACTTTGGGCACAAGTTTGATCCCATTTTAATGAGATGTTGTTAGTAGCATGTGCATAAAGTGGCGCAAAGCTCTATGGAATTGGGTCTCCTCAACCTTCTACATGTGGAGATAATAGTAGCTGAATTCATAGCTATAAGTGATGGCATTTTGGAACAAGAGGGGACAGCAGATGTGGCCTCTGTAAACTCCCCTACTGTACAGATGAGGAAACGGGCTGGAAGAGTTTAAGTGAGCTGTGTTAGGTTCCCCAGTTAATTAATGGCAGTGCCAGGACTCAAATCCAGGTGGGTCCCCTCATTACTGGTCCCTGCCCTTCCTGCAGTTTATAGGACTTCCAGGAAACATGTACACTGAGGCTTTGTTATTGCCAGGGATGCTCTGCTCTGAAATAGCTCTATCTCACACACCCCTTAGGGATTCACTTAGGATCCCCTGCCCCACACTTGCAATACAGCTGATGGAGGCTAAATGGATCTGAAGCCATTCTATTAGGGCAAAACAAATTGCTTACACTGAATTGAACTTCTAATCTTGATTTTATCAACACTCTGCTATGTTTATTCGGACTGTCCATGAGTTAAAAAAATGTCTATGAATGAATGATCAAACATTTATCTGAAATACCTTTGAAAGTTTTTCTGAAGCTTTAATTATCATGTTCCTTTCATTTTGGATGTAATGTCGGGCCTCCCAATTTTCCAAAATATTTGAAAATATTTTTGATAGACTCTGTCTTCTGCTATGATAAAAAAAGGACCAGTGTTGGCCATGCCTGGGGGTGAGTGAGGTGATTTGAGATTTCTGGACCCCAGCTTTTTGTCTAAGAGATATGGTTAAAAGAACAAAGCAAATTTCAGGAAAATCGGCCTGATATGATTGCACTTTAATAGTCAATCTCTTCTCCAATGACCATTTCTTTTTCAGATTACACCATGTGCCCAGGCGACAAAGGCTCTGCAGAGATATGTGACTCTTAGCAAATACACATGCCCTGCCTTAACCATGCTGGCGGCCAGTTAACATAACGTGTATTTCAGATACAGTTTACCATCTGTGCTGGGTGGCACGGGACTTAAAACAAAAACAGGATGAGCCCCAAGCACAAAAGTGGAAAACTAGGTGGGTGGGTAGGTGCGTACGGACTTGAAAGTGGAAAATGTACTTCCCTGTGGGACACGGGCTGTGTTCATTAGCTCTGACCTGCCTCCTATCCCTGCGAGCTGATGTTGATACCAGAGCTTACTGAGAAATGGAATAGACCCTCCTGCCCCCACCAACCAAGGATAAAGATGAAACCACCCAAATCAGCTATGCTCTTGCCAGAACCACATGTTTAATCTTTACCATGGGTTCAAACTATTCTTGCCCCTAGGAACATGGACTCCAGCAATTAAAGTCAACATGTGCATCCATTAAACCATTGTGTTCACCTCCAAATGGTTATAAGTATACAGCATAAGCTATGTGGGGCGGGGAGCCTTGGAATGGATGACAGCTTATGCTAATGACACTCTAGAAACCAATATTCTCCACTCAAAATAACATGGAAAAATTCTGCTCAAGACCTCCTGGGTTCCATTAGTGGTTCTGGGTAAATATTTCTGGGGAAAATAATTTATGTTTTCGTTCCAGTTGTGCAGCAGATACTGTGATGATGGATTGTAAGTGCAAAGAGTAAGACAAAACTCCGGCATACAAAGGACAATGACAACCAGAAAACTTCAGCCAGATCCTGCCCTTTCCCTGAAAGGAACTGGATCCTAGGAGGTGAAGGCATTTCCAATATTTTGTCCTCTGCCTCCCTCTGCTGTTCTTCTGGAGAAGTTTTTTTTTTACAACAATGAGAAATCATGTACTAGCTGCATCCTTTTCTATGCTCTCCCTGCTGGTGATAATGGGAGATACAGACAGCAAAACAGACAGCTCTTTCATGATGGACTCGGACCCTCGACGCTGCATGAGGCACCACTATGTGGATTCTATCAGTCATCCATTGTACAAATGTAGCTCAAAGGTAAGACCAGAGTCTCTGTGAGATGAGCATTCTCCCTAGAAGCAGGAGAGAAGCCATATTTCTTTGTCAGGGGATGAAGAACTATGATCATAGCTCAAACTTGAGCTGTGTGGCTGGCCTGAAGGCCTTGTGGGAAAATCGGGCTTTTAGGATTTCCGATCATGCTTCGCCTTTTTGTCAGTAAAACTGCCTAATAGACCATGTGCACACCCATCTAGTGGGAAGGGTGTCTTTTGTCTCTGGCTGTGAAATTTATGAGCGGTAGTATTCTTTTTCAAGAAAAAAATGGAATCCACAAATTATTAAACTCCTTCTACCTCTATCAGCAATAAAGAGGAAGGGAATTCAAAGAATATAATTGAACAGTAAAACATACTTCTTAGGGGCTCTTTAAAGAGTTTTCTGGTGAAATAGTTGGTAATTAGCTTTGTGGTCTGAGCTTTCCTTCATGTTCCACATTTATGTTAAAATCACTTCAGAAGATAAGATGACAGTTTGATTATTTATCAGTTTTTACATTGGTTACCCAAATCATTCTTCTTTGGAGTATATTGCATTTTTTTCAGAGGCAGCCCATTCCTCAGTGGTGTGCAAAGGAATATCATGCTTAAAAGGCTACCAAGAGTGGCCAGTCACATGGACCACCCAGAAGGGAGGCACATTGTAGGAAGAAACATGCTCCAAATGAGTTTGCATGACTGTCGCTGCTCCCGACCAGGCACATGAAGGAAATTTGTCTACACTTGGAAAATAAAAATTTATTCACTCCAACCTCAGAGATTTTCACTTTTAGTTCTGAGACTAAAACCACTTACATTCTCATATGGCAAGTATTTTTAAAATTACCAGTATAATTAAGAATTTTTTGCAATATCAGTCACTAGAATTAGAGCATATAAGTCAACTTGCCACTCTCCATTTTAAAGCATTATGACTTCTGTCTGTCTTTAAAATTGCCATTAGCTTATCTGATTATAGCTCAATGATATGACTTGTTTTAGTTTGGGGGGGCAGAATTTGAGTTAAATAGCTTTAACCATTATATTAATAAGATCTACGACTGTGGGAACAAATAGAGATTTTCCATTTAAGAAAAATTGTCGGGTTCTTATTTTTACTTGTAGAACCCAAAAAAGGAATAATAGATTAATATAAATTTTTGCAGGAATAAAATCCCTTCTTAGGAAAAGAAAACTAAAACAGATTGAGAAAAAAATATGAGAAGTGCTTTTGTAATTGTGATTGCTCAGAAATTGTAAGTCTAAGTAAGGTTGGCTGCAGCAATTATAAGCTTCTCCCCACACCTCCTTTAGAAACAGCACTAATATTTAGCGTTTTTTATGGATAATGGATAATGTCTTCCTCTGTTGAGTAGTCCTCCATAATAACGATTATTTTTTTAGAGGAATTAAAATTATTTAAAAGAAAATGCCACTGAGATGATAGAAAGGAACAGAGAAATAGGAACATCTATTAAAAACTAGAAAACGATC
The DNA here is from genome assembly GCA_027257055.1 of Cephalopachus bancanus. Lineage (NCBI taxonomy): Eukaryota > Metazoa > Chordata > Mammalia > Primates > Tarsiidae > Cephalopachus > Cephalopachus bancanus. The sequence goes on from JAPVLO010000631.1 coordinate 397,630, forward strand.
TGGAAAGATTGGATGAAAGGATAGAGGTGTGTCTTAGCAACTATCACATTGATCTAAGGAAGGTCAAAGAAGAGACATCATTAATTCAAACTTAACAAATTCACAAGAGCAAGAGTCTTAGAAACAGACTTTAGTTTACTGTTGTTCACCTTTATTTCTTCCAGAATGCCATGATAAATAACAACGCAAAATTGTGATAGTACGAGAAATGTTTGTAATTTCGTGGGAACAATCTGTTTTCAAACATCCTAAACTATCCCAAATATAGTAAGAGTTTTATGTAAATGGTGCTCGCAATTATAAAACCTTGCTTCCTTGGCCATAAAATATGCCTGGCAGAATATCAGCTACCCAGACCTTTTCTAGATTAGATTTTCTCTATGTATCCAGGAACAAAACTGTTTTCATTTGGAAATGTTCTGTAATTCTTAACTCTCACAGACTCAGGCTGATCTTCTCCTAATGGGTCTCACTTAATGAAATTGTCTCCCTTTAGAGGGATAAAGCATTTAGCCTGTGTCTAGAAGAGAGCCAACAACAATCTACCCTAGCTTCTTTTACAAAAAGTCTAGGGTAGATTTTTTTCTCTCTGAAAATTTTCCCTCAACATCATGTTTAAGGGTTATTATTTACTCAACATGTGCCTACTCTTTGTCTGTTGATTGTCAACATTTCCTGACTTGCATTTATCCAGTGTCTGGTCTTGTAAAGACAGATGAACAGAGGCGTGTGACTCAGACTCAAGGTAGGGAGAGCATGTGCTTAAACACCTAATATGTGTCATGCACCTCATACTATATGCTCTGATCATTGCCAACAAATCTGTGATAGCAGACGTTATCATTCCCATTCCACTGGTAAGGAAAACTGAAACCCCAAAGACGTAGATGTCATATAGCCAGGGAGTGGCAATCTTTGCCTCACAGCATTCATCTCTCTACTACTTGGATCTTCATATTGGACAAGTGCAAGTAGAATTTAGGAGCCATTATTTAGAAGTTCAGGTTCAACTTCTGATCTGCTGTCAATAATTAATTCTACTCAGCAATTTTTCTCGAAAAAGGAAATAGCAGTGAAAGATTTTCTGGGAGGCTTCAATGAGACTGTCTGTTTACCCTAGCCCTAAGCTTACAGCTGACCAGTCCCAGGGTCCTGTTGTCCATCTCCCAGCTATTCAGGAAAAGACTGAGATGAATTTAGACAGAAAAGACTGGCTACAGTGGTCACCAAGGGAGGCCATAAATTAGGATGTACCTTGTGGTTAAGTGGTGGCACCTCCTGGGATTAGGTACAAAAGATCCTTGGAGGGGCGGCATTCTTTATAATCTTCAAGGGAGACCATGTTTCTCTAAAATTCAGATGAGTAAAGGCTAGAGCAAACAGGCACAAGGTCAGTGGTTAGTGGAAACAAGTGGCTGGAAAATATTTAAGGCAACTGAGGCATTCCAGGCTTTGAAGTGAGAGAGGCCTGGTTTCCAATTCTAGTTCCACAGCTTGCCAAATAGGGGACTTGGAGAAAGCTAAGTAATTATTTGATGCCTCAGTTTCTTCCCATGCAAAATGGAGCTGCCTACCTGAGGGTGTGGGTGTGGGTATTGGTGATATTTGTAAAGCATCCAACACAGTGTCTGACATATAATAGATATTTAATAAATGATATTATGATCTTGATGAAGTTATAAACTGGACAGGTGTTTAGGCTCATTTTTCTATTTCAATCACTACTGAGTCCTCAATAACTGTTGGGATCGTCTATAATCTTAAAGGATTAGAAAAATGAACCTCATTGTGATTGTTGTTAAACACAGGGCGGGGCAGAAGAACAATGTAAATGTAAGCCACCGTGCTGGATGCTAAGAGGGAGGATAAAAGTAAAAGAGCAACAGCCCCTGTGGTCTGGTGTGACCTCCCTTCCCAGGTGAGTGGATGAAGGAAGGGCTGGAGAGGGGTAAGTTCTGGACTCAGGCTAGGAAGGGGTTTTCAGAAACCAGGACTGGGAAAGTGTGCAGGCAGGGCTAGACTGTGAAGCCTCAGTTGAGTGAGGAGTGGGAGGTGGTGGCCCCAGGCCAGGGTGTGGAGCCAGATCATGGTTGTCTGAACTTGTAAGGGCCACAGAAGCCTGTGCAGATCCCAAGGGATGGCTACAAAGGAGAAGGAAGAAGTTTCCGGGAGACAAAGTCTGGAAAAATTCCAGAAGAAAAGGAACCTAGCTTGCTAAGGGCTGAGCCTTGGAGTTGAAAGGAAACTGTTAGGACCCCCAAGCTGTCTCCTTCTGCTATCTATGAAGCTCATAGTGCAGTAGAAGAAATGAGGGGAGTAGGAATATCGTGTTTATACTTCAATTGACTACTTGAGAGATATGATTTTATTTATTTATTTTTTTGAGTTAGAGTCTCACTCTGTTGCCCAGACTGGAGTTCAGTGGCCGCTCCCGGCCACCGCAGCCTCGACCTGCTGGGCTTTGGCGATCCTTCCACCTCAGCCTTCCAAGTAGCCAGAATTACAGGCGCGTGCTACCACGCCCGGCTGATTTTTTGATTTATTGTAGAGATGAGGTCTCGCCAAGTTGCTCAGGCGGGTCTCGAACCTGCGGGCTCAGGCAATCCACTCACCTCAGCCTCCCAAAGGGGCGGGATTACAGGCTGAGCCACCGAGCCCGGCTTGATTTGATTTTTTAAAAAGGAACATATTTATACTGAATGCCTACTGTGTGCTGGTGCTGTGGAAGGTACTGGAGACACTAAAGTGAAAAGAAAGAAAAGAAAGTTTTTGCCCTCATGCTTACAAATAAATGGAGGAGAGAGGGAAGGGAGGTATTCTGCCTGCAAAGGCCACTTCATGTCAGTTTGATTTGTGACCCAAGTGAAGAGACCAGATTCTAGTTGGAGTGAGTTGAGTTCCCGCTCACCCTGTCAAAGCCCCCATCACTTCCTGCTGCTTTGTTTCCCTGATTGCAATTGTGTGGGTACCCTCAGACCCTTTGGAGGTTGACCTGGGTTACTGGAGATGGGCTGGGGAGTCATTTTTTGAGGTTGCTAGCGAGGGAAGGAGTGGGAGAAGAAGCGTGGGTGAATCTTGCTCTTGAGGAGAAAAGGGGTGCTTTAAGGAGTGCCATGAAAATAGGAGCACACAGTGATCATTGCTGAGAAAAAGGCAAAATATATTTCCCACTCAGTTGAGGTAAAGTAGGTAAACACTGTTCTAGGACAGGACAGGTGGGTCTTTGTTCTGATGTTAATGGAGACACCTGGCCAGTCAGCTCTTGAAAGATTCAGCTCTGCATTCCTAAGCTTGAGGTTGGTGATGCTGTGTCCCATGAAGCCCATATGAAAAAGGTTAGGCTTGGATGTCTATGGTAATGATGTGGTCAGGGCTCCCAGAGTCAGGTCAATGTAAATTTGGAAGAGTATGAGTTGGCTCATGCCTCAGGAAAACATCTTAGTAACAGGAGGCAGATATGACAGTGGTTGAGGTCAGGGATTTAGCTTCAGACAGACTTGGGTTTGATTCCAGCTCTGCATTTTACCAGATATGTAATTTGGGCAAGTTACTGAAACTCTCTAAAGCCTGAGTTTTCTCATCTGTCATAATAGTACAGATCATAATTGTATCTTTCTTGTAGGATTGTTGTGAGGATTAAATGAGGTAACACATGTTGTAAGCGCTCAATAAAATATTCTTATTAGCAAAATGATCGCTATCTAGTGATTCATCTAGAACAGAACCCTCAAACTTTAATGGGTTCAGAGCCTTGCTGCTCAAAGTACGGGTGTCAGTCCAGCAGTACTGACATCGACTAGAATCTTATGAGGAATGCAGAATCTCAGACCCCACCCCAGAACTACTCAATCAGATCCTGCCTTTGACAAGATCCACATGCACATTCCAGTCTGAGAAGCTCTGGTCTGGAAGAGGTCAGATGATGTTCATTATATGCCGAGACACAAGTGAGGCATGACAGAGGCTAAGATGTGGGCTATCAAGAGTAAACCAGGAAAGCAGATGGCTGTCCCTTCCGTTCCTTAAAGACATGTATGCATGGACCTGATCTTCCAAACTCCTGCTTTACCTTTCCAGCACACATACATAAAACAGAGATAAATTTCTACCTAGTTTCTAGATTTGAGCTGGTATCTATATACATAGACCCCCCAGAGAGGGAGTGTGTGTGTGTGTGTGTGTGTGTGTGTGTGTGTGTGTGTGTGTGTTTAGAACATCAGGGGTCCAATAATTGTTTCATAGTCTCTTCTTCGAGAAGGGGACATTTGAATTTGGCCACAGAGGATTGGTAGGTGGGATTTTATTAGGTAGAGGAAAGGACGTTCCTGGGAGAGAGAAAAAAGAGGCAAAGGCAAGAGGCAGGAGAGTCCAGGGCAGTTCCGTGGACTCCCAAGTAGTTAAACTTGATTTAAGTAGAGAGTGGATGATGAGAACAGTTTTAAGTAAACCTGGAAAGATCTGTGAGACCTTGAGTCCTGTCCAAGATTTTGGATTTTATTCTGAAGGCTAGAGGCAGCCACTGAAGGGGTTCATTGTACAAGTCTGTGCATTCCCCTTGCTCAGAAAGTCTAGCTCTTGAGGAGGGGGGATGAGGCTCACTGGAGGTGGCTCCAGGTCCTTCAGTGCCTGGAGTTCTTGTCCTCTAGAGTAGGCTGGAGGTGGAGCTTGACATCCTGAAAACTTTTAGTGAAATCACAATCGGCTGATTTCACAAATGACCCTACACTGCTGACTTGGCCATTTTATGGACAGTGCTAATGATCTGGCCAATTAGGTCTATACTTGGTACTTCTTGGTACACTTGGTATGTGTATCATTTGGGTGTGATCCCATGTCATCTTTGACCCTTCTGAATTAAGTCTGAAGATTTGCATATCCACCCAGACCAAAACTGGACCTCTAAAGACTCCATTTTGGGAGGTGACTCTAAGAATGACTGCATAATTAACCTAAAAGACAATCTAAATTAGAAATCAGCAAATTTAACACTATTTCAAAGTCAAACAGCTTTACCTATGTACTGGCAGGGATGGGGAAAAGGGACTGAGAAAGATCTTGGACTTTCATTAGAGAGATGAGGGGGGCACCAGGAACTGGCCCTTGTACCACTGAACTATGGCATGATCTGTCAAAACCTGTTTCAGTGCTGAGTGCAGTGGCACATGCCTGTAGTCCCAGCTACTCAGGAGGCTGAGGCAGGAGGATTGCTTCAGCTTAGGAGTTCGAGGTTACAGTGAGCTATGATTCTGCCGTTGCACTCCAGCCTGGGCAACAGAGTGAGGCCCTGTCTCTAAAAACAAAACAAACAAAAAACCCTGTTTTAGACCATGTTTATTTTGTCTATCAATGTGAAGAGCAGGCAGAATAGAATAAAAAGCTTTAATAAAATCAAAGTAGCTCACATTTGTCATTTTCTCTCTGCCTCTGGGATCATTCAGAGAAAACAAACCAGTTGGGCTAGTCCAACTTATTCTTTCCCAAGCCCTGCTGCTTTTTTCTTAGTATCTCATATTGTCTTGATGGTTGCTAAGTGACTGCTGGGTTTATACCCAGCATCTTCTCAGATAATGATGTTAATAATCTATAATTACCAAATGTCATCTTTCTCCCCTTTTGGAAAGGTGAACTGACCATTTCCTTCTTTTAATTCCTGGGTGTTTAATTCTGCCCTACAGGATGATGTCAGAGATAATAGCTTGTGAGTCTTTAATAACAACTGCTAATTCCAAGATATTGTAAAGTAAATGTCAAAAGGTTTTGTGCAAAGGTTTCATGTCAAAGGTTTCATATTTTAATCTGTCATTTGAATACTTCCGCTTTTTGTGATCCTGCTGTTGATTATGGAATGACAGGTCAACTTTTTCTCCATCACCTAACATGAAATTCACCCAACCAAGACCTTCCCACGCAAACATGGATCAATAATCTCAGGTTCTCCATCTCCCACCCTGTCCCAATATATAGATGCAGCTTCATGAATCAAGCTACCCCACCCTACCCCACCCATGGCTTTCACTCCCAGGACACCAGAATTTGTGTGTGGCATACATAAAATGAGGCTTTTGTCTATTTCCTTAAACTGTATGAAAATATTGAGTGTGTGCTTATGCACATTTTTCTGGGGATAATAACTCTAGTAGTTTTCATGAGATTCTTAAAGGTGTCTGTTTACTAAAGCCAGATTAAGAGCCACTGTAAAGAACACACATGCATTATTACTGCAGCCCAAGCTTTTGGAAATAGAGATGATCAGAGTGTGTGCATCCTAATATTTCCTTAAATGACTCAAGATGCAGATACAACTTCATACAACTCAGGCTCCTTTAGCGTCTAAACCCAGTATCGTGATTCCAGGACTTCAAACATTTCCTGTCTCTACTTCATTCTCTTGTCTCAAGTTGTGGCACCCAGAATATTTCTTCCTAAGCATTGCTCAAGTTATCCCTTTTTCTTCTTTGGACACTGTATTCCTTTTCTTTAGCTATTCCCTGAGAAAACCAATTTTGTTTTTCTGTAGTCATCCTTTATTACTCCTTTATTTCAATTTGGATTGCCTGTCTGCATTTTGCTACTGGTAAAATTGCAATGTATTGGGCCAGTGGTAGACCACCACTTGTCAGGAGAAATTTCTTTTGTTCTTTGATTTCTACCTGGTGATGGGTCTCATTGAGTTGTCCTAAACCCTCAGTACTCTTTAAAATCACCTAAGAAGTTTTGAAAACCACGAAAGCCTGGGCCTTGCCCCTGAGGATTTTAGTTCAATTGATCTCAAATGGGGTTTGGGTGTTGGCATCTTTTTAAAAAGCTTAACAGGTGATTTCAATATGCAACAAAGAGTGTTGGGGCCTTTCAAAGGATGCTGGTTTACCTAAGGTTTTGACATCCTCGCAGGGTAATCACTTCCTTTTCTTTCCCCAGATGGTGCTCCTGGCCAGGTGTGAGGGGCTTTGCAGCCAGGCATCACGCTCCGAGCCCCTGGTGTCTTTCAGCACGGTCCTCAAGCAACCTTTCCGTTCCTCCTGTCACTGCTGCCGGCCCCAGACCTCCAAGCTGAAGGCGTTGAGGCTGCGATGCTCAGGGGGCATGCGACTCACTGCCACCTACCGGTACATTCTCTCCTGTCACTGCGAGGAATGCAGCTCCTGAGGTCTGCTGCTGAGTGTGGCTTCTGGATGGGACAACAATAGACACAGTTCAACCAGCCAGGGAAGGACTGGCAAGAAAAGAGTTAAGGCAAAAAAACGATGCAGCAACCCCCACGGGACTCTGCATATTCTAGTAATAAAGACTCTACATGCTTGTTGACAGAGAGAGAGATACTCTGGGAACTTGTTTTCAGTTCCCATTTTTCCCTGGTACAATTTCTTTTGGTTCCTTTTCAGATTCAGGCATTCTCCCCCTTGGCTCTGAACGTTGTTTGGGTTTCCAACAATTTAGCATTAGTGGGAAAAAGTGGGCCCCCATGCAAGAGTGTGTCAGGCTGTCACTGTTGGGTGCATATTGGGGAATGATTTTCTCTGGAAAGCAGGAAAGCCCAACTTTTCCTGGGACATCTTCTATTGGGATTTTGGAGTTTTAAAAAATCTTGTCATTTTGGTCTAAGGTTGCCATTGCTGCTAAAGGTTACCAATTTCAAATTCCAGACACCAAGCATGTGGATACGTTTAGCCAGGTTTACTCACAGCCAGCTAACTGACATTAAAATAACTAACAAACGGATTTTCTTATGCTGGAACTCTTGACAGCTATAATTATTATTCAAAAATGACTTTTGAGAAGTAAAGGCGGCATAAAGAATTTGTCACCGGAAGGCTGTCTCAGATAAATTATGGTAAAATTTTGTAAGGGAGCAGACTTTTAAAGACTTGCACAAATACGGATCCTGCACTGACTTTGGAAAAGGCATATAAGTACTAGTGGCATGAAGAATGCACCATACTCATGCATGCAAATTAGACAAGCAAGTATGAATCTATTTGTGGGTGTGCTATATAGCTTTAGCCGTGTCACGGGCATCATTCTCTAATATCCGCGTGTCCATGTGAAGCTTGTTGCCAGAATGGAGGCCTGGCTCATCTTCTGAACATTTGGTTCAAATATGTTTTGGTTCTTGAGGCTCAAATTTTGAGTTATTCCCCATGTTTTGAAATAAAAAGAGAGCATCTTCAAAATTTTGACTGCGTAAGTATTGTTTTTTTTCCTCCTCTATGTCTTACTATGATGTGGACTATAAGTGAGCATCTGCTATGATGTGGGGGAAGGTCCCAAAACAGAGAGAAATGGGGTTCCAGAATGCATGTTGGGAGTATTTTTTTGAAATCAATACACTAAAGTGGTGAGGGCTTATGTAATTTGGCTATATTAGTCTCAGAATTTGACCTACTGAATGAACACAAAATCGAACGCATTCTGGCTTCTTAGATGCTATGGAATGAAATGGAGAAGTTGAGAAAATACATATCCATAAGTGAAGTCTGAAGAACCAGCAGAAGGACAAATAGTTCACAAAGAATGGTTTCCGTGCCACTGACTGTCCAGTGCTCCAGCTCCAATGGTACTGCTGAGCATTACGAGAATACTCATGGTGTTGGCATAGTGCTATGCCCACTTTAGGCACACAATCCCAGACTCAGCAACTCAGTTTCCAGGGCAACCTTGACCTACCATGCTGTTCCGGTTAACTGGAGATAACAGTACCCCCCAATGTTAGTATAGCCAACCTGTGAATTACTTTTCCTGTAGAGACGACAGTTTTTTTTACACTCTTTGGCACAGTTTTCACACATTTTTTTAAAAAAGAAAACCAGCAGGGTTCAATTTATATTCATGGCTTTGAAACAGAATGAAACTAATGCTGTTAAATCTTGACCTTGTTCTTAACCTTTATGGTAACAGAGCCAGCCAGTCCACTAAATTGAAGACTCTCCCCATCCTAAAGGCAAATGTGAAGTGGTAATTTGGACCATTACATTAAGAGAAATTTTGTCATAAAAAGAATTTGATTTAATACTGAAAGTTAAATGCTTATAATTCCTAACTGATAACGAAAGTATTAACTGCTGGTCACATTTATGACTGTTCTTTTGTGTTGCTAATAAAAAAGTGAAAATAATATTTCTAGCCGTAAAATCTTTTCTTGGCTTTGAAAACTCAATTTACTTTGAGAATCCATAATACGTGCCCCGAACTCCAGTCTTTATTTTCTTTCTACCAATCTGGGACTGGAGGGGGGAGTTATATGACTCATATCTTCCAAATTCTCTGGAAGCCATAGAAAATAATCTCTTCAAATCCCATTACATGGTCTATTGTCAAAGCTTCCCCTAAGGAAATGAGCAGAATATGCTTGGAGCATTAGAGAATCATAAGACAGTGGCATGGGAAGAGCCAGTAGAAAGCATCCATCCTTTTCTCTCCTTAAACATATGAGCCAATGGATTTGGGGTTAGAACCCAGGCTTCGCCGGGCTCAGCGGCTCAACCTGTAATCCTGCGCTTTGGGAGGCTGAGGTGAGTGGATTGCCTGAGCCCGCGGGTTCGAGACCTGCCTGGGCAACTTGGCAAGACCTCATCTCTACAATAAATAAAAAAATCAGCCGGGCATGGTAGCACACACCTGTAGTTCCGGCTACTCGGAAGGCTGAGGCGGAAGGATCGCCAGAGCCCAGCAGGTCGAGGCTGCGGTGGCTGGGAGCGGCCACTGCACTCCAGTCTGGGTGACAGAGTGAGGCTCCAACTCAAAAAAAGGAAAAAAAAAAAAAAGGAACCCAGGCTTCTTGCTCTCCACATCCCTGGGTGCTTCCCTTCCCTTCACCCCACTGGTGAAAGTAGCCTCACTCCTTTCAAGACCTTACAGTGTGGTGAGACAGGGTAAACTTTAACGGGGGCATACCAAGGCTGAGAAAGGAGAAAAAGAGTTATATATTTTCTAAAGACCTAAAAATAGCCCTGGGAACTGAGAGAATTCAGACATTATTGCATATTAAGTTATGATGGAATTTGTATTTTATCTTTAAAAAATTAAACATATTTAGCTTTATTTTGGTGTCTAACCCTTAGGATTGAGAAAGAACAAAATGAAAACATTGATCAGTTAAAAATTCTACTCCTGGAATGCCTAAGGAATGTTTACTTGCCTTCTCTATTTATTATTCATGAAAAAATAAAATATGCTATAATCTTAGTAGCTTATATCTTACAAATCTATATAATAATCTATAATGGTGGAGGACAAGCCTCTTGTAAATTGATCTTACCATCATTTATAAGCATTTAATAATAATGAGTTAATATTTCAGTGGAAGAGAGAGAGGTTTATGAACTTAATTGATTTGCTTGAGATCTCAGCTTTACAGAGCAATCCCTTAAGTCTTAATGCACACAAGAATCTGGACTTTCCCCAGAAGCTTAAAATGAAGGACGAATCAACCTTTCTTGGCCCTGAGGAAATAGTGGTTGATTTTCTTCTAAACTCAAGTGTTTGCTAATCCAGCCAATATTTTGTATTAGGTAGAGCAGGCTACATACACATTATGACTGGGAAATTGTTTGAGTAAGCTGATTTCTTCGTTGTGACCTTGAAGGAATTAAGGTATGGGTTTGCTTTTGGTCACTTTTTTGGGCACCATGGAAACATACACACTTGAACAAGAGAGTAGCCCAAGATCAAACACCAAATGCGTGGGGGCCGGAGGTGGAGGTGGAAAGGCTTAGATCAGAAAGGAAGCCGTATACTGCTGATGCTGCCCTCTCCATGACTCCTGGGCACATACTCATCCTGGTAGACAGACATAACCGTTCTCTTCAGGAGCTAGGACAGTGGCGAAGCTTCCATCTGAGAAGAGTTCTGCCCGCAGCTATATCATTACACCCCCGGAGGAGCTCCTGAGAGGAGCTCTTTGCTTAGTAATGCTTGTTTCAATACACAAACAGCCACCCAGCAACACTTGCCAAGGGACAGCATTTCATGGGAAATTGACATCACACGCCAACAAATCAATGTTAGAGCTCTTTGTTTTCCTACAAGTCTTCAGTAAATTAATTACGTGTTTTGGTATATTCTACCATAAATCTATGAGAACACAGGCCTTTTATTCGATGTGACTGCAATGGGACATCTCATTAAAGTCATCCTGTGCCCCAAAATGTCAGTGCTATCTTCTCATATGGTAGACAGAACACTTTAATTTGCTGACTATGGTGAACATGAAGATACACTAACCAGGTCCCCCTTCAAGGGAGGGGTTTGTTCCCTTGGCTGCAGAACGTCACTTTACCCAAGGACATGCTCTTCCTAGTGGCTCATATCCAGTGACTGATGGAGGCCAGGGTATAAAAGCCTGGCTATCTTGACCCCATGGAGGGCAATTCTAAGCAGCACTCCTCTTTCCACCAATGCTTGCTTCCCTGCTTGCCTTTCACTGGTGCATATTTCTAATAAATATCCTGCACCAAAAACTCCATCTCAGCCTCTGACTCTTGAGAGCTAAGTCTGATAGAGAAACGTTTGCATATTTATTGGCCTGCAAAAGGAAAGAAATGCATTATTTTTGAATCTAAGCCATCTAGTCTCATTGTGTGGGCCATAATATTCAAGGGTTCAGTCAATGTTTTTGCTTCCTTATGAAATATATAGTTTAAAAGTATGCGACAGTGCCTACTATGTGTCTACTAGAATACTAAAAGCTGGAGATATTGAGATGGCAAATTCATAGCCTTGTTTTAATAGAGAGGGTGAGAGATGACTTTAATAAGTGCACTAATGACATATACAGATAATCCACAAAGAGATAATCTGGTGTGCTTAAAGTGACCATTTTAACATAAAGGAATATGACTTTTAATATGTTATTATTATTAACATTTGTGCAACACTTGCACAGATAGTATCTCATATGGTTCTCAAAAAATTCTATAGCCTAATAGGTAAATTAATTATTACAAACATTTCACAGATAAGAAACCCGAGGTCATCTTCTGACCCCAAAGTCTCTGTTTTCTCTGCTACTCCAAAAACCTTTTTCTTTTTTCTAAAGCATGTGGATGGAAGAAAAAGACCACCAAATCATCTTGTATTGGTATCTATCAGCTCTCATTAGCAAATGATGATCCCAGAATGTGAGAGAGAAGCATTTTGACATAAAGCACACAGGGCCTGACCCAATAGACTTTATAGAATAAACTATTCTAATATGAATTTCTGGAGACAATAAATATATTCCAAATTATATGTCAAACAAAGCCATGCTTATAAAATCTGTCACAGGGCCAGGTGTGGTGTTGTAATCCCAGCTATTCTGGAGGCTGAGGTGGGAGAATCACTTGAGCCCAAGAGTTCAAGGCCAGCCTGGGCAACATAGCAAGGCCTCGTGTCTAAGAAAAACAAACAAAACATAGTCATTATTGTTAACTTAAATTAATAGCATATAATGAAGTAGACATTGTGCTTAGCACTTTCTCTAGTTTCTCTCATTTAATCTTCCCCAAAGCCCTTGAGGTTAATATTACCTCACTTTACAGATAGCAGAAATAAGTGCTTAAGGTTTCTAATCACTCTGGGTTTTTTTTCGCTGTATCTCAGAGTTCTTCTTCATTATCTTCAAAATGATCATCAAAGCTAATATTGCCATCCTCATCACAAAGTGTAGATAAAGTGTCTGTGCATGCATATATGCTCTGGAAATAAATTTAAAGAGATAATTTCTCTCCTTGTGAGAGCTGACATTTTAAACCCTGCTTGTAGTTTTAAATAACCAAATTGTTGACAGTGTGTTCTCTTCAATCTTGGATCTACTCTAGCAGTCTGTTTTTTCTTCATAATCCTAATATATCAAATTATTATTATATACCAATCCTAATATATCCTAACCTTTTGCGTCAGGACAGTCTCCTTCTCTTTCCCTCATTTGGTTGCGCAACGCCATTTGCAATTCACGACTCTTTGGGTAGCCATTGTTGGAAGAAGTTACGAAAACTCACAGCATTAACAAAATCACTGATTTGAGAGGGAATATGGAGGGCATGTAGTTCAACTCTACAGTTTTTAGAGGTCTTGATCCTCATTGGTCAATGTTATGTTCTTGATTCTTCTTGCATGACAGTTTCCAATGGACCACGCAAAAATGATTCTTTCTGTTGTTGAAATCACACACTGTGAATTTCTCTGACTCTTGTCCACTCTTACTTGCCAATTCACAGGTTCATCATTGCATGTTAAGAGCATGAATGCTGGGGTTAGGATTAGGGTTAGGGTTATTAACCATGTGACTTTGAGCAAGTTGTTTGGCCTTTGTGTGTCTCAGAGTTCACATCTGTAAGGCAGAGGTGAGAATAATATGTATATACTGTACTTCATGGTACTCTTCTGAAGATTAAATGAGTTAATACATGATATATGGAGATCTAGAACCATGCCTGGCACCTAACAAGAACTCATCAATATTAGTCATTCCCACTATGCATTCATAGTGTGAACAAGTTGTAACTTCTTAAATACAGCTTTGGTTAAGCTAAATGCTATTCTTTTTTTTTTTTTGAGTTGGAGTCTCGCTCTGTAGCCCCGCCTGGAGTGCAGTGGCCGCTCCCGGCCACCGCAGCCCTGTCCCGCTGGGCTCCGGCGATCCTTCCGCCTCAGCCTTCCAAGTAGCTGGAACTAGAGGCGCGCGCTACCACGCCCGGCTAATTTTTTTTTGGTTTATTGTAGAGATGAGGTCTTGCCAAGTTGCCCAGGCGGGTCTCAAACCCGCGGGTTCAGGCAATCCACTCACCTCAGCCTCCCAAAGGCGCGGGATTACAGGCTGAGCCACGGAGCCCGGCTTAAATGCTATTCTTACCCCAAGTTTTTTCCCCAGCAAAAATTATACATTCTTGAGATTTCTTGTTACATTACTCTATAGTAAAAGGCTTTTATTTTTTAAGGTGGTAGTACTACTAAATTGATAGGAAAAAAAATAGAGCTGGTAGTTATTTTATAGCTTAATTTTTAGTTTGCATATCCTGCTTTAAAATTCCATTCGTAGCCTGTGCTCGGTGGCTCAGCCTTTAATCCCAGCACTTTGGGAGGCCAAGGCGAGTGAATTGCCTGAGTCCGCGGGTTTGAGACCAGCCCCAGCAATTTGGCGAGCCCTTGTCTCTACAATAAATCAAAAATTAGCCGGGCGTGGTGGCGTGCACCTGTAGTTCCGGCTTCTTGGAAGGCTGAGGCGGAAGGATCACCAGAGCCCAGCAGGTCGACGCTGGGGTGGCCATGAGCGTGCCACTGCATTCCAGTCTGGGTGACAGAGTGAGACTCCAACTCAAAAAACCCCAAAAAGCAAAAACCAAACAAACAAAAATTCCATTCATACTAGTGGCAAAGAAAGCCCATGAGATCATTTTATGTGCCCACCTACATGCCTGAATTAGGCTTAGATTGGACCAACTAATGCAAGGTAATGTGTAAGATTCTCAACACTTTTCCTGGAAAATTATTTTAATCTTAAATAAACGAGTGGCTTTCTCTTTCTCCCATCATCCTACTATTTCCAAAACCACCCTGTGTCCCCACAACAATTCCTCTTAAAGGTGTAAGTTAATGAGCACATTCCAAAGTATGTTCTGGTCTTGGTTTTATGGAAGAATCTCATGAAGGTAAATATTTTGGTCAATTTTAAATTGAAGAACATCAGAGAGTCAAGAACTATATGTTTCACCCTAAGGAAGGGAGGATTATAATAAATAGTACAGGTTAATACATCTAAATAATTGATTCCTTACATTAATTTCTATTTTTCCAAAACAATACAGCTATTGATTAGCACAATTAATATATTTTCCGAAAATAACACATTTATTGGTTAGCACCGTTTAATATATCTAAATCATTTATCTCTTACGCTAATTCCCATTTTTCCAAAATAGCAGTCATTCATCCAGAGCCAGAAACCTTTGTAGCAAGTCTTAAATTTGAACAAAGGGGTAGAATATCAAATTAAAATTAGAAAACTACAATTCTATATTGCCTAAGTCAGTGCCGCCAAATGGAAATGTAATATGAGCTATTTATGTCATTTAAAATGCCCTGGTAGCCATAGTTTAAAAAATAAAAATAAAAAGGTGAAATTAATGTTAACATATTTTACTGAATCCAATATATCTCAAATATTATCACTTCAACATGGAATCAATATAGCAAGTTACTAATGAGACATTTTACATTTTTGGTCAGATCAAACCTTTAAAGTCTAGTGTATTTTGCACGCAGTTCAAAACTACATATTTTTTTGAGATCTCATGGACGTATAGAAATCACTGGAAACAAAAAGGCCAAATGGCAGATGAGTCTTAAGAACAAGTGCAAGGAGGATGGATCTGCAAATTATGAATGAGCCAACTTAGCACTTGGCAAGCATAGTTACTTGGACATTTCAGAGCCTATTGTCAATGTGACCCTACCCAGCAATCCCTTCAGAGTCAGGAAACCTGAACGCGGCTCTGGCCCTGCCACTAACCAACTGCATGATCACGAGGGAATCACCTAGGTGTTGTTCTACTTCTCAGTTTCTTACACTAGATTGTGAAGATCTCTTCCTGTACCATGAATATTCTTTACACGCACACACACACACACACACGTCTCCCTTAACACACACACACACACACACACACACACACACACACACACACACACGTCTCCCTTCTAATACTTACCTGTTTCCAAGGTAAAGGAGCTTTAAAAAAATCCGTTCCTGCTTTATTTTCATCATTAAGAAATCTTACATATTCGCTTGTTGGTTTTCTCTGTTTTTCTTTTTTCTTCTTCTCAAAGGTTGTGCATGGGTGATATTTTATATATATGATTAAGAGTGGGAGTAGTTTAGTATAATTGTATTAAACTGTTGCTTTGACCAATCCCAGAATGTAGTTAACTCTATTATTTTACATAGGATAGAATTGCTGATCATGCATCATCGATTTAAGAATGAAAAAAATTAAATGTGGTGCATTTTATGAAAAATGTGTTACATTTCTTCTTCTTTTCTTCCTAGCTCATGCTCCTTCTCTCTTCCCTTCTAACAAAGGCCTCAAGCAGCAGATGGATGGTAAGGGATTGGGGGTTTCTCAGTGGTGGGGGAATTAGCCTTCTCTTTGCTTTTGTGCATTGAGGTCCTATATATGTGCCAGGGGTATTTGAAGAAAAAAAGAAAGAGAGATACAAATGTTTAGGCAGAGTGCTCATCCATAATTAAGTTGCCAAGTTGCAGGACCATCAAAGGAAAACTTCAAATACCCTGATAGCAAAAAGCCACCTGTGCTGAAAACAGAGTAGAAGAATCATACAGGGGCAAGGCAGGGCCATGGCAGGTACTCAGAAAACAGTGGGCAGAAAGAACATTTTGAAAGACAAAGGTAGGGCCCTGGGCTGCTGTCAGAGGAAGCTGGTGAGTCTTTGTTGAGTCTAGACTTGGAGTCTATTGCTGGGGCCCGTGCTCAGGAGCAAGAGCCTTCATCCTTTCTTTGTGCACTGTATTGCCTCAAAACAGGAGAAGCTTATTTTAAGATAAGAAGTCAATGACATCGTTCACAGAATCTTTACTATGTATAAAGGATGGTGCTAGATGTGATGGGTACACTATTTAATCCTCTCAACAACTATTATAAAAATTGATTAATTAATTATTTTTTAGAGACAGGGTTGCACTCTGTCACTCAGGCTGGAGTGCAGCAACATAATCACAGCTTACTACAACAATCAACTCCTAGGCTCAAGCTATCTTTCCTCCTTAGCCTCCCGAGTAGCTGGGACCATAGGTGCATGCCACTGTACCTGGCTGATTTTTTTAAAAGTTTTTTTTGTTATGCTATGTTGCCCAGGCTGATCTTGGACTCCTGGCCTCAAGTGATCCTTCTGCCTCAGTCTCTCAAAATGCTGGGATTACAGGCATGAGCCACCATGCCCAGCTTAACAACTTTTTTGTCAACCACATTTCACAGACACTGAAACCAAAGTTTAGAGAGGCTGCATAATTTGCTTTAAGTCTCATGGTCAGTAAGAGGCAGAGGCAGACTTTGACCACAGATCTCTATGTCTACTGAACTTAATGTTCTTTTTTTGGGCCAGGTTCGGTAGCTCAATTTGTAATCCCAGCACTTTGGGAGGCTGAGGCGAATGGATTGCCTGAGCCCGTGGGTTTGAGACCTGCCCGGGCAACTTGGAGAGACTTCGTCTCTACAATAAATCAAAAATTGGCCAGGCGTGGTAGCGTGTGCCTGTAGTTGCGGCTACTTGGAAGACTGAGACGGAAGGATCGCCGGAGCCCAGCAGGTTGAGGCCGCAGTGGCCAGGAGTGTGCCATTGCACTCCAGTCTGGGCGACAGAGTGAAACTCCAACTCAAAAAAAAAAAAAGATTCTTTTTTTGGCGTTGATTCATCCACCCTCCCTCCCGCACTTACCTAGCTTTGACCCTCAGAAAAGGCACTTTCCCATTGGAGAGTACATGGGGACCCTGAGTCAGGATCAAAGGTCAATTTGTTCTGAAAACCACCTACCACCCAAGTCTCTTGTAAGACCAGTGTCTATTTCCTAAAGGTCCTTGGAAGCACACCAGCTTCTTAGGGACTCTGGGTATTCAAGCTAACCACTGCGGCCCCTGTAAGCGTCCCAAGGAGATTTTAAGTCAGTCTTTCCTTGGCCTTGAATCCAAAAGATTTGGGTGAAACTTGGTTGGGCTTAAGAACTCCCTAACATAAAGACTTACCTAGACCACCTTATTTTGCTGCCTGCAGTGATATGAAATTGAGGTAAGGGACCAGGCCATCTATATCACCTTCCCAGAACCCGGGTACACACTGGTATCAGAACCAGGAGGGGCCCTTAGAGATAATCCAGTTGAATGGCCTTGTTTTATAGATGAGAGGCTCAAAGAGGCACAAATCTGGCACACAGCAAAGCATGTCTGGAGCCTCAATCTCTCAAGCCCAAGCTAATGTTGTTGGATATCTGCCCCATTCTTCCACCCTCCTCCCCCACTACATTCGTGGCCAAATTTAGACTGGGCTCACCAGCAGAATCAATTTCTGGAGCTGAAGAATGACAGAGAACCTACCTATGCGAGAAAGCAGGCCCACACAACTTCTGATACACATGGCCTACTCTTTCAAACAAGCAAGTGCTATAGACAGCATGCACCTTCCCAGGAATAAAACTGTCACAGACACATAGCACGCAACAGTAGCCTACTGCTTCATTCCAGGTAGGCAAAATTTTACAGAGAGTCAGTCCCTCAAAGAATTATATCATCAGAACAAACAGCATTTTGAGCAACATGCACACTGGCAAGACATTTGGGATGTAGCCTTTAGATGGTGCTAATGGTCTACTATAACACAGAGTCTGCAAGTACTCCTAATACTCAGAATCAAGGAGGTGGATGAGACCTCAAGAGGCTAACTATATTTCAAACACCCGTGCCAGACCAGGAAAACATATTCACAAGCAGATTTGGAGGCATCTTGGTAAAAATAAATTTCTGGGGTCTTGGTTGCCACAGGAAAGTTTTGGTAATGCTAAATGTACCCAGCTAGTCTAGGCAGGTCTCATGCATCCATGCCATCAGCCAGTACTTTAAACATGAATACACATCTTCTGGATTCAGATTTATCTTGTGTCTTTGTGCATTCACTGAAGCTTGTGGCAATCTTGGTTCATAATGTCCGATTATGTTGCTAGATTGTGTGATGGAGCCATTCATTTTATGAGACAGTTTTCTGCAGGAAAATTTCGTTCATTCACTCAAGAAAGAACTGGTGAAATCATTCATTTTTCTCTGGCTTTGAAGAGGGGTGGAGAAGAACACATCACACCACAGCAAACTTTTTATTTATTTATTTGTTATTTATTTATTTTGAAAGCAGGATTTATTGAGAGGACAGAAAAGCTCCCACAGTGGGAGGCGACCCGAAAGGGTTGCCCTACAGCAATCTTTTCACAACAGGCTTTTATATCTCATATTCTTTTCCACACATTATGAGTTCCTGAGGCTTCATTAGTCTCATAGTCCTGCCAAAAGGGACAATGCCTTACTATCTCCAATGCAGTGGGCGACAAGCTATGTCACAGTTGCATTGAGAAGCCCTGAACATTGTCCGTGTTTTTAATGCAAAAAGGAAAGAAACTCCTTCTTCATTCATATGCATGGCTATGCACATGTGGGAGCTGACATAGGTTCCTGAAGTCAGAATGTCACGCTTAGTATATATTTCTATGTGGTGCTTGTGGGGATGTGTGTCTGTGTGTATGCACATATTTGTTCTGATTGGAAGTGAAGGACTTGGGAACAAGAAGGAGGTAAAGGTCAGGATGGAGGTGGAGTTTCCTTCCAGAATATCTGGTGAGAAAAGGGTTTGGAAGGGTCATGGTACCATTATTCTAATGTCTGAAATTCTATTGTAGGGGAAAGAGATCAATTTGTCCAGAAAGACCATGATGGGCAGAATTTGATCCAAAGGGATAGAAATCTTTAGGAGATAAATTTCAATTCGATTTTGACAAGAATTTTTTTGGTTTTTAAAAATTAAAAATAAAATTTCTAGCTTACAGAAGAGTTGCAAGAAAGTGGGAAGAACACCCATATGCTGTTCATCTAGACGCCTCAGTTAATATTTTGCCACATTTTCTTTATCTTTCTCTCTAGATGTAATTTATATATTCCTGAAGCATTTGAGAGTAAAGAGAATTATCACTGTTCTGTATTCCTTATTTCATCATCATTTCCTAAGAATAAGGTCATTCTTAGGAAATAACCCGGGTAAAATTACACTAAAATTTAGCGTTTGTCCCAGTGATGTCCTCTGTGACAAAATTTTTTTCTCTGATACAGGATCCACTAGGATACATTGCTGGTGATGTTAATAAACTTTTTAAGATTTAGAATTTTCAAAAATGAAAGAGGCTACATCAAAAATCAAATTTCCAATACCAGAGGCCAGATATAGTGATTCATGCCTGTAATCCCAGCACGTTGGGAGGCCAAGGCAGGAAGACTGCTTAAGCCCAGGAGTTGGAGACCAGCCTGGGTAAATGGGGAGACCTTGTCTCTATAGAAAAAAAAGAAAAAGAAAAAATAACAGGTGCATTGTGGTGTGCACCTGTAGTCCCAGCTGCTTGGGAGGCTGAGACAGAAGGATTGCCTGAGCCCAGGGTGTCGAAGCTGTGGTGAGCTGTGATCATGCCACTACACTCCAGCCTGAGTGACAGAGTGAGATCCCAACTTAAAAAAAAATTCAAATATGAGCTCGGTAAATATATCACATAGGAGATATCAGCTTGGGGTGTGTGACAGAGTAAATAGTCTATTTAAATACATAACCAAAACCTTTATGGTTAGGACTTTTTGTGTCCTGTGTAGGAAATTTTGTCTGCCCCAAAGTTGTGAAGATATATTCCTATATCTTCTTCTGGAAGCTTTATGTTTCTAAGCTTTTTATTTAGGTTTATGATCCATCCTCAATAACTTTTTTTTGAATGGTGTAAAGTCAAGATCTAGGTTCTTTTTCTCCCCATCCAATTACTTAGTTGCGTTTGTTTAAAGCATTAAAGTTCTGCTAATCTTCAGGTATCTTGCATAGATGAAAAGATTTGGCTAAAAGGCTGCTCCCTGATACAAAGCTGGGTGGGGATGGTACTGAATTGGGAGAATGTGGTCATCTGAGAGGAAAAAGCATTGCATTCCTTTGGTTTTGAATATCAATCATAGGGGATTAGTCCTGGGGGTCTGAGGTGACTTGTGGTCTTACTGCTGAATTTCAGAAGACCACAAAAGACTTGCTTGCTGCTTCAGAAAACACCCATCAGTGACCTGGACAAATGGTAAGTTAACACTCATAGAGGTTATTCTTGCCCAAGAAGCAGCCACTGAAAGTCCCACACTGCTCAAAGACAATAAATATATAGGTCGGAATCTCAATGTGGATTCAACTTGAAAAGTACAGGATGTTGTGAGAGTTTGTTTTGGGGAAGGAGGAGGGATTTAGTTGGAATTTGGGTTCCTGGTCAGTGGGAGAGAGCTAGGTGGAGAGGAAGGATCGGATGGATGGCACCAGTCCGTGTGGGAGGTGGGGAGCTGGCATCGAGGGCTAGGCAGGCACACAGACTGGGGTGTGGGAAACTGGGCAGGGAGTGGGGGAGCATGGAGATGACACGGAAAGCCAGGCCATGGCTGACTTCCTTCTCGAGGAACTTTGGGCTTGCTAGAGATTTTAGATTTGATTTTAGGTGCACCGTGAAGCCCTTGAAAGATTTTAAGTGTCAACGACCTTTCTGTTCCAAAGTGCTTTCGTGCACATTAAAATATCCTTATAATTACTTGTGTCTTACTATTTAATTTTTTTCAGTTTTATTAAAGTATAATTGACAAATAAAATTGTATAAATGTAAGATTTTCAACATGGTGATTTGATATATGTATATATTATAAAATGATGACCACAATCAAGTTAATTAACACACCTATCACCTCACCTAGTAACCTAATGTGTGTGTGTGAGAGAGAGAGAAAGAGAGAGAGATAGAGAGAGAGTGTGTGTGTGTGTGTGTGTGTGTGTGTGTGTGTGTGTGTGTGTGCTGAAAACATTTAAGATCTGTTCTTTAGGACATTTTAAGTATACAGTACAATATTGTTAACTATAGTAACCATGCTGAATGTTAAAATCTCCAAAATTTATTCATCTTATAAATGAAAATGTGTATCCTTTAATCAACATCTCCCCATTCCCCCACTCCTCCAGTCTCTGGCAACTAACGTTCTATTCTCTGTTTTTATGAGTTTGACAGTTTTGGATTCCATACATAAGTGAGATCATACAGTGTTTGTCTTTATATCTGCCTGACATTTTACTGAAGCATAATGCATGTGAAGTTCATTCATGTCACAAATGGCAAGACCTTTTAAAGGCTGAATAATACTCCACTATGTATATGTAATACATGTTTTTAATCCATTCATTCATTGATGGACACAGTTTATTTTGATATCTTGGCTATTATGAATAATGCTGCAATGAACATTGGGGTGCAGGTATATTTTCAATCTACTGATTTTGTTTCCTTTGGATGTATACTCAGAAGAGGGATTGGTGATTCCCACTTCTCTATTTTTAGTTTTTTGGGGAACCTCCACACTGCTTTTCATAATGGCTCTACCAATTTACATTCCCACCATGACAAAATTTATGTCTTTTAATTTTGATAGTAGCCATCCTAATAGGTGTGAAGTGATATCTTATTGTTATTTTGATTTGCATTTCTCTGATGATAAGTGATATTGAACACCTTTTCAGATACCTGTTGGCCATTTGTATGTTTTCTTTGGAAAAATGTCTGTCCTTGGGTCCTTTGCCCATTTTAAAATCAGGTTGGTTTTTGCTGTTGAGGTGTATGAATTCCTTACATATTTTTAAAATTAACCACTCATCAGATATATGGTTTGCAAATATTTTTTCCCAGTCCATAGGTTGGCTCTGACTAATTTTTAAAGTGAGAACTAGAAAAATCTATATTTTCTTAAGCTTTTAAGTTTATATCTTAGGTTATATTCATAAACAATGTTTTTGTAGAAGAAAAAGAACAGATCACTTTAATTGGTTATTTAATTAATTCATAAATTTCACAAGTCAAATTCTACTAAGTATTTAGTACCAGTTTCATCTTTAATTAATCAAATTACCATAACTCTTTCAAACTACATTTAAAAATTTAATATATTTAATTGTCTCACTTTTACAAGGGCAGACTCAAAAATCTAACAAAAACCTCTTCCTTATCACTTTTGCAAATCTAATAAACGTATTTAGTAGATCAAATTTTCTCTGAAGCATTTCAAGAATCTTAAGAAAAGAGAGAAACCTGCTTGGAGCAACATGAAACGTCAAGGCTTGTCAGTACACTTGTATAAACACAATGTACCAAAAGTGTTCTTGTTTTTCATACCTTCCTTGTGTTACTTAGTTAAGGAAAGGGAAGATGTTTACCATCTCAGTTTGGCTGAGCTTTCTTAGTCAGAAATTCTAGGCTATAAAAGTGTGACAAGAAGGATCATAGGCCCTGTGGATTAAAATGTACCTTGGATTTGGTTGAATCAGGTATAGTAAGACATGCAGACACATGTCTTGAAGAATGACTGTCATCAAGGGATAAGTTTTTACTCACAAATCCCCAGAATCAGGTCACAGCATGCCCTGCAGGGCCACATTGCAACAGCACCAGGGTCAGTCAGGAGGCAGAAGGAGCAAGGAGGAACATGGGCCAGAGCCTTTACTATGGGTTTCATGGGGAAAAAAATGGGTGAGGCAGGGTAGTCAAGTTGAGCAGTCTTAGGATTGGATAGTTTGAATAATTTTGGCAGGCTCTGGCTCTAGGGTTGTTGGTAACTGGCCCTGGAGTGATTTATGGTAGGGGAGTAGTGTCCTTGAGAGCAGGAGCCTAATAAAAGGAGGTGGAGGGGATGTGGACTTGAGATTGGTTGGTTTGCAGTGAATTGTTTGCTATCTCTAGGGATTAGCTATCCCTGGGAGAGACTCTTCCTAAATCTGCAAAACCTCAAGATGTCAAAGCATCATAAAATACAGAAAATTTCTAAAAACATGATAAACAGAGCCTGGGAGTCTCACCCAAGATGAAGCAGATAACTGTTGGGAGGGGTTATTTTGTGCAGCTTTTGTCTATTATGTCACTTGTCTATTGGGACTTAAAAAGGCACATAAATAATAAAGTTCTAATACTAATATAATATTTCTGATCTGAAATGATTCATTTATTACATGAGCTGGGATCCTTTATAGGTTCTTTGACTGCAATTCTATTTTGTGCACCCACCAGTAATGCCTTACATTATGGTCTGTTATATTATATATAGATGGAATTTTGAACCTCGTACTCTGGCCTTGACTGCGACCTCTGTCTTTTTTCTCTTTCTAATTCTTATATGCCTCATAAGTTGCTATTTTGTTATTGCCTCATGCAACAAATAGTTATTGGGGGTTTACTATGTGCTGTGCCAGGCACGGTTCTAGGTGCTGGGGACATACTAGAGAACAAAACATTCCCAAATTCCTGCTTTTATTTTAATAGGGAGACAAACAATAATCAATGCTCATAATATAATAAGTTAATTGTATAGAATGTTAGAAGGTGGCAAGTGTTATGGAGGAAAGAAAAAATAGGACAGGGCAAGGGGGATTGAAATGTTGGTGGGGCATGAGAACAATCTTAGACAAGGAAGGCAGGGTAATCCTCACAAAGAGAGATGTGTTGGAGCAAAGGCTTGACATTTACCAATGGAGAGACATGATCATATCTGAAGATCAAGTCTGTGGCTCTGCTGGCTACATCTGTCATCCCCCAAGGCTTAGGTGAAGGCATAATAGGAGACAGAGCAGTAGAGAGAGAAGGGGCATGTGATGTGCAGATGGAGTGAGGAGTATTTCGATGTTGATGGTGGTGCTAGGGTGCCCTGTTTGTGAGTCATTCTGCACATTCTGCGGAAGATGGGGTGCTAGAACCTTAGAAACACAGTGCTGGGCTGGACAAGATGGAGGCCGAAACACAGACACAGACGTGACAGTCTGTAGCCCGCAAGTGGTACTAGAAGCCATGAGAGTGAACAAATTTAACAGCGGATCCTGAGAACACTCACATCTCAGGGGCAGGTAAAAAATGGGGAACTGATGAAGACATCTGAAAGGTTTCAGCCAGACTAACTGAAGCAGGGCCAAGAAAGACATGAGCCAAGGAAGCAGAGGTTGGAGAAGATTCAAAGGATGCTCAGCAGTGCATCAACCATCCACGAATTGAGTGAGGACTGGGGAGTTTAGATGACACAACAGAGGGGGAGCTGGTGACATGGCAAAGGGTGATCAAGGTTGCAGATATAATTAAGGTTACTAATAAGCTGACCTTGCTAGGAAAAGATCATTCTGGATTATCTGGGTGGGCCCAATTTAATCACACGTGTCCTTAAAAATGAACAAGAGAGGCTGGGCTCAGTGGCTCAAGCCTGTAATTCTAGCACTTTGGGAGGCTGAGGTGAGGGGATTGCCTGAGCCCATGGGTTCAAGGCCAGCCTGGACAACTTGACAAGACCTCATTTCTACAATAAATCAAAAAATTAGCTAGGCATGGTAGTGCACGCCTGTAGTTCTAGCTACTTGGAAGGCCAAGGAGGAAGGATCGCCGGAGCCTAGCAGGTCGAGGCTGCGGTGGCCGGGAGCGGCCACTGCACTCCAGTCTGGGGCGACAGAGTGAGACTCCGACTCAAAAAAACCAAAAATGGACAAGAGAGACAGAAGAGTCAGAGTCAGAGAAGGACATATGATGGTAGAAGCAAGGTCAGAGTGACGTGATGTGAGAAGGACTTAACTCACATTTGCTTGCTTTGTAGATGGAGGAAGGATCCATGAGCCAAGCAATATGAGTGGTCTGTAGAAGCTTTCAGAGGCTTCTGAAAGGGGAGAAACCATTTCCCTTATCTTAAGGTCAGCTTAGTAGCAACCTTAATTCCATCTGCAACTTCTTTGCTGTGTAATATAGCATATTCACAGGTTTCAGGAAGTAGGATGAGAACATATTCGGGCAAGGGGCATTCTGCCTACCATAATAACTATATACTAGGCTTTAACAAAAACACAAACTTCCTAAATGATAAAATATATCCTCTCCCAAAAAAGAAAAAGAGCAAATAAAATGGAAGATTTAAGGAAAAACTGAAGCTCAAAGGTAAATAAGTTAATAATTTATAGACCCAGAGTTAACACGTAGCACATCTGACTTCAAATCCCACAACCTTTTATTGCTTCACATGGTAAAGTCCAAAGACACATCTCTTAAGAAGTGGAATTATGACTATCAGTTTCACTCTTTTTTTTTTTTTTTTTGAGCCTGGGGTCTTACTCTGTCACCCAGGCTGGAGTGCAGTGATATGATCACAGCTCACTTCCTGGGCTCAGCCTTCTGAGTAGCTGGGACTACAAACATGTGCCACCATGCCCAGCTTAATTTTTTAAAAAACTTTTTGTAGAGGTGAAGTCTCCTATGTTGCCAAGGCTGGTCTCAAACTCCAGGGCTCAAGCAATCCTCCAGTCTCGGCCTCCCAAAGTGCTGGGATTACAGGCATAAGCCACTGCACCTAGCTGATTCTTGTAAATAAATACTTTTTAAAGATGGAGATATGGACTGGGCTTGTTTGCTCAGCTTTTAATCCCAGCACTTTGGAAGGCTGAGGCAAGTAGATTGCCTGAGTCTGTGGGTTCGAGACTAGCCCAGGCAACTTGGCGAGACCTTGTCACTACAATAAAGAAAAGAAAATTAGCCAGGCTTTGTGACCTATGCCTGTTGTTCCAGTTACTTGGAAGGCTGAGGCAGAAGGATCGCTGGAGCCCAGCAGGTCGACGCTGGGGTGGCCGTGAGCATGCCACTACACTCCAGCCTGGGCAACAGAGTAAGACTCCAACTAAAAAAAAAAAAAAAAAGATGGAACTATGATTAGGTTTAGGATTGTACTCCTGAAGAATGCAAAAAACTAATTGAGGAAGGGAGAGCTCAAGAGAAGCTCAAGAGAAGCTGAAGGCATAATTACTGTCTTCAAATATACAGTCATGCATCACTTAACGACAGGATTGTGTTCTGAGAAATACATCATTAGGTGATTTTGTCATTGTGTGAACCTCATAGAGTGTACTTAAACAAATCTAGATGGTATAGCCTACTACACCTAAGATATACAGTGTAGCCTATTGCTCCTAAACCATAAACCTATACAGTATGTTACTATATTGAATACTGTAGTCAATGATAACACAATGGCAAGCATTTGCATATCTAAACATAGAAAGAGTACAGTAAAAATATGATAGAAAAGATAAAAAATGGTACACCTGTATAGAGCAGCTTTATTATAATCTTATGAGATCGCCATTGTATGTACAGTCTGTTCATTGATTGAAATGTAATTATGTGGTGCATGACTGTATAATGGAATTTCCATGGGGACAAACTGGATCGTTTTTCCTTATTTTCTTAGAAGACAAAAATACAACAGTGAATTTAAGTTAGAACTATAGAAACTTTAGATCTTCATTAAACAGAAACTCTTTTCTTCAAGAGAAGAAAACACTGGAAAGAGGCCTCCAATGGAAAAGGTAGGGGTCTTGTACTAGAGAACCTTGAGAAAACAGCAGAATAGTAGTTTGAGAAATGTTGAGACAATTTCCCAGTCCTGAAGGGAGGGCCAGAAAAGATAGATAGTTTTCTAGGATCTTTCCTAATTCTAACAAGAGATGACAAGATTCTGAGCATAGGGTAGAGAGTGTATCATGTATCATAGTAAAAATTCAAATGTTGTTGCTGATAGTCATTGGATAATTTTGAAAACTTGTCATCTGAAGTGCAAGGGAAAGCTTGAGTAACAAATATTTGGAAAATTAATGCTGCTTCCTTCAAGGGATTAGACACTATGGTGGAAGAAACACCTGCATGAGCATGACTTCTCCAGTCTTAGATGGAGGTAGAGTTGTCAGAGCACATCTTAGTTTTCAAATCTGACTATGTCACTTACTAGATAAGTGGTCTTAGTCAATTCATTGAACATCTCTGAACCTCAGTTTATCTGTAAGATGGGGATAATACTATATATGTCAAACAGTTTTTAAGAAGACTGAATGAAAGACTGTAAGACAAATTAAAGGTGGACCTGTAACATGACAAACACTGCAATATCCAGTTAAGGATATTCTCCTTCCTCCAGGCAAACAGTAGGGCAGGCTGCATTTGATTTGAGTGTTCTCACACTGCCATTAACAGGTCTGAATAATATGTCCTTAAGATCTGCCTTCTTAATAATGTACCCTCTGTGCCTACAGTTGCTCTTCCCCCAATTGTATCTATATTCTCACCCAAATTTACATTTGAGTCGTCCTTCAACAGATGTTGGGTGAAAAGACACACTCTTATTCTCAGTGACAGGGAAAAAATAAAATTGACAAAAAGAGACCAGTATAGAACAACATAAAAGTACTGTTGAGAGGTGTGAAACAAACCACCAGCCCTCAGGGTTATAAGGTACTTGGCAAGGTGGTAAGCAGTAAGTCTGAACTAGAAGTTGAGCTTTCTGATGACCTGGATACATTTTAATCAGGTGCTCCTGAGGACATGTGCCTTAGGTTGTTAATCCCAAAGGAGTGGCTCAAATAGTGAAAGATGCTATTGGTAGTAAGTGATGCTTTTGGACCAATTGGGTTCTTTTGCATTCTCAGGCTACCCCACTTGGTCATTCACTACAGAGAAGATGTATAGGGTAGCAATTTCTGCAGGGCCATCCCACCTCTCCAGAAAGAAGAACCATTCTAAGAAATTTTGTGAATTTCACCTCTGATCACTAAGAGAGGCATCTAGGATCAACACAGGAAGCTTCCCTGAATAGGCATGGTTAGCTCTGGCTGTGTATTGTCTTTTAATCTGAGGATTACTTAGATGCATAAATTTTAGTTGACTGGAAACTAAATAATTACAAATGGCCACAAATTCTTCCTCTCCCATCAAGTAGTCTATTTTTGCACTCCTTGAATTTGGGTTGGCTTGCAATTTGCTTTGGCTAATGGAAAATTCGCAAACAGTATGCAAACAGAAACTTGAAAAGAGTTCATCCTTCCAGCTGAGGCCATCCTAGATCAGCCAGTCCACAGCCAATAAGCTTCTGATCCTAGACCAGGGTATGGCAGTTAGAGTTCTCTGAATAGCTACTTGTTTTTGTAAATAACGATTTATTGAAAAATAGCAGACTGCCAGCAAGATGGTGACAGGGCAGCCTGGTCTATGAAACCCTCTGAAAAGGAGAACGCAGAGGGTTTCTGGCTCTCTCCCCCGGGGCTGCAGATCCCAACATGGGCAGCCTGCTCTTCACATGGAGCTTGGGCGTCACCACTGCTGGGGCATCGCAGTGGTCTGGACACAGCAGCTGCCATGGCCTCCGTGGAGGCCATAGTGCATCGTGCCACCTGTGCCTGAGGCGATCCATGACTTCAGTCCTTGAAGCCCCTGCAGGCAAGATCTGCTAGGATTGCTGCCACCTCTGCTGCCACCGTGACATCCTCCTGACCGTGGGTCTCCTCCTGTGTGCCCCAAAACAGGCTCCCATCTCTGGCCTCTGCCCAATTCCTGTCCGGCTCCACCCCCTCTGGGGCGAGCAGCTGAGATAGCACCACCTGCTGGCGAATCAAGGTAACAACACCAAAATGGGAGAAACAAGCTTGAAAAACAGACACAGGCCAGATTTGAGTGGTGAACTGAGGGTGATCTGAACTGTTCTTCACAGCAGGCCAGGGGCAACTGACCCTAACTGTGAACTAATTTACTACCTTGAAAAGACAGCTAGAAATAAGGACATTGGACTTAAACGAAAAGTCTCAGAGTGTGCTTGATTGGTTCTGTTAGTTTAATGACTTAATTCTATTCCTACTGTTTTGTTCCACTTTTTTCTTTTCCTCTTCCTTTTCTTCTCTTTTCTCCTCTCTGTAAATCATATCTTTGTATAGAGGAATAGCACACCAATAAGGTGGTTGGTTAGCTTGTATGTTAGCATCATTGTATGTTTTATTTTTTTTGTATGGAAGTTGGTTAGTCTGTAGGTGTGGTCTATTGTTTTTATCTGTTTCAGTTTAGGTCTCGCTCTCCATTTGTTGGTACACTCGTCTGTTTCCCCCCTTACTCCTATCTCCCTCTACCCCCTTCTTCCCCCCATTGTCTGCTCCATTCTCTTCCCTCTACTAACCACATGTTATTTCAGGGAGTAAACCTATAGCCCCACTGCATGGACAGATTCCAAGGCAGTGGGAAGTGGGTTTCAGATTATCCATACCCCTGTCGGCGAATACCAGGATCTGCAGATAGATTTTGAATCACAGCTCTCTCCTTAAGTAAATCTCAAAACTGCAAAAAGGACCACCCTCAACCTACAGGGCAACTCCAGAATTGAACAAAGTAAGAGGGCATACATAAAGAATAGGAGATTGAACAAACAGAAGTAAAATCAATCCCTCTACCCCTGAATAACAAAATTAAAGAAGATGGTGATGTGGAGGGAAGGAAAAAGTAGGGAGGGGGAACAAAACCGCACAAATGAAGAAAAACCAAAAGAAGGATATAGGTCTCAAACAGACCCCTGGGAGATCAGACACTGAGAAAACAGACCCGGAACACAAACAATGAAGAGTCCCCAGAATGACTGGTCACACGCAACAAACCCAGAGATCAAAACATTAATAGAGAGAATTAAAAAAATTGAGGAGAGACAAGAGGAAAATAGGAAGGAGCTGATGTCAGAAATAACAGCAGTAAAGAATACTGTGATGGAAATAAATAGCAAACTAATAAGCATGGAAAGCAGAATTAGCCAAGCAGAAGAAAGAATCTCAGAGCTTGAAGACCAAAACACAGAACTAACCCAAACTGTCAAAAGCATAGAAAAGAAGCTCAAAAAGACAGAACAAAACCTTAAAGAGATGAATGGTCACTTTAAGAGACCGAACCTAAGAGTAATTGGCCTTCCTGAGGCAGAGAGAGAAATAGAGGCCACACTGAAACAAACATTTCATGAAATCATTCAAGAAAACTTCCCTCATCTCATCAAGGATGAAAAAATTCAAACAAAAGAGATTCAGAGAACCCCTGCAAGACAACAAATGAGAAGACCAACTCCCAGACACATAATAATTCACTTAAACAAAGTAGGTATAAAAGAAAAAATCCTAAAGACTGCAAGAGAAAAAGGTCAGACTACGTACCAGGGAAAACCAATTAGAACAGAAACCCTCCAGGCTAGGAGAGCTTGGAGCCCTATCTTCAAAGCTCTAAAAGGTAAACAATTTCAGCCAAGAATAACCTACCAGACAAGCTAAGCTTCATCAGTGAGGGAGAATTGAAATCTTTTCCAGATATCCAGTCCCTAAGAATCTACGCTGCCGTAAGACTACCTCGACAAGAAACACTTAAGAAAGTATTGAACACAGAAGAAAAGGAAAAAAAACAACAACGTTCTTCACAAGAGTACAGGAAAAAGATTAAAAACACACATGATCCAACTCTAAAACCAAAAGAAAGACAACACACAAACAGGAAGAACAACAACTCTGTAAGAACATTATGAAAGGGATCAGCTCTCACATTTCAAAAATTACTTTGAATGTGAACAGACTAAATGCACCACTGAAAAGACATAGAATGGCAAAATGGATAAAATATCACCAGGCAACAATCTATTGCCTTCAAGAGACTCACCTCACTAGAAAGGACACTCACAGACTCAAAGTAAGAGGATGGGAAACAAATTTTCAGGCGAATGGAACACAAAAGAAAGGCAGAGTTACGATCTTAATCTCAGACAAAATACCCTTTAAGCTATCAAAAATTTAAAAAGATACAGAAGGTCACTGCATAACGATAAAAGGTTCAATCCATCAACCAGAAATATCCATCCTAAACATATATGCACCAACTTTCATAAAGCAGCTCCTAGGTAAACTAAAAAAAGATATCTGCTCCAATACCATTATAGCTTGGGACTTTAATACCCCACTCACAACCCTAGACAGATCATCAAGACAAAAAATCAGCAATGAGATCCGAAACCTCAATGTGACTCTTGATCAAATGGACTTAATTGATACCTACAGAACTCTCCATCCAAAGACCACAGAATACACATTCTACTCATCACTGCATGGAACGTACTCTAAGATTGACCACATACTTGGCCATAAATCAAGCATAAGCAAATTTAAAAGGACTGAAATTGTACCATGCACCTTCTTGGACCACAGTGGAATAAAAATAATCATTAACACCAACAAGGTTCCCCCAAAATCAACAAAGACATGGACACTAAACAGCATGATGCTAAACAACTCCTGGGTCATTGATGAAATAAAAACAGAGATCAAAAGATACCTGGAAACAAATGAAAATGAAGAAACATCTTACCAAAATCTCTGGGACGCCATGAAAGCTGTGGTAAGAGGGGAATTTATATCCCTACAAACACACATGAAGAAAACAGAACGATCACAAATTAACAGCCTATGAAGCCACCTAAAAAAGCTGAAAAAGCAAGACCACAAAAACCCCAATTTCAGCAGAAGAATCCAGATCACCAAAATAAAAGCCCAAATCCAGGACATAGAAGAAAAAAAGATAATACAAAAAGCAATGAAACAAAAAGCTGGTTCTTTGAAAGGATAAACAAGATCGATGGTCCCCTAGCTAGACTGACCAAGAAAAAGAGAGAAAAAGCCCAAATAACACAATCAGAAATACAAAAGATGAAGTCACATCTGATCCTGAAGAAATACAAAAGATCATTAGAGACTACTATGTACACTTGTATGGAAACAAACTTGAAAACCTTTCGGAAATGGAGGATTTTCTGTCATCACACAACCTGCCTAGGTTGAAACAAGAAGAAATTGAGACCCTAAATAGACCAATAACAATCAAGGAAATTGACTACATAATAAAAAAATTACCTACAAAAAATGCCCTGGACCAGATGGCTTTCCAGCAGAATTCTACAAGACATTTAAGGAGGAGCTTATACCAATCCTACTGAAGGTATTCCAGGCGATTGAGAAAGATGAACCTCTCCTCAAATAATTTTAAAAAAGCTAACATCACATTGATACCCAAGTCAGGTAAAGACCCAACAAAGAAAGGGAACTACAGGTCAATATCTTTGATGAACATAGATGCTAAAATTCTCAACAAGATCAAACTGGATTCAACAACACATCTCAAAAATCAACCATCATGACCAAGTGGGCTTCATCCCTGGGATGCAAGGCTGATTCAACATTCGTAAAACCATAAATGTAATTAAATACATCAATAGATGTCAAAGCAAAAACCACATGATTATATCATTAGATGCAGAAAAAACTTTTGATAAAATCCAGCACCCCTTCTTGATAAAAACCCTCAAACAGCTAGGCATACGGGGAACATAACTCAAAATAGTAAAAGTCATCTACGAGAAAGACACAGCCAGCATACTCCTAAATGGACAAAAACTGGAACCATTTCCCCTGAAAACTGGAGCAAGACAAGGATGCCCACTCTTACCCCTCTAGCCAGTATTGGAAGTCCTGGCTCGAGCAATCAGAGAAGAGAAGGCAATCAGGGGTATCCAAATAGGAAAAGAGGAAGTCAAGCTATCTCTCTTTGCAGATGACATGATCGTGTACATTGAAAACCCAAGAGAATCTGTCAAAAACCTCCTTACACTGATAAAAGACTTTGGCAAAGTCTCAGGATATAAAAGAAATGTGCAAAAGACAATCACATTTCTTTACATCAATAATAAACAAACAGCAACCCAAATAAAAAGCACAATTTTATTCACAATAGCCACACACAAAAAATGAAATACCTTGGCATCTTCCTAACCAGAAACGTGAAAGACCTTTACAATGAGAGCTACAAAACACTGCTCAAAGAAATCAAAGATGACACAAACAAGTGGAAAAATATCCCATGCTCATGGATTGGAAGAATCAACAGTGTGAAGATGTCCATCTTACCTAAGGCAATCTACAGATTTAATGCAATACCCATCAAATTACCAGCAACATTCTTCTCAGACCTAGAAAAAACAACACAGGAATTCATATGGAAACACAAATGACCAAGAATAGCCAGAACAATCCTCAGCAAAAAAAAAAAAAACAAAGAGGTGGTATCACATTACCAGACTTCAAACTTTACTATAAAGCTACAATAATCAAAACAGCTTGGTATTGGTACAGGAACAGGCATATAGACCAATGGAATAGAATTGAGATTCCAGAAGCAAAACCTCAATTTCTCAACCAACTCATCTTCGACAAAGCCTCCACCACCAACCACTGGGGAGAGGAGAGCCTATTCAGTAAATGGTGTTGGGAAAACTGGCTGACCACATGCAGAAGATTGAAACAGGACCCCTATCTATCCCCATGCACAAAGGTTAACTCCAAATGGATCAGAGACCTAAATGTAAGACCTCAAACCATAAGAACCTTAGAAAATGAAGGAAATACCCTCATGGAAATCGGAACTGGCATCCAATTCCTGAACAAAACCCAAAACCCACAGGCCATAAGAGAGAAGATAGACAAGTGGGACCTCATTAAACTGACAAGTTTCTGCAAAGTCAAAGAAACCATCAAGAGAGCAGGGAGACAGCCTACAGACTGGGAAAAAGTATTTGTCAACTCCAGATCTGACATAGGCTTAATATCTTGGATCTACAAGGAACTCAAATGTGCTGAAAAGAAAAAAAACAAGCAACCCCATTTGCCCATTATAAAATGGGCAAAAGATATGAACAGACAATTCTCAAAGGAAGACATCCGAGCAGCCAACAGACACATGAAAAAATGTTCAACCTCACTAATCATCAAGGAGGTGCAAATCAAAACCACACTGAGATACCACCTAACTCCAGTCAGAATGGCAATTATCAATAACTCAAAAAATAATAGTTGCTGCAGAGGGTGTGGCAAAAAGGGAACACTTCTACACTGTTGGTGGGAGTGCAAACTAGTGCAACCTCTGTGGAAAACAGTATGGCGATTCCTAAAAGCTCTAAATATTGACCTCCTATATGACCGCACAATCCCCCTAAGGGGAATATACCCTGAAGAACTCAAATCACTGTATCAAAAAGATACCTGCACACGTATGTTTATCGCAGCATTGTTCACAATAGCAAGAACCTGGAAGCAACCATGCTGTCCATCAAAAGAGAACTGGATTAGAAAAATGTGGTACATATACACAATGGAATACTATGCAGCTATAAAAAAGAACAAAATCATGAATTTTGCAGCAAGCTGGATGGAACTAGAGTCTATAATACTGAGTGATCTCTCACAGAAACAAAGATCTGAGTATCACATGTTCTCACTCATATAGTGGACCTTGAACATCCAACATAATACTATAAGAAAATGACTGACAGTGGTGGGAAGCTATGGAGGAGGAGGGGAAGGAAGATGGGATTAACGGTAGTAAATATCTGTCTGGGGATGGGGAGACACCTCTTATCAACAAGGGTGCCTGAACGAAGCATATTTGTATAGCTAACCCTTAACTGTACCCCACAATATCATAATAAAAAATATTGATTAAAAATAAAAAAATAAAAATAAAAAGAAAGAGAGAAAAAAGAAAAATAGCTGCATTAATTCATTTGCTAGTGTGACTCACTTAGTGCGACAATGGCAGAGTTGAGTAGTTGAAACAGACTTTATGGCCTACAAGGCCTAAAATATTTACTATCTGGCCTTTTACAGAGAAAGTTTACTGACTCTTGCCCTAGACACAAGAGTAAGCCCTGCCAAGACCAGCAGAAGAACCTCCCTAGCTGATCCCAGCCCAAATAATCAATCTGTCAAATTATAAGCTAAAAAGTGATTGTTTTCCAAAACTTCACTTTGGAGTAGTTTGTCATGTAGCAAATGCTAACTGGTACTGTGATACAAAGGCTTCTTAGAGTTCTTCCTTGTAGCTGAAGGAAGCTTCAGAAGAGGTCAGATGATGGTAGTAAGACAGCCAGAACAATATTTTTGTCTTTAGCCTTTGACAATATTTTGAAAGAGGGAACTGATTTATTTTCATAATATTCCTGTGCACATTTATGAATTGAATAAAGAGTAATTTGTCACAAAAATTATACATACAACTCTATAGCTATCCATCTGTCGGCATCTATCAATCCATCCCTGTCTTGTATGCTGGTACACCGATTAAATAATTGGATGGCACATTCATAAGAGATAGGAGAGAATTTGCAAATAAAGACTCTTAGATATTAAATCTTGACAAAAATTTTGAGGAAATCAATGAGACTTTGTTTTTCTTGATAACTGAAAATATTGATATAGTATCATTAAGTTGCCTCACTCTCCCATCAGAATGCACTTAACCTATAATTAAATATAAACTACTTGGTGTTTTTAAAGTAACTCCCAAGGAGCACATGCATTTTTTCTGCTCTTAGCAATTAGAACTCTCCTTCTTTTTATCATAATTTTAGGTCTTCTACTATGGTTTGAATTTTCCTTCTAAAACTCATATTAAAATTTAATTGCTATTGTG
Source organism: Cephalopachus bancanus (assembly GCA_027257055.1). NCBI lineage: Eukaryota > Metazoa > Chordata > Mammalia > Primates > Tarsiidae > Cephalopachus > Cephalopachus bancanus. Next base: position 433,784 of record JAPVLO010000631.1, read on the forward strand.
ACTGTATTAAGCGGTAGGATAATTAAGCGATCAGGCCATGAGGGCTTTACTTTTATGAATGGATTAATGACATTATTGTGGAGTGGTTTTGTTATTGTGAAAGTGGGCAATTAAAAAAGTGAATCCAACCCTTTCTTGCTCTCTTGCCCTTTCTCCTTCTTCCATGGGATGATGCAGTAGGAAGACCCTCATTGGATGCCAGCACCATGCTCTTGGACTTTCCATCCGTCAGAACATAAGCCAAATAGACTTCTATTATTTACAAATTAGTAAATAATAGAAGACTCAGGTATTCTGTTATAGCAAAACTAAGTGGACTAACACACCCCCCAAACTCTGGAAAATAGAATGTCTTTTGGAGAGAAGACCACTTCATCATGTCTACATGCAAGGTAATAAGCAATAATCATTTTTGTCTGTTTGAAAAAAAATGTATGTAATTGTATGGACCACATTTGCCCAGAAGGCCCAAAATAACAAAATATTTTTGGTTGTTGATTGATTTATGAAACCAACATTTATCAAGATTTGTGTAAGAATGTAAAAAGTTGTGGTGCCCTTCATTGTGTGAAGGCACTAAAGCTAAGAGTTATATAAAGCCATCCTATGAATCAACATTAAATCTAAGTTTATTGCACACAATTTCACACCTTGCTCAAACTGTATTTTCACTCTCATGAAAATTCCAATAATTAAAACTGTAAAGATGTTAAACTGTCAATTATTATGCCCTAGATTTCTATGGGCACTTTTCCCATGAAAATACATGATTTATATAAATCACACACCCTTTTACTCCTTAATTAAACTACAGTTTAAATTTACTTTTCTTCATCTGCTAGATGCCACCTTGTTCAGTTTCTGATAAATTATCAGCAAGTGTTTTGGTGTTCTAATGAACTCAGGATATTTGAAATCACTAGGTGATATTTCACATACTGTTTTTCCAGTCACAATTTTAATTTAAATTATCTCCAAGAAAAAGTCAGAAATATAACATCTTAGCCCTAAGAGACTTATCCTAGAAGCCTTTTTCCGTCTGAAAAGACAAAAAAACCCTTCATAATTACAAATTTGCCACCAGGGTTTATATAATCAGTCACTGGAGAGTTACCATGAGATATACATTATGCTTAAGTTAAGAAGATATTTGATGACAAAGTAAGAATTATCATTTTAAAATAAAAAAGATGCGTACAGCACCTCACAAATCCACCTTGCTTCTGTAGTCCCTGATATTTCTTGCTAGAATATTGGTAAATAGTGAATAATAGAAACAGACATTTTTTTTTTTTGAGTTGGAGTCTCACTCTGTCGCCCAGACTAGAGTGCAGTGGCCGCTCCCAGCCACCGCAGCCTCGACCTGCTGGGCTCCGGCGATCCTTCTGCCTCAATCTTCCAAGTAGCTGGACCTACAGGCGAGCGCTACCATGTCCGGCTAATTTTTTGATTTATTGTAGAGATGAGGTCTCATCAAGTTGCCCAGGCGGGTCTCAAACCCGTGGGCTCAGGCAATCCACTCACCTCAGCCTCCCAAGGCGTGGAATTACAGGCTGAGCCACCGAGCCCGGCAAAAACAGACATTTTTACAGAGTCTTGGATATGTTTGGATACAGGTATATTAAAAAAAGCCCCTATTTGTAAAATATTTTCAAGTCAAAACAAGTATCTACTTGAGTACACAGCTATTTGTCCTTTCTTTCTCAATTCCTCATTATCTTTGTGAAAAGGAGCAAACAATAAAACAAGAAATAATTTAAACTGTACATCAATATCTTAAAAATCAAAAATATCTTGATTTGATTCAGACACATAAATCTTCTCTTTGAGGTAAATAATAAGTGGACCATCATCCCATTAATTGGAAGACTGATAAAAGGGAAGTAGAACCATCACATGGCGACCTGCTTTCACAATGGGACACCCCTATTTGCAGAGTAAGGCTGTTTGTTTGTAACAAGGTGGCACAGACTTCTTTGTTCTACATGTGACATGTCATTGTAGATCAAAAGAATTATATTTCTATATTTCAGTTGACATTATTTATTATGTAAAAAATGATAAAAATTTTTGATAATTCTAATGAATCATGACAGCTTTTCCTTTCCATTTACAAAATCAACATAAAATGTATGGCCCTTATGTAATTAAATACTGTGCTTAAGAAGATGGAGTGTTAAGAAGCCTCAATGGGAGGGAAAATCATTTAGCTCAGCACCAAAATCTCAGTGAACAAGAGGAAATTTCTGTAAATCCAATTAAAAATTTGCTCCCAATGTTTATATGTTCCCCTATGTTTGTTGTCAGTTTTTAAACAATTTCATCCTATTCTCTACTTTATTCTACATTTTTAGAGTTTAATTCTTTTGTTAAATTATCTTTCAACTTCTTTCCTTTCTCTTATTCCTTTGTTCATAAAAAATTTCTTCATGAGCATAAATGTCGGGGGTCAGTTTTGACCAATAAGAAACATCAGTGCAAATAACTGGCTAATTGCTTTCCCAAAAGGAACTAAATCTGCCATCTGTATTAGTCTTCTCAGATTGCTGCTTACAAAATACTAGAGACTTGGTGGCTTAAACAATGTAAACTATTTTCTCACAGTTTTGGAGGCTGGAAGTCCAAGATCAAAGTGTCATCAGGGTTGGCTCCTTCTGAGGTCTCTCTCCCTGGTTTGCAGATGGCCACCATTGTGTTTTCAAATGGTCATTCTTCTGTTCATTTCTGTGTCCTAATCTCTTCTTATAAGGATATCAGTCAGATTGGATTAGAGTCCACCCTAACAACCTTATTTGAACCTAATTACCCCTTTAAAGTCCTTATCTCCCAACACTGTAACATTGTGAGGTAGTGTGGGGTAGGGCTTCTATATGTGAATTTTTTGGGGGTATACAACTCAGCCCATATCATCATGCTACTGTAAATCAGTGTCCCTGTCCAGAACAGAGGAAACAGAAAACTTTATACATGTGGCATTTCTTCTTCAGCAATGCCACCACCAGTCACTCTCTTTCTTCATTTCTTCTGCCTCCTCCTTCTCCCCTAACCTGCTTATCATGAAATACAGCATCAGTGGGGGTTAAACTGGGAACCAAGAGTCCTAATCTTTTAATCTTGTCTTGAACACTGCTTACCCGGGGACAGTTCCTCCAGCTCATTGGGTTTCTTTCTCTATCAAAAACCTGGTCAAGTGTTGGTAGCTAAGAAGATAATGTCCACAATCTCATCTGCGTCTGAAATTTCACCATTCCATTATGACATTTATGGTCTTACCCACAGGAAAAGTAAGGAAGATTGGAGGTTGTTCGTGGAAGATTTTTCCTGCTCTTAAATCACCTTCTAGTTCACTTGTTACACTTTTAAATTGTGCTATTAGAAGTTCATTCTTGGTTGGGCGTGGTGGCTCAATCTTGTAATCCCAGCACTTTGGGAGGCCTAGGCAAGTGGATTGCCTATCCCACAGGTTCAAGACCTGCCCGTGCAACTTGGCAAGACCTTGTCTCTACAATGAATCAAAAATTAGCTGGGTGTGGTAGGGCGTGCCTGTAGTTCTGGCTACTTGGAAGGCTGAGGCGGAAGGATCGCGGAGCCCAGCAGGTCAATGCTGCAGTGGCCGGGAGCGTGCCACTACACTCCAGCCTGGGCAATGGAATGAGACTCCTACTAAATTAAAAAAAAAAAGTTCATTCCTTGGCTGAAGACATTGCTCTTCTAAGCATCTGTCAAAAATATTACCTTTGGGAGGAGAAACTATGTAAGTAATAATGTGCAATAATGCATTGCAGGATTGGTTTACTATTTTTCTGAAGGTTTAACTGATTGTTTAATTTCGGTGTGTATTTACTCCATCAGTCAGCAATAAATGTCTATTTAGCACTTACTCCATGAACTACTACTACTACTACTAGCTGCAATTTATTGAATTCTTTTTTTTTGAGTTGGAGTCTCACTCTGTCGCCCAGACTGGAGTGCAGTGGCGGGTCCTGGCCACCGGCCCCCACCTGCTGGGCTCCGGCAATCCTTCCGCCTCAGCCTTCCAAGTAGCCGGAATTCCAAGCACGCGCTACCATGCCCGGCTGATTTTTTGATTTATTGTAGAGATGAGGTCTCGCTGCCCAGGCGGGTCTCGAACCCGCAGGCTCAGGCAATCCACTCACCTCAGCCTCCCAAAGGTGCGGGATTACAGGCTGAGCCACTGAGCCCGGCTAATTTATTGAATTCTTAATAAGTGATAGGGTGTTGGGAGCTGGCCACAGAGGCCCACTGAGCATTAGGGATCAGGAAGGGTCGTTGACCCCGAGACCACTAGGATGCGTTCGGGAGCTATTGACCCCATTTCCTCCCCCTTTCTACTCAGCACTAACCAGATTAAGCTCCTGTGAGCTCAAAACATAAAAACTCTGAGACCGGGACAAACACAAGCTAACTTTAGAAGCTCATTGCTCCCATTCTTCCACAAACTGCAGTTTTGGCTTTCACACAACTTATAATTCAAACTTGTGTCACATTTAAGAGCCTTAGTATTGGTCACAGTCTTCTGGGTCATGATCTTAGGATTTATTGGAGGTGTAAATTGTAGAATATAGTTTTAGAAGACAGCCATTTTGTTGAAAGAATGCCGCTGGGTTACTTGCAGGTAGCCCACTGTGAACTTTGGACTGGGCCACATTCCAAACATTCTGGGATGGGCCACTTTCATTTGTAAAGTAAATACTTAAGCTTCTATAGAATTGTTTAACTTGGCATAAATCAATCAGCTTAGGATAAAAAAGGTTTATAGAATATGTCAGTCACAGATTAGGTTACCCTTTGTTATGGGATTTTAAGATTATCATATGAAAAGGGTTTAAAGGCAATCATTGATTAAATTTTCATGGATTAAGGTTTCTGGTGGGTGGGGGATGCCCCTCCCACATTTGACTTTGTGTATAAAAGACCCATTGTAATTCCCAATAACACACATAACTTCTGCACTAGACCGGAGTCCAGTCTCTTTCTTTCTCTCTCTCTCTCTCTTCTTCCCCCCAATCGCTGATGCCGTCTCCACCTTTGGGGTACCCTGAACCCGGCTGGAGCTGGTCCCTGTCAATAGGGTTTTGTTGTGTCTACTATTTCTAATACCTAACAATTATGGGAATTAGATTTTATCATCACCATTTTTTCAAGTAAAAATCCTGAGATTCAGTTTACTCACTTTCCCACATATATGTAGCTAGTAAATTTACATCTCAGTCTACTTTATAGCACTTTTTCTATCTCTAATGCTGCATTACTTTGGAACTAATTCTGGCAAAGATCTTACTGTTAGAAAACTTGCAGATTTAGTAATGAGGACAAAAATAGAAATGAAGTAGGACATGATGAGGACCATGAGGAAGAAACTTTACTTCCTTAGAAGTAGATTACTGCCTGGACACTTTATCACAAATGAGGTTTGATCAACAGCTCCAGAAGATGATGGCAACATTGACAACATTAATAATAATGAAAATTCCTAGACCACAGACATAGGGGGACTTCAAACTTTATTGGCAAGACTACCCAGAGAACTCCAAGTATGAGATCTTTTTAAAAATAGACCTTATAAGAAATTTTAAGTTCATCTTGAAAATTAGTATTTAGAAAAGAGTTAACTTTTTTCTTTGTGTTCACTCAGGGAGGCCAACAAACAAACAAAAAAAGTGTTAACTTTTTTCTAATTATAAAAATAATATGTATTCATTCTCCAAAATTTGGAAAATACAGAGAAATATGAGGAAAAGTATATATAGTCTATATTTCTACTTCCAGTGATAATAAATAATGTATTTGTGAATATCATCTTAGTCATTATTTCTGTGAAATTTTACCATGATTGAGTACTTACCATATAAATGGTGGTATACCATTTCATTATTTAGATATATCATCATGTGTTCAATCAATGTTTTTTTTTTACAATTTGAACTTGTTTATGTACAAATAAATGTTTGCATTTAGAATCACTGTTTCTTAAGATGCAGTCCTAAAAGTGGAATTATGGAATCAGAAGAGAGGAATATTTTTAAAACTGTTGATAAATATTGCCTAATTTTTTTTACAAAATAATTCTTATTTTTATTTCCACTGGCAATAAACATTTTATACCCCCCGCTAGTCAACTTTGGGTTTTACTTTTCTTAATCTTCCATAGTTAGATAAATAAGAATAGATTTTTCTTGTTATTTGTAGTTTGCAGTTATTTGACTATTACCATGTTCAGTAGCTTATCAAAAGATTATTGAGTAATTTAATTTACAATCTTGAGGAGTATATACTCATAACATGGGCTCATTTGTACTTTGAGGTCATATTCATTTTTATTAATTTTAATTTATCTTTAATTTATAAAAAGTAATTAACATTTTGTATTTATAAAAAATGCTTGTTGAAAATATTTTCTCAACTTTCTTCATTTATTTTACTAATAATTCCTGATATGTCATTTTTAATTTTTACCAGTCATATGTGTTCATTCTTCTGTTTTCTAGCATAGTTTTTATTTTATTTTATTTTTATTTTTATTTTTTTGAGTTGGAGTCTCACTCTGTCACCCAGACTGGAGTGCAGTGGCCACTCCCGGTCACCACAGCCTCGACCTGCTGGGCTCCGGCGATCCTTCCGCCTCAGCCTTCCGAGTAGCTGGAATTACAGGCATGCACTACCATGCCCGGCTGATTTTTTTTTTTTTTTAATTTATTGTAGAGATGAGGTCTCGTCAAGTTGCCCAGGTGGGTCTCGAACCCGCAGGCTCAGGCAATCCACTCACCTCAATCTCCCAAAGCGCGGGATTACAGGCTGAGCCACCAAGCCCTGCTTCTAGCATAGTTTTTAATTTAAAAACTGAAATTCTGTGCATGAAGGGATTAAGTAGTCATGTCTTTTTATGTATTTGTTCATTTTTGCTTAGCAGTTAATTCTTTATTCCATTTAAAATTTATTTCAAATATTGAGTTTGGTGACTACATAAATTTACTTTAGTCCCAAATAGCTAAGAATTCTTCAGCTCATTTTACTAATTCCTCCTTTTGTTCACCAATGTATGGTGCCAACTTTATGATACTTTACATGATTATCTCTCAATGATATATAGATTTAATGATCTGTCAAGGAATTCTTGTATCAGTTAAAAAAAGCATTTAATTATTGAAACTTGTGATACATATTAAAATATATTTATGAGAGGGACCCCCCAAAAATGTAATTATTTTTTGGAGCATGGGTCCTTTGTAATACAGGCTTCCCTCACTAGATAAGTATTCCAGGAACTCATTGCAATCAGTGAGTGTACCAGCTAGCATTGCTGTGAGAGGCTGCATTCAGCCTGAGTGAATTTTTTTTGGAGGTTCTTTTAACACATTTGCTCATTTAATGATGGGTGATTTACAAGCACACCTGCCCACAACAAGCTGAGTGTTTAGCAGTTTTTGACCAAAATAATGGCGTGACCCCATGCTCCACCCTTCCGATTCACCCAATCTCTCCTCCAGTGACTTTTTTTTTTCCTAGATAAAAGACAAATCCTTAAAGGGAAACGTTTTACTGATATGGAAGAGGTGAAACTAAAAACGGCAGAAACACTAAAAGGTATCAAAATTGATGAGTTCAAAAACTGTTTTGAGCAGTGAAAAAAAGTCTCAAAAGGTGTACTGCATCAAATGGAGAGTACTTTGAAGGGGACTGAAGTTTAAACATGTAAGAATAAATATACATTTTTAAATAAATAAATTCTGTTTTTTGGGAGGTGTTCCTCATATTTTTTATTTTGGCTTCCATTCAAAATGAAAGGGAACTGAAACTATTTTTTCAATGGTAAAATATATGAAACAGTGTTTTTTTTTCTTTCTTTCTTTTGCTTGTCTTGGTGTGTAGGGCGGTATCACTATGTTACCTAGGCAGTAGTGAAGTGGCATGCTCATGGTTCACTGCAGCCTCAACCTCCTGGGCTCAAGTGATCCTCTCATTTCAGCCTCCCTAGTAGGTAGGACTGTAGGCACGCACCACCACGCCCAGCTAATTTTTTTATTTTTTGTAGAGTCAGGGTCTTGCTATGCTACCCAGGCTGATCTTGAATTCCTGGGCTCAAGTAATCATCCCACCTTGGCCTCCCAAAGTACTAAGATTACAGGCATGAGCTATCACACCCGACACTGAAACAGTGGGTTTCAAACACTGGACATCAGGCAGTATAGGGCAGTGATCCCTGAAGAAGATAAACAAACGAGAGGAGCCCTATGACTGTTTCAGCTTGCTGCTTAGGGAGAATTTCCAGGCAGCAGTTTAAGAAGGGAGAATCCGGATGGGCCTTGTCTTCTCCCCAAGGTGAGTTTGCAGGACAGAGTTCCAAAGAGAAGAGTGCCCAAACAGACTGTTTCAGAGATCTGCATAGGGCTCCCTTGACTCTTCAGCTGAGAGCTGATTCACACATGCGCACTAGGGAACTACTAGAGGCTGGGCAAAATAATAGCCCCAAAATAGTAGAAGGAAAAATCTCCAGAACTCAAACAAGGTCAGGAATAATTTGTGCTCCTACTAGCTAGAGAGAAAAACTCATAATTCACAGGGCATTGGATCAAGTAATCACATGGGTATTGACTGAGTCATGAGGCAAAATCAGACAGCTACTCAGCTGTCATCTAACAAAGATTAAAACAAAGCCTGACAATCTGTCTCCAAGTAACTTAACTACATCCTAGAACAAAGCTTAAGAATTCTTTTTAGGAACATAAAATATCCAACCACCAACAAAATGAAATTCACATTGTCTAGCAACCAATAAAAGGTGATCAGGCATGCAAAGATGCAGGGAATTGTGACCCAAAATGAGAAGAAAAACCGATCAAAACCTAGCTGCAAGTGGGAAAGAAGATTAAATTAGTAGACAAGGATGTTAAAATAATTATATAGCTATATTCCATATATTACATAAGGTAGAAGATGATTATGCATATTAAGTAAAGACATGCAAGAAATAGAAAAGACTCACATAAAATGTTAGAAATAAAAACTATAGTATTTGAGATAAAAATACTCTGGATGGGATTAATGGTACATTGAACTTTGCAGAAGAAAAGACTGGTGAACTTGAAGGCAAGACTAACTATTTGAAATGAAATAGAGTGAGAAAAAAAATACTAAAAAAAATAGTCATGCACCATACCATGATGTATTGGTAAATGACGGACTATATATGACAGTGGTTCAGTAAGAGTATAATGCTGTATTTTTACTGTATCTTTTCTATGCTTAGAAATGTTTAGGTCACAAAAACTTGCCATTCTGTTACAATTGCCAATAATATTTAGTACATTAACATGCCGTACAAATTTGAATCCTAGGAGTAATAGGTGATAACATATAACCTAGATGTGTAGTAGGTTATGCCATCTATATTTGTGTAAGTACACTCTACGGTGTTCACACAATGACAAAATCGCCTGAAAATGCATTTCTCGGAATGTCCATAATCCCTTGGTAAGTGACACATGGCTGTATAAACAGAGCATCAGTGAGATGTGGAACAACGTCAAGTGCCATATGTATAGTTTGCACCTCCAAAGGAGAAGAAAAAGAAGGGAACAGAAAAAATAATTAGAAGTTAAAAAATGTACAATTTTGATGAAAACTGTAAACTCACAAATCCAAGAAACTTAATAAACTTCAAACATAAGAAACATGAGGAAAACTACATAGATTTACAACATAATAAAATTGCTTAAAACCAGTGATTTTTTTCATTTTTTATCATTATTAGTTGTTCTTTTTTTAAAACTCAAGTAATACAAAGTAGTTGTATAAAAACCTGAAAATTCAAATGAGCAGAAAATAATATGAATGATAACGTTCACCAACTGTGACAGATATATAAGAAAGATAATACGTTTGTACATTTTTATTAAGCCCCTGCAATAAATTCACTCATTAATTATAACAATTTTCCAATTGATTTTCTTGGAATTTTTAGAAAATTATTATGTAGTCTCTCAATAGTGGTAATGTTCACATTTTTAATTAAAATATTCTCTCTCTATTTTAAGCATCCTATTACAGAAGTTATAGTGACTGAGATTTAAAGTTAAAAAATTTAGGAATATATTCTTTTTTCTACTTGGGTGAACATCATGGAGGAAACCTCCTATCTTGCATACATAATCTTTAAAAAAAAAAAACTTTGGCTTTTTTTTCTGATTTCCTTCTCTGCCTTGCCTTTTTTTTTCAATACTTTATATTTGCCACCTCTTTATATTTATATGAGTTTCCTATAGCTGGTGTAACAAATTATCACAAACTTAGTGGCTTAAAACAACACAAATGTATTTTCTTAAAGTTCTGGAGTCCAAAATAATTTAAATAAGGTATTGATGAAAGTTGGCACATGTTCCATCCTGGATCAAAATTCCTCTCTATCTGTAAACCTTTGAAATCAGACAAATTTTCTGCTTCCAAAAGATGATGATACAGCATAGGATAAACATTCCAATTCCAAAAGGGAGAAACTGAAAAGATAAAAATCGTCACAGATCCCAAGAAAGTTTAAAACTCAGCAGGGCAAACTTCATTAGATTTCAAAGTCTAAGAATAAGTCTCTGTGGCTCCATGTTCTGTTCTCTCAGTTCACTGGGATGACCTGCGTACTCAGCCCTACGTGGCAGCATTGCCCCCTTGGTCCTAGGTTACGGCCCTATCCTGTTAGCCCTAGGTTGCGGCCCTGTCCTCTGGAACTGAGGAGATCCCATCTGCCCAGGCCTCTGCATCTGTAGCTCTGACCTCAGAATCATTTTTTCTTCATTTTATTTCAGCTTTGTTCTTTTCAATCCGGACTGGCAGTCCGGAAAATTTTCAAAAAAGCGTGTCTGTCTCCTAGACAAGAGAGCTCTCTACAGATCTTTTCTATTCTTGATATCTGCTGAGATGATTGATTGGATCCACAAGTCACACACCTAATATCCTTAGCAAACAGTTGCCCATCCAACCTCTTGGTGTGATTTCCAGGACACACAATTTGGATAAGTTAAGAATTTTCTGAAACATCAAGCACTGGTTCCTTTTTTGCTTAACAGTTCATTCCTCAAACTATCTTTCTTCTTATATTTTACTATAAACAACAAGGAAAAACCAGATTATACCTTCCATATTTTACTTGGAAATTTCCTCAGCTAAATATCCAAATTCATTGCTCATAAGTTTTACTTTCCACCCAACAGAAGAACACATTTCAGCTAAGTTTTCTGTTGCTTTATGATGGGGATTGCCTTTCATCTAGTGTCCAATATCATGCTCCTCATTTTTCTCTAAGCCCTCATTAGAAGCACCTTTAACATTCATATTTCTAGCAACATTCTGTTGATGACAAGAAATGTATTCTCTAAGATGCCAGAAGCTTTCTTTACTGTTGTCCTCCCCTCTTTCTGAGCCATCTCCAGAATTGCCTGCAATGACCACATTTTTGCCAATCGTTTCTCAAGGGCAATGGTACAAACTCTACAGCTAGCATCATAATTATTTGTCAAATATTGGAATTTTTATCTCTAGGATTGAGTTACCTTAAAATTAAGGTAAGAATGTCTGTTTTTGCGATTTCAATTCACGATTTAACTGGAGGCCCTAACTAGTACCCTAAGGTCTAGCTAGTCCTCTAAGTAAAGAAAAATGGAAAAAAAGCATAACAATATAAAATTAAAGCTGTTTTTATTCACAGATGATATAATTACATACTTTTGTATGTACCAGATTTTAAGAATTCTACAAAGCAAAATTAAGGTAACTAAATGAATTTAGCAAGTCACAGGATACAAGATCAATATAAACTTCAATTGTATTTTTATATATTTGCAACAAACATTAAAAGCCATCATTTGCAGTAGTGTCCAAAGCATAATATACGTAGGAATAAATTTAATAAAAAGGGGAAGACATTTATGCTGCAAGCTATAAAACATTGATAACAAGAAATAATCAAATAAATGAAGAGAAGGCATGTTCTTTGATGAGAAAACTAAATATTGTTAAGATGAAAATTCTTTTTAAATTTATTTATAGGTTCAATACATTCTTAATAAGAATACTAATAGTATTTTTTGCTTTGGGAAAAAAATTATCTAATTGATTCTAAAATTTACATAAAAACTGCAAAGGGCCTAAATTAGTCAAAACAATTTTGAGAAAAAAATTAAAGACAATTGGAGAATTTAAACTATTTGATTTTAAGATTTACTGTAAAGCTTACACGGTACAGTATTAGCATAAGGATAAACAAATGGATTAGTGGAATATAATAGAGTCCAGAAATAGGTTTATAACTACATAATCTATTGACTTTCAATAAAAGCACAAAGTTTATTTAATAAGTAAAGCAAAATATTTGAATTAATTATGCTTGAATAATTAGATATCTGTATGGAATAAAATGATTCATTTTTTCATATCATGAACAAAAATTAATTTGAGATGTTCATAGACAAATATAAAAGCTCATGCTATACAGTTTTTAAACTTTATTTATTTATTTATTTATTTTTGAGTTGGAGTCTTACTCTGTAAGCGTGCCATGGCCACTCCAGTGCCGACCTGCTGGGCTCCAGCTATCCTTCCACCTCAGCCTTCCAAGTAGCAAGATCTACAGGCGAGCGCTACCACGCCGGGCTAACTATACAGCTTTAAAATAAAACACAGGAGCATATTTTCACAACCTTAGGTTAAGTAAAGATTTCTTAGTGAAGACACAAAAAGCACTAATCATAAAAAATAAAGCTAATAGGTTGAATTATGTCAAAATCACATGAAGAAGCCACCTACCAACTGGGAGAATATATTCATAATACATATATCAAATAAGGACTTATATTTAGAATATAATTTTTAGAATTCTTATAAGTCAAGAATAAAAATAAAACCCAATAGAGAAAATAGTGAGCAAATGATGAATAAACACTTTTATTTATTTTGTTTTATTGTTTTAGCTTTTAAATTTTTTATTTTAAAATTGTGGGGTACAATTCAGGGTTAGGTATACAAATATTCATTGTGCAGATACCCTTGTTGATGAGGTGTGCCCCCCTTCCCCAGCAGATTTCCATTACTGCCAATCCCACCATCCTGCTTCCTCCACCTCCCCTGAATAAACACTTTTTTTTTTTTTTTTGAGTTGGAGTCTCACTCTGTTGCCCCCAGGCTGGAGCGCAGTGGCCGCTCCGGGCCACCACAGCCTCGACCTGCTGGGCTCTGGTGATCCTTCCGCCTCAGCCTTCCGAGTAGCTGGAACTACAGGTGCGCACTACCACGCCCCGCAAATTTTTGATTTATTGTAGAGATGAGGTCTCGCCAAGTTGCCCAGGCGAGTCTCGAACCCACGGGCTCAGGCAGTCCACTCACCTCAGCCTCCCAAAGCGCAGGATTACAGGCTGAGCCACCGGGCCTGGCTTGAATAAACACTTTTAAAAGGAGGATATATACAGCCAGAAAGTATATAAAAAGATGCTAAATTTTGTTAATCATCAGGGAAATGAAAATTAAACCACAGTGACATAATACATCATACTCAATTTTAAAAATTAAAAAACAACAGAAAATGGTGTCACAATCTCTACAGAAAAAAAATCCACAATGAGATACCATGTCACACTTACCAGAAAGGTTTAAACTTAAAAGATTAACCATATCAAATGTTGGTGAGAATGTAGACCCACTAGAATTCTCACAAAATTTTAGTGGGAGCATAAAATAATGCAACTACTTTGGAAAATAATTTATCAGTTTTATAACGTTAAACATAAGCTTACTTTATGACCAAACAATTCCATTCTTATGTATTCATTCAAGAAAAATGAAAATACATGTCAACCAAAGGCCCGTGAGAAAAGTTTAAAGAGCTTTACAGATAGAAACAAACTGAAAGTCCATCAAAATGTATTTAAAGGTTAAAATAAATGAAACACCATCATGTTGAATGAAAGAATCTAGACACAAAAAAATGTTGATTCTATTTATATGACATTTTAGAACAAATAAAATGATATATATGTATAGAAATAAGAATTATTTGCAGCTGGAAGATGAGGCAACTTTATGATGAAATAAAAATATTTTATTCTTGAGTAGTATGGTGGTTACATGAGTTAATACATTTATCAGAACTCAACAATCTGTACTTACGATTTGTAAATTTTATCACATTTAAATTATATTGCAACTTTAAACTCAGGTATTGAAAAAAATAAAGCCAAGGTTATAAAATCAGTATGATACTGAGATAATAGATCACTGAAACAGAATAAAAGAATTAAAGATAGCTACCAGTATATACCAGACTCTAATATATGACAAATGTTACAGTTTGGATATGGTTTGTTTGTCCCCTCCAAATTTCATGTTGAAATTTTATACCCAGTGTTAGAGGTGGGGACTAATGGGAGGTGTTTTGGTCGTGAGGGAGGATCTCTCATGAGTGACTTGGTGCCATCCTCATGGTAATGAGTGAATGCTCGATGTATTAGTTCCCATGGGAGTTGGCTGTTAAAAAAAAGTCTAGCATCTCCCTTCTCTCTTGCCATATGCCTGGCTCCCCTTTGCCTTTGCCATGAGTGGAAGCAGCTCGAAGCTCTCATCAGAAGCAGATGCTCTCACCAGAAGCAGATACTGGCACCATTCTTCTTATACAGCTGCAGAATCATGAGCCAAATAAACCTATTTTCTTTATAAGTTACCCAGCTTCAGATATTTTACAGCAATACAAATAGACTAAGACAACAAGGGTAGTATTTTTATTCAGTGGGGAAATGATAGATTGTTTATTAATGATTCTAGAACAAATGGCTCTGGAGATTAGAAGAATATGCCACCCTGACGCATGCCTTGTTGAAGTAAGGGTTATTTTGAGAAACTGCAGATACAGGAGAAGCTCTGAAAAACAGGAGAAGTTACCCATTTGTAAGGGAAATTTACATCTATAAAGAAAATCTCTATTGTAAGTGTCTTTCTCAGTACCAGGAGGTACTAGAGGCTTTAATCCATGAAGAAGATCCCAACTTAAATTTGCATAGCAAACCTTACCCTTGTTTACCATGGCTTTCTTGGGCATCTCCCCATAACCAGCCTTCCCTACACCCTTTCTTCTTTTGGTGGATGATGGTACTTAAGCCTGAATTCAAAACCACCTCTTCGAGATTTACTCATTTATCTGGGTATCTCCCATGTATCTATGAGGTACACATGCTATTAAATGTCTATTTGTTTTTCTCTCTTTAATCTATCTTTGTTATAGGGGTCTGTCTTAACTAAGAACTATAAAAGATAGAGATAGAATTATTTTTTCCTCCCTACATGGCTTTCTCCCTATAAGAAAATAAAATCAGATATTAGCTTCTTCCAAATTAGAAAACTCCAGAAGAATTAAGAATTTAGAGTTTAAAAATAAAAAAACAAATGTTCTACAAGAAACAATCTGATTAGAAAATGGGCAAAAAGTATGAAGAGACATTACACTGAAGAGGGTATACAGATGACAAGCACATGGAAAGATGTTCTATATCATTAGCCACAAGGGAAGTGCAAATTAAAACTACAGTGAGATAATACTATATACTTACAAGAATGGCTAAATTTAAAAACAGTGCTGCCACCAAATGCTGGTGATGTGTGGAGAAGCTAGATCTTTCATACTTTGCTAATGGTAATGTAAAATGTACAGCTCATCTGGAAAACAGATTGGTAGTTTCTTACAAAACTGAACATGTGACTACCATACCACTCATCAGTTGCATGCTGAGCATTTATCCAGTTAAATGAAAATGTATGCTTCCACAAAAACCTGTACACAATTGTTCAAAGCAAATTTATTTGTAACAGTCAAAAAGTGGAAACAAAACAAACGTGTTTCAATTGGTAAATAATCAAATGAAGTGTATTAGTTACATAACATTCTTTTTTTTAACTTTTAATTTTTTTATTTTAAATATGTGGGATACAATTCAGGTTTAGGTATACAAATGTTCAATACGCAGGTACCCTTGTTGATGAGGTGTGCCACCCCGTTCCCCACGCAGACTCCCACTACTGCCAATAACATTCTTAAAATAATGGAAGTATAAAATTGGAGAAAAAATTAGTGATTGCCAAGGTTTGGGGGTGGAGAAAAGGAGTGGATATGGTTATAAAGATAAAGTAGGAAGGAGCTTTGTAGAGATAGAATTGTTCTATATGTTGACTGTGGCAGTAGTTACATGAATTGATACGTGACAAACAAGGCACACACACACACACACACACACACACACACACACACACACACACACACTGCATATAAAACTGGAGAAATCTGAATAAGCTCTGTGACTTGTACCAATGTCACTTTATTTTGATAATGCACTATATTTATACTATATGCAAGATGTTATCACTGGAAAAAGCATGAGACCTCCCTGTGCATTTTAAAAAATTTCCTGTGAATCTGTAATCATTTTATAATAAAAAGTTGTTTAAAATCCTATAATATAGAATCTTAGAGGGATAATAGGACAGGGTGATTCAATAGAAACATAATGTGAGCTGCATATTTAAAACACATAAAATTTTCTAGTGTCTACATTAAAAAAGTGAAAAGAAATAGGTAACATTTATAATATATTTGATTTAATCCTATATAACTGAAATATTATTATTTTAACATATAATCAATGTAAAAAGTTATTAATGAGAAGTTTTGCATTTTTTTGGTACCAAGTCTTCAAAGTCTGATGTGTATTTTACACTTACAGCACATTGCAAATTAGAATGACACATTTTAAGTGCTCAAAAGCCACATGTGATGAGGGGCTACTATAGTAAACAGAGCAGAACTAAGGGATAAGGAGATATTCTTAACCAAGTCTTGAAACTTAAAAACCACAAAACACAACATAGGTAATTTGAGTATATTTTGGGGCAAATATTACCCTAAACAAAGTTATTACATAAAATTTGAAATAAATGAATATATGTAATAGAGGACAAACACAGTCAATACCTATTACAAAGAGCTCCTACAATTAGACATGAAGAGTGGTCAAAGGCCATAAATAAGGGACAGAAAAGCAAATACAAAGACCCAGCAAATACATGAAAAGATTCAAGTTGAATTAATAATAAGATTTCACTTTATACCTAGCAAATTAGCAAAAGTCAAAAAGATCAATAACAACTATTGCTTACAAGAGTTCAAGGAAAGAGAACCTCTCATTCATTGATGTTCAAAATATAAAAGATTAAAGTCATTTTGGAAAGCAATCTGGCAATGCCTTCTTAAATTTAAAAATGCATATGCCCTTTGAACACCTCAGTCTTGAGAATTTCTTGCTTAGAAATAAACACCAGTATATAATGATATGCATGTAAAAATGTTTAGTGCTGTGTGATTCACAAAGGTAAAAGACTGGAAACAAATTGAGCCACAAGGGGAATGGTTGAATACATTATGTACATCAGCTATAGACTATTATGCCGCCATTAACAAGAAGGTATACCACTTGAGCTGGAGGAGATTTTACAGGAATTTTAAGACAAGAGAAGATGTAGGCCGAATGCGGTGGCTCAGCCTGTAATACCAGCACTTTGGGAGGCCAAGGCGAGAGGATTGCCTGAACCCGGGGGTTCGAGACCAGCCTGGGCAACTTGGTGAGACCTCATCTCTACAATAAATCACACACACACACACACACACACACACACACACACACACACACACACACACACAAATTAGTTGGGGGTGGTGGCATGCGTCTGTAGTTCCAGCTACTTGGAAGCCTGAGGTGGAAGGATTGCCTAAGCAGGTCGAGGCCGCAGTGATCATGAGCGTTCACTGCACTCTAGCCTGGTCGACAAGAGTGAGACTCCAACTCAAAAAAAAAGAAAGTAGTAGGTGTAAAATTGAGTATGTAATATGATTCACTTTTATGAAATAAACGATGACAAACCCTTATATATGTGTAAGTATATTTATGATTACAAAAGCTCAATAAGAAACATGGAAGGATACACACTAGGTAGTCAACATGATGTGCATGTGTGAGTGTGTGTGTACACACGTATGTGTGTTTGTGTGTTGGAGGGGTGATTGTGGGTGAGAATAGAGCAATGAGGTGGACAGAAGAGCCAAGCAACAAACGGAAAATAGAACACAAAATTTTCATTATTTGGTGGCTCAGCCTGTAATCCCGCACCTTTGGGAGGCTGAGGTGAGTGGATAGCCTGAACCCGCGGGTTCGAGACCCGCCTGGGCAACTTGGCAAGACTTCATCTCTACAATAAATAAAAATGAGCCGGGCGTGGTAGCGTGAGCTTGTAGTTGCAGCTACTTGGAAGGTTGAGGCGGAAGGATCGCCGGAGCCCAGCAGGGTGAGGCTGCGGTGGCCGGGAGCAGCCACTGCACTCCAGTCTGGGTGACAGAGGGAGACTCCAACTCAAAAAAAAAAAAAAAAAAATGTGCGTATGAAGACATATATGAATCACATAAAACTTAAAATACATTTAAAAATAATTTTTAAAATAACCAAGTTTTGTATGCTTCATATTCATACTGAAAGCACCTTTGGAATTTGAAGTTGACGCTTACAGATACCTTTTTGTTTTGAGATACTCAAGCTAAATAAAGGAAGCGTTATTTTCCTCTAGGAAGAATTTTGAGATCACATAGTTCATAATTCTGATCTTACTGCCAAGAAAATATCAGAACTTTACTCTATGAAATCCATCTTTTGTTTTATGTTCACAAGGACTCACCCTACTCGCCATTGTTTGTCTCAGGCATAGACATTTGGCCAACTTATTTTAAAAAGTTTGTTGTTGCTATGATCAGAATTAGATATTCCACAGTTGTTACTGAAGCAACTAGAAGATAATGTAATGAAATTTATCTTAGGTAAAAACTTTTCATTGCTTCAGATGGTTTAGGTCTACGCAATTATCTTTTAAAAAAAGAAATAAGCAAGCTCTGTTTCTCTCCCCCTAGAATTTAAATAACACCTGCTTTTTTGCAGGACATTTGGATCAAGCTCTGTTATATGCTATTTACTATAAAGAAGTCCTAGACATGAAGTTCCTTGGGCAGTAACATAATTCAGAATGACTTAAAGGGCATAGCCCTCACTAAATGAAAGGCAGGGTTGTAAATCAACAGGCTGGCTCAATAGCAAAGGATAAACAGGATGCATTTAAGTCCGAAGCACACAGGGACAATGGACAGAGCTGTTGCTCCCCTACCACTAAAAAGTGAACAAACAAACAAAACCAGAAGGTTTCTTTAGAAAAATTGAGACCCTTTGGGGGTGGTAAAAGAAATGGATAGACTATTTGCCATTATTTTCATATGGGAATGAAAGGAGAATTGGGCCAAAAAAGATGCAAATATAATTCAGGCACAATTTTTTTTTTGAGTTGAAGTCTCACTCTGTCCCCCAGACTGGAGTGTAGCAGCACGCTCATGACCACTGCAGCCTCGACCTGCTGGGCTCAGGTGATCCTTCCGCCTCAGCCTTCTAAGTAGCTGGAACTACAGGCACGTGCCACCATGCCAGGTTGATTTTTTGGTTTATTGTAGAGATGAGGTCTTGCCAAGTTGCCCAGACTGGGCTCAAACCCCTGGGCTCAGGCAATCCTCTCATCTAGGCCTCCCAAAGTGCTGGGATTATAGGTGTGAGCCACCGCGCCAGGCCTCAGGCACAATTTTTTAAATCTAACGATCCTGGAAACCTGTTGTATGTGAAACTAATATGTAATATTTGAATCTCAGCAACAAGAGTTTCATAGATGGTTCATCGCAAGCTTTATTGCTTACGTCTCTCCACCCTGACTTCTGAATGTACCACCACAGTGGATGAGTTGCGAGTAGAATCAAAATATGTGTGACGTCATAACCCAAAATATTAATTTTGTGAATTTACTTGTCTCTAAGATAATCCTTCAATAGGTCTGGATTGTGTGCAGAGATGAACTGCATGAACCTGCTTCCTTCTGCATTGAGGGTCAGAAAGAATATGCACGCAATTGAGATCTAATAATATTTTGCCTGAAATGTATAGTCAGAAACTAACTCTTGAGTGACTTGAACCACCACTCAAAATACCCCAAGTTTTGAGCTTTCCAAGTAACTTATCTTTCTTTTTTGAAAACCTAATTCTATAGTACACTTTTGATTGTTTCTAGACCATCTCAAAAACTAGGTGCTAAGGCAATTTTAGTTAGATGAATGAAGTGATATTTAAAAGTTCCCCTTTTAATGATTCCAACTATATGACATTCTAGAAAAGGCAAATTTATGGAGATTTAAAAAGAGCAGTGGTTGCCAGAAGTTAGAATGGAAAGAGTGATGAATAGTAGAGCACAGAGAATTTTTAGGGCAGTGAAACTATTCTGTATGATACTATAATGGTGGATACATGTCATTACACAGTTGTCAAAATCCATAGACTGTACAACACCAAGAGCGAATCCTAATGTAAACTATGAACTTTGAATGATTATGATGTACCAAGGTAGGTCATCAAGTGTAACAAATGTATCACTCTGGTGGTGGTGGTGGTGAGGAGTGCTAATAATGGAGGAAGCTGTTTCTGTGTAGGGGCGGGGGGTATATGGGAAATATTTGTACTTTCTGCCCAATTTGCTGTGAACTTAAAACTACCCCCAAAATAATGTCTTTAAAAAATCCTCCCCCTTTTAGGTAGATAAAAGGGTGGCTGTGCTTTGTTTTGGTTCAGATCCCCGCCTCTCCTTTTCTGGACAACTGAAATTCATGATCTTCTGACAGTCAAAAGTTCTCCCAAATCCCACTAAATTTCTGCCGTCAGTATGATCAGTCCTAAATACAAAGTCTATCAGCTTAAAATTATTCAGCTTAATTAGTATTAATAAATAAATAAAAAAGTATTAAAATTCAAATAATTCCCTTAATTTTATGTTTTGTCATAATATTTATTATTATATATTAAGATAATTCCCTTAATTTTCAGGATGCATTTAAAATTCTTTACCCTTGATATGCAAGGCACAACATAATTATGCTTCTGTCAATATCTCCACCTCATTCTCCATTACACACCTCAGCTTCCCTTCGTATTGGGAATATTGAGACATCCTAGACGATGTGTTGTGTCGAGCCCCTATACCCTTCTCAAATAATGCTGAGTCTTCTGAAAACGCTCTTTATTCATCTCTTAAATACTTACTTCCTCAAAACAAATTTTTGTTTTAACATCCTTCAGAAAGCCTTCCTAATTAGGACTTCATTGTCAAGTAATAGATATCACGTAGAGCTAGGTTAAGGAAAAAAAGTTTTTTTGTTTTTTGTTTTTAATAAGGGTTCAGAAAGGGAATGAAATCACAGAAAATTGTTAAAACCTCTAGAGGTCTTGTCAGCTTCACCTGTCTCATTTTGTATCTATACTACTTCCTCTTTGCCAGTTACTCTTTCTGGTGAGGTGTTTGTTTGTGTGTTTGTTTTGTTGTTTTGGTCACCATGGATCATAAAATATAATCTCTAAGTCTCAGTTTTCAGTTGTGAAATGGAATAAGAAAAGTTATTAACTCAAATAGTTTTGTAAAACTTAAAGGAAATGATGCTTGTAAAGGGCTTAACACATTTCCTGGCATATAAAAAATATTAGTTGTTATATTATTAGGCAAATGGATAATTTAAATACTAAAGTTCTGAATACATTCTAATCACTTCTGAAGACATTATAAGGATTCAATACTGAATCAAGCGAACCAAAGTCCATTGGAACCATGCATTTCACCAGACACTGTGGAAAAAAAAAACCTAAATGAATTTATTTTGGGGTTGGAATAATGTCCCCATTTTCCAAAAAGGAAGGAAGGTGAGTTCTAGAAATCAGGAAAGAATGTGCTTGGTGGAATTACGCAGCACAATTCTAAAGCAGATAGTAGAGGGACTGCCGGGGACACACACAAAGAAGTCATGGCCATTGAGTGGTGGAATGGGTTCACCAACAAACAAGCAAAATTTTGTCTCCTTTGTTGGTAGTAAGGGATTTCGCAGGCTGAGAGAATTCAGCAAGTTATTTGGCAAAGTGTTTCATGACATGTTGGATTAGTAGGTATTTGCATGATTTTACTCAATGGTTGATGAATTGATATCAACAAGGCATGTTCAGCAATGAGTTCAAGGGCTCTGTACTTTGCCTAACTTTGCTCATTTGCTCCTCACAACACTCCTGTAAGTTATATAGTTCGATATTATCTCCATTGTTACAGTGAGGATGTGTGCAAAGCCTCACAGCTAGTGAATCAGAAAATTTTCTTGAGAAACCCAGCTCTATCCTTAGGTAAATTACTCAACCACTATGAAACTCACTTTCCTCATCAGTGAAATGGGAATAATAATGCTTACTGACAGAATTGCTATAGTGATTGGGTTGCTTTCATTCATTCATTCATTCATTCAACAAACCTTACACATTGTGCGAGGTGCTGGGGATATACTGCTGAGGGGTAGTTGGGGTGGAGACAATGAGGAGGAAGGAAAACATCTAATAGCAAGCAAATGAGCAAATAAATATTAATTACAAATTGCTTTAGTACAATGAAACAAAAGTACAGGTGCTATGAAAGACAAAAGCATGTAGAAAATGCTTTAAGATATAAAGTGATGGGAAACATGCTTTGTAAAACTGATTCTATAAAAACATTAAAGGTCAAATAAGCAATATAGGAGTCTGAAATTAACAGGAATTCCTTGGGCTGGGATGGTCAGGCAGTTATCACAGGAGAGATTTTAAACAAAATCTTTAAGTGGGGGAGGATTTGGATAGTTGAGGAGGAAACAGGTATTTTTAGGCAAAAGGGAAAGGTTCAAATAAGGGTGTCAGAAGAAAGGTTTCTCATACCATATTATAAGTCAAATATTTTAAAATTTATTCAGTTCCCCCAAATTATAGCATTTGAGTAGATATTTGTACTTACCCTCTTTAAGTTGAAGTATAGACATCGTGTACCTTTAAAGATTATTAAGTAGACTTGCAAGGAAATGTCGCTAAGAAGATAAGCTTGTATTATTACAGGGCAATTAGAGACTTTGTAGATTAAAAATAAAGCCAACACAGCTGAAAGAGAGATTAAGTAAAATGGATATTGGAAATTGAGTGAGAATTGGTCAAGAAGGAACTCTAGACTTAAATTCCTTGATATTTAATACACTTTACCCTGGGTAAGATTTATGGCCTGCATGCTTGTGGTTTTGAGTTCTTAGTAAAACACATCTAGGACAGAGCATACGGATAGCAAAGAGAATGAGTTTAAGCTCAATCTTTGGCAAAGGAAGTCCTTTAAGATGTCCTGCTTCTTAAGGCACTTTAAGGTGAGGTTTTAATGCCTAGTAACAGGACAAAAGTCTTGGGATCTCACTGAGTCTTTACTGTTGATAGTAGTAAAACTATGTCATGGCTTAAAGTGAATGGCATTATTATGACTTGGTAATTAAAATATATTTACCCCAGTTTTTTTTAAAAAAGAGGATGAGATCATAAAATGTATAGGGATATATGAAAATGCATGAATAAAAGTAGTTCTTCCTTTATTCCCAAACTTGGCAGGTCCACATTAAAATGCCACATAGAGAACATTCTAGGTTCTCTAACTTAGGGAGATCTAAAGACCCAGGCAATCGTCCAAAGGAGAGTAATTTTGTCCAGGAGAACAAATTCCATAAAAAACTGTGTTTTTTTAATCTGAAAATGAGAAGACCCAGGGGTCAACTTAATAGGTCTTTAAATATACACAGCATAGGGTGATGAGGGTGTGGCTTATTTTTTTCTTTTTACTGAAAGAAAACTTTAACAGAATGACGAACTTAGATGAGATGGAAGGAAAAAAGGATTTTTAAAATAATTAGGATTCTCTAATAAACACTTGTCTGTATTACCCAATGATGTTGGAAATCTTTCACCATGGTTTTTTGTAAACAATTACAAGAGTGCTCAGCTGGGGATCAGAAGACGTTTAACCTTTAGTCACAAATAAGGTCCATGACATTGGGTAAGTCACTTAGCCTCTCTGGGTTCTAATTTTTTTTTTTTTTTAGTCAGAGTCTTACTCTCTTGCCCAGGCTAGAGTGCAGTGGCACACTCACTGCCACCGAAGCCACGACCTGCTGGGCTCAGGCAATCTTTCTGCCTCAGCCTTGCAAGTAGCTGGAACCACAGACATGTGCTGGTTAATTAAAAAAAAATGTTTATTGCAGAGACAAGATCTCGTCATGTTGCTGAGGCTGGTCTTCTTGCTTCTGCCTCTCAAAGTGCTGGGATTATAGGCGTGAGCCACTGAGCCCTGGCTGGGTCCTAATTTTTTATCTATAAAGGATAATCTTTGGAAAAATAAAGGACACCTTTGATTCTTGGCTAGATTTTTATCTCTCTGAAATGATTCTTATGTTAAGTCAAGGAAAAGGGCTATATTTCCTTGCTAGGCTATTCAATGGCTTGCAATAATGCTTTTCTTCTTAAAGCACTAAATATTTCACATTTTCCTAATGTTTTAGCAGCACTTTGAGATAGAAAAATGCAAAATATACTATTTTTCTAGTTTCATGGTAAACATATAGTTACACTGAGAGGTCAAACATCTACATTGTTTGAATTCTGATGCTTTGTGAAGAGTACTACATGATTTCTTAGAGTTCTTTAAAACTGCCCTGTACATTCACCTCGAACCAGGGCTGAGGTATATGCTCAGCTGTCAGAAAGAGTCTTGCTTTGCTTTTCCTTTATTGCCTGAGAAACAGAAAGAGTGATGACAAACTTTTTAAAAACCTCTTTGGACCAGTATGTTTGTGATGTTTCTTTGCAAGGCTATAGGTATACTCCTACAGATATGAATTCAGGTCACCCAACATTTATTGAGCAGCCTTCACACTGGAAATACAAAGTTCTGCTTTATCAGGCTCTGGGGAAACTTAGAGGCTGATAGAGGAGAACAACACCTCCAAAGATAATTTCACAATAGTGCATCATACATGAGGATGGAGGTGCATATGTGGGCCCAGAGGCTCCCAGATGAGGGCATCCAGGCCAACTCAGGACTTCAGGGAAGGCTTTCTGGAGGACAAGCCATTTGAAACGCATCCCAAAGAATGAGCAGGAGGACATTCTAGTTAGGGCAGCCAGATATAATATGAGACAGTCAGTTACATTTGAATTTCATATCAATGAGTAAATTTTAATATAAATATGTCCGGGGTATTGCATGGGGCACACTTATACACAAAAAATTTATTCATTGTTTATCTAAAATTCAAGTTTAACTGGGCATCCTCTATTTTCTTTGCTAAATCTGGCAAACTTGATTCTAGATAAAGGGAATAGCTTTAATAAAAGCACAGAGGCAAGAATAACCAGGAGTGTGGCATTACAAGAAGGTTAAATATGAGGCAGAAGGGTGGCAGCTAAAACCAGAGGGAGGTAGAGACAAGGTTAGAGGATGGTGTGCCATGCTAAGGAGCTTATGCTTAATTCTTGTTTCCAGCTTTAGTAAATCTAGAAGGCACAAAAGACTGGAAAGGAATTATTTATGCTGCAGACCCAGAACACATGGCTGTCTGCAAAAAGGGCCTGTATTTTCTGAACGTTCTCATTTCTGTCACTTCTAGTCATGTTTGTGAAGTCACACCTGACTCCTTGTCTTCCCGTTCCTTCTTTTTTTCTTCCTGCAACAAAACCACAGCACTGCCACATTCAGGTCCAGACTGGGCTGTGGGGAATTTAAGTAGCTGTGATTCAATAACAAATGTTGCTGAGAATTCAATCAACCTCCTGCTAGATGTGCCTAGGTTCCAGCACTCTTGTTTCTGTTTTTTTTCTTTTTTTCTGCCATCTTCCTGTAATCAAGTTTTATCTTGTAAGCCAGTTATTGAAGTTCAGTTGGTACATGTGCCCAATATCTCTGTTTTTTCCTCCAAGGCTTGGCCAGGGTCATATAGCCTGTTCACCCATGTTTTATAGACTCTGATGTACCTATCCCTTTGAGAGATAAACCCTGGGCCATCAAATTTTCCCATTTAGGAGGCTCCCTATAAAGTTTTCAGGCCCTCCTGGGGTTTGTTCACTAGCATTCTGGCTTCCTACTTTGCCTACCTTGGAGGTTTTCTAAATTGAGCTTCCAGGTGTCAACTACTGGCTGCCCCAAGCCCTTGCTCCAAGTCCCAGGCTGCAGGCTTCAGGCTCCAGCTCTATGTTTTTCTTCTACTTTGTACCAACTGGAGGAACTTGCGACTTCACAGCGTCCAGTCGTGGGCACTGTTCTGAATCCAGCCTGGTGGCTGAGTCTCTTTACTAGAATTGGCACATATAGCTAGACTTCCTAGTCCAGCTGAAATGGCCCACCCTCACCTTGCTGGGTCTCAGTGGCTCTGGACACGCCATCTGGGTTCTCTGGCCCTCTTATCTCGTTGTCCTTTGGAAACTCTTGCCCTATCTCAAGGCATGTACCTGTCTCCAGGCTCCAGCCCATTTTTCCCTTCTGGATCCACTCCTACTGTCTTTAGGGCAACACTTATGCCCAGCATGACCAGAAAGGCCTTCTCTGATCTGGTCTCTGCCTCCCTCTCCAGTATCAGTGCTACTTGCTCTTCTGTACTGATATACTACATTATTTATCTCTACTCAAAGAAGATACTTCACAGCTACTTCTTAGAATGGCCATCCCTGACTCACTCACTCCACCCTTGCTAAAGTTAATTACTTTAACTTGCCAACACCATCCCTTAGCATTAATCTCTATATAAAGACTTGCCACATTGCATTAAAATTTACTTATTTAATGTCTATCTTCTCTATTAGAATGCAAGCATCTAGAAGACCATGTCTTATTCATCTTCGTATCTTCAGAGTCTGGAAGCAGATGGGATTTCAATGACCATTTGTTGCCTGAATGAACATATGGATGGAGATAGAGTGAATGACCAATGCAGTACTAATTTCCACTCTAATCGGAGGACAGATAGGAGCGACACTTGGAACAGGACTCTCTCTCTCTCTCTCTCTCTCTCTGTGTGTGTGTGTGTGTGTGTGTGTGTGTGTGTGTGTGTATGTGTATACATGCATTCTATATATTCTGCAAGTTGAGTGTATTAGACATTCATCATGTAGTGGACATTTCTTCTTCTTCTGACTGCCTAGGATCTAACCCCGTTCTTACATTTGGGGAATCTGTCATGGAATTCACATGATGACATGGTGGGAGACAGTTACTGGCAGCCAGGGCACCATTATGCAAATCAAGCTCAGTCAACAAATATGTACTTTGAATTCAGAATGAGTGATGAAGGCAGTTTAGGCTTCATTCTGGCAGCACCGATGATGACCAACAGTACTCAGTGGTAGTGCCTTACCAGGGAATTTTCCTTTTGCACAGATATGGTAGTCTTGAGTGCTGTTTGCCAGCTCTTTCCTTTTTCTGGGCATGTGATACAATTTTACTTCCTGGCTGCCTTGTGGTTGATTGGAGCCCTTTGATCAGTTCTGGCCAATGAATTGGGCTGAAAGTGACACATGTTGCTTCAGGGCTGAGAATCTAATTAGTTGGGTGAGGCCCTCCAGGGTTCTCTTTTCCCCTGGCATGGCCATTAGCAATGTGGTGGCTGCTTTATCAGCCTGGGGCACTAAATGACTATGTTGAGCAGAGGACCTTAGTCAACTCAAGGTTGACATGTGGCTTCAGCAGGAAATAAGCCTTTGTTGATTTAAGTTGCCTAAAGATAACCTAGCCAGTCCCATAACTTTGATTCCTGTCTGTTCATTAGCCTAGTTCTTTTATTTATTTATTTATTTTGAATTCGATTCTCACTCTGTTTCCCAGACTGGAGTGCAGTGGCTGCTCCCGGCCACCGCAGCCTCGACCTGCTAGGCTCCGGCGATCCTTCTGCCTCAGCCTTCCAAGTAGCTGGAACTACAGGCGTGCGCTACCACACCCAGCTAATTTTTTGATTTATTGTAGAGATGAGGTCTCACCAAGTTGCCCAAGTGGGTCTCGAACCTGCGGGCTCGGGCAATCCACTCACCTCAGCCTCCCAAGGCGCAGGATTCCAGGCTGAGCCACCAAGCCTGGCTCATTAGCCTAGTTCTTTAGCCCTTCTCCCTGATTCTGTGAAGTAATTCATATCCTTCTAACAAGTGCTTTCTTTATTAAGATAGGCAGAACTGATAGTTGCTTAATACCATGAATATAAAGTGGCCCACTGGGGGATACACTGACAACCGTGAGGAAGCTGGTCACAATGCGATGTCCCAGCTTTAATTTGTAGGAAGAGAGTCTCTTTGGCTTAAAAATTGTTTTCAAATCATTATGGATAAGAAAGAGAAAGTTCATGAGGAAAGAACATTGTCAGAAATCCTAACATTCTACAGCTTGGTCTCTATGCTACCTTTTAAATGCAACTGTCACTTTTACTGTTTGAACCTATTCCTGCAGCGTTGATATGTGGGTCAAGTGAGAATTGTCATGTGAAAAATATTCTGTAATCTAAGTAGAACTGTTCAAATGTGATATTTCAGGCCTATCCCAGGCTGGGACTGAGCCTGTGTGGATAATGGAGAAACAAAGGACTCCAGTTGCAATAACACTTGAGAATAAATTATTAAGTAAGCGAACAGCAGCTCACTGCAGCCACTGTGTAAGCATAACAGGATATTAGGGACCTTGGGAAGTGAGAAACCCTGTAACATCAGCTATAGTCTCAGCTGTGCTTAGGAGCACGGCATGTTAGAAGAACATCTGTCTGTCCAAGCTGTCACTAAGATAAGACCAGAGTCACTATAGACTGATGAGAGAAACAACACATCTGACCGATATTTCACCTGAAAGCTTTTGTTTCTTATGATGAAGTAACTGTTTCTAGATTCTTCTATTTGACAAAAGCACTGTAAATGACACTTCAGGTGCATTGCTTCCCATCCTCCTAGCCTACCTTTCATCTCAGTCATTGAAGTGGCAACTGGTTTTGCATAGGTATAACCTCACAATATTTCACGTCAACTGCATCTCATACATCTCACTTTCTGCCCCAGGGTTCCTCTGACACCACTGTCTGGGACACCTGCAGAAACCCTGTTGGCACTTATTTGGGCATAAGCTGGAAGCGTAGAGGAGTTAGCAGCCCATGCGGCAATCCTTGAGATATGGGGGATGTGTCAGTGGATAAATTGGCAGACAATTGTGAGATACATTCTATATAGCTCCCCAGAAGGTCCCAGTGAGATTGACAGTGAGGTGCCCATGTTGTGTCTCTCCTTGCTTGTTTCTCTTTTCTCAATCCCCATAATTTTTCCCTGGGATCACTTTCCTATGTAAACTATTTGCATGGACACCCTTGTTCCAGGCTCTGTTTCTCAGGACAACCCAGGCTAAGGCAAGCACCACAGTTTTGCAGAGTTGAGAAAAGGCATTGACGTTTTCCAGTCTCCTGCATCGCACCATCTTCGCTCCTTGTTCCCAGAATGCTCTAAAACTCCCACCTTCTGCACTGGCCTTCCCTTTCTTTTTGTGTTTCTTTGGCCTTTTCCTTCACGCACACTCACATATACACTCCATTGATGCCAGCTTTCCCTCATTAAAGTTTGCCATTTTTGTCCTGCTGATGCAGAATACTCAGACTTTGCCATTTTACAGACTAATATTATTTCCCTGAAAATCATAGTAATAATCAATTGATTGGTTTAAGGTCGCCAAATGTTAATTTTCCCAAATAAAGAGATTTTAGAGACAAATTTTGTTATTATTTTATAAAAGAAAGAACATGCTAGCACCAAAAAATCATGAGGATATAATCTCAGACTAGGAGATGGTCCCCAGATTAGCATAATCTTAGCTTTCTGAAAATTTCACTGTAGCGCGAAATTCTTTGTTTTCCTATTTTGAGGAAGGCTGATCATTCTTGGTGGATCACAGGCATCATTTGCTTCCTTTGGGTCCTAAGTGGAGTCTGCAATTTTCCACTTGTGGTCTTTGGTCCTTAGACCCTTCTACCCCTCCTTCTGAGTAATGTCACCCAACTCTGTTCCCTTCAGTACAGGCAAAAGTGTTTGTATTTGTCTTACCCAATTCCTTTTTCTAACTAGACATGACATTTCTGAGATTCCAAACCCCCAAAAAGAAATTGAAAACCAAACCAAAAAACCAACAAGAGGTATTATGTGCGTATTTACTGCACTGTTTATTTTCTTAAAGATGGGAATTCAGGGAGTTGATAGGAATCTGTGTTCTTGGCATCAGAGAACCAGAGGCAAAGTAACAGCTCTGTTATTTATCAATTGTGTGACCTCAGAAAGACCCCCATCCCTAGTATCATAGCATCTCTATATGTGTGTTTGTACTGAGAAAATGTCTTGGATTTCAAATAATCTTACAAATACCCAAAGGGTAGAGCTTTGACCTTTGGAATTAGGACCCTCTAGAATTGCTACCCTGGCTTCTGTTGAAGGCCTTTTCCTAGGTCCTCCCACAAGGCATGACCACAACCTACCCCTCTCTAGGAATTCCCACCAACTCCCGCTATTAGTTGGGTGGCTGTTGTTTTTCCTCACTGTGATTGCATTTACATTTACTTTATTTTAAAATTATTTGTAACTTGTGTTTCTCTGTTGGTTATGTCCACTCTAAGTTTGTTTAATTTGTTTTAAATTATTTTTCTATGAATTAGTCTCGTATTTTCTCTTTTATTCTTTGACTGAGAGTTTTACTTTTTTTAATGCCTTTTTAGATTTTTTTACTTTTTAAAAATATGTGGAGTACAATTCAGGGTTAGATATACAAATGTCAATTATGCAGGTACCCTTGCTGATGAGGTGTGTCCCACCCCCTGGCAGTTTCCCACTACTGCCAATCCCTTTCTTATAGTATTATGATAGTTGTTCAAGGTCCGTTTATGAGTGAGAACATGTGATACTTGGTTCTTTGTTTCTGTGATAGACTACTCAGTACGATAGCCCCCTAAGTCCATCCAAGTTGCTGCGAAGTTCATGATTTTGTCCTTCTCTATGACTGCTTAATATTTCATCATGTGTATATACCACATTTTAAAAATTCAGTCCTCATTGGATGGGCAGCATGGTTTGTTCAATGTTTTTGCCATTGTGAATAATGCTCCAATAAACATGCATGACCAGGTATCTTTTTCCTAGAGTGATTTGAGTTCCTCTGGGTATATTACCAGTAAGGAGATTGCGGGGTCGTATGGGAGGTTGATTTTTATTTATTTATTTATTTATTTATTTTATTTTTTATAATCAATATTTTTTATTATGATATTGTGGGGTACAGTTAAGGGTTAGGTATACAAATGCGTTTCGTTCAGGCACCCTTGTTGATAAGAGGTGTTTCCCCGTCCCCAGACAGATATTTACTACCATTAATCCCATCTCTCCCCCCCCGGCATAATTTCCCACTACTGTCAGTCATTTTCTTATAGTATTACATTGGATGTTCAAGGTCCACTATATGAGTGAGAACATGTGATATTCGGATCTTTGTTTCTGTGAGAGGTCACTCAGTATTATAGACTCTAGTTCCATCCAGGTTGCTGGGAAATTCATGATTTTATTCTTTTTTATGGCTGCGTAGCATTCCTTCATGTATATGTACCACATTTTAAAATTCAGTCCTCTTTTGATGGGCAGCATGGTTGGTTCCAGGTTCTTGCTATTGTGAACAATGCTGTGATAAACATACATGTGCAGGTATCTTTTTTATAGAGTTATTTGAGTTCTTCAGGATATATTCCCAGTAGGGGGATTGCGGGGTCATGTGGGAGGTTGATATTTAGAACTTTTAGGAATCGCCACACTGCTTTCCACAGAGGTTGCACTAGTTTACACTCCCACCAACAGTGTAGAAGTATTCCCTTTTCACCACACCCTCTCCAGCAGCTGTTATTTTTTCGAGTTGTTGATAATTGCCATTCTGACTGGAGTTAGGTGGTATCTCAGTGTGATTTTGATTTGCATCTCCCTGATGATTAGTGAGGTTGAACATTTCTTCATGTGTCTGTTGGCTACTCGGATGTCTTCCTTTGAGAAGTGTCTGTTCATATCTTTTGCCCACTTTATAATGGGGTTGTTTGTTTTTTTATCTCTCAGCATGTTTGAGTTACTTATAGATCAAAGATGTTAAGCCTTTGTCGGTCCTGGAGTTGGCAAATACTTTTTCCCAGTCTGTAGGCTGTCTCCCTGCTCTCTTGATGGTTTTTTTGGCTTTGCAGAAGCTTGTCAGTTTAATGAGGTCCCACTTGTCTATCTTCTCTCTTATGACCTGTGGGTTTTGGGTTTTTTTTAGGAATTGGATGCCAGTTCCAATTTCCATGAGGGTATGTCCTTCATTTTCTAAGGTTCTTATGGTTTGAGGTTTTACATTTAGGTCTCTGATCCATTTGGAGTTAACCTTTGTGCATGGGGATAGATAGGGATCCTGTTTCAATCTTCTGCATGTGGTCAGCCAGTTTTCCCAGCACCATTTACTGAATAGGTTCTCCTCTCCCCAGTGGTAGGTGGTGGAGGCTTTGACGAAGATGAGTTAGTTGAGAAATTAAAGTTTTGCTTCTGGAATCTCAATTCTATTCCATTGATCTATATGCCTGCTCCTATACCAATACCAAGCTGTTTTGATGAGTTGCTTTATAGTAAAGTTTGAAGTCTGGTAATGTGATGCCACCTGCTTTGGTTTTTTTTGCTGAGGATTGTTCTGGCTATTCTTGGATGTTTGTGTTTCCATATGAATTCCTGTGTTGTTTTTTCTAGGTTTGAGAAGAATTTTGCTGGTAATTTGATGGGTATTGCATTGAATTTGTAGATTGCCTTAGGTAAGATGGACATCTTCACAATGTTGATTCTTCTGATCCATGAGCATGGGATATTTTTCCACTCGTTTGTGTCATCTTTGATTTCTTTGAGCAGTGTTTTGTAGTTTTCATTGTAAAGGTCTTTCACGTCTCTGGTCTGGAAGATGCCAAGGTATTTCATTTTTTTTGTGGCTATTGTGAATGGAATTGTGTTTTTTATTTGGGTTTCTGTTTGTTTATTATTGGTGTAAAGAAATGCGATTGTCTTTTGCACATTTATTTTGTACCCTGAGACTTTGCCAAAGGCCTTTATCAGTGTTAGGAGGTTTTTGACAGATTCTCTTGGGCTTTCAAGGTACACAATCATATCGTCTGCAAAGAGAGATAACTTGACTTCCTCTTCCTATTTGGATACCCCTGATTGCCTTCTCTTCTCTGATTGCTCACACCAGGACTTCCAGTACTATGTTGAACAGGAGGGGTGAGAGTGGGCATCCTTGTCTAGTTCCAGTTTTCAGGGGAAATGGTTCCAATTTTTGTCCATTTAGGAGTATGCTAGCTGTGAGTTTCTCATAGATGGCTTTTACTATTTTGAGGTATGTTCCCTGTATGCCTAGCTGTTCGAGGGTTTGTATCAAGAAGGGGTGCTGGATTTTATCAAAAGCTTTTTTTGCGTCTAATGATATAATCATGTGGTTTTTGTTTTGACATCTGATGATGTATTTAATTACATTTATGGTTTTATGAATGTTGAACCAGGCTTGCATCTCAGGTATGAAGCCTACTTGGTTATGATGGATGATTTTTGAGATGTATTGTTGAATCCGGTTTGCCAGGATCTTGTTGAGAATTTTAGCATCTATGTTCATCAAAGATATTGGCCTGTAGTTCTCTTTCTTTGCTGGGTCTTTACCTGGCTTGGGTATCAATGTGATGCTGGCTTTGTAAAATCATTTGGGAGGAGTTCCATCCTTTTCAATCACCTGGAATACCTTCAGCAGGATCGGTATCAGCTCCTCCTTAAATATCTTGTAGAATTCTGCTGGAAAGCCATCTGGGCCAGGGCTTTTTCTGTAGGTAGTTTTCTTATTACGTAGTTGATTCCCTTGATTGTTATTGGTCTATTTAGGGTCTCAATTTCTTCTTGTTTCAACCTAGGTAGGTTGTGTGATGTCAGAAAGTCCTCCATTTCCTTAAGGTTTTCAAGTTTGTTTCCATACAAGTGTATGTAGTAGTCTCTAATGATCTTTTGTATTTCTTCAGGGTCAGATGTGACTTCATCTTTTGTGTTTCTGATTGTGCTTATTTGGGTTTTTTCTCTTTTTTTCTTGGTCATTCTAGGTAGGGGACCATCGATCTTGTTTATCCTTTCGAAGAACCAGCTTTTTGTTTCATTTATTTTTTGTATTATCTTTTTGTCTTTTATGTCCTGGATTTGGGCTTTTATTTTGGTGATCTGGATTCTTCTGCTGAAATTAGGGTTTTTGTGGTCTTGCTTTTCCAGCTTCCTTAGGTGGCTTGTTAGGCTGTTAATTTGTGATCGTTCCATTTTCTTCATGTGCATTTGTAGGGATATAAATTCCCCTCTTACCACAGCTTTCATGGCATCCCAGAGATTTTGATAAGATGTTTCTTCATTTTCATTTGTTTCCAGGTATCTTTTGATCTCTGTTTCGATTTCATCATTGACCCAGGAGTTGTTTAGCATCATACTGTTTAGGTTTATATCTTTGTGGGTTTTGGGGGGACCTTGTTGGTGTTAATGATTATTTTTATTCCACTGTGGTCCGAGAAGGTGCATGGTAAAATTTCAGTCTTTTTAAATTTGCTTATGCTTGTTTTATGGCCAAGTATGTGGTCGATCTTAGAATACGTTCCCTGTGGTGATGAGTAGAATGTGTATTCTGTGGTCTTTGGATGGAGTGTTCTGTAGGGTATTAATTAAGTCCATTTGGTCCAGAGTCACATTGAGGTTCCGGATCTCATTGCTGATTTTTTTGTCCTGATGATCTGTCTAGGCTTATGAGTGGGGTATTAAAGTCCCCAGTTATGATGGTGTTAGAGTCAATATCTTTCTTTAGTTTTCCTAGAAGTTGCTTTATGAAAGTTGGCGCACCTATGTTGGGTGCATATATGTTTAAGATAGATATTTCTTGTTGGTGGAGTGAACCTTTTATCATCATGTAGTGGCCCTCTGTATCATTTTTAATTTTTGATAGCTTAAATGGTATTTTGTCTGATATTAGGATCGTGACTCCTCCTTTCTTTTCTGTTCCATTCGCCTGAAAATTTGTTTCTCATCCTCTATCTTTGAGTGTGTGTATGTCCTTTCTGGTGAGATTGGTCTCTTGAAGGCAGTGTATTGTTGCCTGGTGATATTTTATCCATTTTGCCATTCTATGTCTTTTCAGTTGTGCGTTTAGTCCATTCACATTCAGGCTAATTATTGAAATGTGAGAGTTCGTCCCTATCATAGAGTTCTTATAGAGTTGTTGTTCTTTCACATGGTTTTTTTTTGTCTTTCTTTTGGTTTTGGCGTTGGTTCATGTGCATTTTATTCTTTTTCCTGTACTCTTGTGAAGAACGTTGTTCTTTTTTCCTTTTCTTCTGTGTTTAGTACTTTCTTGCATGTTTCTTGTAGAGGTGGTTTGGTGGCAGCGTAAGTTCTTAGGGATTGGATATCTGGGAAAGATTTTAATTCTCCCTCGCTGATGAAGCTTAGCTTGGCCAGGTAGGTTATTCTTGGTTGAAATTGTTTATCTTTTAGGACTTTGAAGGTAGGGCTCCAAGCTCTCCTAGCCTTCAGGGTTTCTGTAGATAAATCTGCTGCTATTCTGATTGGTCTTCCATGGTAGGTGATCTGGCCTTTTTCTCTTGCTGCCTTTAGGATTTTTTCTTTTATGCCTACTTTGTTTAGGCAAATTATTATGTGTCTAGGAGTTGGTCTTCTCATTTGTTGTCTTGCAGGGGTTCTCTGAATCTCTTGTGTTTGAATTTTTGCATCACTGATTAGATAAGGGAAGTTTTCTTGAATGATTTCATGGAAAGCTTGTTCCAGTGTGGTCTCTGTCTCTCTTTCTGCCTCAGGTATGCCAATTACTCTTAGGTTTGGTCTCTTGAAGTAATCGCTCATCTCTTGAAGGTTTTGTCCTGTCTTTTTGAGCTTATTTTCTGTGTTTTTAAGGGTTTGGGTTAGTTCTATATTTTGGTCCTCAAACTCTGAGATTCTTTCTTCTGCTTGGGTAATTCTGCTTTCCATGCTTATCAGTTTTTATTTATTTCATTCACAGTATTCTTTATTATTGTTATCTCAGATATCAGCTCCTTCCTAGTTTCTTCTTGTGTCTCCTCAATTCTTTTTAATCTCTCCATTAATGTCTTGATATCTAGGTTTATAGTTTGAGACCCTTCATTCTGGGGCCTCTTCATTGTTTGCATTCCGAAGTCAGTTTTCTCAGTGTCTGCCCTCCCAGGGGTCTGGGAGAGACCCATACTCTTCTTTTGGTTTTTCTTCATTTGTGTAGATTTCTCTCTCTCTCTCCCCCTTTCCCTCTCCTTCTTTAATTCTGTCTTTGAGAGATGGTGGGGTTGCTTTTGTTTCACTTGTGCAATATCCTGTTCTTCCTTATGAGGGTCTTCTGGCTTTGTTCACTTTTGAGGTTGGAGTGTGGGTTGCGGGATGTAGTTTTTGTAGTTTTAAGGTTTAATTGAGGGGAAACCTGTGGTTCAGAATGTATATGCTGATTCTAGCATCCACCAACAGGTGTATGAGCACACTGGAATCGATTTCCCTCTGCCTTATAATCTGTCTGTGCAGCAGTATGTAGGCTTGGTCCCTAGATTAAAAGGGGGTATAAAAGAGGAAAATAATGGAGGAAGTGGGGGTCAATAGGGAGTTATAAAGAGAGAAGAGCGAGAGGGAAAACAGACATACATACCAACTATCAGGTGTGAAAGAAACACAAGGCCGGAGAGAAGTGAAAAAAGACACATAAGAAAGATTCCCTAAAGAATACTGGTAGCTACACAAAGACAGACCAATAAAATCATGAAACAGTGTAAGTCAGAAAGCAAACAACAAAAGTGATCAAGACAAACAGTCAAAATGATAAAATCAAAAGTCAGAATAAGAGATCAGACTAAAGTCACTTCAGCTCTGATCTCCAGCTTCTCCCCTTTGTTTTTTGTTGCAGGCAGCTAGATTTACTTGCAGTTTGTGTTTTTTTTTTTTTTTTTTTAGCCTGCTGCCTGGGAGTTGCTTTTGTCTGATTCAGCGTAGGGGTGGAGCTTTGTCTCCTGCTTAGCGATGTTACCTTAGGAACTGAGGTGAGGGTTGTTGATAGGTGGACGGGGCAATGGAAATCTCTGCCTGGAGAATGACCAAGGTGGGAGTTTCACTTTCACAGATCATTTCTCTCCACTTGTCTGGGTCCCCAAGCTTGGGATCACGTGCTGAGTGCCTCAGCCAGGGTTGGCTCAGAGCTCCAGAGCTCCAAAGCTCCAAAGGGCAGGTGGTGAGCAGCAAGAGTGGCCCTGGGCCCCCACAGGTACTTCAGCCAGGAATGGGACCGGTGTCTCTGAGGGGCGGGTGCCCAGAGCCTCCCTGAGTGACTGGCAGCTTGGTGCTGGGTGCTGGGTAAGAGACGATGTAGCCAGGGAGGGAGCCGAGACCCAAGACTCCCACATAGGTGGGAGTCATGTATGGTGGAACAGCAGCAGCCAGAGGCCGTGATATCCAGCCCTGTGTGGGACCGAAGGTCCCCGGGCCTTGGACCAATGCAGCTGGCGGTGGACTGGGGGATGGGGAAGGAAGAGTAAGAGTCTTTTTGGAAACTCATGTTCAGAGAATCTCACAAGTCCACCTATGCCGTCGCCATCTTACCAGAACCCCCTGAGAGTTTTACTGTTAAAAAATTCTTCCCTTTGATGATCAATTTCATTTTTTATGGCCATTGGCTTTTAATATCACACACACATATGCACACACACACATACACATTACTTTTTGCATTCAATGCACTACATTTTAAATTTTATTTTATGTTTTTATAGGAATGTGGGGTACAAGTGAGGATTGAATACATATGTAGGCTGCATGCAGGTGAAATTTGGGTTTCTCACTAACCCTCCTCCTGGTAATGAAACAGGTACCCTTTATGTTTTCACACCCCCCCACCCTTCTCCTTCCCTCCCTCCTCCAGTAGTGCCCAGTGACTACTGATCCTTCCCTTATGCTAATATGACTAATATCCAAGGCCTACTCATGAGTGAGAACATGCAGTATTCAGATCTTGGTTTTTGTGATAGTTCACTTAGTATGATGGTCTCCAATTCCCTCCAATTTTCTGCAAAGTCCATGATTTTGTTACTCCATCATGTGTATGTACCACATTTTCTTCATCCACTCCACTTTCAATGGGCAATAGTGTTGGTTCTATGTTTTTGCTATTGTGAATAGTGTGGCAATAAACATGTGTGCAGGTGTCTTTTTTGTAGAATGAGTTATGTTCCTTCAGGTATATTCCCAGGAGTGGGATTGCTGGATCATATAGAAGGTCAATTTTTAGTTCCTTTAGGAATTGCCACACTGCTTTTGATAGAGGTTGAAATAGCTTGCATTCTCACCAACAGTGTAGAAGTGTTCCCTTTTCTTTGCACCTGTGCCAGCATCTGTTGTTTTTTGACTTATTAATATAATCATCCTTACTAGAGTTAAGTATTAGTATCTTATTTTAGT
The DNA here is from genome assembly GCA_027257055.1 of Cephalopachus bancanus. NCBI lineage: Eukaryota > Metazoa > Chordata > Mammalia > Primates > Tarsiidae > Cephalopachus > Cephalopachus bancanus. The sequence continues at coordinate 472,348 of JAPVLO010000631.1, forward strand.
TTTAATTTGCATTCCTCTGATGATTAGTGAGGTTAAACATTTTTTAAATGTGTCTGTTGACTGCTTGTATGTCATCCTTTGAGAAGTGTCTGTTCATGCCCTTTGCCCACTTTTTAATGGGGTTGTTTGATTTTTCCTTTCACTTCATTTGAGTTCCTTATAGATCCTGGATGTTAGGACTTTGTCAGATGCATAATATGCCAATGTTTTTTCCCATTCTGTGGGTCATCTCTTTACTCTCCTAATGGTTTCTTTTACCATGCAAAAGCTTTTCAGATTCATGAGGTTCCACTTGTCTATGTTAGTTTTTATGACATTTGCTTTTGGGGACTTGGTCAAGAATTCATTGCCTACTGCGATGTGCACAAGGTTGTTTCCTAGGTTTTCTTTAAGGATTTTTATCCAAGAATTCTACAGCCAGACCACTCTGACCATGCCTGATCTCGTCCAACCTTTTTGATTTAAACTCTTTGTATTTTTATCATTTTATTACTTTTATTTAATAGTTTAATATGATAAGTATTTATCCTTTTAAAATTATGACTTCAACTATTACCTTTCCCCTAATTTCTAACATTTACTGTAACTTGCTGTTATAGAGAAGACTTTTTTTAAAATTTGTTTTGTTTTTCAAATCCAAATCCTAGGTCATGATATATTCCTTTTCTTCTACCTTTGAAGCAGGTGGCTTGGAACACTTTCATTGACTCATTCCTTTTAGTGTCTGGACTTCATCTGGGAGTTTCAACTCTAATCTTTTATGCTACGTGAGACCAAATCTTTCCATCTTGTCCCAGTGCTGTCCTTAAAACCCAATTCCCTTGGTTAGGAAAATCATCAAAGACCCCAGGATGGCTGTAGTTTTGAATAATCACTTGTATTTCCATCTGCTTCCTATGTTGGGCCCCTTGTGACTTCTATCACTTTCTCATTAACTTGGTTATAAAAAGATGTGTGTTATATATTTTTAAATTGGAGTGATATTCACATAACATAAAAATTAATCATTTTGAAGTGTATAATTTGGTGGCTTTTAATAGATCACAATGTTAGGCAATCTCATCTACTTCCAAAACATTTTCATCATCCCAACAGGAAACCCTGTATGCATTTACCCCTACTCAGCCCCTGGTAACCATTGTTCTATATTCTGTCTTTATGGATTTACTTATTTTGGAGATTTCATGTAAAAGGAGTCGTACAATATGTGACCTTTTGTATCTGGCCCTTTTCACTTAGAATAATGTGATGTTTATTATATTTTATCTAGAGTTTTTAGCTATTTTGTATTGGGAGAATTTTCAGGACATTTAGTATTTCATGTTGCTGGAAATGGAAGTCTTATATCTGATTATTACTTAATGATACCATGAGTAGGAAATTAAGGGACTTTATTGAAAATCCCATTTGACTGATATTTATCACTCAGAGTTCCAAAACTTTCATTCAGGGCTTTATTAGTATTTTTAGCATGAGAATAAGATAATTTTCTTCAAAATTTGGTCAATAATTCCCCCCAAACAGTGGGCATTCAAAATATAAATTCATTTTATTCATATTTTTGAATCCCGTACTAAATTTCATTTAGCAAATTGTCAGGAAAAAAGAAATTTTGTTAAAAGGCTCTGACTTTGCTATAGGAAAAAATAATTTCTTGAATCAGGAGAAATAAAGTGAGTGTTACATAGAAGAATATATTTCTTATCTTTCTCATAAGGATAAATTCTTATGAGCTCTCTAATATTAGTTGGAAGTAGCAATTGTTTCTCAAAATGATGAAATAATGTCTCTAGTATAGGATAACCAGAAGTAAACAATATATGACCTACATGGCTTAGTAGAATAATATTAGATGTGTGACTCTTCAGAGGGGTTTTGAGCTGATTGAACACAGTATTTATTTATCGCAGGGAGTTGTCTCTCAAGAATGACCCCAGATTTCCAGGGATCTTTCCACTTTTTCTTCTACCAATACTGTAGATGCAGAAGTGTACATTAAAAGTAATCATCCCTGTAATTAACCAGTAATTATTTGCCTTTCATTGTCAAATGCACTTATTTCAACAAGGAAACCTAACCGAGCTTGACCCAGGAACATTGAAGTCTGAAACTTTGAAGTAAGTGTGTATGATCTTAATGGATATAGGCCATCATTTGCCTTTTCATCATCCAGTATGCCTGACAACACTTTTATTCATCTTTGAGACAAGTTCCTCAAATGTGCAGGCTTTATTTGCTCAAATTGCCTCTTGTTTGTCTCAGTTGGATAAGAAAAGAATTACAATAGAGACTTTTTAGGCATCTACTTCACCTGGAACAGAGTGCTTTCATCTAGAACAGTGGTTCTCAACAGGGGGTGATTTTGCCTCCCCAGGTGACATTTGACAATATCTGGAGACATTTTTGTTTGTGACAAACAAATGGAGCGGGAGTGCTACTGGTATCTAGGTGTGTTTTAGTCGGCTTATACTGCTATAACAAAATACCTGAGACTGGGTAATTTATAAAGAACAAAAATTTATTTCTCAGTTCTGTAGGCTTTAAAGTCCAAGATCAAGGCAGTTTCAGTGTATGGTGAGAGCCTTCTTGCTTTGTCCTCACATGACAGAAGAGGAAAATGCTGAGTCCTCAACTTGGCAGAAGGGAGAAGGACAAAGAAGGAGACAAACACTGTGAAACCTCTTTCATAAAGGCCTTAATCCCATTTACAAAGGAGGAGCCCTCATGACCTAAATACTTTCTAAAATCCCTACTTCTTAATACTGTTGCATTGGAGGTTAAGTTTCAACATAATTTTTGGAAGGACCCAAACATTCAAACCGTAAAAACTGTGAGTGGAGACCAAGATGCTGCTAGTCATTCCATAATATACAGGGTAGTCCCCCATAACAAGGAATCATCCTGCCCAAATGTCAATTGTGCTAGGGTTAAGAAACCCTGATCTACCCTGAAACAATTCTAGAATTTAAATTTTGTTCCTTCTTGGTCCTAGATGGCTTTAAATAACTCAAAAAATCCTTTTAAGTCTGCCAGGCCAGAGTGTATGCTTTCAATACTAACACATTCATATTAAAATATTGAGGACCTAATATTTGGTCTCTTAGTTTTCATTTTCTAGTTCAAGAAACTTAACACTTATACTCTAGCTGAATGTTTCTCAAAATATAGTTCTTAGATTACTAGTCGGTGACAAAGACTCCTTTGAAGAGAAATAAACTGACCTGAAAATGTACATCAGTCTTCACATCAGTCACATCTATCTTTCTAGGAGTATCACATGTAATTCTGTAAACGTTCATTTAATTTTGTTTCATTGGTTCCTTTTTTTTTTTGAGATGGGGTCTCACTCTGCCAGGCTGGAGTGCAGTGGCACAATCATAGCTCACTGTAACCTTGAACTCTTGGCCTCAAGTAAACCTCCTGCCTCCGCCATTAGTTCTTTTTTTCTACTAGAAAGTGCAACGAGTAGAGGAATCTTTTGCTCTAAGTCACTCTCAGTCAGAAAATGTACTGAGAACCAGTGCTATAGAAACTTTGTTTTGTAACAGCTCCTCTTGCCCAGCTTCCTGCCAAAATGGATATGTCTGTTCCTCCTCTTTGCTATCTATACAGATCTTGATTTTCCTTCAAGACTCACTTCAAATCTTCTCACACTGAGTGATGTATTCATTTATTTGTTCATTTATTAAATGTATTGAGGATCTATAAAACACCACTGCCACTATGCTAATGGCTGGGTACATTGTAAATGCCCCAAACACAGAGTTCCTTGAGTAGCTCGTTGTCTATTGGAGGAATTCTGACTTCTGGTAACACTTTCCTTTTCCTGTACCCCATAATTTAATATTTGATCATATTGTGCTCTTTGATACTTTGAAATTGACTCCTATATGCTGATTTATCCTCCTAAAACAAAACAAAATATTCTTGGGGCTGAGTTGCCCGATAAAATGCAGAACATCTAGTTAAATTTGAATTTCAAATAGACAACAAATACTTTTTTAGTACAAGTATGTTGCAAATGTTGCATGAGGCAATTTTGTTTTAAACATTTATTCATTACTTATCAGTGGTTCTCATTTAACCGACATTCTATGTTTTTATCTGCTAGATCTGACAACCCTGTTAGGGCAAAGACTTTCTATTATTTTTCCTATGTCTCCAGGGACATGTGACACAGCTGGATGTACAGTTAGTACCCAATAAGCAATTAGGTATCTTGTTTCTTTAAGGTAGTTATAAAGTGAAAATATTCTTCTTCCAAAAGTAGAAGCAATCAGTAATTCTAGTTCATACTCACATCATTGTTATCTGAAGTAAAAAGCAGGCTTTCAGGAAATAGTAGAGTTTAGGATATAACTTCTAAATACCAAATTAGGAAAGGACAGAATTCAGGCCCTAGGGTTGTTTTTGGTGTTGTTTGTGAAAAGATAGAATGGATGATTGTCTTTTAGTCCTTTACATTCCAAACCTGAATTTCTTTCTTTCTTTCTTTCTTTGAGTTGGAGTCACTCCGTTGCCCAGACTGGAACGCAGTGGCATGCTCCCGGCCACCACAGCCTCGACTTGCTGGGCTCCGGTGATCCTTCCACCTCAGCCTTCTAAGTAGTTGGAACTACAGGCATGTGCTACCATGCCTGACTATTTTTTATTTATTGTAGAGATGAAGTCTCGCTAAGTTGCCTGGGCGGGTCTCGAACCTGTGGGCTCAGGCAATCCACTCACCTTGGCCTCCCAAAGTGCTGGGATTACAGGCTGAGCCACCGAGCCCGGCTAAACCTGAGTTTCACGTAGGATGTTGGTATATTAGTAATGTAAGGAAACAACTTGTTCTAATCTCAATTATTTGGACAATTAATCATGGAAATTTTACCTCAAATAGTATTTTTTTAATCTAGCACGTTAGGATAAATGAACATTATTCTATTTCTTTTTTTTTTAATTTTAAAGATATGGGGTACAATTCAGGATTAGGTATATAAGTGGTCATCATACAGGTAAAGTTTGGGTCTCCCTTTGGTCTCCACTTCACCTGGCATTATTCTATTTCTATAGGGAACATTATGAAAATTCCTGGGACTACCCTAAAATCTCAGCACTTGAAATGACTTCATTTGAATGCCAAGAAATCACAGTCATTATGAAATAGCACCACACTTGAGCCCAGAAGGTCAATTTCTACTTGCAACGCCAACTATGAGTAATGCTTTTTAGAGCTTGAAAATGTTCTGCTACTTGGAATTTGCCAGTAACTGTCTCACATATAGCAGGGTACTATACAAACAGGAACTACAGTCACGCAAAATTCTCTGATGATTTCACAATATTTGAAGTTTTTTTAAATACTTGATTTTCACAGCCAAGAGTCCTGGGGTCTAATCCTAGCTATATAAATGGGTTGTAGATAACAGGAGGAAATTTGGGAGATGGCATTATTTCCTGTGCCTATTTAGAGCCTTCTGAATGTTCCACTGCCTCGCTGTTATGACCTGCTTGTTGCTCCCAAGGCTTTAGGGAGGTGACAGAGGGGGGTGTACACCAGATAGTTCCAAAGATCTTTTCCAGCTCTATGGCTCACATCATCAGTCCTCTTAAGGGTGAAATGTATTAACTTCTCATCTGTCTAGAAGAGGTGGAAAGATTTATTTGTATTTGTTCTAGGTAATATCCAGGTGGAGAACAAAGACACTGAATGATTTACTAGAGTAAAAAAATGGAAAAAAACTTTTATTTCGATTACAGAAAATCCTCTATTACCCAACCTAGTTGCACATATTTATTACTAATTTTCAAATCATTTTGAGCATAATAAAACGTGCTTAATAAAATGATAGTCAATATACTTTCTAAACATTTTATTCTAGAAATTTTCATAAATGCACACAAGTAGAATCATATAATAAATCCCTTATGCACCTCTTATCCAATTTCAACATTTCCATTAAAAAAGAAACAGTATCATATTCAAATATATAATGAAATAAAAGACTTCATTCACAACAGAAATAAATAAATAAAAGAAAATATTGAGTCATGAAATTAACAAAGTATATCCAAAACCTCTATAAGGAAAATTATAAAAGTTTGCAACTACATAAAGTTACATTTGAATAAGTGAATAAACATTCCATGTTCTTGGATAAAGTGTCAGCATCAATTAATTCTATAAATTTAACATGATCTAAATAATATCATCCATTGGCCACCTTTGGGGACTGCCTCAGCTGCTGAGAGCCGCTTCACCTTCCCCAGGCAACCCACATCACATCAGATGTTGGATTGAAGCCTAGCCCCTGCTCTAACAGGAGTCAAATCTAAGGGACCAGTCCAATCCCAGAACTCCCTGCAGAGTCAGCTGAAGCTTCCATTGGAAATGTATCACAATTCAACTTCTTCTTCAATGTGCTGCTCCCTTCCCCCCCCCTTTTCCTTCTGTAGGCATGGATCCTGAGAGCGCTCCATAGTTTACCTCCTGCTTGTTTCCCAGGTGATCTAGACTATGACGTGGCTTCTAGGATTTTTGGTTGATCTGCAAGCACAGAATCCTCATTTCTATAAGAGTAGACACATTACCCTCATGCTTTAACTTCCTGTAGTGTCTCTAACTTGCCCTCTCCCATAGAATATTTTCCTTCCTTTGTGGATGTGGATACCTGGCCAAAAAACAAACAAACAAGCAAAAACATGGTGATGCATCTTCTAAGAGGTCCTATTCCAAAAGTCATACTCAAAGTCCATGATCTTGACTATACCCCCACAGACAAATGGGTCTCAGTGGGAAGTCCTAAACACTTAAATTCTGTAGCATGTATATATACAGTCATCCATGTCTCAACAATGGGGATACATCCTGAGAAACGTATTATTAGACTATTTCATTGTGTGAACCTCATAGAGTGTACTTACGGAAACCTAGATGGTATAGCTTAGTACACACTTAGGCTGTATGGTCTAGCTTATAATTCCTAAGATACAAACCAGCACAGCATGTGACTATACTGAATACTGTAGGCGACTGTAACACAATGGCACATATTTGTGTCTCAAAACATAAGCAAATGTAGAAAAGATACAGTAAAATACAGTATAAAAGATGATCACTCATAAGCAGACCCTGAACATTTACCATAATACTATAAGAAAGGGATTGGCAGTAGTGGGATACTGCCAGGGGAGGTGGGGACACAACATCAATAAGCGTACCTGATCTCAAACCAGGCGAAATGGGGATCAAAGAGAGACCTAAACTTTACCTGTACGATGACCATTTGTATATCTAATCCTGAATTGTACTCCATATCTTTAAAATAGAATAAAAAATTTTTAAAAAGGGACACTTGTATAGAGCACTTATCATGAATGGAGCGTGCAGGACTGGAAGTTGCTCTGGATAAGTCAGTGAGTGAGTGGTAAGTGAATGTGGAGGCCTAGGACATTACTGTATACTACCATAGATTTTATAAAAAACTATACACTTAGGCTACACTAAATTGTTTTAAAAAATAAAGCAATTGTGCTCCAACATTATAACAGTTATGCTCTCTTGGAAGTAGGAATTTTTCAGCTCCATTATAATCTTATAGAGCCACCCTCAGATATGTGGTTTGTCATTGACCAAAATGTCATTAGATGGCTTGTGACTGTATATGTCATTATAATATATATCAACTTATACATTATATAGTATATTTCAGAGGTACACTCAGGTTTTGTTTTTCTTTTTATAATATATCTCAGGGTTTTACAGTATATTGCCCATACTCTGCTTCACTTATTTTTACAGTTGTCCATAGTTTAACCCCCAAGAGTCACAACATTCATAGTGAAGAATAATTTTTTTTCCCAAACACTGAGAGATTTTGCCTCCCGAAGCAACCCATCCTGACACCATTTGTTTGTCCTACAATTTAATTCGATTCTGACACCATCTTACCTGGAGTTAGCATCAGACCACACAAGTTAAAAGCTCAGTCTCACAAGACTACTCCCACTTCAGATGCCAATTGCAAATCTGGGCCACTTGTATTTTGAGGAATTGGCTATAAACCGGGGGTTTCCATTACACCATTTTCAGGTTTGATAATTTGCTAGAATGGCTCACAGAACTCAGGAAGTTACTTTGCTTCCATTTCCAATTTATTATAAAGGATAAAAATGAGCAGTCCAGATGAAGAGGTACGTAGGGTGAGGTCTGGAAGGGTCTCGAGTGCAGGAGCTTCTGACCTGGTGGAATTGGTGTGCTCTGTGGATATGCTCATTAACTCAGAAGCTCTCTGAAGTCTGTTGTTTAGGGGCTTTTATGAAGGTTGTATTAAATAAACAAGACTGATTAAATTTTTGATCACTGATGGTGAGTTTAGTCTCCAGTTCCTTTCTTCCCTCTCTGGTTGGAGGATGAGGCTGACATTTCTAAGCTTCTAATCGAGGCTTGGCCTTTCTGGTGACCAGCCCTCATCTTGAAGCTATCTAGGGGTCTGCCAAGAGTCACCTAAATAGAACAAAATATGTTCCTATCACACTTAATCACCCAGGAAATTCCAAGGGTTTTAGGAGCTCTTTGCCAGGATCAGGGGAGAAACACCAAGTATCTTTTTTACTGTACCACAAACACTTTGTTTCAACCATTTCATATAAATTGACTCTTTATTACTAAGAAGAGTTCAAATTAACTCAAGTACTAACAGTGAGCATCATTTTAATATGTATGACCCTTGAAGCCAGGAATATTTCTTATTACAATAGCTATCTGTAAGACAAGCTGCTTCTCTGATTATCATATTTACCAGACTCTTGATTGCAATTGTCATCTGGAATCGACATGGTATAAATATCCATTTATAATAAAACATGGAGAGATTATTTAACTTAAGGCTACATAAACATAAGCAAATAGTTGATTCTGTATCAGTGAACTTAGCTATGAAATTAGAATTATATAAAGCAGAAAAATTCACTGAAAATAACGATTCAACAACAAATAATTAGTATCATGACTCAAATATTCCCCCTTTCCCTTCCTCTTCTCTTTATCCTTTCCCCTCCCCCCCATCTTTTTTCCTCCCTTCCTTCCCTGCTTCCTTCCTTCTTTTCATTCTTTCTAGAAAGGGTCTCAGTCACCCAGGCTGGAGTACAGTGGCACAATCATTGCTCACTGTAACCTGAAACTCCTGGGCTCAGGCAATCCTCCTGTCTCAGTCTCTTGAGTAGCTGGGACTACAGGTGTGCATCACCGTGCCTGGCTAATAAAATTTTTTTTTTTGTAGAGATGGGGTCTTGCTATGTTGCCCAGGCTGGTCTTGAACTCCTGGCCTCAAGCAATCTTACTTCCTCAGCTTCCCAAAGCCCTGGGATTACAGGCATGAGCCACCAGCTGGCATCTAATATTAATTTTTATTTTTTTTAAATGAAAATAATTGGTGAAAGCCCTTAACCCAAAGTTCTTGGAAATGTTTACTCTTTACTCTGATTTTCTCTTCATTGTGAGTTGACTGCTTTGCTATTTGCCCTTCCTCTGCGTTCCATACAGTTCTTTGTTAATACATCGCCCTTTGTTTAGGATGCTGATTTGCAAAAATATTCTTAATCTTGACATCGATCATTGTAAAAAATTCACTCTGGGTACAGATTGTTTAGTACCTATAATGCGAATAAGGTCTTTTCTTCCTTAAACATGTTTGGGTTGAGCTCTATCTTTCTGAAGACTTTTAGCTTGGTGTCTCCTCCTGACTCCTTATGTTCTAGGGCCAGCTCCTCCATATTGTGCTCCTGTGTTCCCTGTCATGTCCATGCTATGACAATGAAGTCACAGAGGGAGGAGCCATACTCTGGTTCTTTGGGCAGGAAGAGTCATTTTTCTGTTCATCTCAACCTTGTCTCTATAAGCCAGCTCTATGCATCCACATAACTGTGAGTTGTGAATATTCATCTGTCATTTGACTTGTTCCTTGCCAACTCTACTTTGATCTAATATCTGACCATTCCCATGGTCCTGGGATAAGCCTTTCCTCTGGCAACTTTTTTTTTGAGTTGGAGTCTCACTCTGTCGCCCAGGCTGGAGGGCAGTGGCCACTCCCGGCCACTGCAGCCTCGACCTGTTGGGCTCCGGCGATCTTTCCGCCTCAGCCTTCCAAGTAGCTGGAACTACAGGCGCGTGCTACCATGCCCGGCTGAGTTTTTGATTTATTGTAGAGATGAGGTCTCACTGCCCAGGCAGGTCTCGAACCTGCGGGCTCAGGCAATACACTCACCTCAGCCTCCCAAAGGCGCGGGATTACAGGCTGAGCCACTGAGCCCGGCTTCCTTTGGCTTCTTAAACCAGCCTATGGGCTTTTGAGTTGCGCCTAGATTCTACAGCCCATCTTCCCATGAAGGGCCTTAAGGTGGATTGAAGCTGTGGTCCCCTAACTCTTGAGCTGCTTGAGGATATGTGACTCTCCCCTAAGCAAGTCCTTGGGTCCAAAAGTAAGGTCTTGGATCATTGAAGGGTCCCCTGCTGCCTTCTTATTGTCCCCAAGGAAGAGATTTTGACGTTTTCAGATTAGGCTCCAAGCTGATGATGAATACTCCACTGGGCAGAACCAGGGGCCCTATAACACTTCCAATTTAACATTATTAAAGAGCTGTCCTGGCTGCAATGACTGACCCTTTCATCATTTTATCCCTCAATATATGTTTTTAAAAGATGAACAGAGTGGTTGGGGGGAAAACTGGCAAGGTCTAAAGAATTAATTTTAAAACAAAATTTCTATCCTCTGTCAAGTTTCCAGCATTAAAAAAAGCAAAATGTACAGCTTAGATAATATCTGGTTAACTCTGTTCTGCACAGCCTACTTCTTTATTGAAACCTCTTGTGGTATTATGAGAGACTCACTGAAATATCCGTTAATGAAAAGCTGGACAGTAAGAAAGAAGTAATAAGGGCATTTTATCTCTTTGGCAGTCTTCTAATAAAAAAATGAAAGAAAAGTAAGTTCATTTTAATTGATGAAAGAAACATGAATTTCATCAAGTTGAAAGGCAAACACAGCCAGGGGAAACAGCATTCTTCTGTACTTCTTGGGTTAAGGTGCTGTGTGTCACACCATTGGAACATGAATTAGGTGTATTGAAATGGTCAGTTTTCATATTTAGCTTTCCCAGGTTTAGCATAATTTCTTATTTATAATGGCATATTTCTCATGATGAGCACAATGCCTGACACAGAGTTGGTGCTCAATAAATTATTCTTGAATGGATGAATAAAAGACAATGCATTATCCCTTCCAGCAGGAATTTATTATCTAGTTGGAAGGGGAAGACACAAATACACACAAAAATAAATGATACTTTCTATCATTTTATTGATTGCTAATCATCCATTGTTATCATCTGATTATTCACTGTTAATTTTGCAATATTTGCAGTAAGTCCTAGATGTGGTCAAAGATTTTCTTTCTACACTGGCCTGTGTCTGTTTCTTCCACTGTCCAGCCTCAGGCTTGCCTCCCAGTTTAGCACTTGCTGGTCAATCTGCCTGGACTATGATTAACCCCTATTCATCCTTTAAGTCCCACTTGAAATGTCATTTCCTCCAGAAAGTCCCCTGTAATTGCCTGGGCTAGATCCACTGGTCCTGTTGTATGTTCCAGGGCAACATTCAAACTTTCATACCATCACTCTTCCTGGATGAGCCCCATGAAGGCAGGGACAGCCTCTATCTTGTTCATCTCTTCCTTAGGACTCAACATACAGATGTTCAATAAATGCTGATATAATGAACCTTATTAGGACTGTCTTGATATAGGGAAGAGGCACTACAACATGGAGCTGGTCCTTGAACTGATGGGGAGATAGAGGCCTGGAGTGTGCTCAAGGTGTGTAGTCCATGGACCAGCAGCAACGGCATCACTGGAGCTTGTTAAGAATTTGCCTTCTCAGACTTTCACCCCAGACCTGGGGAGTTTCTTTGCATGTTCAAGTTTGAGAAACACTGCTTTTCATCTGGTCATGCAATGCAGAGAAAGAAGACAGACCTTGGGAATTAGCCCATCTGAGAGACTGAGGGCCCAGAAAGTTGATTGCCTGCATGTGGGAACAAGGGGTACCTTCAGAGAACCTCTAAAGGCTCCTGTTTTTTTTCTCCTATGACCAAGGTCTGAGTTCTAATTAAACACATTTTTTAAAAACTTCACCGAGCACAAGGTAATGGATTACCTTTGTTTGGGGAAATTGCTGTTTGCTGATGTGTTTTCTCCAGGCACCATGGTGTTGTGGTTCTTCTCCTGGTCTCATCTCCATTTGGAACATAAAGAAAAGATAGTCAATCTGTCTTGGACTCAAATTCTTAAATGCCCAGATCCCTGGCTGAGTTTGCTTGCTTGAACCAAGCAATAGAGATCCCAAACAGATCTTACAAGGATCCTGTCTTAGTCCATTTTGTGCTGCCATAACAGACTACTGAGACTGGGTAATTTATACTGAACAAATTTACTAGTTCTTCGTTTTGGAGGCTGGGAAGTCCAAGACTGAGGAGCCAGCATCTGGCAAGGACCTTCTTGATGCATCATCCCGTAATGAAAGGGCAATGAAGAATGTGAGAGCAAAAGGTCAAAAGGTCACAGCCTCAAGCCTTTTTTAGAGAGGCCTTACTCCATTCATGAGGGTGGAGCCCTCAGGATCTAAACACCTTCCATGAGGCCCCACCTCCCAACACTGTTGCATGGGCATTGAGTTTCCAACGAAGTTTCCAACTTTGGGGGATACATTCAAACCATGGCAGATTCTCTCCATCCATCTTACCTCACCTGACACGTGATTCATAGCAAGGAACCCACAATTTCAGAAGTGGGCAGAAGTGGACCAGTTAGGGCATGGCAAGAAAGAGGCCAGAAGAGGCAATCTGTTGGGTGAGGCAACTTCACTCTGCAGTGGGGACAAGAGGTAGGGCTCAAGGTTCAGGCACAGGGTATGGTGGTTTTATACCAAAGCAGGGGAGATGGACATTTCTAGAATCTAAGTTAGAACTTGACCAAGATTTTTCCTGCCACCAGTAACTTCTCAGTCACAGAAGTACCTAAACCTTCATCTAGTCTGAGGACAGCAGAATCCCAGGATGTCTTGGTAGCAGGTGGATACAGGGGAGTGGGATGGAATGAGGCAGAGGTTTGCCTCAGGTTCTCACTAATTCACCAGACCTGGAGCTCTGTTACCCTGAACAGAAACACCTCACCCAATTATTTCTTGAAAAGCCACCCTACCTTGCTTCTTCCCACTTTTAGTTCTCAAAGGTGGCTTTCCTATTGCTCGAAAAAAAAATAAACCTCTGTTTTTACTTGGAGCCACCTCAGCTTAGACACATCTAATCTTGCTGAATCACCCCTATGTTCAGTTAAACCAGGCTTTCCAGGTCTACATTCCAGGGTCACATAAATAACTCAGCTTGCTGCTTCAGGGGGCTCAGAATCCCACCCTACCCATGGAAGTCCTCTTCCTTGCTGCCATCAGCCTCCTGGGGTCTGACATCAACAGATTCCACCACTGATGCACTGGGTCGCTCAATGTGCAGTTGACTGTTTTGATCACTTGCAAGAATGGGAAAACTTAAATCTTTAGGTGTTGCATTTCCATGTTAGGGAGGAGCCTTTCTGACTTAATCACCCACAGGAATGGAGAAAGAAATGCTGTTTAGGAGGAGGGCAAGGTGGTTGGGAGTCCCACACAAGAATATGCCAAGAAATGGGAATACTGTGTGGGGGATCAAAGTGCATCTCATAATCTTCCTGGCTTTTTGTTTTCTTTCTGACTTTTTATCTTACACTGGCCACTTACTGACAACTTTGTCTCACTTTTCTCATCTGTAAAATGGGTTGTTGTAAAAATGAACGGGAGTCATGCATAAAGCGCTTAGTACTGTACCTGGTACCTTAAAAGCACCCAGTGATGTTTGTTCTTTATTATTAGTGCCACTCTGAGGAGTAACTGGGGCGCCGAAGGAAGACACCCCAATCTGTCATCCTCCCAGTCCCCAAACTCAATAGCGCACTAGGGAGACTGAGGGGAAAATACCATGCCGAAGGCCAGGAGGTGGTGGCCCCGCGTCGGGACTCAGAGGCTGGAGGTGACCTCTCTGCCCTAGCGCCCGCTCTCCTCAGGTCTGGGCGACAGAGCTGCGGGCGGGGGCGGTGGCCGGTCGCTCCACCCGGCCTGCGCGTCGGCGGGCGGGCGGGCGGGGCTGCGCGTCCCGGCGCCAGGGACCGGTAATATAGCGGCTCGCCGAGGCGCTAGAGCGCGGGGGCAGCGCGCGGCGGGCGGGCAGGCTGGCAGGCGGGCGGGGCCGAGGGCCAGAAGCCGGAGCAGCGGGCACCAGGGCGGCCTGGAGCGGGGCCAGCGCCATGAGCAGCAAATGCGACGTGGTCGTGGTGGGGGGCGGCATCTCAGGTCAGTCGTGGCTGCGCGCCCTCCTTCTTCGCGCGCTCGGACAGGTGGCCACCCGGGGAAGGCGCGCGGGGCGGCCGTGGGGCGGGGGCCGACCCTGGAGCCCCCCTCCGTGCACTGGCGGGGCTCTAGCGGGTCCCAAGCGCGGCGCAAAGATTTGGGGCGCCCCCAGGCAGAAGGAGGGAGTTGGAAGCCTGTTGAAGGTCTGAGGCAGACTTTGAACTTCTCCTCCGGAAAGTTGCCAGGCCTTTGCTGGCTAGAATTTTCAAAACCAGGAGAAAGGGAGTGGGGAAGTGGGAAACATCTCCTAGGGGATGGCGCAAAGGTCAGACATTTGCTCCAACTGAACCTGGACTCGCTGCACCCTCGCTAAAAGCAGGCACACACCACAGTGTGTTGTTATCTTGGCAGCACAAAAATGACCTTGAACAGAAGGAAGAGGTTGGACCTGGTCAACCCAGACCTCACTGATTCTCTATGGCTCCGTGATTGTCACAGCTCTATCTACCTGAGGCTACAGGGCCTTCCTGGCAAATGCCTCTTCTTCTCCTATCCCTCCCCGCCCCCACCCCACCCCAACTGCAGGGTGACCAAGCTGCAACTTGACTCTCTGGTACTGCTCATATTTGGCAAGGGTGAGGACAGAGACTATCATCTCAGTCAAAGAGGGCTGTGCACGCGGTAGGGGCCCCGATAAACAGAAGCCAGGAGGGATAGGGTTATTGGAGGAACTCACCCTCTGAGAAAGGTCAGGCAGATCATATGGGGTGGGGGTCAGTGAGAATAAGCAATGCTCTCAGCACGAAATGTTTAAGAGACTGCTAGGGGATGCTTTGGCCCAACTCCCAGGGTCTCCTGGTGCTTGAGCAGTCATTAGGACACCCCCAAGCCCCTGGATGTATTATCTAAGTCTTGTCCTAACCAGTCCTCAGGTGCTTTCAGGAGTGAAGGTGGGCCTTGCTCCTTGAGAGGAGGACAGGGCAGAGTTGTTCAGATCCTCCTGTGGCTGGAGAGAAAACCAAGGCACTGGGTGTCGGTTGCACCCGGGTTCTGTGCTCCTGCCTCCACTCTAGCCCTTTTTCCCTTTGGGTTAGATCTCATATCTGTCTAGCTGTTTCTGGTGAGCTCACCCATGCCAGGACCTGTACCTGGTGCTGCAGGTATATAGATGCATAATCACAACATTTTGATATTGGCCAAGATTCAGTTTTCTTTCAGTATACTTTTAAAAATGTAGAGACATGGTCTTATTATATTGCCCAGGCTGCTCTCAAACTCCTGGACTCAAGTAGTTGTCCCACCTTGGCCTCCCAAAATGCTGGGATTACAAGTGTGAACCACCCCACTAGGCCTGTTTCAGTGTTTTTGACATCTTTCCTAGAGAAATTTGTACTTAAAAGCATATCTACTTAGGTGTTTTAGAAAGCTTTGCTAAGTGCCTTTTGATGTTGCTTTGCATAGCACCTCATCTTACAGAATCTGAAATTTCTCTTTTCAGGGCATAAAGGCATATTCTTATCCAAAGTATGCCAAATAGGTTCAGATTCTTCTATTTCCCCCCATTATTTTGTTCTTTTTGATCTATATGTCAAACCTTCACGTTCACTCAAATTACTCATGTTAGACTCATATGAGGTAGGTAGACAAGGCTTTAGTTGTTTTTACAAGCAGTGGTGAACCTCTAGCATTAATCCGCAAACTCTGATCAAAACAATGAAGGGACTGATGAAGAAATCTGCCGTTTCTCAAGAACATTGGGTGGAATAGGAATTGCTTTAAGAAACAAGAAAGCAAGATTCTAAGACCCAGCATTACTCAATTGCTTTATCTGCTGCAGATTGTGAATGGCAAGTGAAACAATGTTTTTGAAATAGTTTTGGAAAGTCTGAAATATGGCACGAAGCCCCACAAAAGCTTTACTCATTTGTTTAGACAATAGGCATTAGGTGAGGCTGTGGTAGGAAATTCAAAAATAAATCATGTTGTTCTTGCCCTGGAAGACTTTTCAATTCAGGAAGGGAGGGAGATGGAATAACCAAACAAAGACAATACAGGGTAGAAGGTGGTACATGCCACAGGATGAGTTCATTCATTCATTCATTATTCATTGTTCAATGAATATTTGCTTCCACTCCAACATTTTTTTTCAATGGGAATAAAAGGTTAATTATACAAGGCCATTGCCCCTTGGGACCCTCACGAGCTGATGTGGAAGACAGACTCATGACCAATTACTACTGTTTGGCCTGTGATAGCTGCTTTAGTAATACATGTAAAAAGTTCTAGAGAAGGTGATTGGGAGAATGTCAAACTCTGAAAAAATCTGGGAAGAACTCCCAGAGGTGATGTTTGAACTAAGTCTTAATGGATGAATGTGAACTCACCAGGACACTAGATGGAGAAAGCATTTTAAGGTAGAGAACAGCTTACATAAAACTACAAGTATGCAAAAAAACATGGTAACATATTTAGGAAACCTTAAGAACTTCAGTGTGGAGAGTTGGGGAGTGGGATCTGGTGGGGAAAGCTAGAAACATCTGTTGGGATGCATTATAGGGAATCTTGCATGTCATCTCCAAAAAGTTTAGCTCCTTCTGTGATCAGTGATGGAACTGATGATTTTCCATTCACAGAGTGCCATGGGTCAAATGGCAGAGGATATGGCAACAGTATTGGCCAAAAAAAGGGCGTGCAGGTTTTTAGGAAAAGATAGGACATCTAGAGTTGGAGGTTTCTGGAAGGACACACAGGAGACAATTCTAGCAGTTAGAAATGTGGGAAAGAAATTGGGGTAACAGATGTGTACAACAGAGACGTTCTAGTTGAAGCCACTGAAGTAGGTGAAATGGCCAAAACCGAGGGTGTCGAGTGTAGAATTTTAGAATTAGTAGGTGACTGACACAATGATTTATGCTTAAAAGTCTCTAGATTAGACTCTTGTTTTTCAACTTTGTTAATTATTAAACCTGAGACATTGTGGCAATTCCCTGATAATTTTTAAAGCTGTCAGCAAATTTTAATCACTCCTTTTGGGATAAACAGAGATGTACTAGGAGTACAGTTAATATATAACTTTCTTTTTTGATGTTTGAAAAGTTCCCCAAAATTGTAGACTAGATTTTTAGAAATGTGTATGATATATAAATGAAAACCCTGTGAAATCTCTGTCACTCAAGGGGCAAATCATCTCCGGAGACTTGGCAGAACAATGACATCTCCCACATGGAGCTGGACAGCAGTGTTGCTTCTGTCCCAATTCTCAGCTTTAGTGTTTGGGCTGGTGGAACCATGGGAACTATCTTTTGCACTTTGGAATGGCTCTTGCTCAATCTCTAAAATAAAAGCTAAAAGAGACAACTCAAAGCAGAAGTGAGAAAATTTGGCCAGATTTGGGAGAGCAGATTTGGTCATCTGAGGATAACAGGTACTTGTTTGAGGTCGGACTTCCAAATTGTAACCAACACCTGGCAGGTGAACTGTGTGGCCAGGAGAGTGAGCCTAGTTGCAGGCTGGTGTTACTGGCCCGGGTAGGGAGTGTCAGAAACTGCTCATGAGGGGTCATGAGCTGAGGGATGCCGTGGGCAGATGTGGCCTGTGTGTTAATGGCAAAGCCTCCTCCTCACCTTTGGTGGAGAAAAATGGAGAACTTCCCTGGGCTCTTCTAACCCACTTGGATGTCCTAAAAAGAATAATTTGTATAGATGTGTGTGAAGATTTGTATATCCCACTCAAGGAGAGAACATAGAGAGGCAATATTAACAGAGCAGTCTTCAGTGTCAAACAGACTCGCTGTGAATCCTGTTTCCTACACTTTCCTGTATGTAACCTTAAAAGATGCATAACCTCCCTGTACTTCAGCTGTCTCATTTTTTAAGAGAAAACTCATAATGCCTTTCTGGTAGGCCCGTTTTGAGGATTAGAAAGAATGCATGTGAAGGACCATAAACAATGGTTGTTACGGCTTTGGCTTATAGTTGTCTTACTCTACCTTTTGAGAAATATATCCTTGTTTGGCTTGTAGGACTTTTCCATCTATGGGAACAAGAAGCGGGCAATTCTGTGTAACCACTTCTTCCTTTTCACCAACCAATAATTTTTCTGAATGTTAGGCGTATATAAGGTGGCAACAGGGTGCAGGCTACACATGTAGGCATCAGTAGGGACCTGCTTGGTTCCAGCCTTGTCCTGCCCCAGCCCATTCCTTTATCTGCCCCCAGTGAGAGGCCTGAGAAACTCAGTTTCACCTCAGGCTCTGGAACCCACTGGGTTCCTCATCAGGAGAAATTTTGGAAGCCCCAGATCTGTACTTCAGCCTTACCCCAGCCAGGCTGTTATTCTGATTCTGATCTGGTGTTCATTTCAGCCACCTGACTCTCATCTTAGTTACAATAAAATAAATGCATTAATAGTAAATGATACTATTTATGCAATACTATTATTTAATAATGAGGAATACAATAGGCAGCACATCAAGTGCAGTTTACATGCTGGGCAAGGTGTTTGGAACTTGATTAGAATGACAGCAGACCTGTGAAGGTTAAGAATGACAAAACCTTGTTCTTTCTGCTCGATTCTAACACCTGGGCATATTGGTGGCAGGCCGGTTGGTGAGCAGTCTGAGCAGAGCCAGGTGCCACTAGAGCCACGATTTCTGGGCCCTTATATGTCTTCAGAAGTCAGGCTTAAGGGTTGGCTTGGTCATTGACTGTGGCCACAGTTTCCTTCTCCTCTGGTTGAGTGTTGAGGTCTAGGATCCCTGCCATTCATACAGGAGCAGTGGTAGAGTGTAGGGGTTAAGAGCATGGTGTCTACCCTGGTTTTACCATTAACTACTGGTGCCACCTTAGGCAAAATAGTTAACCTTCCCCTGCCTTGATTTTCTCATCTGGAGAATGGGAATAATAATGGTATCTACAGGGGTGCCAAAAAAGTATAAACATTTTAAGAAAGGAAAAAAAACTGTGTTAAAATTGTAGATGAATACAAGTCACGTTTGATTTCTTCAATTACAAGGGGTGCTTAAAGTGGTTACCACCAACATTCAGACACTTATGATTATGGCAAACCAAAAGTAAGACATAGATAACAGTTCTTAAAATGTGTACTTTTTTGGCACCCCGATATTTCATAAATTGGCTGAGAAGATTAAAAAAGAAAACACATGTAAAGTGCTTGAAATGGGGCATGGCATCTGGCAAGCACACAATAGATGTTGGCTATTATTATTAATTAGGCTGACAGAATGACCACTAGCCCCTGGTGGTCTAAAGTGCCAGGGTGCGGTCTGCTCATTTCTTCACTGTCAAACTTTGGGTTTAGGAAGTGGTTTGTGGCTGTGTGTGCATATGTTGATATACACATGCACACGCGTGCGCGTGCACACACACACATACACACACACACACACGGAACATTATCCTGTAACAGGGATGCTGCTTCCAAGCCCTGCTTTCTTGGCCTGTATATAATTTACTAACACAGATGATGTGAGAAAATCAGCAGCTAAATTTGAAGAAAAAGCTTTAATTTTAATTATTTTACTATTCATCTAAGAAATATATCAGAAACTATAAACACAAAACACATTTCTATAGAAAGAAGAAGGGGGATAACACAGCTGTTAAGTGCAATAGACGCTGGAAGCCTGAGACTTGGGTTCAAATCCCACATGTCGTCCTAAATGTGGAGCTTGGGCAAATTAACTACTTCTTTAGTCTAAGTTTCTTTACTTAAAAAGTGTGTGTGTCTGTGTGTGTGTGGGGGGGTGTCAGTCCTGGGCTAACTCCTGAAATGCTCAATAAATATTAACTTTGTTATTTTTACAAGTCACTGGGCAGTACTTAACAGAGGTGATGCTTGAAACTTGCAAGACCAAATACCCTTTTAGGCCCCCAAAATGAGACAAATTGAGAGGTCATGTTCAAATGTATCATGTATCTAAAGAATGAGTGTTTTTATCCCCATAACATAGTGCTCTGGAAATGTACTCAGGTTAAATGTTCAGCACTACCCTTTTGCAAGGATCTCAAGTCTGTTAGACTTAGCTTATTAGTAATGTGTCTGCATAAAAGTTATTTCCTCTAAGAGAGAGGCATCATAGTATAAAATACTTCCTGATTTTGAACATCCAGGCAACAAACTTTCTCCAAGTTAAAAAATGCTTTGCTTTAGTAGAATCATCAGGAATGGAAGATGGAAGTATCTGTAGAGATTTGCATACTACTTAAGATACTACCTGGTTTTACATCTAAGGAAAAGCAAATCTAGAGAGGTCAAAAGGCCAGCTCCAAACCTCACAGCTGCTTGTTTTAAATAAAATTACTCTTCTGATAGATGATGCTTCAGCCTTAGGAGGAAATGCAGTTGGAACGAGAACCTGATCAAATGGTGCTGGATGGGAGGGAAAAATCACTAATACTTTGAATGCACTGTTTCTACTTTCACATTCACAAAATAAATCAATCTTTAGCCTTCTCTGTTAACTCATTGAATAACGATATTATTGAAAGCCAAACCACTATAAGAATTGTTTCTGAAGACACAAGACTAGCACAGACATGCAATAAGGAACAATAAAAAATAATATATAATTGAATTCCGAACTGTGGAACCTCAGGGCTAAGGTAGACAGAAGAAATAATTGAAGATCCCAGGAGCTGGAGAAGATCTCTTTAAAGAAGTGTAATTTAGCAGGTCTTAAAAAACAGTCCAGGTTTGAGGGGGTAGAGAAAAAGAGAGAGGCTTTAAAGATGAGAGAAATCATTTAAATCATAGAGCCAGAGACTCCAGTTAGCAGGTGATATTTATATTTATAGTATGGTAGAAAGTTCAGCCTGTCTAGAATAAAAGGTTGAGGAGACATGGGGAGGTGGGGGCAGGATCTAAAAATGAGATATTAAAAAGCAAAGTGAGAAGTTAGGTTTTTCTGTGATTGGAAGTAGGGAGCCGTTGAAAGTTTATGCTGTGAAGATAGGGTGGGCAGTTGTGTGCCCGATAGTCAGGGAAGCCAAGAAATGGATAGAAATTCAGGAGCAGACTGAGAAGTAATCAACTGATTAATGAGTCAGGTTATCCTGATTGCCCAAGGAGGTTTCAAGAGAAATGGGGCTAGGGAGGAGGCAAGAATGGGTAGGAAGAAGTCTTCAAAGACACTTTGCTTTCTTCACCATCTTGCTGAGAACTTATCCAGAAAAGAAGTATCATAATGTTTCCCTCTGAAGTTTTATCATTGTAATTGAAGGACTGAACTGTATTTAAAAATTTCCTTTAAAAAAAAAAGAGAGAGAGACTTTTCTTTCCAAGGGCTGTGATCCAGTTTACTAAATGATAAAACACACATCTTGGGCAATCTCAAATACAAAGTGAATAGTTCATTCTATTTGTTGTATAAAAGTTGTCATTGAAACCTTTTGTTTTGTGAGAGGAGGCATGATAAGAAAGCATTTCTAGGTAGGTCTGACCTTTCAAATGCTAAGTCATCTTGCCATAGCCTCTGTTTAATGGCATCATAAATGCCATATGCCAGCTAATTTTCTCTTCGTGTCTGAAGTTTGAGCTCTTGATCTTGTGTTAGGCATCTCTTACCTAGGCCGTTTTTCATTCTGGCCTCCTCCTCATCATTCATCAAAACTGCACAGTGATTGAAGGTGTCCTATTAGAGCTTTGGTTTTATTTGTTCTCCTTCTAGCCTAAATAATCCTCCCTTTTGCTTAACCTCTCCAATATTTCTAATGATTCTTTTTATATTGAATTTGGAATCCTGACTTCACCTTCTGAAGTTAAAGCTACTTTTTATATCTGTGATTCTAGTTGTATTTTTGTCTTAAATTGTATCTTGATAATTATGTCTCTATGTCTCATTTCTTTTGTTTGTTTTCCTGTTTTCTACATTAATAAAACAAGCTCTTTGGAAGAGCTTTTGTTATCCAGCTGGACATCTTTTTCAGAAGGATAAGATGAAGAATTAATAACCAAAATTCCCTTAAAAGTTTTTAAGAAGAAAGATCACTGGTATAAGTGAAAGATGCGATCGTATTTCAACTTGACGATTTACAGTTTGATGAATGTTTTTAGAGGTGGAATTTATTTTAATAACAAAAATTGTAGAAATAATATACATTATATTTATTGTGAAAATCTGTAAATTACAGAAAATGGCAAAAAGAAAATGAAAATCACTTATAATTAAACCCTACAAAAAACTAACCACTGTTACTATTGCCACCTATATTTTCTTTATGCCAACTATATGTTGCATTTGCTATACTTCTTTGTATACCTTTTAAAATAAGTAATAACATGTTATGAATATTTAACTATGCCCTAAATGTTCTTTTCCATAAGATCTTGATAACTGTATAATACTAGTTCATATGATTGTATTATAACATATTGAACCAATATTCTATTGCTGAAAATTCATGTCATTTCCAAATTTCTGCTATTTTAAACAAAGCTATTAAGAATCTAAATTTTTGTGCATGATTCTGATAGCTTCTTTAGGAAGTCACTAGAAATAAATGTTAGCAATCCTTTTAAGGCAGAACTGGGCCACACAGTAGATGAGTGGCAGGCGAGCGAGCAAAGCTTCATCTGAATTTACAGCCACTCCCTATTGCTGGCATTACCGTCTGAGCTCCATATTCTTTCAGATCAGTGGTGGCATTAGGTTATCATAGGAGTGTGAACTCTCTTGTGACTGTGTATGCGAAGAATCTAGGTTGTGTGCTTCTTATGACAATCTAATGCCTGCTGATCTGAGGTGGAGCTGAAGTGGTAATGGTAGCACTGGGGAGTGGCTGCAAACACAGATGAACATAAGTAGTGAGGCTTGACTGCACAGAGACCATAATAAATCAATTGCTTGCAGACTCATATCAAAATCCTATCAGTGAGTGACCAGTGAGTTGTACAGCTGCATCTGGTGGCAGACTTTAAGTCAGAATCCAACACTTATTTCAGTCTGCATGTGATCTGCTCATTATTTTATTTACCACTTCTGTCCACACTTGTTTTTTTTGGTGAGTCATATAATTATTTCGCTATATATTACAATGTAATAATAATAGAAATAGAGTGCACAATAAATGTTATGTGCCCGAATCATCCCAAAACTATTCCTCCACCCCCAGTCTGTGCAAAAAATGTCTTCCAGGAAACCAGTTTCTGATACCAAAAAGGTTGGGGACTGCTGTTTTAAGGTATTTAATAATTACTGCAAAATTGTCACTCCAAGACAATTTTATTAATTTTCTTTATGGTAGAATTTTAATAATGGACTTCTTAGCCATTTCAATAGGAAACCAACCCTCTCCCTACTACCCCAGAACAGAAGAGAAGAGAGATGATTCTTCACCAGTTGATAGTGGTAATTTAATGAAGTTGTAGGTACTAGAAATTACAAATATGTTGAGTTTTGTGAAATTTTAATGGTGGCAAGTATTGTGCTCACTATAACATGCAGGCAAACTGGTTTTTGCAATTACTACCTTATGCCTACAATTATTTACTAAGAACATATACTTTTATAGTACTTTTAAATTTATTGGATACCTACTATTTAGCTCGTGCTTCCAGAAGTTTGGCATCATTTATTAGATAATGTTGTATTTTAGGGCAGAAAAGAAAACAGCTCTGTAACAAACCATTTTCTATGATTAATTATTTTTACCCCTTTAGATAAAACATGAATATAGTCTTTGTCCACAGTTTATTGTAACAGCTGATCAAACAGCTGTTTCATGTTTTACATTTTAATTTCCTCTTTAGTTTGCATTCAAATCCTGTGATAGAGTTTATTTAGGAGACCCATAAGATACAGTTGACTGTTTCAGAATAGCCCTTTTATGCCATGCCAGTTAGTCAAAATCAAACAGTCTTTGCTAAGCACCGATAATAAGCACACATAAAGGCGTGCACTGAAATGAGTTGTCCTTGTTACATCAAATGTATTTCCCTGTGTTGCTTTCTCTTCAGGGGAAAAGCAGTTTGTTCATTTGTTGATTAATTTGTTCATTCAATAAACCCTTTCTGAGTGCCCTATTTACCCAACATTGGGCAAGGTGTGGGAATATACAGATGGGTAACACATGTACCTGTCTTTGAGGGGTACACCAAGCAGAGGAAAGCAGATATGTATAGGCGAATGCTGTGAAGGATGGTGGGTTCAGATGACACAAACATGTATAGGTGAATGCTATGAAGGGTGGTGGGTTCAGATGCGACAGAGGAGAGGAGGATGACAGATTCACCTCAAGGACTTCAGAGCATGACCGCTTCGCCCTCAAAGGCCTCACCTCAGTAGCCCTGAAGGAGAAGTTGGCATTAGAATTTATTGGAGACAACCTGCCAATTCAAATGTTCTTCCTTAAAATATAGCTTTTAAATGGTGGAAAATTAAATCTATGTTCTCATATACCGATACGTAGGGTGTTGACATTTCAGTTTCACCCTTTTTACTGTTAGCCCTAAAGTGACAGTGTAGTGATGGTGTAAATCCTTCAGGACTTGCTGAGAGTGTTGACTGTTGCTAGCTTTCAGAAGCTGAATTCCTCTCTGGAAATTGCCCTTGATTGAAAGGAGCTGATTCACCCAAGAGCATGCCTCTTCCCTGGGGGCAGCCTGCAACTGATGTAAGGATATGAAGACCTGGCCCCCATGCCTCAATCTGGGACAACTCTGAAGAATCATCTCAGCTTCAGAGCTCACTGTAGAATTGACTGATTTCTCTGTTGTGACTGTGTCACAGTTCAACTTCTTCCTCTGCCCCATCCTGCTTCCTTTACTTCTGTACACATGCTGAACTCTGATAGAGCTTTTCTATGCAAATCTGCTTCACAGACTGCTTGCCAGGGACCCTAAGCCCAGATAGACAATGATTGAACAACATTTGTTGCTCTTCACATCACAAGATGTTATAATTATGGAGCTTCAGTCAGTTGAAGGTGAAAAATCGCTAAAGCACAGCATCTTTTCTATGCCTTTAAATGGCCTCCACCAAGGATGCAAGAAGCCAGTAGGGCCTGGGGAAGGTGCTTTGGCACATCAGTTGTGGATAACCACTCTTTGGTGCCCCGAGAGCCCCCAGAGCAAGTGTGAAAGTGGAGGGTGATCATTACACTGGTCCAAACACACCCTGGGGAATTTGATTCTTCTCTCACTCTGTGTGCTGATTCAGTGCCGAGATTCCGGACTTCTGATCTGGAAGTGCTACAAATACGGATTTCTTCCTTTACTGGAGAAATCTGTGGCAGTGTAGCCAAGGGAGAACTTATGAAACAGTAAACCCTAATTTGTGAAGACTGGATAAAGAAAGTTGGGGGCTGTCCAGCTATTATGGGCCACCATTTTGGATTCAGCTCAGATTCTGGGTTCTTTGGAAAATATGAGGGGGACTCCAAAAGCCTGGAATTATGTTTTGGAGGACAGGGCCCTTGTAGTACACTTGGAATTTGTTCTTCCGGATCAAACAGTCAGTCAAAATTTTTATCTGTAAGTTTTGAGAAGGTTGCGTCATGATTTGTGGAAGAAACATCCGGAATTGTGGCAAACAGGTGACTGGTTCTTCCACCATGACAACACACACACTGTGCTGGTTGGCAGTTTTTGACTAAAAATGGCATGACTCACGTGCCCCACCCTCCCTATTTACCCAATTTTGCCCCGAGCGACTTTTTTTGTTTCTTTGTTTTCCTTGATGAAAAAAGTCCTCAAAGAGAAAGGTTTTGCCAGTGTGGAAAAGGTGAAAAAAAGTGGCAGAAACACTAAAAGATATCCAAATTGAAGAGTTCAAAAACTGTTTTGAGCAGTAGGAAAAGTGTCTCAATAGGTGTAGTGCATCAAATGGAGAATATTTTGAAGGTGACAAGTTTAAATATGTAAGAATAAATACTTTTTTTTAGATACCTGCACACGTATGTTTATCGCAGCATTGTTCACAATAGCAAGAACATGGAACCAACGTGCTGCCCCATCAAAAGAGGACTGGATAAAAAAAATGTGGTACATATACACAATGGAGTATTACACAGCCATAAAGAAGAACAAAATCATGAACTTCACAGCAACCTGGATGGGGTTGGAGTTTATAATACTGAGTGATCTCTCACAGAAACAAAGAGCTGAATATCACATGTTCTCATTCATAAGTGGACCTTGAACAACTACCGTAATACTATAAGAAAAGGATTAACAGTAATGGGAAACTACAGTGGGAGGGTGGGGAGGTGGAATTGACTGTAGTTGATATCTGCCTGGGGAAGGGGGGAGGCACACCTCATCAACAAGGGTAATTGCACAATGAATATTTGTATACCCAAGCCTGAATTGTACTCCACAATTTTAAAATAAAAATAAAAAAAAAGAATAAATACTTTTTTATCAATAAATTTTGGGGTTTTTTTGGGTCCCCTCAGCACTGTTGGTGTGCACCTCTATTCTTCCCCTAATCCTGCCATCATTTTATGTAGCTTCCTGTAGGATGTCTCAAAAGAAGTTGAAGATACCGTAAGTGATTTTAAAAATTGACAAAGGAATCCCAGATGGACAAGGGAGAATGCGAGGCTATGAGGGAACTAACTGGTTGGTATGTTCAAATGGAGAGCTTAATAGATTGGTTGTCTTTTTCTGGTTGAAGAACCTTCATATTACAGAGTTTTGAGTAAATGAACTAGAATGATGGAAGTACATGATTTGGGGAGAGGGGTGTTGTAGGACTTTGACAGGTAACCTTTTGATTGTACTTCTTGGAAATGACCATTGCTAGCATTTAAATGAGTTGCAACATTTTGAATCAGCATATCTAGAGACACAATTCTCTGTGTGATTTAAAAAATGATCTAAGAGCCAGAAAAATAATTTAAAAAAAATTGATCTGCTATTAGTTTTGCAGTTAGGCAGAGTTTAATCCAAGTTTAGGGATACTTGGAAGGCGCTTCTGCTAGATTGAGAAAGGCAGGAATTTTGAGTCCTGAAGATTCTAAGTAGGGGTCTCTGTTAAAATTGCGTGCAGATCACTGGGAAGGGTAGCCCCTCGACTGCTAGTTTGCTATGTGAGTGGCATACAGCAGGGTGGAGAGGAGACCCAATGCAAGATGCTCAGGCTATAGCAGTGTGAAGCAACTGGGAGACAAAGACAGACCTTACTACCTCATTTTCTTGAAGATGACTAGAAAAGCATAGAAAAAGGCAGAGGCTGTATAAAACACATCATTATTTAAAGTCCAGTGGGAATAGTACTTTGTCTAATTCCATAGCAACCCATAATAGAAAGAGAGAGAAATTGGTCCTGTCCTTCCCATTCTCCACCAAACCAAACCTTATGGGGCTAGACTGTTTAGTATTATGACTTCATTAGCACTTTGAGGATTCTGTTTTCTGACTGAAAAAGAAAAAAGGACATTATTTATGAAAGTGTCTGCAAACGGAAATTGTGGGCTAGTTTTTAATACTGTGATTCAGCTTCTTTTATTTACTATCTACTGGAAATCTTTGCTGGCAACATGCCATTCTATTCCTGTCTGTCTGCTGCTAGTCTTTAATTTAGAAAACATTAACTGAGTGCCTTCTATGTGCTCGTCCTAGGAATGAACAATCAGGTTCCATTTTAACACATACACACACAAACACAAGAAATGTACTTTTTAAATGAAATAAGTCACTTGATACCTTGAAAGAGTTTACCTTTAGACAAACTCAGAATGGACGCTATGATCACTTTGGTTTTGGTTTCCAAGTGTTCTTTCCTCTGCTAAGCTTAAAAAAAAATTATTTTAATGATATGGAGTACAATTCAGGATTAGGTATACAAGTGGTCATCGTGGTAAAGTTTGGTCCTCCTGTGGTTTGAGATAAGACACCCTTATTGATGTTGTAGGCCCCCACCCCCGGCAGTTTCCTGCTACTGCCAATCCCTTTGTTATAGTATGATGATAAATGTTCAGGGTCCGCTTATGAATGAGAACATGTGGTACTGTTCTTTGTTCTGTGATAGATCACTGAGTATGATAGACTCTAAATCCACCCAAGTTGTTGAAAAGTCCATAATTTTGCCCTTCTTTATGGCTGCATAATATTCCATCACATATATGTACCACATTTTTTATCCAGTCTGCTTTCAATGGGCAGCATGCGTGGTTCCATGTTTTTGCTATTGTGAATAGTGCTGCAATAAACATGTGTGTGCAGGTATCTTTTTCACAGAGTGATTTGAATTCCTCTGTGTATATTCCCAGAAGGGGGATTGCTGGGTCATGTGGAAAGTTAATTTTTAGGTTTTTTTGGAAGTGTCACACTGTTTCCACAGAGGTTGTGTTAGTTTACACTCCCACCAACACTGCAGAAGTGTTCCCTTTTCCCTATATCGTCTTTAGCATCTGTTGTTTTTTGAGTGATTGATAATGGCCATCTTGACTGGAGTTAAGTGGTATCTCAGTGTGGTTTTAATTTGCATTTGTTTGATGATTAATGAGGCTGAACATTTTTTAATGTGTTTATTGGTTGCTTGTATGTCTTCTTTTGAGAAGTGTCTATTCATATCTTTTGCCTACGCTTTAATTGAGTTGTTTATTTTTTTCCTTTCAACACACTTGGGTTACTTATAGATTCTGGATGTTAGACCTTTGTCAGAAATACTGTTGGCAAATATTTTTCCCATTCTGGGGGTGTTTCCCCACTCTCTTAATGGTTTCTTTTACTTTGCAGAAGATTTTCAGTTTTATGAGGTCTCACTTGTCTTTCTTACCTCTTATGGCATGGGCATTTGGGGTTTTGATCAGGAAT
Organism: Cephalopachus bancanus; assembly: GCA_027257055.1. Classification (NCBI taxonomy): domain Eukaryota; kingdom Metazoa; phylum Chordata; class Mammalia; order Primates; family Tarsiidae; genus Cephalopachus; species Cephalopachus bancanus. The sequence continues at coordinate 501,538 of JAPVLO010000631.1, forward strand.
TGGTTGCCAGTTCCAATTTCCATAAGGGTATCTCCTGCATTTTCTAGTGTTCTTATAGTTTAAGGTTTTACATTTAGGTCTTTGATCCATTTAGAGTTGATTTTTGTGTATGGAGACAGGTAGGGGTCCTGTTTCAATTTTCTGCAAGCAATCAGCCAGTTTTTCCAGTACCATTTACTGAATAGGTTCTCCCTTCCCCAGTCGTTGGTGGTGGAGGCTTTGTCAAAGATGAGTTGGTTGAGAAATTGAGGTTTTGCTTCTGGAGTGTCTATCCTGTTCCATTGGTCTGTACGCCTGTTCTTGTACAAATACCAGGCTGTTTTGATTATTGTAGCCTTATAATACAGTTTAAAGTCTGGAAGTGTGATACCTCCTGCTTTGTTTCTTTTGCTGAGGATTGTTTTGACTATTCATGGTTGTTTATGTTTCCATATTAATTATTTCTGTATTGTTGTTTCCAGGACTGAGAAGAATGATGTTGGTAATTTAATGGGCATTGCATTGAATCTGTAGATTGCCTTGGGTATGATGGACATCTTAACAATGTTGATTCTTCCAATCCATGAGCATGGAATATTTTTCCATTTATTTGTCTTCTTTGAGCAATATTTTGTAGTGCTTGTTGTAAAGGTCTTTCTGGTTAAGATGATGCCGAGGTATTTCATTTTTTTGTGTGGCTATTGTGAATCGGATTGTGCTTTTTATTTGGTTCTCTGTCTGTTTGTCATTAGTGTATAAAAATGCCACTCTCTTTTGCACATTTATTTGGAGAGTGGGCAGCCTTGTCTTGTTCTGGTTTTCAGGGGAAATGCTTCCAATTTCTGTCTGTTTAGCAATATGTTGGCTATGGGTTTATTGTAGATGGCTCTACTATTTTGAGATATGTTTCTTCTATGCTTAGGTTTTTGAGGGTTTTTATCAAGTAGGGATGCTGAATTTTATCAAAAACTTTTTCTGCATCTAATGATATAATTATGTGATTCTTGTTTTTATATCTGTTGATGTATTGAATTATATTTAAGGTGTTGTGAATGTTGAACCATCCCTGCATCCCAGAGATGAAGCTTAGTTAGTCATGGTGGATAATTTTTGAGACGTGTTTTTCGATCCGATTTGATAGAATCCTGTTGAGAAATTTTGCATCTATATTCATTAGGGATTTTGGCCTGTAGTTCTCTTTCTTTGTTGGATCTTTACCTGGTTTGGGTATCAGTGTGATGTCAGCCACATAAAAAGATTTGGGGAGAGTTCTGTCTTTCTAGATTGCCTGGAATACTTTCAAAAGAATTGGTATCAGCTTCTCCTTGTAGGTTTTTTAGAATTTCACTGGAAAGCCATTGGTTCAGGGCTTTTTTTTTTTTGGTAGGTAGTTTTTTTTTGGATGGAGTCAACTTCCTGGGTTGTTATTGGTCTATTTATAATCTCAATGTCTTCTTGTTTCAAACTTGGCAGGTTATGTGATGTCAGAAAGTCCTCCATTTCATTTAGGTCATCGAGTTTGTTTCCATACAGGTTGCATAGTAATCTCTGATAATCTTTTGTATTTCTTCGGGGTCAGTTGTGACTTGATCTTTTGTGTTTCTGATTGTGCTTATTTGGGCTTTTTCTCTCTTTTTCTTGGTCATGCTGACTAGGGGTCTATCAATCTTCTTTATCTTTTCAAAGATCTATCTTTTTGTTTCTCTGATTTTTTTTCTGATATTTTTGTCTTCTTTGCCCTGTAGTTGGGCCTTTACTTTGGTTATCTGGATTCTTCTGCTGAAGTTAGGGTTTTGGTGGTCATGCTTTTCCAGTGTCTTAGGTGATTTTTTAGGATGCTAACTTGTGATCTTTCTACTTTCTTGATGTGTGTTCATGGAGATATAAATTCCCCCCTTAGTACTGATTTCATGGCATCCCAGAGGTTTTGGTAAAGATATTTCTTTATTTTCATTTGTTTCCAGGAAGCTTTTAATTTCTGCTTTGATTTTTGTGTTGACCCAGGAGTTGTTCAGCATCATGCTGTTTAGTGTCCATGTCTTTGTGGGTTTTGGGGGAATTTTGTTGTTGTTGATACTTATTTTTATTCCACTGTGATCTGAGGAGGTGCATGGCAGTATTTGATCTGAGGAGGTGCATGGCAGTATTTCAATCTTATATAATTTGTTTATGCTTGAGTTATGGCAGGGGATATGGTTGATCTTGGAGTGCATTCCATGTGGTGATGAGTAACATGTATATTCCATGGTTGTTGAATGGAGTGTTCTGTAGGTATCAATTAAGTCTGTTTGGTCAAACATTAAGTTGAGGTTCTGGATTTCTTTGTTAACTTTTTTTTTGCCTCGATGTATCTAGAGTTGTTAGTGGGGTATTTAAGTACCCAGCTATGATAGCATTAGAATCAATATCTCTTTTTAGTTTGCTTAGTAGTTGCTTTATATAAACTGGTGCTACTGTGTTGGGTGCATATATGTTTAGGATGGATATTTCTTGTTGATAGATATCCTTCTGTATATTTTTAAATTTTTGATAGCTTAAAGGTTGCTTTGTCTGATATTAAGATCATGACTCCTGCCTTCTTTTGTGATCCATTTGCCTGCAAATTTGTTTTCCATCTTCTAACTTTGAGTCTGTCAGCCTCCTTTGTGGTGAGATGTATTTCCTGGAGACAGGAAATTATTGGGTCTTTTTTTAAAAATTCACTTTGCCATTCTGTGGCTTTTCAGTTCTGCATTTAGTCCACTCATGTTCAGACTGATTACTGAAATGTGAGAATTTGTTCCTGCCATAAGTCTCTTATAGAGCTGTTTTGTTTTCTTTTAGCTTTTGTGTTAATATATGTGTGTGTTTTCATTTCTGTGGTATGCTGTGTGTTCTACTGCTTCTGTGTTTGTGATCTTGTGAAATATATGGTCTTTCTTTTTTCTTCTTCTGTGCACTGCACCTTTTGAAGTGTTACCTGTAAAGCTGGTCTCAAAGCAAAATATTCTCTTAGGGATTAGAGTCTGGGAAGGATTTTAATTCTCCATCACTGATGAAGCTTAGCTTGACTGGGTCAAAAATTCTTGACTGAAGTTGTTTATCTTTGAGAACATTAAAGTTTGTGGTCCAATTCCTTCTGGCCTGCAGTGTTTCTGCAGATAAATCTGCAGTAGTTCTGATTCATCTCCCCTGGTCGGTAGTCTAGCTTTTTTACCTTATTGCCTTTAGGAGTTTTTATTGTATACCTACTTTGTGTAGGCAAATTACTGTGTATCTATGTGTTGGTCTTCTCATAAGATGTCTTGCAGGGGTTCTCTGAATCTCTTTTTGTTTGTATAAGTCATCTCTCTGGCCAAATGAGGAAAATCTTCTTAAATGATCTCATGGAATGCTTCTTCCAAGGTGTTTTCCATTTCTCTTTCTACTTCAGGTATTCTGATCAGATGTAGATTTGACTTCTTTTTTTAACATATTTTTTATTTTAAAATTGTGGGATACAGTTAAGGGTTAGGTATACAAATATGCATTGTGCAGTTACCCTTGTTGATGAGGTGTGCCCCTCTGTCCCCAGACAGATACTGACTACCGCTAATCCCACCTCCCTTCCCCCCACCATAGTTTCCCACCACTGTCAATGCATTTCTTATAGTTTTACGATAGTTGTTCAAGGTCCACTTATGGGTGAGAACATGTGATATTCAGATCTTTGTTTCTGTGAGAGATCACTCAGTATTATAAACTCTAATTCCATCCAGGTTGCTGCGAAATTCATGATTTTGTTCTTTTTTATGGCTGTGTAATATTTCATTGTGTATATGTACCACATTTTTTTAATCCAGTCCTCTTTTGATAGACAGCATGGTTGGTTCCATGATCTTGCTATTGTGAACAATGCTGTGATAAACATACATGTGCAGATATCTTATTTATAGAGTGACTTGAGTTCTTCAGGGTATAGTCCCAGTAGGGGGATTGCCGGATCATATGGAAGGTCGATTTTTAGAGCTTTTAGGAATCGTCACACTGATTTCCACAGAGGCTGCACTAGTTTACATTCCCACCAACAGTGTAGAAGTGTTCCCTTTTCACCACATCCTCTCCAGCATCTGTTATTTTTTGAGTTATTGATAGTGGCCATTCTGATTGGAATTAGGTGGTATCTCAGTGTAGTTTTAATTTGCATCTCCTTGATGACTAGTGAGGTTGAACATTCTTCATGTATCTGTTGGCAGCTTGTATGTCTTCTTTTGAGAAGTGTCTGTTCATATCTTTTGCCCACTTTGTAATAGGGTTGTTTGTTTTTTTCTTTTCAGCACGTTTGAGTTCCTTGTAGATCCTAGATGTTAGGACTTTGTCAGACATGGAGTTGGCAAATACTTTTCCCCAGTCTATGGGCTGTCTCCCTGCTCTCTTGATGGTTTCTCTGGCTTTGCAGAAGTTTGTCAGTTTAATGAGGTCCCACGTGCCTATCTTATCTCTTATCACCCGTGCATTTTGGGTTTTGCTCAGGAATTGGATGCCAGTTCCAACTTCCATAAGGGTGTGTCCTGCATTTTCTAAAGTTCTTATGGTTTGAGGTTCTACATTTTGGTCTCTGATCCATTTAGAGTTAAATTTTGTGTATGGGGATAGATAGGGGTCTTGTTTGAATCTTCTGCATGTGGTCAGCCAGTTTTCCCAACACCATTTACTGAATAGGTTCTCCTTTCCCTTGTGGTGGGTGGTGGAAGCTTTGTCGAAGATGAGTTAGTTGAGAAATTGAGGTTTTGCTTCTGGAATCTCAATTCTATTCCATTGGTCTATATGCCTGTTCTTGTAACAATACCAAGCTGCTTTGATTATTGTAGCTTTAAAGTAAAGTCTAAAGTCTGGTATTGTGATACCTCCTGCTTTTGTTGTTTTGTTTTGTTTTTGCTGAGGATTTTTCTGACTATTCTTGGTCGTTTGTTTTTCCATATGAATTCCTGTATTTTTTCTAGATCTGAGAAGAATGTTGCTTGTAATTTGATGGATATTGCATTAAATCTGTAGATTACCTTAGGTAAGATGGACATATTCACAATGTTGATTCTTCCAATCCATGAGCATGGGATATTTTTCCACTTGTTTGTGTCATCTTTAATTTCTTTGAGCAGTGTTTTGTAGTTTTCATTGTAAAGGTCTTTCATGTCTCTGGTTAGAAAGATGCCAAGGTATTTCATTTCTTTGTGGCTATTGTGAATGGAATTGTGCTTTTTATTTGGGTTTCTGTTTGTTTATTATTGGTGTAAAGAAATGCGAATGTCTTTTGCACATTTATTTTATACCCTGATACTTTGCCAAAGTCCTTTATCAGTGCAAGGAGACTTTTGACAGATTCGCTTGAGTTTTCAAGGTACCCAATCATTTTGTCTGCAAAGAGAGATAACTTAACTTCCTCCTTTCTTATTTGGGTACCCCTGATTACCTTCTCTTCTCTGATTGCTCTAGCCAGGACTTCCAATACTATATTGAACAGGAGGGGTGAGAGTGAGCATCCTTGTCTTGTTCCAGTTTTCAGGGAAATTGGTTCCAATTTTTGTCCATTTAGGAGTATGCTGGCTGTGGGTTTCTTGTAGATGGCTCTTACTATTTTGAGGTATGTTCCATGTATGCCTAGATGTTGGAGGGTTTTTACCAAGAAGGGGTGCTAGACTTCATCAAAAGCTTTTTCTGCATCTAATGATATAATCATGTGGTTTTTGCTTTGACGTCTGTTGATGTATTTAATTACATTTATGGTCTTGTGAATGTTGAACTAGCCTTGCGCCCCAGGGATGAAGCCTACTTGGTCTTGATAGATGGTTTTTGAGATGTGTTGTTGAATCTGGTTTGCTAGGATCTTGCTGAGAATTTTAGCATCTGTGTTCATCAAAGATATTGGCCTGTAGCTTTCTTTCTTTGTTGGATCTTTACCTGGCTTGGGTATCAATGTGATGTTAGCTTCATAAAATGATTTGGGGAGAGTTCCATCTTTCTCAATTGCCTGGAATACTTTCAGGAGGATTGGTATCAGCTCCTCCTTAAATGTCTTATAGAATTCTGCTGGAAAGCCATCTGGTCCAGGGCTTTTTTTTTTGTAGGTAGTTTTCTATTACATAGTCAATTTCTTTGATTGTTATTGGTCTATTTAGTCTCTCAATTTCTTCTTGTTTCAACTAGGCAGGTTGTATGATGTCAGAAAGTCCTCCATTTCCTTAAGGTTTTCAAGTTTGTTTCCATACAAGTGTACATAACAGTCTCTAATGATCTTTTGTATTTCTTCAGGATCAGATGTGACTTCATCTTTTGTGTTTCTGATTGTGCTTTTTCTATTTTTCTTGGTCAGTCTAGTTAGGAGACCATCGATTTTGATTATTCTTTAAAAGAACAAGCTTTTTGTTTCATTGACTTTTTGTATAATCTTTTTGTCTTCTATGTCCCAGATTTGGGCTTTTATTTTGGTTATCTGGATTTTTCTGCTCAAGTTAGGGTTTTGGTGGTCTTGCTTTTCCAGCTTTTTTAGGTGACTTGTTAGGCTGTTAATTTGTGATCCTTCCATTTTCTTCATGTGCATTTGTAGAGATATGAATTCCTCTCTTACTATAGCTTTCATGGCATCCCAGAGATTTTGGTAAGATGTTTCTTCATTTTCATTTGTTTCCAGGTATCTTTTAATCTCTGTTTTGATTTCATCATTGACCCAGGAGTTGTTTAGCATCATGCTATTTAGTGTCAATGTCTTTGTGGGTTTGGGGGGGACCTTGTTGGTGTGGTTGTTTATTTTTATTCCACTGTGGTCTGAGAAGGTGCATGGCAAAATTTCAATTTTTTGAAATTTGTTTATGCTTGATTTATGGCCAAGTATGTGGTCAATCTTAGAGTGCATTCCATGCGGTGATGAGTAGAATGTATATTCTGTGGTTGTTGGGTGGAGGGTTCTTTAGGTATCAATCAAGTCCATTTGGTCAATAGTCACATTGAGGTTCTGGATGTCGTTGCTGATTTTTTGTCCTTATGATCTGTCTAGAGTTGTGAGTGGGGTATTAAAGTCTCCAGTTATGATAGCGTCAGAGTCAATATCTTTTTTGAGTTTACCTAGAAGCTGTTTTATGAAAGTTGGCGCTCCTATGTTGGGTGCATATATGTTTAGGATCGATATTTCTTGTTGATGGATTGAGCCGTTTATCATTATGTAGTGGTCTTCTGTATCTTTTTTAACTTTTGATAGCTTAAAGGGTATTTTATCTGAGATTAAAATTGTGATTCCTCCTTTCTTTTGTGTTCCATTCACCTGAAGATTTGTTTCCCATCCTCTTACTTTGAGTCTGTGAGTGTCCTTTCTAGTGAGATGAATCTCTTGAAGGCAATATATTGTTGCCTGGTGATATTTTATCCATTTTGCCATTCTATGTCTTTTCAGTGGTGCATTTAGCCCATTCACATTCAGGCTAATTTTGAAATATGACAGTTGATCCCTATCATAAGGCTCTTATATTGCTGTTGTTGTTGTTCCTGCTTGTTTGTTGTCTTTCTTTTGGTTGTGGGGTTGGTTCGTGTGTGTTTTTAATTTTTTTCCTGTACTCTTGTGAAGAACGTTGTTGTTCTTTTTACCTTTTCTTCTGTGTTTAGTACTTTCTTTAGTGTTTCTTGTAGAGGTGGTCTGGTGGCAGCATAAGTTCTTAGGGATTGAATATCTGGGAAAGATTTTAATTCTCCTCACTTATGAAGTTTAGCTTGACTGGGTAGATTATTCTTGGTTGAAATTGTTTATCTTTTAGAACTTTGAAGATAGGGCTCCAAGCTCTCCTAGCCTGAAGGGTTTCTGTAGATAAATCTGCTGCTATTCTAATTGGTCTCCCATGGTAGGTAATCTGACCTTTTTCTCTTGCTGCCTTTAGGATTTTTTCTTTTATACTTAATTTGTTTCGGCTGATTATTATGTGTCTGGGAGTTGATCTACTCATTTGTTGTCTTGCAGGGGTTCTCTGAATCTCTTGTGTTTGATTTTCACATCACTGATGAGGGAAGTTTTCTTGAATAATCTCTTGGAATGTTTGTTCCAGCGTGGTCTCTGTCTCTCTTCCTGCCTCAGGAAGTCCAATTACTCTTAGGTTTGGTCTCTTGAAGTAATCGCTCCTCTCTTGAAGGTTTTGTTCTGTCCTTTTAAGTTTCTTTTCTATGTTTTTGACAGTTTGGGTTAGTGGTATATTTTGGTCCTCAAGCTCTGAGATTCTTTCTTCTGCTTGGCTAATTCTGCTTTCCATGCTTATCAGTTTGTTATTTATTTCATTCACAGTATTCTTTATTACTATTATCTCAGTTACCAACTCCTTCCTTGTTTCCTTTTGCCTCTCCTCAATTCTTTTTAATCTCTCCATTAATGTCTTGATATCTGGGTTTGTAGTTTGAGACCAGTCATTCTGGGAGCTCTTCATTGTTTGCATTCTGAAGTCAGTTTTCTCAGTGTCTGACCTCCCAGGGGTCTGTGATAGACCCATATTCTTCTTTTGGTTTTTCTTCATTTGTTTATATTTTTTTCTCCTCCTTTCCCTTTCCCCTTCTTTAATTCTGTTTTTCAGGGAATGTGGGGTTGCCTTTACTTCTTTTTATTCAATCTCTTATTCTTCCTTATGCGCATCCTCTGACTTTGCTCACTTTTGAGACTGGACTGTGGGTTGGGGTTGTACTTTTTGCAGTTTTGAGATTTAATTGAGGGAGAAGTTGTGATTCAGAATCTATCTACAGATCCCTTTATCCACCAACAGGTGTATGAGCACACTGGAACCCACTTCCCACTGCCTTACAATCTGTCCATGCAGTGGGGTTTAGGTTTGCTATGTGGAACCAAAGGAGGTAAGAAAAAGGAAAATAATGGAAGAAGGGGGGTCAAGAGGAAGTAGGAGAGAGAGAAGAATAAGAGGGAAAGCAGACATACATACCAACTAATGAATGAAAAGAGACACAAGGCCAGAAAAGAGTAAAAAACAAGCAAACCAACAAGATTCCCTAAAGCATACCAGGAATCACACACAGTCAGCCCAATAAAATCATGCCTTTTGATGTGTTTTCCTCCAACACAAACAAGTAGTCTAACTCAAAAAGCAAACAAAAGTGAGCCGGGCACAGTGGCTCAGTCTGTAATCCTGCGCTTTGGGAGGCTGAGGTGAGTGGATTGCCTGAGCCCGCGGGTTTGAGACCTGCCTGGGCAACTTAGCAAGACCTCATCTCTACAATAAATCAAAAAATCAGCTGGGCATGGTAGTGCATGCCTGTAATTCCAGCTACTTGGAAGGCTGAGGTGGAAGGATCACCGGAGCCCAGCAGGTCGAGTCTGCGGTGACTGGGAGTGGCCACTACACTCCAGTCTGGGAGACAGAGTGAGACTCCAACTCAAAAAAAAAAGCAAGCAAAAGTGGAGAAAACAGTCAAAACAATAAAATCAAAAATCAAAAAAAGAGACCAGACTAGCTCTGGAGTCTTTCTTGAGTGTCTAAAGTCTCTTCATGTCTGATCTCTAGCCTCTCCCCTTTGTTCTCATTGCAGGCAGATAGATTTACTCGGAGCTTGGGTTGGTTCCCTTGGCTTGCTGCCTGAGAGATCTGCCATAGGAGTGAATTGTTTGTGTTTGATTAAGCATAGGGGAGGGCCTTCTGTCTCCTGTTTGGTGAGGTTACCTTAGAAACCAAGGTGGAGGCTGCTCATAGATGGGCGGGGCAATGCAAATCTCTGCCTGGAAAATGGCTGTGGTGGGTGGCTCCTCTTTCTCTGATCCTTTCTCTCCACCCGTCCTTTCTCTCCACTCGTCCGGTCCATGAATGATCCACTATGACGGGCTATGGTAGTGTATGTTTGGTGTCAGTCACTGGGAATCAGCGATATAGCTGGGCACTGCATTTGGTGTGCTGCCAGCAGCTTGGGGTAGAGGAGGGAGCCTGGAATTCCCCAGGCCAGAGTCGAGAGCCGAGAGCAGCTGTTCAGCACCTCCTTAAGATGTACTGTTCCCTTACATAACCATGGGGGTCTTAGCTCCCAAGTTGGAAGTTAGGCAGAGCTGGCTGGGTGAGTCACTGCAGGTCTCTGCCTGGTCACAGGGTTCCAGCTGTTCTCTGGTCCCGCTGTAGTCAGGGGAGAGTTGGGGGAAGTGGAGTGTGAGACTGCTGGGTGCCTCAGCCAGAGTGGGGAATGGAGCTCCAAAGGGCAGGTGGCATGCCATGGCAGTGGTTTTGGGCCAATGCAGGGTACTTTAGTCAGGAATGGAGCTGGTATCTCTGAGGGACGGGCGCCTAGAGCCTCCCTGGTGATGGTGACTTGAGATGGGTCTGGGTGGGGATCTGGAACCCAGGGTGCTGACCCAGAACTTCGAGGGTCGAGCACCAGCTACAGCTTTGGTTGTTTCAGCCTGGGTGGTGGCACAGAACCCAGAGGCACAGGCGCTGGGGGCCTGAGTGGGCAGTGGCAGCCTTGGGCCTGGTGGGGCTCCCCCAGGAGGGAGTGGAGCCTGTTGTTCCGAGGGGCGGGCATGGGGGGCCTTCACGGGCTGCCACGGCCCGAGACTGGGCTGGGTGCCCAGCCAGGGAGGGAGCTGGCAGCAGCTGAGTCCTGGGCAGATCAGTGTAGCCAGCAAGGGAACCCAGATCTCCACAAGGTGGTATCCGAGGGCCTCCACAGGCAGCAGCGGGTGGCTTGGCGCTGGGTGAGATGGTGTAGCCAGTGAGGAAGCTGGGAGCTCCACACGGCTGGGGTCCAGGGCCACCTGGGGTGGAACAGCAGTGGCAGAGGGGCCACGGTAGCCGACCGTGCTTGGGACCGAGGGTCTCCAGGCCTCAGATGGGTGCGGTTGGTGGTGGGCAGGGAGGTGGGGGAAGGAAAGTAAAAGTCTTTATGGGAACTCACTTTCGGAGAATCTCACAATCCCACCTGTGCCGTCGCCATCTTACCGGAACTCCAGTTTGACTTCTTGATAAAATTGTACATCTCTTGCAGAGTTTCTTCTTTCTTCTTAAACTTTTTTCCTATATTTTTAATAGATTGGGTTAATTCCATATTTTGGTCTTTCAGTTCTGAGATTCTTTCTTCTGCTTGGTCAATTCTGCTTCCCATGTTTTTCAGTTTGTTTATTTCTTGGATGGAATTCTTTATTTCTGTTATTTCTAAATATGCTTTCTTGAGTCTGTCCAATTTCATGCAATTTAGTTTAGTTTTAGGCTTCGCATTTCTCGATTTTTACTCATTCTATCCAATGATTAGCTGATCCCTGTAAATACCTTTTGGGTACTGTCTTTCTCAGAGATAGCCGTTGTTTGTACTCCAGTAGCTGTTCTTTCAGGCACTTTTGTTGAGGCTCTGAAAGTAATCAGTGATTTTTCATTGGTTTTCCTTCTTTTGTAGCTGTTCTCTTATCTTTCTCTTTAATTATATTGCTCAGTGGGAAATGGAGAAGCAATCACTTCTGAGATTTGCTCTATCTTCTGTCCTTTTCTGAACCAGGGCTCTGGGTTTTTCAGTTACAAAATAGGGTTGGGGGTGGTGTGCTATATTGCTTTACAATTTTGAGCACTTACTAAGGGGTGGGAAAAGGGCAGCAAGGATTCAGAACCTACTGGTGGGTCACAATGCTTGCTATCTGGTGATTGGGCCAGCTGGAACTTGCTCTCCATCTCCATACAATAAGACCCTACAATGGGTATGCTGTGTAGCTCCTGAGTCCAAGACAGGGAATAAGAGAGAAAAGAGAAGGAAGAAGGAGAGAGAGAGAAAAAAGGGAAAGAAGAAAAAGATTTTTAAAAACCCACAGAAAGCTGGGCTCGGTGGCTCAGCCTGTAATCCTGCGCTTTGGGAGGCTGAGGTGAGTGGATTGCCTGAGCCCACGGGTTCGAGACACACCTGGGCAACTTGGCGAGACCTCATCTCTACAATAAATCAAAAAATTAGCCAGGCATGGTAGCACGCGCCTGTAGTTCCAGCTACTTGGAAGGCTGAGGCAGAAGGATCGCTGGCGCCCAGCAGGTTGAGGCTGTGGTGGCCGGGAGCGGCCACTGCACTCCAGTCTGGGCGACAGAGTGAGACTCCAACTCAAAAAAAAAACCCCACAGAGAAAGAACAAAGAGGAAGAAATAGTAGGAAAGAAAAGAGAAAACTAACCAACAAGCAACCAAACAATCAGCTAGGCTTTTAGTTTTACTCATAGGGATTTGATATTTTTGTCGTTATGAGGGGTATAAGTAGAGTATTATACATGCCTTTTATGTCATCAGCAACGGGCTGCACACAGGAAGGGTCAGTGTCTGAAAGGAAATCACATGGTCCTTGTTGATAAAAGACAGAACATCCAAAATACACCACCTGTGTCCTGCTTTTCTCCCCTTGTTCTTTTCTCTCTGATTTCATGGAGAGTGTTTCCAAGGGGAAAATGAGTTTTCTGTAGATAAATCAGTCTGGCAGTCCACAGTATTGAACTTCAAAAAGACAGGTCTGAGAAATGGGGCAAAGTACAAAGAAGTTGAGATGACAGTAAGGTAGGGAGGGCAAAAGTATTTTGTGTTTAGACGCAAAATCATTTGGGACTTGTGCTTGCTTTATTTCTGAGTTTTAGTTTGTGAGCATAAAACTATGAGAAGCTGATAAAATGAGAAAGCATTTTTTTCTCCTATGGCATTCTTTTAAAGGTATATTTCAGCAAACAGATATATTTTAAATCTGGCTTACTTTCCCAAAGATGAATTCCTTGAAAGGACTTTGTAGTTATTAGGATTGCTTGGGAATAAATCTAAAATCAATTTTAAAATTAAATGCATAAATGAATTTTAAATTTCCAATGAATATATGAATGTGAGTGTGTGTAAATGTTTGAATATCTTTTGTTAGAAAATAGGAATTTTAGGCTAGACTCGGTGGCTCAGTCTGTAATCCCAGCACTTTGGGAGGCCGAGACGAGTGGATTGCTCGAGCCCATAGGTTTGATACCAGTCTGGGGAACTTGGCGAGAATTCATCTGTAAAATAAATCACAAAAATACTGAGGCGGAAGGATCGCTGGAGCCCTGGAGATCAACACTGGGGTGGCCCTGAGAGTACTACTACCTGGGTGACAGAGTGAAATTCCAAATCAAAAAAAAAAAAAAAGAAGAAGAAGAAAGAAAACAAATATTTTTAAAAAGAAGCATTAACACTTAGAATTTAAACCAGACTTTAAATGACACAGTATATATATATACATTTTTAGCATCATTTGCAGTATTTTTCAAATTCAATAGATAAAGACCTCAATGACAATGAAAAATGATGTCTGCAAATAATTTTTAAAATGAGAGCATATTCAGTCTTGTCATTACAGCTATATGTGAAGAGCAAACAAAATACATGTGCAAAATATAACAATATCTGCTTGGCATTTCTAAAGAATGTTGTTTACATATAATTCTTGTGCAAATGATAAGAAAGGGAATATTAATATTTCTCAATGAATGCAACTTTTCTATAAAGTGGTATGGCAGTATATTGGTTTGCATACTTCATGCATTAAGTGGAAGGTCAGAAAGAGATGAAGACTAGGAACACTTATCTCACATGGTTGTCTAGTTTAATATCTTCTCCATCTTTGGCATCTGAGTTTTGCAGTACAGTGCAGTATAGGGGTCTTTGGAGCCTACAAACTGCTATTTAAGTAATACTGTTTTCCAAAATACTATCCATGGTCTAAGAAAAGAATTTCTAGTTTCCCATGCTGTGTATTAATTTGGCATTTTAAAACACCACTTCTTTCTTCACTCCCATGATACCACAATTTCCTGCTTCCCTCCTAGATTGCTAATTACTCCATCAGTCTCTTTTGCCAGCTCTCTTCCTTTGTCTGCGCCTACTTGCTTAGCCTCCAGTGTTTCTTGTTTCAAGAAATGGAAACTTCAGGCCAATTTTTAAGCTGAGACCCCTGACATTTGTAGCAGACATTGTAGGGATCCCACCAGTTCCCCTTGGCACTCATTCCCATCAAATTAGGCTTGTGTCTGCTGCAAGTCTTTGCTTGAGGGCTTGCTCCAACCACTGGATCCCCTCGTGATTCATATCTAGGGCAAGTGAACAGTGGGGGTGAGGATAATGCCCTCCCAAAGTAGCCATCAGTCTGTGACTGAAATGATTTGATGCATAAGTAACCCAGCTTATTTACCTCTTAGATAAAATAGCTGAGGTGTGTTCCACACTGTCTCCCAGATGTCCTCACATTTGGCCACAGCAGTATCCCACTTGACACCAAACCCTTTATTGGCTGCCTTCTCTTGTCTCACCTCCCCAGGCTCCACCAGGGCTTCTTAAGATCACTTCCCAAATAAACTAGTTGCACCCAAATCCTTGTTTCAGAGTCTGCTTTTGGGCCAACTCAAATCAAGACAAAATTATTCTAGGTGCTTTCTTTTTTGTATTTTTATTGTTCCTAAAGTCCTGCTAGTTCCAGTTTCAAAATGTACCTCAAACCTGTCCACTTCATTGTCTTCATGCTCCTTCCAGCTGTGATTTTCACATTGACCACTATAGTTTCAAGAATCTGCTAATTCATGTAAAAAAGCCGAAGGAATGATCACAAGACCACCTTTGGTCAAGGAGTTTGCCTACTGCAAATGTCTAACAAGTCTCTTGCAGAAAAAACTCCTCTGGGCCCCAAACCCAAGTTAACCTAATCAGCCCTTTGTTCTTTATTCTGTTGAGCCCTTCTCCAGTCCATTCTATTTGTATGTGTGTGGGGGGGGAGGTGGGGGTGAGGTGGGGGGTGTAAAATATACCTAACATAAAATTTACCATCTTAGCTATTTTTAAGTGTACAGTTCAGTGGCATTAAGTATATTCACATGGTTGTGCAACCATCACTACCATCCATCTCCAGTACTTTTTCATCTTTCCAAACAGAAACTCTGAACCCATTGAGTAATAACTACCCATTTTTCCCTTCCCCAGCCCTGGCAATCACTGTTCTACCTTCAGTTTCTATGCATTTGACTACTCTAGGCCCTTATATGAATGAAATCATACAATATTTGTCCTTTTATGTCTGGCTTATTTCACTTAGCATAATGTCCTCAAGGTTCACCTATCCAGTTCAGTCTTATGCTAAAAGAACAACAATTTGTTTTTAGTAGGAAAAAAATTCAAATTTGATATTTTTAAGTTCCCAAACTTATTTCTAGTCAGAAGTGAAGCAAAAAAAGTTGTTTAAAGACATAACTCAACATTTGTCAACCTTCACCCCATCCCTGACCTCCTGAGTATGTATCCTCCAATGCTGTTCTTCCAGAAGGGTAATTTTTCTAAAATGTAAATCTCATGATGTTACTCTTCTGCTTCTAATCCTTCCACGGCCTCACATTATACGGGATAAAGTCTGAAATAATGGTTATGATCCAGACACAATGTAGATCTCACCTCTGCCTACTTTGGATGCCTTGTCTCCCACCGCTCTTCCTTCAGCTCTGTAGCCACATTGGTCTACTTTCAAGTTTTCCTTTGCACTTGATTTTTGCCTGCATGGAATCTCTTCCTGGCTCTCCTTTCTCCTACTCCCCAACTTAGATAACCTTTGATCGTTCTTTCAAATTATTTTACAACTCACTTTTTGGGGTTCCTTTGTCTGACAGGGCTGTGAGAACTATAGTGGCACTTACAGCTAGGGAAAAAAAGCTTTTAGGCTAAGAATCAGTCACAGGTGCTCAAGTAAGCAACAGCTGCCCATATGAGGCAGGAACACGGGTGTGGCATCAACAATTTCTGCTACAATATTTTTCATTACGACTTTCAGATCAGGAATTGGTTGTCTATTCTGATTTCCCAAATCCCAAAAGCCCAAGTCATAAGAGATAAGATAGACAAGTGGGACCTCATCAAACTGAAAAGCTTCTGCAAAGCAAAAGAAAACATCAAGAGAGTGGGGAGACAGCCCACAGAATGGGAAAAAATACTTGCCAACTACATAGCTGACAAAGGCCTAACATCCAGGATCTACAAGGAACTCAAACATGCCAAAAGGAAAAAAAAAACAACCCCATTAAAAAGTGGGAAAAAGACATGAATAGACACTTTTCAAAAGAAGACATATGAGCAGCCAACAGCCACATGAACAAATGCTCAGCCTCACTAATCATCAAAGAAATGCAAATCAAAACCACATTGAGATACCACCTAACTTCAGTAAAAACTCACCATTAATAAAACAAAAAACAACAGATGCTGGCGAAGATGTGGAGAAAAGGGAACACTTCTACACTGTCAGTGGGAATGCAAACCAGTTCAACCTCTATGGAAAACAGTGTGGTGATTCATCAAAGAACTAGAAATTTACCTTCCATATGACTGAGCAATCCCACTTCTGGGAATATACCCAGAGGAACTTAAGTCACTCTACAAAAAAGATACCTGCATAGGCATGATTATTGCAGCACTATTTGCAATAGCAAAAACATGGAACTAACTGTGTTGCCCATTGAAAGAGATAAGATAGACAAGTGGGACCTCATCAGATTGACAAGCTTCTGCAAAGCCAAGGAAATCACTCAGAGAGTGGGAGACAGCCCACAAACTGAGAAAAAATATGTGTACATCTGACAAAGTCCTACCATCTAGGATCTATAAGGAGTTCAAACATGCCAAAAAGAAAAAAATAAACAGCATATTACAAAGTGGGCAAAATATATGAACAGATACTTCTCAAAAGAAGACATACAATCAGCCAACAGATACATGAAAAAATGCTCAGCCTCACTACTCATCAAAGAAATGCAAACTAAAACCACACTGAGATACCACCTAACTCCAGTCAGGTTGGCCATCATCAATAACTCAAAAAACAACAGATGCTGGAGAGGATGTGACAAAAGGAAACACTTCTACACTGTTGGTGGGAGTGTAAACCAGTACAACCACTGTGGAAAACAGTGTGACACTTCCTAAAAGATCTAAAAATCCACCTCCCATACAACCACACAATCCCCTTACTGGGAGTATGCCCTGAAGAACTGAAATCACTCTATGAAAAAGATACCTGCACACGCATGTTTATTGCAGCATTATTCACAATAGCAAAAACATGGAACCAACCGTGCTGCCCGTTGAAAGAGGACTGGGTAAAAAAATATGGCACATATACATGATTGAATATTACACAGCCATAAAGAAGGACAAAATTATGAACTTCGTAGCAACTTGAATGGACTTAGAGGACTTGAGTGTTCTATCACAGTAACAAAGAATCAAGTATCATATGTTCTCCCTCATAGGAGGACCATGAACAACTATCGTAATACTATAAGAAAGGGATTGGCAGTAGTGGGAAACTACCAAGGTAGGGCAGGGGTAGAATTGGCAGTAGAGCGAAACTGCCAGGGGAGAGGGGGGCACATTGCATCAATAAAGGTACCTGCATAATGAACATTTGTATACTAACCCTGAATTGTACCTCACATGTTTAAAATTAAAAATTAAAAAAAAGAAAGAGAACTGGATTAAAAAATGTGTTACGTATATGCAATGGAATATTACTCAGTCATAAAGAAGAACAAAATTATGGATTTTGCAGCAACTTGGATGGATTTAGAGTCTATAACATTCAATGATTTATCACAGAAACAAAGAAATCAATACCACATGTTCTCACTCATAAATGGACCCTGAACATTTATCATTATACTGTAAGAAAGGGCTTGGCAGTAGCCAGAAACTGCCAGGAGAGGGAGGGTGTCACATAACATCAATAAGGGTACCTGATCTCAAATCAGGCTAAGTGGGGACTAAAGGTAGGCCCAAACTTTACCTGTACAAGGACCACTTGTATACCTAATCCTGAATTGTACCCCACATCTTTAAAATAAAACAATTTTTTAAAAAAGACTCTGCCTGTAGTGGGAAACTGCTAGGGGAATGGGGGTGGGATTGGCAGTTGAGGGAAACTGCCAGGGGAGGGAGGGGCACACCTCATCAACAAGGGTACCTGCATAATGAACATGTGTATACCTAACCCTGAATTGTATCCTACATATTTAAAGTAAAAAATTTTTAAAAAGACTCTGCCTAACCTCCTCTTCTTTTGTATCAAATGAACCCATCCCCCCCGACATAGTTGACATCTTGTAGACACTTCTATAATAAGTTCTTTTTCTTTTTGTTACCTGTTTTCATGTCTACCTTTCCTTCTAGTCTATGCAGTTCTAGAAAGTGGGCACACGTTCATTCAACTTGATGACCTTGGCACTGAGTACACATCAGATAAGCCAATTAATGTTTACACAGTAAGCGTTCTTTAAGTTAATAAATGATCCTTAAGATCATTTCTAAACAAAAAACCCCCAATCCCCCAAACAAGCAAAAAAACCCTTCAGATTACTTGAAAAAGTAATGATAATAATAATCAACCTTATTGAGTTCTAAAATAGTCTTCTTAAGATTTTAAAGTAATAGCTTTATTGAGATATCATTCACATACCATAGAATTCACTCATTGAAAGTGTACAGTTAGTGGTTTTTAATATTTACAAGATCTTATAATAATCACTCTGATGTAATTTTTCAACATTTTTGTTCCCACAAAAGAAAACTACACACCCACTAACAGGCATTCCCTATTCACCACCACCACCACCCCACCCCTATCCCCAGGGAAACGCTGATCTGCTTTCTGTCTCTAGATATTTGCCAATTATAAACATTTCATACAAATGGAGTCACACAACATGTGATCTTCTGTGTCTGGTTTCTTTCGTTTTGGATAATGTCTTCAAGGTTCATCTATGTTGTAGCATATATCAATACTTCATTCCTTTTTAAGGCTGAATAATATTCCATTGTATGGATATACCATAGTTGATGGACATTTGGGTTATTTATACCTTTTGGTTATTATGAACAATATTGCAGTGAACATCCTTGTACAAGTTTTGTGTGAACATATTTTCTTCTGGGTATGTACCGGGGAGGGAAAATGCTGGGTCATATGATAACTCTTTGCTTAACCTTTTAAGGATCGTCTGCTTAAGATTTTTCACATAGTGCAGGTACACCTACAAAGTCACTATTATATGTTGCCTCCTGGAAAAAGGGCAGTGGTGCCTGGCTTCCTGGGTTGCCTGTGCCTCCCATATGCTTTTCCAGGTAGCTGGGACTGGAAGAGCTCCTTTGAGCAAAACTCTTAGCCTGCTCAACTTTTTCAGGCAAGATGCTCCCCTGAGGCTGACCCAGTTCTGCCTTTACTTGGCCTTCCAAAGGCTAACTAAGAGCATTCATGTCACATGCCAAACCACGCCACTTCCATCTCTTAAAAGTTGACTCTGGGTCATCTTGAGTATTGAAATCAAACTGAAACCTCCTTCATGTAGTTAAACCCAAAATCCAAATGAAATATCATATTACCAGAAATAAACCCATTAATCAAAGTACTGTTTATCCATCTATTATTTGAGGTGATTACTTGCTGGATCCCGCATTGATTGTAGGTATTTCTGGGAGATAGTGTGAAGCAAGGTAAGCTTCCAGGAATGAAATGCAAACTAAATGGCAGTTCAGACACAGTTTAGCTTACCATTCAATGAAGTTGAAACACTGATCATTAAAAAATGATTATCCCAAACAATAGGCATGTGGTAATGTTATATATACATGCATATATATGTTTACAGATAATATATGTATGCATATAATGTGTATATCTTTATATGTTTTCAAGATAAGCAAAATGCCTCGACAACCACAAGAAAGCTCTGACTAAAGAAAATACTTCCATATATACTTAAGTGTATGCATATATTGGGGTGCCAAAAAAAGTATACACATTTTAAGAGACTTTATCTATGTATTATTTCTAGTTCACCGCAATCAGCGGTGTCTGGATACTGATGGTAACCACTCTGAGCACTTCTTGTAATTGCAGAAGTCAAATGTGACTTGAATTCATCTACAATTTTAATAGTTTTTTCCTTTCTTAAAATGTGTATACATTTTCTTGGCACCCTCTGTATATAAAATTTATTTTCTTACATAAATATACTTGTTTACATATATTTAGGTATTGTAGCTAACGTGTAATAAGTATTTTCCTTAGTCACAATTTTTGAATTGAATGTTAGGGCATTTTCATCGGATCTTGAGCTTAGAGTTATGGACAGTGATGCCAAATTCAGTCCCTTAATTGGTGAACTATAATTGTGTTGTATTTATCAGTTTAGAAAGCACATAGAAACAATGTTATTAAATTCTGAAGTTTACAGTGTAATTTAATAAAGATGTATTGGTGGTGTTAAAGAAAAAGCAATTAAGGGAAACCACTCCCTAGCCTTAACAAAATAATGTGCATCAGTCTCTCCATTCCCCAATCTGATCATTAGGTTGTAATTAAAGTAAATTTCATAAAATACCAAGTAGTTGAGTTTATTTTTTATTTAATTTGATATACAGTTGATCTTTTGGAAAGCAGTTCTATCAATTTACTTGTATCCAGTTTCTTTCTTAAATCAAAAGGGTTATTGGCAATAGAAAACGGAAGGTAGACTGTGATTTACAGCAAAGCTTTATAATTATGTAACTCTAAGTGCTTATTTTCTGTCTCTAAAAATTATAAATTTCTAAAGAAAAGTTTATCATTCAAAAAGAGAATCCCGGAAATAGTATAGTATAACCACATAAAATTGCTCATGGGTATCATGACTAAATAGGGGTTTATTTTTACTAATTTTGGATGAGTTATTTTTATAAATTTATTTTAAAGTCCTACCATTTAAAGACAGCCACTCTAAAATTAAAAAAATAAAAATAAAAACAACTACTGTTAACTTCAAGCATATTTTCTTTCAGCCCTTTAAAAGACATTTGTTTTAGCTGCATGTGTGTGTGCACATGTGTACCACACATATTTGCAGTCATACTATAGACACAATTTTATATGTTTTCACTTAATATTCTGTCTTTTCATTTATATATTATAATAAGCATTTTCCATATTATTACTGTCATGAATATAATTTAAATAACATAAAATAAGGCATACCATAGTGTTCTTAACTAATACAAGACTATAGGATATTATGTATTATGTGCATGTGTTGTTATTATAAATGACACTGCACTAAAGATCTTCAGGAGCAATTACTTTTTTCTGTATTTATTATTAATTCCTTAGGATTGAGTCATAAAGTAATAATTTCTGATTTTAAAATACAGACTATTTAAAGTTTTTGACAGATACTGCCAGATTGTTTTTCTTTTCTTTTTTTTTTTTTTTGAGTTGGAGTCTCACTTGGTCGCCCAGACTGGAGTGCAGTGGCCGCTTCCGGCCACCGCAGCCTCGCCTGCTGGGCTCCGGCGATCCTTCTGCCTCAGCCTTCTGAATAGCCGAAATTACAGGCATGCGCTACCACGCCCGGCTGATTTTTTGATTTATTGTAGAGATGAGGTCTTGCTGCCCAGGTGGGTCTCGAACCCGCGGGCTCAGGCAATCCACTCACCTCAGCCTCCCAAAGGCGCGGGATTACAGGCTGAGCCACCGAGCCCGGCTCAGATTGTTTTTCTCAAGTGTTTTACCAATTACTCTTCCAGCCAGCTTTGTTTCATCACACTGTTGAGAGTACTTAATATCATCCTTTTTTCTCAATCTTTCTCAAACTGAGAATGAAAATGGCATTCTCAAGTTAGGAGGCGAAAGTTGTTATTTTTCATTTTTAATTATTAGCAGAGTTGAACTTTTCTGTGTCTGTT
This sequence comes from Cephalopachus bancanus, assembly GCA_027257055.1. NCBI lineage: Eukaryota > Metazoa > Chordata > Mammalia > Primates > Tarsiidae > Cephalopachus > Cephalopachus bancanus. The sequence continues at coordinate 523,218 of JAPVLO010000631.1, forward strand.
ATTCAATTATACCTCCTGGGAAAGTTATTTTTACTTCATTTTTTTGACTTGTGGTTAGGACATGAGGTAGAATCCATTCCTCTTTTTGAGAAACCAGTGCTTATTTATGTTCATGTTTCTGAACCAATAGGTAACTCATATGAGAAACATGTTAGCCAAGCTATCTAGTTGCTCTCTCTGCCTTTGAACATCCCTAAGCCCTTCCATTGCATGTATTCTGAGTGTCCCAGCCACTTCCAGTACACAGATTTCACCCCAGGTATATGGCCAATAGTCATCGCAGGGTGATTTCTCATACTACAATTAAAGTGGCCTAATCCAATAAGGAGACTTCCTTGAACATGTTTTCTGTGTGGTATTATTTTATGTAAAATGTATTTTGTCATTTTACCACTTTGATGAACCTTTAGGGGAACTCAGTGCTTTCAAAATTCACCTTTACTAAGATAACTCCTAAATCTCTGTAAATTTTCAGTTGAGCCAACAAATGTGAAAATAAATACATATATATTGGTTTTGCATTTGTCTCTGTTAAGAGAAGCAAAAGGAATTGGGGAAGCAGGAGCTACAGATGGACACAGTAAGACAGCACTAAAAATATACATGACACTCTCCACAAAGAGTAAAGGAGCTCCAGAAATAAAGACCTGTATAATCAAACATAAATCCAGAGGGACAAAGAGACACAGAAGAACAGAACATCAGAGCAGAATTTTCTAAATTTCAAATTTTACCACTAAAGACTTTAAAAATGTGATTTTGCAACAGTGAGTATAGGTGTTGACATTGCCATTTTGAGTTGGCAAAGGATTTGCTTTTTTGTCTAGGAGGAATTTGTTAGGGATTATAAGTTTCTCAGATCTGAATTATGCTTCCCTTCAACAAGGTGAAGTTGGCCCCTCTTACTAAGGGAGGCTTTACCTTTCAACTTGGAATGCTGGCTGATATGACAGTTTGGGGCTATGCTCAAAGCTGGAGAGTACAGAAAATTTGTTCAAAGTACTTACACACTCACTCATGCATGCACACAGGTACACCCATGTTTCAGCTGTTGCATAACAGTAAAACACATTTAGTATGTAAGAAATTTCTGTAAGTAGGTAGTACAGCATAGAATAGGTATCTTTCCTTTCCATACTCTAACAGCACAAGAGTGGAATTTAAATGCCCCAGAGGAGTAATAACTAACACAACCCTTAAAATAACTCATTAAAATTTCAGGTGCTCAAGTGACCTTCAGTAGAGGAAGCATTTTAATTTCTGACAAGTGCCCCAAATGGTGTTACTGATTAAAGGGAACTCTGTGGACTTTAGTCATGAGGCATGCAAGTAGAGCTGACATTATACTGTTGAGATTTGGGGGCCTCTTTTGAGTCTCTCTCCAGATAGAAGACTGCATTTTGGTACTTTAATTTTTTTCTTGAAAAAATGTATTAAATTTGTAAATGAAGGACATTTGGAGCAGAAAATTTGGGGATGGAAAATTTAAGAACATTTGTGATCAAATGTTCACATTGGCGATACATCAAATTCTGAGTAGAAATGCATTCTGAAGGATCCACCAGAGTAAGTTCTTTGCAAAATGAGTCACTCTTCATTTTTCTCACATAAACTAATTGACTTGTCTGAGTCCTTTCATGTCAGCAACAAATATTTGTTGATAGTGACTACATGGTCTGATATTTTCCCAGGTGCTGGGGAGAAAGCAGGAAACAACACACACATGAAGATCTCTACCGTCATAGAGCTTATCATCTAGTGATAGTGAGAGGGCTCACACAATAAATAACCAATGGACCAACCAAATGAATACTTACCTACCTACAATGTACTGCTAGTGATAAGTAATACATGAAATTACAGTAAGATGGGTGATAGAGCAGAGTCAGAGAATGCCTCTTCTTTATAAATGACATGTAAGTTGACATCTATGATGCTGGACATGTAAATATCCAGGGGAAGAGCATTACAGGAGATGGGAACAGTTAGTGTAAATCTTCTAAGGTGGGAACAAACTTTGCATGTTCAAGGAATGGAAAGAAAATCAATGTGACTGGAGTGAAATGAACAAGGGGTAATAGGCAAGATAAGGCAAGAGTGAGATAATATGGGGCCCTGTAAGTTTAGTAATGGGGTAGGATCTCCTGCTTGTAATACAAGTCACTAGAAGGTTTGAAACCGGGAAGTGTTGAGTTTAATTTTGTTTTAAAAGATACTCCGTGTTGTGTAAATTGAAATCTTAGTGAGGCAAGAGTGGAAACAGTTGCAAGGTTTTTGCAGTAGTACTAAGGAGAGATGGGATCATCTTAGACCAAGGTGGTATTAGTAGGGGAGCTAAGAAATGGTTGTATTCAGGTAGAGTTGACTTGCTGATGTATTGGTTGGCAGGCAGAATGGTCGAGGGAAAAAGAATCAAGGACAATTTCTAGATTTTGGCCTGAACAACTGGATGAATTGTGGTACTATTACTGTGATGGAAAAGACTATACAGGAACTGATTTGGGGGATGGGGCTCAAGAGGTCTGTTTGGGACATGTTAAGTTTGACATGATTATTACTTAGTGGAAGGCACACCTAAGTAGGCAGTTTATGCATCAAACCTGAAGCTTCAAGGCTATGAAATTGGGTAAGATCACCTGGAAATAATTATAAAAAGAAAAAAAGAGCTCCAAGAATTTAGTCCTTGGACTCTCCATTATTTAGAGGTTGGGAAGAGGAGAAGAATCCAGCAAAGGAGTCTGAGGAGCAAGAAGTTAGCAAGGAAGAAGCCCGAGGAAGCATGTGGCTCAGAAACAAAGTGAAGATGGTGGGTCAAGAAGGAGGGCATGACCAAATACTGCTAAGAGAACAAGTAATTTAAGGACAAAGATGTAACCATTGGATTTAGCAATATGAAAATCACTGGCGTCCTTGATAAGAGCCGTCTTAGTGAAATGGTAGGGATGAAAGCTTGACTGTAGTGAGGTAGAGAAATAGAGGCAGTGTATATAGGTTACTCTTTGAAGTGCTACGAAGGTATTCAGAGGGAAGGGGTTGTAGCTAAAAGGAGGTGTTGGGTCACAGTTAGATTTTTTTTTGCTGATGGTAGTGATCCAGGAGAGAAGAAGAAATTGATGATGCAAGAGATAAAATACATGATTAGAGGATCAAAGGCCTGGGGAGAATAGGATCTAAAGAGAGGGGGAAGGATTGGCGTCCTTAAAGAAAGGACACTCTTCATTTAAGTCATAAAAGGTAAAGCTGAACGAGGTATTTCATTTCCTCCATATAAAAATGAGACAAGATCATCAGCTGAAGAGGAATGGAAATAGGATGGTGTCATGCAGTAAGTTTAAGATGAAAAGGTATGAGACAGTGGAAAAATACATACCAGGTTCAGAAATATTTTTCGTTTAATTACAGGAAAGTATCTGTCAAATTCAATGGTCTTAATTTTAGAAAAAGGATGTTAAAATATTCTTTCTGATGATTATTAAGCAAAAAAAAACTGCTTAGATTGCTCCAAGTCCACTATAAAAACGTTATCCACAGAGAAAAATTGTTTTACCTCTTCTCTGCTATGGTTGGTGGGCATTCATCCAATCTATGTTACACATTATTAATAGGTTTTGCAACAGGTTAAAAAGAGGGTGCTTTTAGACTCAGTTATTTTGTGTGTGTGTACGCATGTATGTGTTGCATAGTTTGAAGGAGTAAGAGATTATACCAATATTGTTAGACTTGATCATTTATATTGAATTTAAGAATGAAGGGGGATGCTGTAAAAAGTCTTAAGTTGTCAAAAAGCATTTGTAGGGAGATGAAAGTAAAGAAGTAGAGGAATCATCAATTCCCAAGCCCAGCCTGCTCTTCACCAGATAGCAGAAACAGGCTCAATATAAGCAAGTAATTATGTACATAGAATCTCAACATAAACTTTATCTGGAAGGTATTGTCCTCATTTTACAAACTGGAATTATGAGAAGTAAAGAAATTACTTGCCAAAGATTCCACAGTGCCTAAGAGGCAATGGTGTTGGAACTTAAGTCTTCCATTTTCACACCACATACTTTCTAAGATGTTGCATTCATTCATTGAGCAGATATTTGTCAGATATTTGTCACATAACAGGCACCATGCTGAGTTCCTTATATACGTTGCCTCATTTTCTTTTCAAAACTACTTGATGAACTAGAGGGTAAACATTTTCACTCTTTTACAGATCAGGAAACTGAGGTTTAAAGAAGAAAATAAATGTGATCGCCCAGTCAGTGGCAGGACCAGAATATAAAATATGTCTCATTTTTAATAAAGATGTTACACTTTCCTCTTTGAAGTACTACAAAGCCAATTTAGCATAAGAAATTAATTAAAATAATTGGATTGGCAAGGGGTTGGGGCCCACCGACAGCATGACATCAGATATTCTGACTAAAAGCACCTGGATTTGTTTTTGATTTGAGATGACTGCGCAGACATCCTAAAGTGAATGGAGAAACTAGATCTCAGCTACAGGCACCCCTGGAAAAATTTGCACAGACAGCAATAAACATTTTGTTTTTCTCTAAATATTTACATTAGTGTTAACTTTTGTATGCCAGGTTCTCTTCTGATACTGACCCTGACAACTGCATTCAGGGCCTCTCGTTGAAATCCAGAGTGATTCATTTTCTTCAGTATAATTTTCTCTAAAAAAGGATTGAACTGAATGAAAGTATAAGTAAGTTCCATTTGAGTCATTGTCTTCACAGACATTGCCAACTTGTTTTGGCTTTCTGTTAAGTCTTTTATCAAACCACAAGCTGGGTTTTGGCCAGACATGGAAAGGTTTCAACCTATCTCCAATCTGTTGGTATAAAATACAGGAAAGGAGTCTTTCCAAAAATAATTTGAGTGAAAAGTTTAAAATTGTGGAGCTCCCAAAAAGATCGTTATGGATTTAGGAGACTCCTCAGTCTGCCTTCTCCTAGCCCACCATAGTCTCCTCCTCTTTCTTCTTATTGTGGGTGATCCTGGAATAAGGTATTCATTGCTGTGGAACCCCCCACTCGGGGCTCCTAACACACACTGAGGGCAAGTTGTCCAGAAGAGGTAATATCAGGGTTGTGTTTTAGGGGATGAGATAGAATTAGGTGAAATCTTCTTAGCAGAGCAAAGGTCTGGAAACACTAAACATTGTGGGGTATGAAAAGAACCGTGAGGTAGGCAGCTCAGTATTGCCACAATGTAGGTGGGGGGCAGAAGAAAAGGCTAGAGAAATTAGCAGGAGTCAGCCAGGTCACGCTGGATTTTGTAGGACATTATGGGATAAGGGACCTGAAAGAGTCAAGGATGAAGCCCAAGTTTTAGGCTTGAGCTTCTGGGAGGATGACTGGGCCCAAGTAATAAAGTGGAAGAAAACCTGGGAAAATGGGTAGAATTTGCTTATTTATTGGTTTCAGGTTTATCTATGGTTCAGACATTGTAAATATGCTGAAAACCGAGGACTTCCTTAGTGGTTTGACAAGGAATTCTACATGGGAACAGAAATAATCTTCTTCTTTGGAGCCATTCAGGGAACTGACTTGAATCAATGAAGACTCAGGAAAATGGTGTATGTCCTCTGCTGAAGCCACAACCCCATTAATAAAATGAGGCCCAAATGGTAGCTTAGGGAAGAGGTTTTAAACTGGTAGCCCATGGACCAAGTCTCTCACAAGATGAAGCTGGCTGGCCAGTCTTTTTAAAATTGATTTTAGTGCTTTTGTTCAGGGCTCTTCAGCTTTCCAAAGCCCATACTTTTGGCTATTGGTTTACACCTGCCCACCTCACATTTTGCCAACTCCGCCTATCTCCCCAGGGCATTTAAGATTTCAAACCCTGACTTAGAACAAAAAATAAAGGAGTGTTCTTGCCAGAACCTTGGTGTCTAGGACTTCAAGATAAGCCCAGGCGGTGTAACTTCCAGGAGCTGGCACTTGGGCAGTGGGAGGTGGAAGTAAATTCCAGAACAGCCAGAAATAAGGGAGGAAGTTTTTTGCCACCAAATTGGCTGGTGTTTTTCCTTTCTCAGGAGGTCAGAGGCCAGTGTAGGACAAACCACAGCACTCTGGGAAAATGCTTTTGGACTGTCAGCCTTGCCCCAATATCCAATTTTATGTCAAGATGATCACAGTATGGGTACTCTATGTCCAGAGCCTGGAGGGGGCTTTCTAATCAATGTTGTTGATGGTGGGATGCTGGCAGTAGAGGGAGGCCCTGGATCCACTACTTTCCTTTTTTTTTTTTTTTTTTTTTTGAGTTGGAGTCTCACTCTGTTGCCCAGGCTGGAGTGCAGAGTCTCACTCTGTTGCCCGGCCACCGCAGCCTCGACCTGCTGGACTCAGGCGATCCTTCCACCTCAGCCTTCCAAGCAGCCAGAACTACAGGCGTGTGCTACCTTGCCCAACTAATTTTTTGATTTATTGTAGAGATGAGGTCTTACCCTCTCTGGTGCTCAGGCTGGTCTCAAACCCGCAGGCTCAGGCAATCTTCTTGCCTCGGCTTCCCAAAGTGCTGGGATTATAGGCTTGAGCCACCACACCCGGCCACTTTCTATTTTTTTAAAATGTAAATTTTAGTAAAATGGAACAAATAAGACAAAATAAAGTGAAAGTACAGTTGACCTTTGAACAACATGGGCTTGAAATGTGCTGTTCCACTTTTACTCAGATTTTCTTCTGCCTCTGCCACCTTGAGACAGCAAGATGAACCCCTCCTCTTCCTTCTCCTCAGCCTACTCAATGTGAAGATGGCAAGGATGAGGATCTTTATGATGATTTACTTCCATTTAATGAGTAGCAAACCTATTTTTTCTTCCTTGTGATTTTCTTAATAACATTTTCTTTTCTGTACTTATTTCTTATAAGAATATATCATATAATACATATAACACAGAGATTATGTGTTAATCAACTGTTTAGGTTATCAGTAAGGCTTCCAGTCAACAGTAAGTTATTCGTGGTTAAGTTTTGGGAAAGTCAAAAGTTATACACAGATTATTGACTGTGTGGGGGGTTGCTGTCCCTGACCCCCACCTTGTTCAAGGATCAACTGTGGATACAAGCAGGATGTAAAAGCTGCTGTTATTAAACACTAGGACTTCAGCAAGGTCTTTTATCAGAATTAAAATAGTTAAATAACCTTAAAATATAGTGTAGAGTTCTGTGGGTCTTTTTTTGGGGGGGGTTATTTTTTCAAAGGCAAATTCCTGAATACTAGATAGGGTTGCTGACACTCCCTGGTGATGGAGGATATATTTTGTCTCTCCAGAGCTACACTGCTGCCAGAGACACTGACTATAGGCTAACACAGGGAGAGTTAGCTTCATGGCAGTGGGACAGAGGTCATATGCCCGCTAAAGAAGCTTCTGAGAAAACACAACTGTGCCCTTATCTCCTCCCGTCACTTGCCATAGAACACTTGCCTTGATGATTTCTCCAGGAGAGCCATACCCTTGCCTTTTCTTCATTGCCCTGCATTTATCTGTTTAGAATTCTGTATGCAAGGTCTTTTGTAGTTGTCAATAAAATAAAATTCACAAGGATTCTAATTGTTGGTGTTATGACTTCCACGATTCCTTGTTTTCCCTCTCCAACTACAGTTATGCATTGTAGTTGCTTCATGCTGTCTCCCTATTTTAGCAGGAAGGGTGGTGCCCAATCCCCAGTAACAGACGAAGGCATAATAGTAGTTTGTGCATTGCTGCCCTCAATCCCACCTTCACCCCAGGGTAATGCTCCTGGTCATGTGTTGTTCACAGCTTCAGTATATGCACACATGCATGTGTTTTTGTGCACACATTTGTGTGTGTGTGCTTGTATGCACCTACACACACATTAATATGCTAGATGCTAGATGCGTGAGTCTGTACACTCCTATGTGGGTCAAGGTCTACATACCATTAAGGTGGGACTATACAGTCTTAATGTGAGTCAGGTAAGATTAAAAAAAGAAAAAAAACCCTGCTTGGCTTGTGATTACTGGGGACAAGGTGCTAATCCTAGAGATTTTTTTTAAAGGAAAAGAACTTGCTTGGCTTGTGATTATTGGAACCAATGTTTCAATGCCAGAATTGATTCCTCTGCCTCGTCTGATTTCTGTTTGAAAGTGGTTGTTAAAACCTCGAAGAACAGATTGTCCTACACATGTGTTTCCAAATGGCCCTTCCACAGCCAAGTTCACACTCTTGACTTTCCACCATGTCTCTATCCTACGTGGTCTGGGTGCCCAGAGACCCAGAGTGCCTGAGCTGGCAGAATGGGACTTTTTGTGTCTGGGTGTGTTGTAGCTTTTCCTTGGCACTGAGAAAGACAATGAGACTCCAAAGGCAGAGTGTTTCTTGGTAAGTTGAATAGTTACATAAATGTTATTGACAATCATTTAATTTTAGAATATAGTTTAATGAGAGATTTAAACATTAGATATTCTAAAAATGCTGCAGAATTTGTATGAAGCATAAGATTCGTATCATCTTGGCAATGGCTAATTTCTCATTGTGAAGGTCTGAAAGCTTTATTCCTCACCTAGATTCTAGACCTTTCACATACCCTCATTTTTATTTACTTCTCTGTGTCCAATGACGAAAGCCTTCCCCTTTATTATGTTGCTTGCAGCTTCAAGGCTGGAACTCAGATCCCTAAGCTTTGTCATACAAACCGTACCCAACTGCTTTCTTAACATCTGTTTGGGCTAATGCCCCATTCCTCAGGTCTAACAGGTCATTCAAAATCGTACTTCTTCCTAGAAATCCCTCTCTGCCTCTCACCACACTACCAACACCCCAGCACCACTGAAGACGTAAGAAATGCCAGCGTGGACTGGCTAATGAGGACTTTCATCACCATGTTATTCCCCAAACAAGTTCAGTTAATAGTGAAGTTAGCTTAATATGAAAGTTAACATTACCCATATGTATCAGTAGGCTAGGGCTGCCATAACAGACTTCCACACACTGGGTGACTTACAGTGACAGAAATGTATTGCCCCACAGTTCTGGAGGTTGGAAGTCTGAGATCATCGTGATTTGGTTCCTTCTGAGAGTTTTGAGGGGAAACTGTTCCATGCCACTTCTCAGCTTCTGGTGATTTGCCAGCAATCTTTGGGGTTCCTTGACTTGTAGATGTATCACCCCCATCTCTGCCTTCATCTTCTCATGCTGTTCTCCTTGTGTGCATGTCCCTGTGTCCAAACTTTCCCTTTTTATAAGGACATCAGTCAGATTGGTTTAGGGCCCACCCTACTGATCTCATTTTAACTTGATTATTTCTGTAAAGACTATCTCCAATAAGGTCACATTCTGAGGTTGTGGGGGGTTTGGACTTCAACATATGAATTGGGGGGGACTTAATTCAACCCATGACACCATGCTACCCAAACTTACTCATCTGGCTGTCCTTTGGCTAACCTATGACTCATCAGAGGTGGTAGCATACTTTCCCTTTCTCCAGGCTCCAGCTGAGAACATTGTCCCTAGACCTATCTTTGGCCTACCTTTGCCTGGGTGCTCCTGCCACACCACATGTCCTGAAAGAAGAAAACGACAACCTTCCCTGTCTTTTTCTTTCTCATTTCATCATTTTCCACTTTTCTGTTTTAAACATTTTGTTGTTGTTGTTGTTGTTGTTGTTTGAGTTGGAGTCTCACTCCGTCGCCCAGGCTGGAGTGCAGTGGCACACTCACGGCCACCCTAGTGTCGACCTGCTTCCGCCTCAGCCTTCCAAGTAGCTGGAACTACAGGCGCGGGCTACCACGCCCGGCTAATTTTTTTGGTGCATTGTAGAGACGAGGTCTTGCCGAGTTGCCCAGGCTGTTCTCAAACCTGTTGGCTTAGGCAATCCCCTCACCTTGGCCTCCTAAAGTGCTGGAATTACAGGCTTGAGCCACCATGCCCCATTCATTTTCCACTTTTCTATAACTGGGCTATCCTAATGCACTTCTGCCCTTTGGAAGCTCTCTTTCCAAATACCTGTAGTCACCTTCTTCCTTGCCTTCACAGTACCTCCTCTGTTAGGCTTTGTTCTTTCCTAGAGGCAAGTCTCGTTTTGGACATCAATTCCTTAATAAAGCACAGCCTAAGGACAATGGTGCTGTTAACTATGTTTGAATTGTTGGAAGGAAGAGAAGATAATTTTTTTTTTTTAGAGAAGGGTTCTGTGATGAACCTACCACAAATTTTAACCGCATTGACCAAATTGATCGGTTACTTTAGGTATTTTCCCAAAATATGTAAGGAGAAATTTCTGCCTTTGAGAAAAATCGCTTCCCTCTCCTGTGGCCCAATAAGTTATAAAGACAGACATTATGCAAATAGTAAATAGTATCTCCTGATGGAGTCGCATGATTCACTAAGGCTCTGACAAGTCCAGCTGAATAGAAAACAGTTTAATTTTTTTCCAGAATTTTCCTATTATGAAGATTTTCAAAAAATTGTGTAGTCAGTACTCATATACTCACTAACTAGAGTCTACAACTTTTCTTTTTTGCTGTATTTGCCTTGTTCCATTGTATCCATCTATCCATCTTTCCCCATGTCTCAATCCTTCTTGTTTTTTTGATGCATTTCAAAGTGTCACAGACATCATGATATTTCATCCATAATTATCCTAGCACATGTTTTTATTAAATCACATGTTTTTATTCACACCTATTGATGACACCCAAAGTTCATGCTCCACAGGGCTGACTTTGGGCTAGATTCTTTGGGGTCATGAAGACATTGCCTATATAATGAGATCTCAGCTTTTATGAAATCACCACCTTGTCTCATATAGACTGTACACAGATTAGAAGGGTCCTAATTTAATCACCTTATTTTATGGATAGGGAAAGTAAGTCCCAGAAAGGTGAGGACTCTTGTCTGAGATTATGCAGCTGGGAAGTGGCCTGTCAGGTATAGATCATTACATCCTGCCTTGTCCTTGACCGGGTGGTGTTTTCATTCTACTCTGGTATTTGCAATATTGCTTACTGCCTTGGTCTTTGTTTCACAGGTGTGTTTGAGGAGCAGGCAAAGTAAAGCTCCTGGGCCATCCTCCACAGGCTCTTTAGGCTCCCAGAAGACAGAGGGAGGGCCAGGCTTTAGCATCGTGAAATGACTCCTTTGTAACTTCATTTTTTCCTATCACTCATTACATCACACTCAGAATTCTTTTCCTTGGCAACACACACATTTTCTCCTCTTTCTCTAGAATTTCTAATCCATCATCTCAATTTTGGTGAAAGGAAATGTTTTTATGGAGAGGTAGTCAAGGTACTCTACAGCAGACCTCTGACCCTCTTCATGACATTTGTAGCACCCATCTCTTCTAGAGAATGGGCTTTAGGGAGGGCGTGACTCATATCTCTTTAATTTTACAGTCTGCCTTAAAAATGTTTGTGATTCTAAAAATTGTGTTGGTAATCCATAGGAGTGCTACTATCATGTCAATGAAATGTTTCGTCCTTAGATCTCCATTAAGGAAATGATCATGGCACCACGTGATTATCTTCTATATTTAAAAAATAAGTTTTCTTAAAAGTGTGTGTTTATTTATTCATACACATTTCATCTAATTCCTACAAGGATTTGAGCCAGGTAAATTAAAAATTTAGTCTTATTGAACAGTTTTAAAAATTAATAATGTAGCACACAAGCTTGAGAAAGACAAAGCTGTAATTTCTGAGTTTGCTTTCTTTATTCATGGGAGACCATGTTGGGGTAAAGTGAAAACAGATTGTGTCTACCACAATTAAAATACACAAAAGATAGTCAACTCCTTTCAAACAACAAAGGGTAAAGACAAAAGCTTGGATATGAAACAAGACTCATTATGATTGCTGACATTTTAGAAAAATGCATTCATTTGCATATAAAGTATGATGAAGAAACAATTTTTATGGTTTTAGACATATTCTGAAAGGTCTTGGAAGGCAATCTCATTCTAGTATCTCAAAGCGGCTGCATCTGGAGAAAGGTTTCTATGGCAACTTATGAAAGCTTGATGTTTTTTATCTTTTTCAAGAACATAAATCATCCTACAGCCTTAGGCTTCAGTAAAGGTCTCCATTTTACAAGCTTTTGCTATTTTTTGTTATATATTTTGATGGTCTTAGAAAAAAAAAACATAGTAAAGGTTACCATGCTTCCAAGAAGGCTTGGATGTATCTTTTTCATTTGGGAGGACAAGATGTGAATAATGTCATTTTAGACTTTGCTTTTCAATGATCAAAATGATGGAACACATTGGTATGTTTGGTTTATGTCAAGTGTTGTTTAGATTTTCCCCAAAATTGTGATTGGTGCATTCTCAGGGAAGAGGAGTCAGTTTCAACTTGGGAGGAGGAACTATTTGGCCAAAGCACCTCTTAATGTGTAGTTCATGGAGCCTCCCTAAAGAGTGCTGTGTTGTTCCAAATGCCTTTGGATCTTCCTCTAATGATATGGTCCCAGAGCTTTGGACACTGACAGGCTCCAGGTGATTTTTATTAACATATTCTTTCCAAGAAAGTTAATTTAAAATGTTCTGATTTTAAAACTGCATGCTTTGAGAACTTTGTTTTAGCAACATGGGTCTTTGTATGCTACAGGAGGTAATGTGACTGATGGAAAACACATAGGACACAGAAACAAAACAGTTTCAGACCTAACTGCCACTGCTAACTATAACTCTGAGCAAGCCCTTGAAGCTTTCTGAGCCTCCATTTCCTGGTCTGAAAATGGGAATAACCAATACCAACCTCACAGGGTTATTGTTAAGGACTGATTGTGTGTGAGAGTTGGAATTGTGCAGTGCAGTATAAAGTCATTATTACTATTAATTGGCTATCTTTCTTTCCCTTTGAAAAATTCAAGGGTTTTCATTACTATTTCTGGTGTGACCAGGGGAAATCAGTTTCAGTATGTCTAAATATTTTAGTTTCTTGTACTATATTTAAAATACTATGCATATGCACATACAACTGCAATCATTTATTTATTGACCAAGTAATTAAATGTCATCTCTGTTGAAGGGTATTAAATAAATCCATTCAACAAACATTTAAGTGCCAACTGTGTACTAGCATTGAGGAGAGAAAGAATAAATAGTTAAATTTTTTTTGTTCAGGAAGTATTTTTTCTGAACTTCAAGGTCACAGCATAAAATGTTCAGGTGATGCCCTGTACAAGGACACCTTGCTGATGCAGTGGAAGGGGGTGCAATCCAGCCTCCACTCTGCCAGTCAAGCCATTTGTACTGACGAGGGCTACATTTGCCTGAAGGAAGAATGACTTTTGGAAATTTACTAGCCAGGAATGTGTGCCTTCTTGTAATTTACACAAAGGAATGCACCATTGTGCTAAGAGTGGCCCTGATGCTTATCTGGTCCATGATGCTAAAGGGAAGGTTTTCAGTTTTTAATCAAGGCTGCCAGCGTGCTTGTTGCCTGGAGTCAGATTACCTGGATTTGAATGCTGGCTTCACCACTTGCTAGCTGTGTGACCTTGGGCACATTATTTGGCCTCTCTATGCTTCACCTTCTACATTTGTCCACCTCATAGAGTCAGTGGGAGGATAAATAAGTTCTTAAAACACTTAAAAGAGAAGCTGGCACATAGTCGGTGCTCAAAATGTTAGTTGTTTTCAGTGATGGCTTTACCTGCTCAGGGTCTCCTTGCTACCCCGTGTTGGAAAATTCAACAATGAACATCTGAATTCTACCTACAAATACCACTTTCCCTTAATAAATTTGATTTCAAATTGAGGATAATTGTCTTCTTACCTCAGACCTTTTGGGTATGTATTTTTGTTAAACTAAAAAGCATTCTCTTTAGAGACATTAAAGAATTCTAGTTCTTTGATCAGAAGGTTAGTTGGTTGTTTCTAGAATTTCCTCACAAAACCATTACTTTGTAAGAAATGACACAGGAGATGAGGGATATTTGCATATCTTTTTTTAGCTCTTATCTGTCCTGTGGACATGCCTATATCATTTACCAGGGCTACAAGTTAGGGATGTTTTGAGGTACAATGAATTTGATTGTCAATTTTGATTAATAGGAGTCAGTCTCCCTTTCTCTCTCTCTCGTAACCTTTTTTTCTTTATTTTAAAGATGTGGGGTACAATTCAGGGTTAAGTATACAAATGTTCATTATGCAGGTACCCTTGTTGATGAGGTGTGCCCCTCTCTCCCCTGGTAGTTTTCCTTAACTGCCAATCTCTCCTTCCTTTCCCTGGTAGTTTCCAACTACTGCCAATCCCTTTCTTATAGTATTACAATTGTTCAAGGTCCGCTTATGAGTAAGAACACATGGTACTCTGTTCTTTGTTTCTGTGATAGATCACTGAGTATGATCGACTCTAAATCCATCCAAGTTGCTGTGAAGTCCATATGTTTGTCCTTCTTTATGACTGCATAATATTCCATTGTGTATCTGTACCACATTTTAAAAATCCAGTCCAGCTTCGATGGGCAGCATGGTTGGTTCCATGTTTTTGCTATTGTGAATAGAGCTGCAACAAACATGTGTGTGCAGGTATCTTTTTGGTAGAATGATTTGTGTTCCTCTGGGTATGTTCCCAGTAGATGAATTGCTGGATCATATGGAAGGTCAATTTCCAGTTCTTTCAGAAATCACCACACTGTTTTCCAAAGAGGTTGCACTAGTTTGTATTCCACCAGCAGTGTAGACGTGTTCCTTTTTCTCCACATCTGTTGTTTGTTTTATTAATGGTGGCCATTCTTACTGGGGCAGGTGGTATCTCAATGTGGTTTTGATTTGCATTTCTTTGATAATTAGTGAGACTGAGCACTTTTTCATGTGTCTGTTGGCTGCCCATATATCTTCTTTTGAAAAGTGTCTGTTGGCTGCCCATATATCTTCTTTTGAAAAGTATCTATTCATGTCTTTTGTCCACTTTTTAATGGGGCCATTTGTTTTTTTCCTTTCAAAGTGTTTGAGTTCCTTGTAGATTCCAGATGTTAGGCCTTTGTCAGATATACAGTTGGCAAATATTTTTTCCCATTCTGTGGGCTGTGTCCCTGCTCTCTTGATGGTTTCTTTGGCTTTAAAAAACCTTGTCAGTTTGATGAGGTCCCACTTGTCTATCTTATCTTATGGTATGAGCAGTTGGGGTTTTGATCAGTTGGTTATTGGTTGCCAGTTCCAATTTCCCTAAGGATATTGCCTGCATTTTCTAAGATTCTTATAGTTTGAGGTTTTACATATAGGTCTTTGATCCATTTAGAGTTAATTTTTGTGTATGGTGATAGGTAGGGGTCTCGTAACTTTAAACAGGGAAAAAGTCCTTATGTAGTATCTAAGTACTTCTGTTTCATACTGTTTTCAAGACAATTAAGTTTGCATTTTAAAATATTTTAAAACTTTTGTTAAATATCAAATTTTAATATGAAGAAGGTGAAACAGATTGACAAAGCAAAGAATGAGGCAGATGGTGATTTTGATTTTACCCTTCCCTTCATATCCAACTGCTCTTAAGACACTGTGAAGAGGTCCCTTCTGTGTTACCTCCACTGTGTAACTTCCCAGTCTCCTATAGCATCTAACTTGGGCCATTTTTCATGGCACAAAACTAGAAGCACAGAATGTTACTAATGCTGGACAACACTAATTTCCAGGTATTTAAAATAATTTGAGTATCTAATCATAATTGAGATAGTCATCACTTTGATGAAATCTTTTCCAAGTAAACCACTCTGAAATTTTTATAATTTCGTAGCATTAGATATTAGTCTACCATTATTTGTATGTGCCATGCTATGGTTATTCACTCAAGGGCCTGTCAGAGACACATAGGGACTGCTTCTAAAAGTGCTGAATAACCATCAGTTTGTAAGATACTAATTGATTCTGCATGTTAAATTCAAGTTTCGTTAGCTTTCTAAAAGTGCAAAGTGACTATAAGCTTGCTCCTAAATTATCTGCTAAAGTTAAATGTCTCTTTAAGAGAAAAGATGATATTTAGGATTTTTATATTTAGGTACAGAACAGAATGTTTTAAGACACTTTACATCCATCAGTGTATCTATAGAGTTACTGTGTTTTTAATTTTTCCTTTTGGTCCAATGATAGTGCCTAAGATTTTAGGTTTTGAGTTGAACTCTGACCTTGTCACTTACTAATTGTGTAACCTACAGTAAGTCATTGGACAACTCTAAAACTTCTATTTCTTCTTTTTAAAATGAGGATAATAATACTTACTCCTTAGCATTGTGGTGAGAATCCCTAAGCTTTATGTGGAAAGCACTTCACCCAGACCAAAGTGATTCATGTTTTATGATGGTGGCTGTTATTACTGTAGGCATTTCCTTTTGAAAAAAAATCTGTTAATTGCATTATATCAGAAGACTATTGCATAAGTGTTTAACCGTGGCAATTACATTGTCCAGTGTTCTTAAGGCAAATATATTTCTGTTACTTTATGATTTTATTTGCAATAGTATTGCACTTGAAAATTCTCAGACTTCCCAGATAATGTACCATCTCCCATATTTTTGTTTCTGTAGCAAATGTGCTAAAAGTTCCAAACAACCAACACAGGAAAGAACTCTTGGGAAACGACTTTCCTGTAAGCATGGGAGGCTCTGTAAAGTTAATTGTTTACTTAGTCTTTGAGCAGTCAAATATCAGTCATCACTGAGGGAGATTTTTAAGAGCTACCTCTTCTCGACAGTATTAATCACATCCTGACCAGACTCTAACTCCTTAGTTTCTTAGATACCCTAAAATTTCCTTCTTCTAATTGCAGTGACTTCCCTAAGTCATCAATATTTGGACCAGTTATTTTTCAATTTAATTTTTGTCATTTGATGCCCAACAAGCATTTTGGCTACCTCCTATGAACATTAGTGACCTAAATTGCAAGATGTCTTAGCAACATACTTTTGTGTTGCCCTATTTAAAGATATTTTTGTAATGTTCTCTTTAGAATTTTTTTAAGGTACATGAACATAGAGAACTCTATTCAATGGTTTGAAACACCCCTGGCTTGTTTTAAAAACGGTTTATTTTTAGCATCAGATATTATTGGGTAACTGCACTTACTAAAAGACAGTATACTTTGTGGAATATGAAATGCTAGTGTATACAAGTGATGAATTTCCTTCAGAATCCCTTTGTGATAACAGCTGTAACTATTGACTGCATGTTATTTCATTTGTCAAACTGATGCTTGATAAGAAAACGTCCTTGAATTGTTTGCAATTTTGAATTTAAAGAGGAGTTTTTTTTTCCCTTATGGAGTTAAAATTAGGAAAATAGAGTAAAAAAATCTAAGCCCTGCCTTCCTAAATTAGGGTTGTGCAATGCTAGTGTGCACTGCAGAGGGATTGTGGACCTTGAAACTGTTATTCTATCACAAATTGGAAGCCTTGGCCCTGTCCCCAGTGACAAGGATGGGAAGACGAATTAACCCAAATAATGAAATGTCAAATCAGCCCTCTCTGAAAAATGGGTTTTCTCCTTTAAGATCATCGATAGATGGTGACCAGAGCCTTGGTTTTTCATGGTTTTTAATGTGGGCTCATATTTTATGTTATATGGATTCTTATCAAACCACAAGACACAAGTAAGTCTTTAAAACATGTTGATCCAAACAAAGTGAAAAATATCTTTTGAAATGTAATTTCTCCCTGCAGCAAAAATTAGGAGATATGATCAATGAGGAGGATGGCCATGAGGGCCTGGGGAAGGCAGTATTGTGTAGTGGTTGTGAATACAGATGCTGGAGTGGAACTAGCTTTGACCTACTCCTTATGGGACCTTGGACGCCTCTTTAGGCTTCTGTTTCTTCAAACATAACATGGAAATATTACAGCACCTTATCTCATTGGGTTGCTGTAAAAATTCATTGAATTAATATATTAAAGCACTTAGGATACAACATTATATGAGTAATAGCTATTTTTGTAAGAATCATTTTTTATTTTTGCAATAATGGGGTCTGAAAGTCACAGAATTATTATTTTCAAAAGACAGGATAGAAGCTGTTTTATTTATGTATAAGGCATGACAGTGTCTTGCATGTCCTTGATTTTGTTTGGTCTCATAAAGCAAATGAGTAAGGTCATTGGAGCTGAGAAAATTCAGTTTATCAGGGGAAGAGTTCTGTTATCTGAGAAAACTCTTGCTAAATTCTATAAGAGCGGTTTTAAAGAATCAGAATTTTAAAAGCTCTGAGACCAAAAACTACATCCAGGATGAATTAGTACCAAATACTTCACATACAGACGCCACACTATGCTTTGTATTTTGTCAAAACTTTTTGAACTCTACACCAAAATGGGTGTATTAGTTAGGGTTCTCCAGAGAGACAGAACCAAAAGGACAGGTGGAAGGGGATTTATTAAGGGAATTAGCTGACACCTTCACAGAGGCAGAGAAGCCCCCATGATAGGCCATCTGCAAGCTGGAGTACTGGAGAAGCCAGCTTAGTCTGGAAGCCTCAGAACTAAGGAAGCTAATGGTGCAGCCCTCAGTTCAGGGTCAAAAGTCCCAGAGCCTCCGGGAGGCCACTGATGCAGAGTCCTAAAGCTGAAGAACTTGCAGTCTGATACCCAAGGGCAGGAGGAGAAAAACTTTCCCGCTCTGGAAGGAAGAGAGAGAGCAGAGAGGCAGAGAGAGTCCCCTTTCTTCCCCCAGAGGGGCCCCAGACAATTGAATGGTGCTCACCTACATTGAGAGCATGTCTTTCTCTTACCAGTGTATTGATTCAAAAGCCAGTCTTCTCTGTAAGCACCCTCACTCACCAGCCACCTAGGTATCCTTTAATTTAGTCAAGTTGACAGCTAAAAGCAACCATCACAATGGGTAAAGTTTTTATATGTGAATTTGCCTTAATCAAACTGTGGGTTTTTAAAAACTAAATTCTTGGCCGGGCTTGGTGGTTTAGCCTGTAATCCCAGCACTTTGGGAGACCGAAGCCAGTGGATTGCCTGAGCCCGCGGGTTCGAGACCAGCCCAAGCAAATTGTCGAGACCTCATCTCTACAATAAATCACAAAAATATTAGTCAGGCATGGTAGCACGTGCCTGTAGTTCTGGCTACTTAGAAGGCTGAGGCAGAAGGATCGTGGGAGCCCAGCAGGTCAATGCTGGGGTGGCTGTGAATGTGCCACTGCACTCCTGCCTGGGTGACAGAGTGAGACTCCAACTCAAAATAATAAATGAATAAATAATAAATAAAAACTAAATTCGTGGTAATGAAAATGTACTAGACACTCAGTAAGTATTTTTGACTAAATTAATAATTAACTGGGTGCTTTCATGGAGTCATTTCATTCTTCAGCAATGGGTCACATTGGGAAATTAGGATGCATAAGGGGTTGGATTTTGTGTCCTTGTTTCTGAAATTTTGTGCCAACTTCCAAAAGTCCAATTTTGACAGTAAATCCCAGTTTCTTGCAAAGACTTTGAAGGCCTATCCTCCCCAGTTGACCAGATTTTCAGATTTACCCTGAGAATAAAATCAGTAGCTAGAGTTGGTCCTGTGTCTGCTGCGGCTCATACATTTCTCTTGAGTGGGGCCTCGTGTTGTCATCTATATTGTCAGACATGCAATTTAGCCATTAAAATAGACATTTTTCTATAGCAGTCAAGAATTTTTAAAGATTTGAGACATTTACCAAAAAATGTAAACCCTTTTGTTCTTTCTGGAATTATCTGTTGGTTTCCCAGACTTGGACTCTGGGCCTCTATTGAGAAACCCTATCCACCTGTAAGTTGAATGTGACAGTAGGCCACGTCTGTGAGCCAACATGGACCTTTCTTATTGACTGTTAGCATGAGGAGCTTGTCTGGCATCCACATACAGTATTCGATCCTGATGTTTTCTTGTATTTTCTCCCAGGTATGGCAGCAGCCAAACTTCTACATGACTCTGGCCTGAATGTGGTTGTTCTAGAAGCCCGGGATCGTGTGGGAGGCAGGACTTACACTATCAGGGTAAGACATTAAGAATCAAGTAGAGAAATATGGGATTAAAGCTGGGTTTTGTTAAGTTTTTTTCCCCTGAAGGTCTTAAATTTCAGTGGACTCTTTTTGAGAAGGTGAAAATTACTCCGAAACATTCTTCACACCCAGTCTCAGTTTGCCTCCCTTTCAACTCTTTTCTTCTGTCCCTTTTTGTCTTCTCAAATCATGATATTTGGTATCATAGAGTTAGGATTGGGAAGGAGAGAAATGGGCAGGCGTGTCTGTGTGTGTGTGTGTGTGTGTGTGTGTGTGTGTGTGTGTGTGTGTGTGTGTGAAATAAGATAAAGACTATCACAATTTTTTGTACTTTCTATCCCTAACTTCAAGGCTTCTCTAACATCAACACAATCATTACAACCATACGAACTAAACTTCGGGGTTTTTTTGGAGAGACTATCTCTCATTTATTTATTCATACATTTATATTATTTTTAATTGGCAATCATAATTGTACTACATTTATCGAGTACAATGTGATGTTCAGTTTTATGTATACAATTGGAGTGATTCAATCAAGCTAATGAACATATCTATCATCTCACTTAACATTTTTGTATGAAATTTACTCTCAGCTATTTTGAAATATATAAAACATTGTTGTTGACTGCAATTACTCTACTATGCAATAAATACCTCAGAACGTATTCTTCCTGTCTAGCTGAAACTTTGTACTCTTTGATGAGCAGCTCCCTATTTCCTTGCTCCCCAACCCAACTTCAGCTCTTCTTTTGGAAGTGGTTTCAGCAATGATACATGTCTAACTTTTAGTACTCATTCTTTACTTTGAGTCAACTTCTTTGCAAGTCAATTTGTACTCAACAGATACTTACTGAGTACCTATTATGTGTCAGACACAGGGATCACTGAAGCATGGCCTTGACCCAAAGAGCTCATAGTTTTCTGGGGGACACTTGTAATTGCCTAACTGTAACTCATCAAAAGAAATGTTAAACTGGGGATGGGTGACAACTTGGAGTGGTGTCACAGAAGATATAATAGGGTACTTTACCCAATCTTGGGAGCTAGGGACTTTCTACCTGAAAACCTTATCTGTCATTAACCCTGACATATACCCTATACTTTATTTCTGGTTCTATGCAAGTCTCCACATTGGCCTTAGCCCTTCTTGTCTGCTGGTCATCGGTTTGCCATCATTTGTCCCTTAAATATCTTTTTTTATCTTTGTCATATGGAAAAACCTTCACACACATTCAGGATGTCATCCCTTTTAATGTCAATCAAAAGCTACTGCTTTTCTTCTGTGTTTATACCACTTAATATGTTCCACACACGGACAATTATTATATGTTGCCTTATAGGTTCTGACCTGTGTATATCTTATCTCCTCCAGTTCTTGAAATTTTCATATTCCCCACAAAATATAACATTAAAGTGCCTTTTACATAAATGAGACTGATTTAGTATACTTATGTGCTGAGTTTTTTTTTTTAAACATCCTTCTTTTATTTTATTTATTTTTTTTTTTTTGAGTTGGAGTCTCACTCTGTTGCCCAGACTGGAGTGCAGTGGCCGCTCCCGGCCACCGCAGCCTCGACCTGCTGGGCTCCGGCGATCCTTCCGCCTCAGCCTTCCGAGTAGCCGGAATTACAGGCATGCGCTACCACGCCCGGCTGCTTTTTTTTTTGATTTATTGTAGAGATGAGGTCTCGCTGCCCAGGCGGGTCTCGAACCCGCGGGCTCAGGCAATCCACTCACCTCAGCCTCCCAAAGGCGCGGGATTACAGGCTGAGCCACCGAGCCCGGCCCTTCTTTTATTTTTTAAGAAAATTTATTGGGCAACTAATATAGTATTTATGATACTTCAGTGAATAAAATGAAGATCCCTTGTGAAAACTGCATGGTGAAATTGAGTGGACAACTAGACAATAAACAAGCAAACAAACAAAAACAAGAAAGGAGAATCATTTCTGGTGTCCCTGATTAGTATGAACCTGGTTTTGTTTAGATCTGTTCAGAGATAGAGAAATTTAAATACTCATTTCTTTTTAATAGATTTCCCCTTAGTCATTAGAAATGAAGCCAATTTAAAGCCATATAGAAAAAATACTATTAAACATAAAAGCAATTGCAAAGTCCAAATTATGACCAAATATTCCCTGGTGCTATCTTTCAGATACCTGAATTAACAAACCACATACGAAGTGACAATTTTATTTCTTGCTTTTTCTATAGCATTAGGCCTCTCAAAATTAGCCTGAATACTGAGTAAAGAGATTCATCAACAATTCACAACTTACAAATTCAGGACACTAAAAGCCAAATCATGTTGTGGTATATTATGAATGATGAGGTCCAGAAATCTCTTGCCTATTTAATGTTCAACCACTTTTGCTTTAAATTAAAGACTGATTTAATAGCTAAGTCACACGAATGAAGTAGAATTGAGAACAGAATCCAGTTTTCCATAGATACACCTTAAGATGTATCTATAACTTGTGAAATGTTAATTTTTTAAAAAAAATTCAGAACTATCTGTTTAATTTTCAGAATATTTTCACAAATGTTTGCTTTTATTTTTTCCTATGACAAAATAGAATCAAAAGGTTAAATATGTGGACCTTGGAGGATCCTATGTTGGGCCAACTCAGAATCGTATCTTAAGATTAGCCAAGGAGCTAGGCTTGGAGACCTACAAAGTGAATGAAGTTGAGCGTCTGATCCACCATGTAAAGGTAAGCCTGGGCCAGACTTTGAAGGATTTGAAAGCTTCTTTATGGATATTTCCCTGTATGAGTTCCAGATCATTGTCAGGGGCTCTCCTGCATCTCTGGATGATGCACATGTATTTTATAAAGGTATTTCTGGTGATTCTGAGAATTCATTCACTATCATCAAAGGAGAATACAGTGGAAATTCTAAACCTGCTTAAGAAGGTTATTGATGAAGTTGTTTTGTCCGTTTGGTAAAATGGATAACAAAGTCTCTAAAGAAAAATACATTTGTGATTATTTATTAAATATTTAAATACCTGGGACTCTTTCATGTTATAGAAAAACCTGTGTAAGATTTACAAATGCCGCCCTAAACTGCACATTATAAAGAGTATTTGCAATATGTCTAATGGAACATTGTGAAGTTTTATCTTTGTGTCCTATACCTCATTCTTCTTTGGAGATTGCCATCAAAGTGGCTCAAGTCCCAAATCTTTTGTGAGGATGCTCCATTGGTCTTCTCAAGATTTCTGTGAGTTTACTGGGGCTCTCATTCCCATGGTCATTTGTGGCTCATGGTTCCTGCTTCCATGACACCTATACTCATCCACATCTCATGACCTGTGACTTATTTCCCACCTCTGCTCTATGCCAACCTGGGTTCAAACTCACCTATTTGTCTTGATTTTCCTCAGGCCACTTCAAACATTCATCAGCAGAAGATGTAACTGAAGTTTGAGCATTGGAGGGTTTATAAATGGTAGAAACACAGACAGCTGAGAACCGAGTATTGGACATTCTAATGCTTGGTCCTTAGTCCAAAGCATCCATGAAGATTCTCTCTGGTCACATTTACTTGCAGATTCCAATCTCTCACTATGTTGCTGGTCTTCAGACTCTCTTCACATCTTTCTGCTCCTCTGTTTTCCCAGATTCCTCATCTTGGTCCAAAAAGTCACTTCATGTTCTCTGACAAGTGAAGAATCACCTACTCCAGGCTCCACCCAGGAGTCACACAGAAGAACTGCAGAGGTTTTGAATTTCAGTCTTTCCTCTTTCTTCCTCATTTGCCCCCATTTCTCACTGGTAGAAAGGACTCTCACTTTAGAGGACAGAAAAAAATAGCAACAGTCAGTTTTGATTTCTGTAATAATTTTGAAACCCTCATATTACTTGTGAGTGATATTATCAAGACAAACACCAGATCATACATTATGAATCATTTAATAAAGCAGGAATGAAGCATCTGCTTAATTTGGTATAATATGAGTAAAAGTTTTCCTTGATTTATAAATAAATGTTTTGGTTGACCTTCAAATTTTGTTTTATAAGCCTTTTCACCTTGCTACTTTCTGTGTCTAGCAGAAAAAGAGACACATGAAATAGAAATGAAAACAGCATGGTGATAGTGTGATTTGTTGAACATCAATCAGCAGTTCTTAGTGCCCTTAGTTGGGTTCTTTGGTTTTTTTTTAAAACGTAGTTCATATTGACCAATTTCTTATGTCTCTTTATTCTACCTGTAAGATTTGCAGAGATTGACTTCTCAAAACACTAGCGTCTCTTCGATTTCTCCAGATGAAGCAGATAACCAAAGATTATATTCTTTTTTCTGTGTGCAGGGATTTTTGTCAGTTCAGAGCTATGTCCAGGATGCTTTGTCTTTTTCTGACACTAAATCCCTTGTTTGAGAGAGTTGTTTATTGTCATCAATTGCAGAAAATGATGTTACACTGAAATAATTTTTCACAATGATGACCAAATGTGCAGCCTTTTAGACTATTTTTCAATACTCTATGTGTAGCTAAGACAACACAGATAATTAAGCAGTATCTCTGACTTAGTACAGGGTAAATACATATACCAGCAGTGCTCCATAGTATGTAAAATAAATGTTATTGCTCTTCAATTATTATAAAAGTACTATACGTGTATTGTAAATATATAATTAGAAAATATGGCTAAATAAAAACAATTTTTAAAAACTCCTCCATAATCCTATCTTGAGAAAATCACTCTAAAATATTATCTTGGTTCATAGATTTTCATACTCCTGTATTGCTATCTTCTGACCTCTGCTGGAGGAAATGGGAAATATCAGTGCATTTAAAAATACCGTATGCATATTCATATGTGTATATGTTTTATATACCAATTTACTCTCTAATTAATTCTCACTAATAAGACAAATTAAAACACTAATGATGGTGTGAGAAGTTTTTGCAATCTTGACAAATATGCCAAATTGACTTCCTCGTGGTTGATCATCTCCAGTGAAGACCTACGCGAGAATAAATCATGATAAAACCTTATAGCTAAGAAATCCTCCTCAAACTAAATACTTGTTCCCTGTCATTGCCACTTCCATGTATTTGATCACATGTCATTTTCTTAGTTTTAACTTGTAGAAAGTACTTCGAGTGACCGTATTCATTTCTGGATTCACTGGTAAGAACTCTGACATTCTAGCTCCTATTACACACCAGAGAATGTAATACAGAAATTTGTCTCTTTTTTCATGGAAGGCAGTGCTTTGGGCATTTAAACATTACCCTCTTACCCTCTGTTACCTATTTTGATAACTTTTGTTCTCAAGTGCAAACCATGGTTCATGTAAATGCACAGTATATTTATGCCTTGTTTTTTTTTTCAGTAAACCTGCATATATTTCTTAACCTGAATCCTGAGAGTATCAAGTGTACTACTTGCCATATTGCCAGATACTGCTGTCTGAACCAGCCTGTTGAAGGGGTCTGCTTTTAAAATGTCTTATATGGTTGTTAATGGAAGATAGAGTTGTATATTCACCCTTAATAACATTAGGCTAAGGAAACTTGATGAGATGGAACAACCCAGAAAAAGGGAAGGGTACAATAGCTCATGGTGGGGCTAGCTACCCAAATGAAAGGATGTCTTTCCTCAAGAAAAGATGACTCCTACTATCACCAGTTCTCTGGTAGTTGTAGAAGAAATAATCTACTGATAGCTAAGGTGTATTCATGCTGGTCCCATAATAAGCATCCTTGGGCCCTCGGAGTGCTGTGATGAATAGGCCTCTACACTGACTGGATGTGATCTGTCAGAAATGTTCATATATACTGAGTGGCGTTCAATTTTAGTGCTACTGTAGATCTGTTTTATGTTATTAAAATGTGGTTTTCCAAAGATGACTTCATGAATAAAAGATGTGGTACCAAACTATATTGGGATTTAATTATCAGTGGGAAAAATGATCACATCAGCTCAAATCTATATAATTTAGAAGGTGTTTCCTCACTTCCAAAGTCAGTGATGCAGCTGTTAGTACTGAAGAATTATTGGTAAACAACTGAGTTTTTTTATCTGTTACAAATAGTCATGCTAATTTCTACTGGCATAGTTTAGAAGGCAGCTGTTTAGATGCCTTGAAAGTGACTTGCAAAAAATGTTTTCTGTTAAGGAATATTTCACAATTAAAAAGAAAAAGAAAAAGATAAAAACAGAAACTTCTTAAGGAATCCTAATTTTGAGTTATGCCTCTCCTTATTTCATTGTGTGTGTGTGTGTATGTGTGTGTATAAATGTGTATTTGCATATTCGTGTGTGTGGTTGTTTTGTTTGTTTGTTCTTTTAGGTTTTCACTTTGAAGAAGCTGGACAAAATTCTGAGGTTTGGTATAATTCAGGCTATTAGCAAATAAAATTTATCTGTCTCAGAAGCTTTCATTAGTCTGAAATAGAAAATAAAGTCCAGTCAAAGATCATAAAACTGCTTTAGAGCTTAAGGTTGAACTGTTAAGAATCTGGTCAATGTAAAGACAAAGCGTGACTTAAAATTAAGAACAAAACTTCATGCTGAGACTCATTTTCAAATTTGAGTTATCTGGAGAAATTGAGCAAAAAGACATTCTGGTTTTAGCTTACTTCCTAGTGGGCAGAAGCCAAACTCATTGTCAAAGTCCTTTTTGTGTAGCATATGGTCAGCTTCAATGTTGAAGAGGCGTGTGAATGAGAAGACATCTCTCTGATATATTGCCTATTTGTTGCTGTTCTAACTGCCGTTGCTCAAACAACCTCACAGAGGAGGGGGCATTTGGCACAACCTCAGTCTTGTTGACAAATCTGAAATCCATTTGAAAACATGATACATGAAAAGCACATAAAGGCAGAGAGAGGAAACTGTAGATATCTATCTATAAAACCATTTCGGTGACTCTCTCTGTCTAAACTGTTTCTCAGTGTTGGAGAACAGCAGTAGAATTAGAGTAGAAATATTGAGACATAAAATATTCAAATGATCATTGTATTTAGCAAATGGAAATTGTCCTGTTGTATAAGATCTTGGCATCTCCTGGAGAGCAATGAGCCAGAAGTGTCCTTATTATTCCCCTCTTCATGCCCCTATCTCCAATTCTATTAATCCAGGGAAGCCTGAATCAAAGTCTAGAGTGCACTTGCTTCTCTCATGATGAGAGAAGTCTCCAGGAACAGGTTAGATAGACTCTTGTGTTTTATCCAGGAACAATTGCCCATTTCATATGAACT
Source organism: Cephalopachus bancanus (assembly GCA_027257055.1). NCBI lineage: Eukaryota > Metazoa > Chordata > Mammalia > Primates > Tarsiidae > Cephalopachus > Cephalopachus bancanus. The sequence goes on from JAPVLO010000631.1 coordinate 550,361, forward strand.
TCACACTCGCCATGTTGAGCTCACTGGCTCCAAAGTCTGCCCTTTCTGAGGTGTGCTTAATGAACCTTCTCTTCCATCCTCACCCACATTCCATTTCATGTCTTATCTGTGGAAACAAATATGTCTTACTATTTTAGGAGACTTTTTTCCCAAAGAAAAAAATGTGGAGAATAGCAATTTTTTCTCTAGCAAGTGAAACCCATTTGTCCAGTGATCATTCTAAAGCCTGTGCTAAGTTATTCTGGAAACCAAAGTGTTCGTGTTCATTGTGTTCTTTAGAGAATATAGGCAGAACTTTGACATGTAATCATTTGCTGAAAATTATGCCTTTGATGGCTGGATTCAAAGCAGTACTTGGGATTTGAGATGAATTTATTTTAGGCCTCCAAGATTTCCACTGGGAACTTAAAATATGATACATCCAGTAAATATATTCTCTGCACATGCACACATCTGGATAAACTTAACAGTGACTACAGTTGTGGATAACAGAGTTTGTTTTAAATTGTGCTGGGAGAAGAGGGCAGAGAAAGTATAGAATTCAGTTATGATGGTTAAATTCACTGAGGAAAACAGGGCTGTAGCTTAAATCTTATGCAGTATTTTACAGCATCTAAACCCAGAATTTATTTATTAAAAATTGTATATTTATTCTCACATGTTTAGACTTCAGCCACATTCAAAGTACCCTCCGTTTGATGCAATACACCTATGGAGATGCTTTTTCCACTGCTCAAAAACAGTTTTTGAACTCATCAATTTTGATGATTTTTAGTGTTTCTGCCATTTTTCATCTCACCTGTTCCACATTGGCAAAATGTCTCCCTTTAGGACTTTCTTCATCAAGAGAAACAAACAAACAAAAAAAGGTGCTTGAGGAGAAATCTGGTGAATAGGAAGAGTGGGGCATGGGGGTCATGTAATTTTTTATCAAAAACTGCTGAACACTCAGCGCGGTACGGACAGGTAAACCACCCATCATGAAACGGGCAAACATGTTGAAAGACTCTCCAAAAAAAAAAAAAAATTCACTGAAGCTGAATGCAGCCTCTCACAACAACACTAGCTGGTACACTGATGCCGATGGGTTCCTAGAATACCTAGCAGCGGAAGCCAATACTACGAGGGGCCCACCAAAAAATAATTACAGGTTTTTTGGGGACCTCCCTTGTATATATGTACACACACAGACAGCATGTTTTATTTATATGTAACACTCTTGAATTCCTGTCTTTACACTTTGATATAGAAAAGGTTTTTTTGTTTTGTTTTGTTTTGAGTCAGGGTCTCACTCTGTCACCCAGGCTGGAATGCAGTGGCATGATCATGACAATCACTGCTCATGGTAGCATTGACCTCCAGGGCTCAGGCAATCCTTCCACCTCAGCATCCCGAGCAGCTGGGATTACAGGAGTGCACCACCACGCCCAACTAATTTTTATTTTAAATTTTTTGTAGAGATGAGGTTTTGTTATGTTGTCCAGGCTGGTCTCGAATTTCTGGGCTAGAGTAACACACCTGCCTTGGCCTCCCAAAGTGCTGGGAGCCACAGCGCCTCGCCTTGAGAAAGTTTTTTTTTTGAGAAAATTTTGAGATCTTTTTTACTTGTGAATATTTCACAAATATCTTCCAATGTTATTAGAAAGTTCTTGCAAATGCTCCTTTATTTATTTATTAGAAAGCAGGATTTATTGAAAGGACAGTAAAGCTCCCACAGTGGGAGGGGACCCGAGGGGGTTGCCCTAAATGCTACTTTAAACAGATGTATAATATTTTGTCACCAGAGCACTATACTCTGTAATATAGTGGATATTTAATCAACCAGTTACTATTAATTAAGCATCTACACTCTATTCAAATCATCCCAAATTTATTGAGCATCTAGTACATGGAAGGTACTGGGGTAATTTTATTTGAGACAATTTCAGATACAGATGATGTGATATTTGTGAGGTCAAAGATTTTTCTCTCAACGTGAAATGAACTGAGCAAAAAAATAGGAAAGATAACTAAATAAAATAAAGAAAAAATATCATGCCACAGTTGAACCAGGAAAAGACAACAGCCTTTGATCATAAAATCTGAAAATTGATGGCAAGGAAATCATGAGGTTCCTAATCCTGGCCATCAATCTCCAGATCTATGCTCTTGCTGAAAGCAAATGTATTACAAATAAAAGACAACAATCACTAACACTCTTTTGAACAGCTTATCTTAGAGCTTTAAGATTGGTAAGTACAACTCAAGAAAAAAAAAAAAGATTAGTAAGTACTTCGCCCGCCTTTCAAATTATCCAGGCAGCAGTTTTACCAGTGCTTTGCCACTTTCTCTACCTGTCGATCCTGTGACACTTGTTTTTAGCTACACACAGCCTGTCTACTAAGCCAATGATAAAAACTTTAAAATTTTGCCATAGCAGCACTGCAAAGTATCACCAAGTGATAAGTCAACATAAAGAATTCAGGAATGGATCAGCTTTGGTGAAATTGATGGTGAATATTAAATACATTTAAATATAAAAACTTGGAGGAATTACAATCATAGTAATTTATGTAAATGTTATAAAAACTTTATATAGTAAAAAATTACATAATCAACAAAATCAGAATATAGAGAAGGTGAGAAGGGAAGAAGTGTAAGAAGGGTAACAGCTATTTAAATCATCTATCATAGCAATGAATCAATCTATACTAAAATTAAACATGTATTTAATGAAAAATCAAAGACTCAAATCTTATAATAGCTTTCATGCTCTTTTGATTTAATATAACAGGGCTTTTTCAGGAACTAATATCTCTTGGCCTTTATGAAATATTTATTTGAAGTTTAGCACTTTTTCCAGTTCACTTCAGTTTGTGTTCTTTCCATTAAATTCAAGTATGATTACATTTATGTCACTTAAATGAACAAATCCAATATGATTCAATTCTCATACAGTTTTATTTCTCTTTGCCCTTCTTTTTGTTTCCTTCCTTATCCATTTGTTCATTTTTCCATCCATGGCAACCATCCATCCATCTTTCTATCTTGTAGTTGCTTATAAAGAGATCTGGAATGCCACATTTTTTTTTTGTACTAGATAGTGTGACATGGAGTAATTTGTTGCTTTCTTCTTTGTCCTTTTTAGTACTTCCAGATATTTAATAAAGAGCTCCTCTCTTTTTTTATTTTAAAAATGTAATTAGACACAGACTTTACTTTGGAGAGCTCATGATCTGTGAGGTTAGGCTCACTGTTTCCAGATTTCTGTGCCTCTCACCTGCCTAGGCATCAGTTTCCCGGGTTACATATGCATTAACAGTAACCAAACTGCTTCCAGCCAGGCTTAGTGACTGAGCTTAGATCCTTTGAGTTCAGACAGTCTAGATCCCAAAGCAGCTGTTCTAATGCAGAACCTCAAAGGCTCTTATCCTGGTATTACTGTGCTGCAGAATTTTCTCAGTATCTGATAAACACGCACACTCACACACTTCATTATTGACCTTTTGTGAGCCCTTGGCCATATTATTTATGCTTTTGTGCCTTGATTTCTCCGTTTCAAAAGAAGGATATTTGTATCTTTCCCACTTAATGCTTTGAGGTTTTAAAGAGCAACGATGTTAACAAAACACTGATTAACATCATTGTCACAAGGCTGCTGTGATGATACACTGAGAAGCCTAAGAAAATTTTGGTAGGAAGGACAGAATCTACTTTCTTTTTGAAAACAAACTTTTCTAACAAGCTCTGGGGATTCTTACTCTAGTAAGAATTTAAATGATGATACCAGGTAGGATGAAATGTTATAAATTCTTTTCAAAAAAGAACCAAGGCTAATAAACTCATCCTGATAATATTTTTGTGGGCTCTCTATATACTGTACGATGAACCTTTAAATCCAGTTTTCTCTTCCTTTTTTCCCCCTATTTTACTAGTAGGCTAGAAGAGAAGCATTTGGCTGTGGCTACACTCACATGCCTAGGCTAACAGACTAAATAGTTCATAGAAAAGAGAAATAAAGTGCCTTTTCTGGCTATATGACTTCTAAGTTTCCTTCAGCTCCACTGATTTCTTTAGACCCTGGAAAATGGGACAGTGGCTATTATTAGGTCCAATTGAGACCCTTTTTTCCGGTTACTAGGTGGCCATGCTGGCATTCTTATAGAGTTGACAGGCGACTGCAGGCAGGCCAAGGGTTACCAATCTCTAAAATCCCTGAGTTCAGAGAACTAAAATACATTATTTTTTTCTTTTATTTTGATATATGCATGAAATCTAGGAATACTCATTAAGATCGCTTAAAGCATTACTGTTCAATAGAAATGTAATGTGTGCACATTGATAATTTTACCTTTCCTAGTAAGCCATTTTAAAAAGTGAAAAGAAATAGGTAAAATTAAACTTAATAATGCATATTATTTAACTCATTATATTCAAAATATTAGTTCAACTTGAAATACATATAAAGCATTATTAATGACACATTTTGCATTCTTTTCTGTACTATTAAAATCTAATACATTTAAGACACATCTCCATTCAGATTAGCCACATAATTCTCAATAGCCACACGCAGCTAGTATCGAATACCACAGACCTAAAAGGCTAGCAGATATTTCTAACTTATTTTAAATGTTTAAAAATAGACACACACACAAAAACTGTACAAAACGTATGCCTAGATCTCGCAGCACCGACCTTACATTAAGATCACAGATTAACTTCACTTATTCTGGCAACTTTCAATGTATGGCATCATAAAGAACCTGGAAGTAAACAATGAGTGAAATTCCTTATATTCCTATTACTTCCTAAGGGCAGGCAAGCTTTGAAACACTTTGAGAAAACTATCCTAGGTGCACAGGGAGATGCTGTGACCCTGTGATTTTAATGCATGGGAAAGTGAGCAAGTGAGAACTAAATGAGGTTGAGGTGGTCAGGGAAACTATCTTAAGAGAATGCTTTGAACACTTCCCGAAGCCTTAAAGGACACTGTTCAACAAATTTAGGGAATAACTTTATGGAGAACATAAATATTTTTTGCATAATGTAATTATTTTAATGACTTTGCTCATTTGTTCCTGATTATGACTAATTCAGGAGAAGCCATAGAACTGGCCCAAAGTGCTATAAATGGTGATCGCCTTAAAATATAGTCCGAGTCCAACAAGTAATGAGTGTTGAGAAGATAAGCCTGTAGTTCATTGGAAGAAGTTTATTTGCTGATTTCATCTTTCAGCATACATACTTCATGGAAAATTCTGAAAAAAAAGGACTGCAGAGTGACCTGGAGCCTTTTACTCCTGACATTTACTATTTCCCCTTTTATAAGTTGGCAAATGTTAAGGGCAATTGCTACAGATAGCTTCTAGTCATGTGCAAACCGAGAAAAAAATCACAATTCATAAGGAACTATAATCTAGGCTCTTGAGTGAAACCAACACTTATGTACATGGTAGCTTCTGGAGATTCAGTTCAAAACTGAATTTAATAATAACAATAACTGATGTCTTTTGAGATTTTGATATATGCAAAGCACCATTCTAAGCATCTCATACACATTATCTCACTTAGTACTCAAAAAAGTCCGATGGTTTTTATTATTCCTCTTTTACAGAGGAGAGCATCGAGATGCAAGGCATTAACGTGCCTTGCTCAAGATCCTTCCATTCGAAGCAATAGAGTGAGGACTCCAACCCTGATCCATCTCACTCCAGCACTTCCAGGCCTGGCGGTTCAGCTGAGGTGTTGACCTGCATGGAGATTGTACTTCAGAGTAGGTGAAGTCTCAAGAAAGACAAGGAAAAGGATGAACATGCTGAGGACTGAACAATGGGGCAGGCCCTCGACCTTCCTCTTCTTTCTGCTCAGATTCTTGCTTCCTAAAGCTGACTTTTCTGTCTTAGGCCCCATCACTGATTTTTTAAATCCCCATTTGGACTTCTGAGAACTTCCTGATTTTCCAGTGGCATCAGAAGCCCATGGAGGCCACCAGCATGCACTGTCCATTTGGTTAGATAAAGGACTATTGGGAGACATTGAATCTCCTCCTTTTATTCTTAATCTAGGAATTTATAAAAGTATTAAAGCTGCTCATTCTAGTGAGGCTGCTGGAACTCTGTGTCACACAAGATAAACATAGGAGTAGACAGTTGTATATGGATCTCAGGTTTATTTCATGTTTCCATTGCAAAGTATCAACATAATAAAGTTAGAAGAAGTATTGCTTTGTGTATAACTTCATACTTAGGCAGAAAAGAGGATATAAAATTATACATTTAAGGGTGGCCTATGTAGAGTAGATGTGTAGGCAATTGAAAGGATGTCATTATGATGCCTAATGACATTGATCCTGTGGATTAGAAAGGATGAAAGTCCATCTAAAAAACAACAGGTTCTTTTTAAGCTGCTACTGCTCTAAGGCTAGGGTAGTTGTGCTGTTGCTATTTTAGGGACCTCATATTTCTCCCTGATTGGTTCCAGGCATTTCTCCCAGATCTTTGTTGACATCTTGTCTGTGTATCCAGGCTGGAGCTAAGGCTTCTTGACTGTAGAATCCTGGGAGAATAAGCAGTAAAAATAAGTCAGAAGAAGAATGAATAAAATTAAATCTGTATCATGACCTATAAGTAGCTAAATGATATGCCCCTACCAACTTCTTGACCCAGCTGACTTTGGTCCAGCCACTCTGGCTTCTGGTGTGTCAAGTTTATTCCTTCCCCTGGGTTTTTGCACTTTGCAGCAGATTAAAGATGACTGATCACACATTCTTTGACAGTCCCCCCTTGGAGAGGCAGAGGTGAGTTTCATGCCCCCTCCTTGTGAATCCGGGAGGGCTCTATCACTGCTCTCACAGTGAATATGACAGAAGTGATGTGATTCCAGTTTGGGGACCCAGGCCTTAAGAAACTAGCGTGTTCCACTTCTTTCTTGGATCCTTGAGTTACACTACGTAAAAAGCCCCAAAACCCTGAGACCACAATGCCAGAGAAGCCACATGTAGGTACTCTGGTCACCTGCCCCACCAGAATCCAGCTTTTCAGCCCTCTCTACAAAGGTACTAGACTTGGGAGTGAAACTGTATTGGCTGTCCAACCCTGTGGAGCCCCAAAATGATTCCAGCCCCAATCACTATCTAATGCTGCCACATGAGCAACCTCAAGCAAGAAACTGCCCAGCTGAGTCCAGTCAACTTACAGGACTGTAAGAAAATAATAGATTGATATTTTAAGCCATTATGTTGTATGGCTATTTCTTTACGTAGCAATGAATAACCAAAACACACTAGTTCTCTCACTTGGAATGCTCTTTCTTGGGTCTCAACTCAAATATCATTTCCACAGAGAGGTCTTCCCTGATAACTTTGTCTTAAAAAGCAGTCTTTCCCAAGCCCACTGGTATTCTTTATCTTAAATTTATTCCTTCCCTGCTTTATTGTTTTTATAGAACTTATAAATGCCTGACATATTATATATGTATTTGTTTTTTGACTACCTTTTCCTGGTAGAATGCAAATAAAATATGTAGAAAAAATTGTGTAGCTAAAATAGAATTGGAATCAGTCATGTTTTGTTTTCTATTGCTTTTCAGTTGTGGTAACAAGCATAATCAGGAAATATGGTTAAATATAAAAATGCTATAAAATATAGATTTTCGTAAATGAAGTTAATTCACATGTAACAAACATTCACATATTGATTTGTCTGCAACTTTAAGAAATGCTACTTTTAAATTTAACATTCTCAACTCAAATAGGTATGAGTTGATTATCAAGTATATTTTAGAGTTCAAATTCAGCTAACCAACAAGTTGCTGTTACCATCCCACATCAATATTTAATAATTTCTACTGAGGGTTTGAACTTTTTAACCTGATTTGCTAAATTGCCTACATGCATGTGTAAGATGCCACTACTTAAAAAAGAATCTATAATAAAACATCTGCTCAAACACATTTGAAAAAAATATATAGATAGTATCAGAAGGTGATGAGTGCCTCGGAGAATGGGATGTGGAGGTGTGTGAGAGGGTAGGATCCAACTTCAAGTAAGGTAGTCAGGGAGGGTCTTGCTGAGAAGGTGACATTTCAACCAAAACTTAAAGGAAGAAAGAGCATGAAAAGTGGCCATTTGAGTAAGAGTGATCTAACCTGAGGGAATGGCAAGTTCAGAATCTCTGAAGCTGGTGTGTGAAAGGTATGTTTGCGGAACAGCAAGGAGCCCTGTGTGGCTGAAGCAGAGGAGACAAGGAAGAGGTGAAGGAGAGAAGTGGTGGTGTTCTGATAAACTACTCTTAACAACAACAACAAAACCATCTCTCACCTACAGGGTTTGTTTGGTGTAAATACTTCATGACTGATGTCAAGCTAGCAACTTATCATCGCTGAATGCAGAGTTGGGAAGAGATGAACACAGCTGGTTCTCCTGACCCAGGAAATGTGGCTGTATCTTCTGACCCAGGTGCCAGCACAATACTGGAAGGTCAGAGAGAGAGAGAGAGAACGGGATAGGTAGTGTAGGATCTAGTAGGCAAATATAAGAACACTGGCATGTACTTTGGGTAATATGGGAAGGTTTGAAGTAGAGAGGTAACATGATCTGACTTTTGTTCTGAAATAAATATTCTGCAAAAGTTCCCTCACAAGTAAATAGATTTTGTGTGCATATGTGTGTGTGTGAATGCATGTCTATGTCTACTTCTTCCTCATAGATGGCAATTCACCCCAGCCACCCCTCTGATTTCTTTTGGGCAGATTCAAAAGAAGAATACACAGGCTTTCTTTTGAAGGGCCAATCCTCTTTCCTTATTTAGGCATTTAACCCAGAACCTGCTGAAATAAAAATGCCACAAGTTATAATTTTTAAGAATATGTGGCTTGTTCAACTTTAGAGCTTCTCATACAATTGAAGTTTAGCACATGTGTGAAGCCTAAATATATCATCACAATTAGTTCTTTGACTTCATATCATTAACTGGTGATGGAAGTATTCTTAGAATCCAGCTCTGAAGCTCATAGCTCTTCAACCCGATGTATGTTATATATGCATGGGAAATGGAAGTGGTGTCAGTAGTCATTCCCTAACTTTGAAGAGGGAGCATTATTGAAACTACACTTAGATCACCCTGCATTTCTCATTATCATGGTCATAATTGAAACCTACTTTAGGTCAGCATAAGTTAGCTAGCACCTTGTGGTCTGCTTTGGAATTTAAAGTCATCATATGAGGCAATATCCCCAAATAGAATTTTGAAATTGAAACTATGCATAAGAATGGTATTGAGGGTATTTTAGGTACCTCTAGATTAAAAGATTAATTTTGAATTCATCCAAATCAAAGAAAGAGAAAATGCTAGTACAGTGACAGACTTCCTGAGAGCAAATACATAGGCTTAAAGATGGAAAGGTGAGATAGTTGAAAATAATGCAAGAAGGAGAAAGAGGCAGATGCTTAGAAGTTTAACAGAAGCCATGAATTATCATGCAATACATCTTAAAGAGTGTGTCTCCTAGCTATGAATAACTAGTCTTTGCTTCACTGGTCTTTTGCGAATATCTTCCAGCAGCTCTAAGATATCTAAGATACTTTTAAAGCTCCTGAGAACCTTGAAAAATATATGCTATCACATGTAATTAGGGGGAAGTCAAAATACACAATAATAAAAGCATCTGTAATAATATAGAGATTTAAATAATAGACTTAGAATCCAGAGGGCCTGAATTTGAATTTTGAACTCACTACTAACTGGCTGTATGAATTGTGGCAAATTTCTTAACCTCTCTGTGTCTCTGTTTCTTAATCTAAACATAAAGATAATAATAACACATTCCCCATAGAATTGTTGAGAGAGATAAATGAATTAAATTCATAAAATCCTTGAAAGGATTTTGGTACACAACAAATGTTCAGAAAGTGTTAGCCAGGATGATGATGACAGCAATGGTGGTGGTGTTGGTAATGATGATGGCAGTTATGATACTTGCCCAACACAATCCTTATTTCTCATTCCCACATTTTTATTTTTGCTCATGACAATTCCTTTCAAATGACATTTTTAAAGAATATGGTTGTCTATCAAAAATGTCTTTTAAATGAATTTCATTGAAAATTTTTCTTCCTAAAAATAATTGTTTCAAGTAAACCAATGCTTCTGAGATCTTCTTTTTATCTCAGTCCAGTCGGTCAAGTTTGAATTCTTGCAAAGTATCTCCAGGGTGTCTGCCATATCAAATCCACAAATAACTTCTTTGCCAGACTTACCTTTTCCTTTATCTAAATCTCACTCCAGTTTTCTCCTGCTGTGTCATCTCTCGACTAGCCTCCAGAATGTTATTCTAATCAAGATCTTCTCAGTACCTTTCTTACTTCTTTAACGCATGAATCCCCCTTAAATCAAAACAATTTCAACACTAGGGATTAATGTTCGTAGCAGCAAAGCTCCTTTTGAGGCCAAGGAAGCCTTTCTGTTTGTGCATAAAGTCTCCTTTGATTTATTTTAAAGAGGAGTTACTATTTCAAAGCACTGAATTTCCTTGGGGTAATCTTCTGACTCATCTAAGTGAATGATAATTTTGGTTTGTATCACTAAAAAAAGTGAACATTTCTCCTAAACAATTTATGGAGTGAAAAGTTGGTAACTGTACCAGCATTAATCAGAGATGACTTTGGTACTGGGTGAGTTATTCAACGGACAGGAGAATTCATGTTGTGCTTGGATAAATTCAAGGATATGAATTTTCATCTCGTCAGGGTCTTTCTGCAGAGAAAGGCATACTAACTCTAGAGTCACAGACCTCTGTTACACTCTTGGGGTTTCGGCAAATTTACCATGGGCTTTGGGCATGTAATTTGAAGCTTCTTAGAAGCTTCAATTTCTAGTGTATAAAGTGAGACTATTAGTTTCTACCTCCCAATGTTTCCGTGAAAATTAAATATGATAGTATATGAAATGATTTTCTAAATATCGTGTGCTTTCATCGTTATTATTATTTTTATCTTATGTTGTAGAGAAACCTTTTAGGAAGGATTTTTTTTTTGGATAATTTGCTTTTGAGACACAATTTTTCCAGACTTAGATCATCACATGTCCTCATACTTCAAAATGATAGTCTAGTAACCAAAAGATAATAATTGACATCTTAGAAAAAAAACCTGTTTTAAGAAAAATCATTTATTTGAGAAGTCAGTTTCTCGCTCCCTGCCCCTCTCCTCCCCTTCCTGCCCCCCCACTTTTATATTGTGCTAGACATGTACCCAGGTTACAAAGAGCTTTTCCATTTTCTCATTACTCTGTGCAGTTCAGAAACATCAAAAGCATTTGGATAATATCTTTGAAAGATGAGGGGCGCACCTGTCATCCGGCACCTGTGACCCCAGAGAGGCTACAGTTGGGATAGAAAAGTGGTGCAGTTGTTTTGGATTAGCTGATCTGCTGTCTGAGGCTGGCGTTCAGGGTCCAGTCCTGGAGGTTCAGAGAGGGCTTTCTAGAGAATGTGACTGGATGAGCATCTTCCATGACAAGGAAGTGCTGGGGCAAGCATTTGGGAATGGATTTTTGTGCTGGTAAATCCCACCATGCTCAGTGATGCTGTAAGGGTTGGAAGCTTTGAGCCTTCTGCTACAAAGCCATCTGCTGGCTCATGTGGTAGAATTGTCCCAGAGGACCTTGGAAAACCTACCTTCATGGGAGACTCAAGAGGGATATAGAAAGGGGTTTTGTGGCATTTATTAAAATCATAATAACAGTAACAACTACCATCCTTCTAAGAACTTAACATATGTTGTCTCATTTAATCCTTGCCACAGCCTAGGAGGTAGGTATTATTGTGTACATTTTACAGATGACGAAAGATGATGAAAGCATCAGAGATATAATTTACCTGAGGTCATAAAATTGGAGTTAGTCTGTTTCTTGAGCCAATGCTTTCATCCTATAAAGAACAATTAGTGATATCTTTGTGGAAATAAAAGTATAGGGATAGTAATGATAATAAAAGTCAATATTTATGCATTTATTATGCACAAGGCACTGTTAAGAGATTTGTATGTGTGATCTTACTGATGGCCTGCAATAACACCACGACTTTGCTTTTATTTACATCCACATTATATAGAGAGGCCCAGTCTGTTGCATGTCTGAATTTATGGTTGCCTACTGAGATGTTGAACATCATAAGCTGTGCTCTCACCTCTAGTAGCATGTATATGTATGCAAACATGGATCATTTTCAAATGGTTTCTGATGCTTGAATAATATAAAATAAGGCATTGCAATGATTATGGTGAAGCGGAGTGTCCCTTTTTTGCTAATGCTATTGTGTTTGGTTTTCTTTCTTTACTGCCTTATGATACAATCACCATAAAAATCACTTTACATCTGTAGTGAAATTTTCCAAACCATAACATGCCTATGTGAGCCTGAAATTTTTATGACTCTTTAATAATGGCTATTTTTAAAGTCACCTTATTGATATCTTGTCTATGAAAAACATCAGATTTATTAATCAAGCTAGAATATTAGAGCTGAGAAAACTACCTTCTGTGAATATTATCAGTGAAAGAGCTTATGAAAGTTTTTAGTGAGACTGAAAGTGATTTTTTTTCTCTAAGAATTAAACTTAAGCTAATGCAGCTAGCAGATCATGTTTAAAATGCATGAAAAAGAAGATTTAAATATTTAGACTTGTTTAAGATCCATCAGATTTTGGAGATCAAGTGAATTTTAACTCTAAGGACTTTTCCTAAATAATCCAAAATGTATAATAGTGGTTGTTGTTTACATTGTTGTTTAGGTTGGAGACATTTCTGAGATGGCCAATTCCCTCTTGCTCCTGGCATAAACCTTTACGTGAACATTAATGAAATCTAAAAATCATGATCTATGATATAGAAGTTTTTCTTTGTGAGTCTTAGATTTGATTACAGACTTTCTCCTGTCAAATTATTCTGTTTTCGTTTCTGAGTATGTAGTAGAAATTATTGCTGTATTTCCTATTTTCGTTAGTACGTCCCTGGTGAGAATCATAGAGAAGATGGGAACTTCCCACCAATCTCCCAAAAGAAAACACCCTTATTCTCAAATGAAGTTCCACTGGGCTTGATGTCAGAAGTTTCTTTTTCTTTTAATTTTTAATTTTAAAGATGTGGGGTATAATTCAGGGTTAGGTATACAAATGTTCATTATAAAGGTACCTTTGTTAATGAGGTGTGCCCCTCCCTTTCCCTGGCAGTTTGCTACTATGCCAATCCTGTCCCCGCCCTCCCCTGGCAGTTTTCCACTACTACCAATCCTTTTCTTATAGTATTATGATAGTTGCTCATGGTCCTCTTATGAGGAAGAACATATGATACTCGGTTCTTTGTTTCTGTGATAGATCACTCAGTATGATAGTCTCTAAGTCCATCCAAGTTGCTGCGATGTTCATAATTTTGTCCTTTATGCCTGTGCAATATTCAACCATATATATGTACCACGTTTTTCTTTTTTTTTTTTTTTTTTTTGAGTTGGAGTCTCACTCTGTCGCCCAGACTGGAGTGCAGTGGCCACTCCCGGCCACCGCAGCCTCGACCTGCTGGGCTCCGGCGATCCTTCCGCCTCAGCCTTCCGAGTAGCTGGAATTACAGGCATGCACTACCACGCCCGGCTGATTTTTTTTGATTTATTGTAGAGATGAGGTCTCGCTGCCCAGGCAGGTCTCGAACCCGCGGGCCCAGGCAATCCACTCACCTCAGCCTCCCAAAGGCGCGGGATTACAGGCTGAGCCACCGAGCCCGGCTTGTACCACGTTTTTTTATCCAGTCCTCTTTTGATGGGCAGCACAGTTGGTTCCATGTTCTTGCTATTGTGAACAATGCTGCGATAAACATGCGTGTGCAGGTATCTTTCTTATAGAGTGATTTGAGTTCTTCCAGGTATATTCCCAATAGGGGGATTGTGGGGTCATATGGAGGGTCGATTTTTAGAACTTTTAGGAATCACCATACTAATTTCCACAGAGGTTGTACTAGTTTACACACCCACCAACAGTGTAGAAGTGTTCCCTTATTGCCGCATCCTCTCCAGCATCTGTTGTTTTTTTTAATTATTGGTGATGGTCATCCTGATTGGAGTTAGGTGGTATCTCAGTGTGGTTTTAATTTGCATTTCTTTGATCAGTAGTGAGGCTGAGCATTTTTTCACATATCCGTTGACTGCTTGTATGTCTTCTTTTGAGAAATGTCTGTTCATATGCTTTGCCCACTTTGTAATGGGGCTTTTTTTTTTTCCTTTTTGGCACATTTGAGTTCCTTGTAGATCTTAGATGTTAGACCTTTGTCAGACATACAGTTGGAAAATATTTTTTCCCAGTCTGTGGGCTGTCTCCCCACTTTCTCAATGGTTTCTTTGGCTTTGCAGAAGCTTGTCAGTTTGATGAGGTCCCACTTGTTTATCTTATCTCTTATGGCACGGGCACTTGGGGTTTTGATCAGGAATTGGTTGCCAGTTCCAATTTCCATAAGGGTGTCTCCTGCATTTTCTAAGGTTCTTATGGTTTGAGGTTTTATGTTTAGGTCTTTGATCCATTTAGAGTTGATTTTTGTGTATGGGGATAGGTAGGGGTCTTGTTTTAATCTTCTGCTTGTGGTCAGCCAGCTTTCCCAGCACCATTTACTGAATAGGTTCTCTCTCCCTAGCAGTTGATGGTAGAGGCTTTGTCGAAGATAAGTTGGTTGAGAAATTGAAATTTTGCTTCTGGAATCTCCATCTTGTTCCATTGGTTTATATGCCTGTTCTTGTACCAATAGCAGGCTGTTTTGATTATTGTAGCTTCATAATAAAGCGAAAAGAAATACAACAAACACATAAATAGTAGCAACAACAACAAACTGTATAAGAATCTCATGACAGGGATAAACTCTCACATCTCAATAATTAGCCTGAATGTGAATGGACTAAATGCACCACTGAAAAGACATAGAATGGCAAATTGGATAAAATATCATGAGGCTACAATATATTGTCTCCAAGAGACTCACCCAGAAGGGACACTAACAGACTCAAAGTAAGAGGATGGGAAACAAAATTTCAGGCAAACAGAACACAAAAGAAAGCAGGAGTCATGATCTTAATATTAGACAAAATACCCTTTAAGCTATCAAAAAATTTAAAAGATATGGAAGGTCACTACATAACGATAAAACGCTCAATCCATCAACAAGAAATATCCATCCTAAACATATATGCTCCCAACATAGGAGCACCAACTTTCACAAAACAGTTCTAAGTAAATTAAAAAAAGATATTGACTCTAACACTATCATAGCTGGGGACTTAAACACCCCACTAACAACCCTAGACAGATCATCAAGACAAAATGTCAACAAGGAGATCTGGAACCTCAATGTGACACTTAACCAAATAGGCTTAATTGATACCTACATAACACTCCACCCAGCAATCATGGAATATACATTCTATTCATCACCACATGGAACGTACTCTAAGATCGACCACATCCTCCACCATAAATCAGGCATAAACACATTCCATTAGATTGAAATTCTGCCATGCACCTTCTTAGATCATAGTGGAATACAATTAAATATCAACAACACCAAAGTGCCCACCAAACCCACAAAGACTTGGACACTAAACACCATGATGCTAAACAACTCCTGGGTCAACACAGAAATCAAAACAGAGATTAAAATATACCTGGAAACAAATGAAAATGTAGAAACATCCTACCAAAATCTCTGGGATGCCATGAAAGAAGTTTCTAATGCGGTTTGGGCTACCCCAGAGCCCTGGGATTGAGATTCTTCATACACACCCAAATTTGAATTCCACTCATTAGCCATGCCATCCTGGGGAAGTTGTTTATCCTAAGACTCACTGTCTTCATTTACAGTCTTCTGTGACCATTCCAATGAATGATTGTCATGATAGAGTTCCCTAGGATCACGGAATATAGAATGTGGACTTGGAGATAGAGAATAGCAAATAGGAGGTTTGTTAGGGAGTGCTCTGGGGATCAACAGCTGTGGATAGGGAAGGAGGCAGGGGTGGGCAGGGGGAGAAGTCAAACTGTGATGTAGTGTCAGTGGAAGCCTCAGCCGACCCGGCAAGGGGTTCTGAAGATGAGCTGACTCTTCAGAGCTTTTCTGAGTGAGGCAAGAGGGCAAGGCCTTTCTGCCCACGTGTAGATCAATCATTGGAAGTGAGCTGCCCCCCAAAAGTAGCATGAACTGGGCAAAGTGGCTTTTCTGCAGCTAGGGTAATTTCTGAAGGAGCTAAAATACAAGGGCTGCCTGCCAACAGCAGTCCTAGCAGCTGAAGTAATACGTTCCTAATTTCTGGAAGGCAACCTGGGCAAGCTCATCACAGCATCCACCACACTGACCACTCTTTTCTTTAGTCCTTCTAGGCCATGCTTTATTTATCGGTGCTTTTGCAGGCCTTGCCACTTGGCTGACACAATGGCTCTGGACAGAGAAGCATAGAAGTGTCTGGCGTAAGATAGAGATGTGAATCCTGCTGTCTGCCCTCTCCATGAAACAACTCCCTTTACCCCAAAACTGGGGGAGCCATCAAGGGGCCATGTAATACAGCCATGTAGCCAGGGGGAAGCATGAAGCCAGCCAGGTGCCACGTTATAATTACAATGCCAGAATTCTCTGTTTCTGTGGACTGAGTATGAATAATGGTTAAAAGAATGATGCCTGGAGATTTTTCCTGGGCCCATCCAGGCCTATTGTAAGACAGTTTTGATTCTCTTCTTCAGTTAGTCATATACAGTTTTAGTTCTGATTTTATAGTTACCCATTCCTTTGTTTCTCTACCTAGGGCTCTTAAAATCACAATTACATATAAGCAGACATAGTAGACTGGTGATGAGTTGGGCTTGTTGGTGCCTGCTGTTACCTGTGCACCAGGGTTCATCCAGAACTTGGATATCCTGCTGCATGAGGGTCAGCGTGAGCTGGAGAACTAGTTTGAATTTAAGCACAACTGAATTTGGACTCCACTCATTAACTGTGATTCTGGAAGTTGTTTATCCTAAGACTCACTCTCTTCATTTGTAAAATGGGCTAATAACACAAATGTTCAAGGCAGCATTATTCGTAATAGACAAAAAAGTGGAAACAACTCAGGCGTTCCTCAACTGATGACTGGATAAACAAATGTGGTATGTCCATACAAAGGAATACTATTCAGTCCTAAAAAGTAATGAAGTTCTGACACATGCTATACAACACGAATGAACCTTGTGATAAGTAAAAATGATAGATGTTGTGTGATTCTGCTTATATGAACATTGTTATTATTTGCTAGGAATCTCCTCTGGCCTCTAAGCATGATTTCAAACAAACATAGTAACAGGTGTTTATTCTTCAAATATTTAGTTGGTGAGTACTGTTCTAGGCATTGGAAATACACCAGTGAAAAAAACAAAATTTCTACCTTCATGGGTATTCCATTCCAGGGGGGAGAGGCACTAAACAAATGTGTGAGTAAATATATCAAATAGTCTCAGTTGCTATGAAGAATAATAAAAGTTAATAGGAAAATTATCTCTGAGGAGTAATATTTGAATAGTGACTTGAATAAAATGAAAGAGTAACCATGTGAATATATGGCAGATGGGTGTTCCTGAAAGAAAGAATGATAGGTGCAAAGGCCCTGAGGCAGGGATAAGCTTTGTGTGTCTAAAGAACAGCAAGGAGGCCAGTGAACAAAGGAAGAGGCTGTTGGATGGGGAAAGAAAAGTGTGTAAGCTTTTTTGACCATGGTAAGGACTTTGGAGTTCCTGTAAGCATGATGGAAAGCCATTAGAGGAGTGACAGAGGAGTGACATATTCTGAGCTATATATTACAAAGTTCACTCTGGCTGCTGGAAGACTCTGGGGGCCAAAGGTAGAAGTAGGGAGAGACGTTAGGAACTTAATGCAGTAATAAAGGTTATTGCTGATAGTGGCTTGGATCAGAGAGGTAACAAAGGTATGAGAAATGGTTGGATTCTAAATGTATTTTGAATATAGAGCTTGCAGGTTTGATGGCTAATTATGTATGAGTTGGGAGAAAAGGAGAGGAACCAAGGGTAAGTCTTAATCTAAGCAACTAATTTCAGGCAATCTGTGGATTGTTATTGTCTGACAGTTAAGAGTGGTGGTTGATTGGGTGGTGGGATGAGTAGAGAAAATAATAGAATGAATCAGTGAACTTCATCAGACTCCCCAATGTCTGTCAGTGAGTAGTTAAAACAGACAGATATAGCAAAATGAGAGAGAGAGAGAGGGAGGGAGAGAGAGAGAGAGAGAGAGAGAGAGAGACAGACATTGGAAGATCTCAGGATCTCAGGCCCTTGTTGATGGCCATTGGGGGTGGCATGGAGGGCTCCTGAAACTCATCTTCTAAGGAAAAAATATTCTGCTGGGAGGCATGAAACACAGGATCAACCAATTCTGTATTCTGAGAACTGTGGATCTCTTTCCTTAGGTGGCCTAGCAACTGCCAGCCTGATACAGGACATCAGCAATGCCTATGTCACAGATTATGATGACCACCCCAAATCCAATGCAACTGGAATCTAAAAAGAAACTTGATTTTTAAGCCTTTTCCTCTTCTTTCTCTCACTGAGGGGTCAGTTACTACAGCAATTGTGAACATTGAACATCTCTTTCCATGGAAAAGACCTTAGTTTTTTGGTGTATCAGGTTGGGCAGAAAGCTTTTCTCATAACAGTAGATCAGTGCTTGCTGAACCAAGATGAAAGCTGAAGTCCTTTCTATCAAAGTAGTCAATGAATCTACCGTATATTTCTGTATATACCACATTTCAGGACTCCTTTGCTGACTGCTGGCCTTCCTCACCCTGAAATCAGAAGTGACATCAATCATTTCTTTATTTGCAGCTTCGTTGAGATCTAACTCACATACTATACAATTCACCCACTTAAAGTGTAGAATTCAATGAGTTTTTAGACTATTCTGAGTATGTACATTTTTATTGATGAATAACTTGCATACAGAAAAAGGGACAGGACATAAATTAACAACTTGATGAATTTTCACAAAGTGAGCATAACCATTAAGCCAGTGCTCAAAGAAAAAGAACATTACCAGCCCCCAGAGGCCGCTTCATGCTCCCTTACTGATCCTACCTTGTTTCCAAAGATGACCACTATTCTGACTTCTATAACCATTGATTAATTTTGCCTGTTTTAGAATTTTGCATAAATAAAATTCTACAGTATTTAGTCTTCGCATCTGGCTTCTTTTGTGAATTTATGCTGTGAAATTCATCCCTGTTATTAGGGGTAGTTGTAAATGTTTCATTCTCATTGTTGTATGGTATACAATTGTGGAAATATATCTAAATTTATTTGTTCATACTGCTGTAGATAGAAGTTTAACGTTGTCATGTATGTGTTTGGAGAACATTTTCTTGTGCACATACCTAGAAGTAAGTCAGAGCTATGCGTATATGTGCTTTAGTAATACTGATAAACACTTTTCCAAAGTGACTTTACTACATTACACTTCCATTAGCAGGGTATGAGAGTTCTGGTTGCTCCTTTACCTCACCAACACTTGATGTTGTCAATCAACCTTTCTCAATCTCAAATTCCTGGGCTCTGGGAAGAGGGCCCATAAATAAGCTTTAGCTATACTCTCCTGGTAATGTATACAGAATTTTCTATATTCATGCACTTTGCTGGAGAGATTCTATGGTTTTCAACAAATTTTTGGAGTGGCCCTTGGTCTCAGAGAAGGGCAAGAACCATTGCTTCAAATTTTCAACTTTTTTATAATCTCTAATATTGTGATGGAACAGCCTTTTACTTTAGCCAAGATTTCTCCTGGAAAAGCTAACACAGTTTGGCAGCTGTATCTATTTTTGAAAAACACATTATTCAAGGCCAGAGCACTCTGGAATTTTGCTAGTGCTGGTGCATGTTGGGCAATATGTTGGGGATGTTTAGAAATCACGTCCTGAATAAGTGATGATATTCATTAAGATATTTTAGAAACCTGTGCTATTTGATCAAATAAACACTTATGTGTCCGCAAATTGAAAGAGTAAAAAAGTTGGCACAGGAAAACCGATTTTATCTGTGGATATTATTTTGTTTGGAAACAACCTCTTGGCATCAGTGGTGCATCCTGATGGTTTGAAATATGATACAGATGGAAATGACTGATGTAAGCAACAAAGGATTAGGGGTACAAAACCTAGCATTCTTCTGAACACACTCTTAGTCTTTGAGGTCAATGTGCAGACTAGTTTTGGAGACTTTTCCCTGTGGAACTCAGTTCTTACTCCATTGGTAGGTGCATTAACACCAGATTATGATGGTAAAGAGGACAAAGACATTGATTAGAGGGAAGAGTTACAATTTTTGGTTTCCTAGTTTAAACATTTCAAATTTTTCTGAAAAAGTAATTTTGATTGTATTTAGAAAGCAGTCAGATTTCTGCCTCACACTTGTATTATTTTAGTACGATTGAGTCACTATCTATCTGTCTATGCATTCATCTATCTATCTATTCTTATCCTCACATCTATCCATCCATTCATCCATTTATCCATCCACCCAACCTCCCATGCTTACCAAACACCAATTTAATATACAACACTCTTAAGCATTGTAGGAGGATACAAATGATTGGCTCCTTTTCTGAAGTAACTGAAGAGAGAAGATATATCAACATGTAATACCTAGAGAATATAGTACTACAAGAGAACATGGGCAGGTACAAACTAATATGGTAGGAGCTCAAAATACTATGAACTTTATGTGCAGAGTACTGATTAGGGATGAGGTGAATTTCAGAAGGCTTCTTGAAGACAGTCAGTCTTGAGCTGGGCATACAAACTTGTTTATGCTTAGCACTGATGGAAACAAGAAGGTAAAGCACCTTCGAGGGAAGATGGGGTGGTGATACAGTGGTGTGGGTGGTCTACTGAGATCAGGGAAACTGCCTGACCAGATCACAGAGGCAGCCACCTTTTTCTGCCTTCTTCAGGAGCCTCGATTTGTTCCAGTAAGTAAAGGGACAGTCTTGTCAGAGAAAAAGCAATAGGACAAAGTTGGCTCCTTCCAATTATTGTGCAGTCCATTCATGCTTCCATCTCAGGATACTTGCGAGAAGTTTTGCTTGCCTGGAGCATTCTTCTCCCAGATATTCACATGCTTCCTTCCCTCACCTCCTTCATCTCTTCACTCAGCTTCGTTCAACTGTCACCTTCTCAGTGAGACCTTCTCTGATACCACCTTAATTAAAAATTCAACCACCCTCAAACTGCCAACACTTTCTCTTTGTCTTCCCTACTCTCTTCATCTTCACCTTCTAATCACCACATGATTTTCATATTTATTTTGTGTAGTACCTGTTTTGTTAATTTCTCTTGTTTATACCCACTAGAATGTAAATTCCCGGGAGAGCAGAGACTTTTATATGCTGTGCCTTTAGTGCCTGAAAAAGTGCCAGGCACATAGGAGGCACCCAAGAAGTATTTGTTGAATAAATGAATGAACTGATGTGACAGTCATTTCAGGATGGGCTGGACTAGGCCTTGCATGGTAACAGGCGGGACAGCACAGAAATTATCTGGCTGGTCATTGAACCCATCATTGGCTTCTACCTAGTTTGTAAGACTCTGAAGTGGTTACTGTATCTAAACGCCTTCCAGAAACCTTCTTTAGACCAACTAAGGCATCAGTCAGAGCTGACACCTGATAAGAGCTTGAACTCTATTATGTATATGTGCAGTTTACTATATGTCAATCATGCTGCATAAATCTGTTTAAGAAAAAAAGAACGTGAACTTTAAATACACAAACGTGAGGTTAAATTTTGTTCCTACGGCATATAAGCTGTGTGACCTTGAACAAGTTGCTCAAACCCTCCATGCTTTGAAACTCATCTGCAAGATGAAACATTCTATTAGCAGCTTACTAACTGGGTTGTTGTGAGGATTAAACTAAATGATTAACTTAAAGCTCTTAGTCCACTGTCTGACAAATAGTGTTCGATAATTATAAATTATAATTAATTATAATTATAGGCTCGGAGACTTCACACCAGGAACATTGGCTTTTGAATGCCTGAATTTAAATCCTACTGCCACTTACTAGTTGTGAAATCTTAGGCAAATGATAATTACTTTTTTCTCTCTATGCCTCAGTTTCTCCACCTGAAAAGGACAACATTGTACCTGTCTCCTAGGGTTATCGTGAAGATTAATGAGTCAATATGTGGCCAGGTACAGTGGTTCATGCCTGTGTCTCAGCACTTTGGGAGGCCGAGGCAGGAGGATCGGTTGAGCCAAGGAGTTTAAGAGCAGTCTGGGCAACAGAGCAAGACTTCGTCTCTACAAAAAACAAAAAAATATTAGCCAAGCATAGTGGCACATGCCTGTAGTTTTAGCTACTTGGAGGACTAAGACAGGAGAATTGCCTGAGCTCAAACCAAGGATGTGGTGAGCTGTGACTGTGCTACTGCACTCCAGCCTGGGTGACAGAATGAGACCCCAACTCAAAAAAAAAAAAAAAGAGACAATACATGTACTGTGCACAGAATAGGGCCTGAATATTCAGCACTCAATGTTAGCTGTTGTTATTGTTTCTTGTTATTATTCCTGCAGGGCTTTGTCTAATTTCTCAGCCACTACCACAGCCCTCTTCTCCGTTTCTCCCTACATGGACAATCCCAAGCCTTTCATGTACTGTGGTGGTCCCAGCAGATTTCACAAACACAACATTGCTGTTGTTGTCTGCCTCTCGCTCCAGTTTCACGCATGTGATGGTGCAATCAGAAGACAGTGTCAATGCCCAATCTGGGTGCTTAGAAATGTGCACAAGGGCCACGAAGTAGGCATATGAACAGAGGATGACTACTATTTGCCCAACTTTGCAGAACTTTCCCCCTCATGACCCATGGGAAAGATTAATTTTTTTTCTTCCAAACTGAAACTCTAGATCAAAAGTAAAACCTTGGTCCTTCAAATTAGTTTACGGCCCAGCCACATTGATAGCTGTACAAAAAATTGAGTTCTAGAGGAGTGAGTGGCTTACCCTGGCTCTCCACAGTTAGGAAGGCAAGGTTCCCATGAATATAAGACGAGACATCCTGAGAGAAAAAGGTCATTCCTTAGGAACTGGATCTAAGAAGGACCAGGATAGCTGTTTCTACTGGCAGAGATTGGGACCAGAGTCAATAATAAGATAGTAAAGGGCTTCCCAAATGTGACAAAACTTGGGATGTGGGGTCTTTGACTTCAAAGCAGAGGCCAGGAGAAGAGCAGCACATGTGGAGCACTGACGTTGACATTAGTGATTCACATGTTGCCAAGCTAGCCTGTTTCTTTATTGTTATTATTATTATTATAAAGACATGGGGAACAATTCAGAATGAGGTATGCAAATGTTGATTATGCAGGTACCCTTGCTTATGAGGCATGTCCCTCTCTCCCCTAGCAGTTTCCCTCAACTGCCAATCCCACCCCCTTACCCCTGACAGTTTCCCACTACTGCCAATCCTTTTCTTATAATATTATAATAATTGTTCAAGGTCTGCTTATGAGTGAAAACATGGTACTCTGTTCTTTGTTTCTGTGATAGATCACTGAGTATGATCTATCTTAAATCCATCCAAGTTGCTGTGAAGTCCATATGTTTGTCCTTCTTTATGACTGCATAATATTCCATCGTGTATATCTACCACATTGTTTTTATCTAGTCCAGCTTCGATGGGCAGCATGGTTGGTTCCATGTTTTTGCTATTGTGAATAGAGCTGCAACAAACATGCATGTGTGTGTAGGTATCTTTTTTGTAGAATGATTTGTGTTCCTTTGGGTATATTCCCAATAGGGGGATTGCTGAGTCACATGGAAGGTCAATTTCTAGTTCTTTCAGAAATCACCACACTGTCTTCCAAAGAGGTTGCATTCGTTTGCATTCCCACAAGCAGTGTAGAAGCATTCCTTTCTCTCCGCATCCTCGCCAGCATCGATTGTTATTTGTTTTATTAATGATGGCCATTCTTACTGGGGTTAGGTGTTATCTCAGTGTGGTTTTGATTTGCATTTCTCTGATGATGAGTGAGACTGAGCACTTTTTCATGTGTCTGTTGGCTACCTGTATATCTTCTTTTGAGAAGTGTCTATTCATGTATTTTGACCACCTTTTAATGGGGCTGTTTTTTGTTTTTTTTTCCTTTCGGTGCATTTGAGCTTCTTGTAGATCTTAGATGTTAGGCCTTTATCAGATATACAGTTGACAAATATTTTTTCCCATTCTGTGGGCTGTCTCCCTGCTCTCTTGATGGTTTCTTTTGCTTTGCAGAAGCTCATTAGTTTGATGAGGTCCCACTTGTCTATCTTATTTCTTAAGGTATGGGCATTTAGGGTTCTAAATCGGAATTGGTTGCCAGTTCCGATTTTTATAAGGGTGTCTCCTGCATTTCCTAAGATTCTTATAGTTTGAGGTTTTATGTTTAGGTCTTTGATCCATTTAGAGTTAATTTTTGTGTATGGTGATAGGTAGGGGTCCTGTTTCAATCTTCTGCATGTGGTCAGCCAGTTTTCTCAGCACTGTTTACTGAATAGGTTCACCTCTTCCCAGTGGTTGTTGTTGGAGGCTTTGTCAAAGATGAGCCAATTGAGAAATTGAGGCTTTGCTTCCAGAATCTCTATCCTGTTCCATTGATCTATATGCCTGTTCTTGTACCAATACCAGGCTGTTTTTACTACTGCAGCCTTATAGTAAAGTTTGAAGTCTGGAAGTGTGATACCTCCTGCTTTGTTTCTTTTGCTAAGGATTGTTTTGGCTATTTGTGGTCATTTATGTTTCCATATGAATTTCAGTATTGTCATTTCCAGGTCTGAGAAGAATGATGTTGGCAACTTAATGGGTATTGAGTTGAATCTGTAGATTGCCTTTGGTAGGATAGACATCTTAACAATATTGATTCTTCCTATCCGTGAGCATAGAATATTTTTCCATTTGTTTGTGTCTTCTTGGATTTATGTGAGCAGTGTTTTGTAGTTCTCATTGTAAAGGTCTTTCACTTCTCTGGTCAGGAAGATGCCGAGGTATTTCATTTTTTTGTGGTTATTGTGAATGGGATTGTGCTTTTAATTTGGGTCTCTGCCTGCTTGTTGTTGGTGTATAGGAATGTAGCTGTCTTTTGCACATTTGTTTTGTACCTTGAGACTCTGCCAAAGTCTTTTATCAGTGCAAGCAGGTTTTTGACAGATTCTTTTGGGTTTTCAAGGTGTAGGATCATATCATCAGCAAAGAGGGATAACTTGACTTCCTCTTTTCCTATTTGAATGCCCCTGATTTCCTTCTCTTGTCTAATTGCCCAAGCTAGGAGTTCCAACACAATATTGAACAAGATGGGTGAGAGTGGGCAGCATTGTCTTGTTCCAGTTTTCAGGGGAAATGTTTCCAGTTTCTGTCCACTTAGCAATATGTTAGCTGTGGGTTTATCGTAAATAGGCAATTTCTATTTTGAGGTATGTTCCTTCTATACCTAGGTGTTTGAGGGCTTTTATCAAGAAGTGATGCTGGGTTTTATCAAAAGCTTTTTCTGCATCTAGTAATATAATCATGTGGTTCTTGTTTTTGCATCTGTTGATGTATTTAATTACATTATGGTCTTGTGAATGTTGAGCCAGCCCTGCATCCTGGGGATGAAGCCTACTTGGTCATGGTGGATGATTTTTGAGATGTGTTTTTGGATCCAATTTGCTAGAATCTTGTTGAGGATTTTTGCATCTATGCTCATAAGGGATATTGACCTGCAGTTCTCTTTTTTTGTTGGATTATTTACCTGGTTTGGGTATCAGTGTGATGTTAGCTTCATAAAATGACTTGGGGAGAATTCCATCCTTCTCAATTGCCTGGAATACTTTCAGTAGGATTGGTATCAACCCTTCCTTGTACGTTTTATAGAATTCTGTTGGAAAGCCATCTGGTCCAGGGTTGGTTTTTTTGTAGGTAATTTTCATATGACAGAGTCAATTTCCTTCATTGTTATTGGTCTATTTAGTGTCTCAATGTCTTCTTGTTTCAACCTGGGGAGGTTGTGTGATGTCAGAAAGTCCTCCATTTCATTTAGGTTATCAGGTTTGTTTCCATATAAGTGTACATAATAATCTCTGATAATCTTTTCTATTTCTTCAGGGTAAGTTGTGATTTGATCTTTTGTATTTCTGGTTGTGTTTATTTGGGCTTTTTCTCTCTTTTTCTTGGTCATTCTAACTAGGGGTCCATCAATCTTGTTAATTCTTTCAAAGAACCAACTTTTGGTTTTGTTGATGTTTTCTATGATATTTTTGTCTTCTATGTTCTGTATTGGGCTCTTATTTTGGTGATTTGGATTCTTCTGCTAAAGTTGGGGTTTTGGTGGTGTTCTCTTTCCAGTTCCCTTAGGTGATTTGTAAGGCTCTCCACTTGTGATCCTTCCATTTTCTTGAGGTGTGCTCATAGAGATATAAATTCCCCTCTTAGAACTGATTTCATGGCATCCCAAAAGTTTTGGTAAGATGTTTCTTCATTTTCATTTGTTTCCAGGAATCTTTTAATTTTTGCTTTAATTTCGGTGTTGACCCATTAGTTGTTCAGAGTTGTTCAGCATCATACTGTTTAGTGTCCATGTCTTTGTGGGCTTTGGGGAAATTTTGTTGGTGTTGATATTTATTTTTATTCCACTGTGGTCTGAGAATGTGCATGGCAAGATTTCAACCTTACGGAATTTGTTCATGCTTGATTTATGGCCAGGGTGTGACCAATCTTGGAGTACATTTCATGTGGTGATGAGTAGAATGTATGTTCTGTGGTTGTTGGGTGGAATAATCTGTAGGTATCTATTAAGTTCATTTAGTCGAGTGTCAAGTTTAGGTTCTGGATTTCCTTGTTGATTTTTTGCCTTGTTGAGCTATCTAAGGCTGTTAGTGGGGTATTCGAGTCCCCTGGTATAATAGTTTAGAGTTCCATTTTTTTAAAGTTTATTTAGTAGTT
Source organism: Cephalopachus bancanus (assembly GCA_027257055.1). Lineage (NCBI taxonomy): Eukaryota > Metazoa > Chordata > Mammalia > Primates > Tarsiidae > Cephalopachus > Cephalopachus bancanus. Next base: position 577,350 of record JAPVLO010000631.1, read on the forward strand.
GCTTTATAAATGCTGGTGCTCCTGTGTTGGGTGTATATATGTTTAGGATGGATATTTCTTGTTGACAGATTGAACCTTTTGTCATTATGTAGTGTCCTTTTGCATATTTTAAAATTTTTGATAGTTTAAAGGTTGTTTTGTCTGATATTAAGATTGCAACTCCTGCATTCTTTTGTGATCCATTTGCCTGGAAACTCTTTTTCCATCCTTTAACTTTGAGTCTGTGTGCGTCCCTTATAGTGAGATGAGTCTCCTGGATGCAGCAAATAATTGAGTCATCATTTCTTATCCAGTTTGCCATTCTGTGTCTTTTCAGTGGTGCATTTAGTCCATTCACATTCAGGCTGACTATTGAAATGTGATTGTTCTTCCCTGTTATGAGTTTCTTATAAAGTTTTTTCTTTGTTTGCTTTTTTTCTTTTGGCTTTGGGTTTGTTGTATGTGTGTGTTTTCAAGTTTATTGTTGTGCTATATTCTCTGTTGATTCTGTCGCCTGCTGTTCTCTTGGGAAGTGTGCAGTCATTCTTTTTTTTTCTTTCTTCTGTGTTTAATACCTTTTTAAGTGTCTCCTGTAGAACTGGTCTGGAAGCTGCATAATCACTTAGGGATTGGATGTCTGGGAAGAATTTTAATTCTCCATCACTGATGAAGCTGAGCTAGGTTGGTTAGGAAATTCTTGGTTGAAATTGTTTATCTTTGAGGACTTTCAATATTGGATTTCAGTCCCTTCTTGCTTGCAGTGTTTCTGCCAATAGATCTGCTGCTATTCTGATTGGTTTCCCCAATAGCAAGTCTTTCTCTCTTGCAGCCTTTAGGATTTTTTCTTTTATTCTACTTTGTGTTGGCAAATTACTGTGTGACTAGGGGTTGGTATTTTTATTTGATGTCTTGTAGGGGTTCTCTGTATCTCTTGTGTTTGGTTGATCACATCTCTGGTGAAATGGGGAAAGTTTTCTTGGATTACCTCTTGGAATACATGCTCCAAGGTGTTCTCTATTTCCTTTTCTTCTGGGATACCAGTCAGGCATAGATTCAGCCTGTTGATTTAATCACACATTTCTTGTAGGCTTTGTTCTTTCTTTCTAAGTTTTCTTTCTGTGTTTTTTACAGATTGAGTTAATTCCATGTTCTGGTCTTCAAGTTCTGAGATTCTTTCTTCAGCTAGATTAATTCTGCTTTCCATGCTTGTCATCCTGTTATTTATTTCCTGGATGAAATTTTTTATTGCCAATATCTCTTTTATAAATTCTTTCAGTATTGCATCTTGTCTTTCTTGAGTCTTACTCACACTTTCCATCCATTCCATAATCCCTGTCGTTTTCTGGGGTCAGTTGTTGGTGACTTCCATTGTTTGGGCTCCGAGGTCTGATTTTTCAGGAGTTTTCTCTTTGTTACACTTGAAGTTACTTGTGGTCTTCCATTGGGTTTTCCTCACTTGTGACTGATCTCTTACTTTTCTCGTTAGTCCTGTTATTCAGTGTCAGTGGGAGAGGCTTTCACTTCTGATATTTGCTCAACCCTCTATTCTTCCCTGATGCAGGCTCTGGATTTGTTCTATTTTGAAACGGGAATATGGGTGGGAAACTTTGCTGTCTTTTCTCTTGTAGTTTTGAAAGTTGAATAAGGTAGGGGGTGGGGAGCTAGGATTCAGAAACTACTTGCAAATCACAATGTTCACTGATTGTGGTATGTGCTCCCTGAGACTCACTCTCCACTACCACTTTATATGACAAGGCAATGTGTGTGTACCCCCTGCGTCCAAGATACAGTGACAGCAATGAGGAGAACAGAGAAAAATAGAATGAAATACGATGGACAAGAATTTTAAAAAAAGAAAAAAAAAACACAGAACAGTGAAAGCAGAAACCAAAGCAAAAACAATTGAACACACACAAACACAGACATACACACACACCCCCAAACAAACTGGAATAACAATGAAGTGAAACCAACCAACCAAACAACAACAACAAACCAGGAAAACTAAACACACCTGCATACACATGCCTAGCACAATATGAATGGAGACGAAAAAGAGAAAGATTGGAAAACAAAAGCAAAAACAAACAAACAAACAAAAAACCCAAAGGAATTTAGATTGAGTCCTCACACATATATTCACATGCACCTTAAACTAAAAAACATAAAAATAAAAAAGAGAAGAACAAAGGAGCAAAAACAAACCACCACCACAAAAAAACCTGAAAGATGAACACTCAATCATTCGCATACACACATAAACAGAAAACAAAAAAACAATAGAAGAAAGAAAAAAGAAAGTAAAAACATGGGGGGATGCAGATCAAACCCTCACATACACATTAATGCACAAAGGAAGAATATTTAAAAATAGATGAACCAACAAACAGGCAAAAAAATTGAAAAAAAAATAATAAAAATTAAAGAAAAGAAATAAAACCCTGCCATCTTTTGGCAGGTTCTGTAATTGTTCCTCTCATCTGCTCTGCAGGGCTTCTGCCTCATTCACTCTCTCCCCAGTGTCTGGAGCAGGGAAGGAGGAAGGGCAGTGGAGGTGGGTGGGGCTACAGTCCTCCCCTTCCACTCTCATATGGTCAGGAAGATCCCTTCCAGTGTGGAGGTGTAGGATTGTCTCTTCCCCAGGTATGTACTCATGGGGGTGTCCCTGCCAGGCTTATCCTGGAATGGAGTTCTTCTATTAACGACTGATGTCCAGGCTCGGCCCGGGTTTGTCCCTCTCGTTGTGTCCCAGCTGTGTGGGTCTGATGCTCAGAGGACTGCAGGGGAAGGGGGTGTTGGGTCAGCCCTGGACTCACCACTGATCTCTTTGGAGGTCTTCCTCATCCTTTTCTGGCCATACAATTTGTACCATGGCTGGATCAGGGTAGGGGGTGGGGCACCTGAGACCCAGCACCCATTAGGTCCCTCCAAAGTTTGTGCTTTCAGGATATTACCTCTGTGTCATGATCAACCCCTGAGTAGTTGATCTACCAGTCACAGAGATGGGGTCTGTTGCTCCGTGATGAACAAGTTGCCCCATTTTCAGGATGATGGTGGAGTACTTCTTTCACCTTTTCCAGTGGAACTCTGCCTCTGGCTCCCTCTGCAGCCTTTACTGCCAGTTTCTGGCCAGGCGCTGCAGTGGTGAGGCAAAACATGGAGCTGGCGGTCTCTCCTGCTGCAGTGGTGAGGCAGAGCCTGGATCTGGTAGTCTCTCCCCACCACTTCTTCACAGGAAAACTTTTATCCATTTTTAAAAAAATGGTGCTTGGCTTCTACAACCTGGGAAGTGTTAGGGACCAAGCAGAGCAACTGCAGCACCAGCTGCTTCACCATGAGGGCTGTGGTCGCTGGCTCCCTAGCCCTCATTCATTCAGCCACTTACACACCCACTCACTCACCAGCACATACACAAAATTTTCCATACACTCACTCACACCAGGACTTGCATAGTCTGACTGGATTGGTCGCCATCTTCCTGACACCTCCAGTAGAATACCTTTAAACTTGAACTGCAACTTTTCCGTGGGTCATTGGCCTGCCCTGCAGATTTTAGATATGCTAACTTCCTCAATCACATGAGTGAAATCTTTAAAATAAATCTGAATTAATTCTCTCACTCTCATTCATATTCTACTCCGCCCCCCATTGGTTCTGTTTCTCTAGAGAACATTAAGGAAAAAAGTAAGCCTGTGTCTCAACTCTTTTCTGAGAATCTTATGGCCTTGTTGGAGAGAGAGGATCAACATGATCACAGAATTCATACAAGAACTAATATGAAGTCTCTTCTCATTTTTCAAACCTAGTTTTTCCTGTCTAGAACACCAACACAAGATGCAGCTTTGTTGAATGACTCAGAGTTATTGTGAGATTTCAGTTGACTGAGAACCTTGAGTTATTCCAATCCTATTGAAAGATGCTGTCAGCATGCGTAGCCTGGCTTCTGACTCAGGATGCCAACTTGACCCAAAGTGTGTTTTGTGTGTGTCCCTTACTGCCATCAACAAGTTAAATCTCTCAGATATTATTTGTGGGCTACCTTATTTTTAATCCTTGGAAAGAAGTGTTTCCTTTATCTTTATGTCAAGGTGTCCCTGTGGGGAGAACCAGGTGGGGTAAACATGCCTGGAAGAGAGGCTTGAAGTCATCTCATCTTTCTGCTTTGACTTTGCTGATCTCTGGGAACTCCAGTGTTGACCTACCACATCTGAGTTCTTGGCAAAGCTTGCTAGGCCCTGTTTTGTGGCTCTTCCTACAGTTGCATTTCAATGATTGGTTTTTCATCCCCTTCTAACTTGCATAATGTGTACAGTTATAATTTTCTGACCATCAAGGCAAACTGGGGCTCCTGATATTACTCATGTCAAATGAGATTTAGGTAACCTCACTTCTGTACTGGCATTTATATTTCACATGGTAAATGTTCCAATTTCAGACAAAAGCCTCTTCACTGTGCTTGGTATGGCACTGAATTTATTTAGTTAACAGAGGATATTGCTGGAAATCTCTACTAAGAAATTAAGTGGAGTTTGAGGACACCAAGAGCTAAAAGAATTGAGTATATGTCACATATTGATAACTAACATGATTTTGCTTGTAGACATTTACCAATTGGCAGATTAACTACTTTTACATTGTAATAAATACTTCCCTTTAAAATATCTTGTTTCTCACAGGGCAAGTCATACGCCTTCAGGGGCCCGTTCCCACCTATATGGAATCCAATTGCTTACCTAGATCATAACAACCTTTGGAGGACGATGGATGACATGGGGCAAGAGGTAAAACTTCCTAAAGCTTCTCTGACTAAATTCCTATTTTTCATATTAAGTTTAGTCCTTAAAAGAAAGAAGGCACAATGTGTCTTTCACCACTGTCTAGCATATTATGAGCACATAGTAATAATTAGTAAAGATTTGTGAAATGAATGAACTTATTTCTAGCCTCTAAAAGAATTAGACACCAAACAGATTGCTATTTGTATACTACTGATGAGTGGGCAGAAAAAAAAATGTATCACTCAGTCCTCCTGGAATGATGTTTCTAATTTAGAAAATCCTCAGGACATAGCAAAGTTACACATCTGGGTCTTTGAGTCACCACCATGTCCAAACAGCTCATAAGTAAACATACACAAAGTTTAACTGAAAACTCCAATTTAGATATGATTTGGTAAGCTGTCTGATCCTTGTTAAATAGTTGAATTTATTAATGTTCTCTAGAAGTTAGTAAACCACATTTGGAAATAAGCCAGTTGCAACATCCCTCCATTTATTGTGCAGTAAGTATTATCACAAATAAAACATGACTTGAGTGTATTTATAATAGGAAAGCAATACAGACAGTATTGATGATGCAGTGAAAGTAACTACTGGGGAACTTTGGGGAATGTAATTTTTTTCTTTAATAAGTTAGAGCTTTCAATATTATTTGAATAGTTATTTAACATTTGAATGTAGATTCCCAGTGATGCCCCCTGGAAGGCACCTCTTGCAGAAAAGTGGGACCACATGACAATGAAGGAGCTGCTGGACAAGATCTGCTGGACTGAGTAAGACTTGCCATTAGACACAGGCATTTATAGTGACCATCTTTCAGGCTTATTTAGTAATACCATTTGACAGGCATGGGACAAGCATCTGCTTTGTGCCTCATTGACCAAGTGGAATGCTAAAAAATATTGGAACTGGCTCCTACTCTAAAGATGTTTATACATCTAACTTACTTCTTTGGAATAGTTTTGTATCACAAAGATGGTATTACCCCATGACGTCCTCAGAAGAGACCAGAATGTGCCACCTAAAACAGCTCAAAGACTATCAACTTAAATATCTCATTTGCCAAGTTGTTGATGCGAAACTATTTTTGTATCTCTCACTGCTGGCAAGATGTAGAGGTGGTTAGCATACACATTTGAAACACCTTATGTGATGTAGTACAACTCTTCGAGGATTTAAAGAAGAACTTGCAGAGCTGTTCTCTAGATAATTCACAACTATAGGGAAAACATATATGACTGGACTGACTGCTCCCCTTTGGTGAAAAAGAAAGTATTCATGAGTTAAGCATTAAACTCTTGTTGGTAGAACTGGGCACTATATAGAAATTCTGAAGGTGTATAGACAGGTCAAATGGAGAAGCCACACTGCTCTTGGACAGCAGGGAAAATGGAAATAACTATGGGGGTTCCAATTCAAGCACACAGTGATTCTGTGGTAAACAAAGTAAGAGAAATGGAAGCGAAGCTCAAGGAGAATGCTCTCTTGCCAAACAGCATTAGTTGAACATATGTTTAATGCTGGGATTGATGTCTGCATTCTCTAGGCATGGGGGTTGGAGGCACAGGAAGCTAGGCATTGCTAACTAAAAGTGAAAACAAGTTTTTAGGAATATTTGAATCTAAGAAATGGAACTAATCAATGGACATAAAATGTACATGTTTCCTTTTGCTTTGTTTTGTTGTTTTGTTTTGTTCTTGGGACAGGGTCTCATTCTGTTGCTCAGGCTAGAGTACAGTGGTGTGAGCATTGCTCTCTGCAGCCTCAAACTCCTGTGTTCAAGTGATCCTCCCACCTCAGCCTCCTGAGTATCTGGGGTTTCAGGCACAGGCCACCATTCTTGGCTAATTAAAAAAATTTTTTTTTTTTTTATAGAGAGAGGTCTTGCTATGCTGCCCAGGCTGGTCTTAAACTCCTGGCCTCAAGCGATCCTCCTGCCTCAGTCTCCCAAAGTGCTGGGATTATAAGCCACCACACCTGGCCCTACATACTTCTTGATATAGAAATTCAGTGTCTTAGAATTTAACTTAAAGAAATAGAGAGAAAAGAAGAATGGAGGGGGCATTCAGAGAGGGAGAGAGGAAGAAAGCGTGAGAGATGTTCATTTAAAGCATTATTTTTAAAAGGGAGAATCTGAATGTCTAATAATAGAAAATTAGCTAAATTAAGTATGAAACATCTGAAAAATGGAATATGCTAGAACCTTTTAAAATCATATTTTATAGGAGTATTCAATGGATTGAAAAAATAGTAATATTAAACACATAGAAAAGCAAGCTGTCATATAGTGTGATATATTATCTCATTTCCAAAAATGAAACTGTTTATATATGTACTGCAAAGGCAATGGAAATCCATCAAAATGTTTTTAAGATTTAATATTACCAAGAAAATATTTAAAATAAATATTTTAAAAACATCACATCATTAGAAATTCTTCTTTAAACATTATATTTCATGGCTACAGAATATTCCACGAAAGTGAATACCATAATGTATTTATTCATTGTCAGTCTGTTGAATGTTTTGGTTACTTATCATTTTTCTTTATTATTATTATATGATACTCCATAATAGACATCTTTATGCTTCTCCTATGTCTTCAGTCTTTGAAAGCAACCAATTCTGGAAGAGTAAAATTTTTTTATATCATGAAATCAATGCCTATTATTAATTATATCATTTTTAGCACTTATCTATGCTATTTAATACTTCTTATGAGAATATAGTTTAAAATATAACTTAATTTTTATTGTAACAAAATGACTTGTTTTTAAATTCTATATTTTAGATTTTCAAAATATAGTGAGTATATAATTATTTGCATTTATTTTATAACTTCTGTTATGAAAAACTTTTAATACATTTTGTTAAGTGTTTCCTTAAACTTCTTGAAGACAGAACCGATTATATTTCTTTGGGATAATAGAGACTTGACATTTTCTATTATAGCCCTTAGCCTAGTACTTCACTTATTGAACAATCTATGTTGTCATCTGACAAAATAAAGCATTATGAGATAGTAGAAGTATGTAAACACAAGACAATTTTCTAACTCTTCCTAAGCAAAATAATAATTTCTTGGTTTTAAAGGACGTAATCCCCAGAATACTCAACTTATGGCTATTCAAACCAAGTCACAATTATACATTCACAGATAATGTTGATCTTTCTTTCACTTATTATCTTTTATAATGTACTCTTCAGAAACACAAATTATATCTTCAATGTGATCACAGCTATGCAAACACATTTTCTAAACCTATACTTAGAAAAATTCATCAAAATGAGACTAGTGATCATCTTTTGGGGGCAGATATATGGAAGAAACTCATTCTCCCATCTTTTTATCTTATAAATTTTTCAAATTTTATGTAATGTGCATGTATTTTTCATGTAGAAATATATTATAACATTTATCTTTTGAAAAGTCAACAGAGCAAAAAATACAAAATATTATTGCACTAACTTCCTTGACCTTCCATCCCTCAAATATTGTTCTTCTCATTTCTTTTCTTACTGAAGCTCCTAAGTTAAATCAAATAAAGGATTAAGAATAGACTGGTCCTTTAGAAAGAATTACTTTTAGATCTCCCTTCATTTCAAACTAGGATTATTTCCTTCTCACCATATTGGCAACAATAACAACTAGGATTGTGGCAATATTGTTATGTTTAATATTATATTAATTTTAATGTATAATATTAATATTGATATAATTAATTTAATATTATATCAATATTTAATATAGCTGGACCAGTGTTATGTTTTAGCTATTTGTTACTCGCTTTACCTTATGGCCCTGAATTCACCTATAAAATAAGGAGCAAAGGGTACCTGCATAATCATGTTTGTATACCCAACCCTGAATTGTACCCCACATCTTTATAATAAAAAAATAAAATAAAATAAGAAGCAAAGAAACAGGATATCAGGAAACAGCAAAGGATATTTTCACTTTGGAGTAATATTTTAAATCCCTGTCTGAATAATTGCTTTAGATGGATACCACGTTGCCTTTGCAAAGAAAGCGTGAGTTAGCAAATTCCATTCCTTCAGTTATCACAAACAATCTTACAAAACTAGCTCTAAGTCACTTAGTGTATATATGACATCATTGTACAGGCTGTAATAATGGGAAATGTCACAAAAGTGCTATCAGGTTGTTATGGCTGTGAACAAATGTCAACTGATATGTGTGTTAGGCATGATTCTACAAACTTCCAGAATCAAGATACACTAAAGTAGAAAGACACTCTTTGGTGAATATATGCACTTCCAAAGGTGTCAAATGACTAATTATAAAACATTTTCAGGTATTAAAAGCATGAGTTTTGAGTCAGGTATGCTCTGGTTTCAAGTTGTACCATTACATATTGCTAAATTCTCTGAGATTCAGTTTTCTAGCATGTGAACTGGGGAAAAATAATGTCCATTTTATAGGGTTGTTGTGACAGTTCAACAGGATAATAAGTTTAAAGACCGTGAAGTGTGAAAAGAGTTCAATGAATAGAAGACAGTATCATTTATTCTACCCATTGTAAACACAACCAGGTAGAAAATTCTGTCTCAGATGTAACCAGATTAGTAATAAGCAAACCTTATGTTAAAGTCAAAAGGAGGATTTGTCCTTAATAAAGATATCCCAGTGTGCACATTACTATGAGTGAATTTTAGGGGGTAGTAGATATAATGCAGCCCTTGAAATTGCATGAGGTCATTTACTTTCTGATGTGTCTCCTGATAGGATACAAGCTTTCATCATTTCCTGCCAACCCTGTGCAAAAGTTTACTTCTATATTTTTCTCTCCTTTTTATTTTCAATATGTGGGGTACAATTCAGGGTTAGGTACACAAATGTTCATTGTGCGGGTACCCATGTTGATGAGGTGTGCCCCCCCCAACTGGCAGTTTCTCACTACTGCAAATCCTGCCCCCACCCTCCCCTGGCAGTTTCCCATTCCTGCCAATCCCTTTTTTTACAGTATTACGATAGTTGTTCAAGGTCTACTGATACTCGGTTCTTTGTTTCTGTGATAGATCACTCAGTATTATAGACTCTAAGTCCATTCAAGTTGCTGTGAAGATCCTAATTTTGTCCTTCTTTTGGCTACATAAGATTCTGTCGTGTATATGTACCACATTTTCTATGCAGTCCTCTTTCGATGGGCATCACGGTTGGTTCCATGTTTTTGCCATTCTGAATAATACAGCAATAAACAGGCATGTGCAGGTATCTTTTTCATAAAGGGATTTGAGTTCCTCCAGGTATATTCCCCAGTAGGGGGATTGCGGTGTAGTATGGGACGTCGATTTTTAGGTCTTTTAGGAATCGCCACACTGTTTTCCACAGAGGCTGTGCTAGTTTACACTCCCACCAACAGTGTAGAAGTGTTCTTTTTCCCCCACATCCTCTTCAGCATCTGTTGTTTTTTGAGTTACTGATGATGGCCATCCTGACTGGAGTTAGGTCGTTATCTCTGTGTGGTTTTAATTTGCATTATTTTGATGACTAGTGAGGCTGAGCATTTTTTCATGTATCTGTTGGCTGCTCATATGTCTTCTTTTAAGAAGTGTCTATTCATATCTTTTGCCCACTTTGTAATGGGACTGTTTGTTTTTTTTCTTTTTGGCACGTTTGAGTTCCTTGTAGATCCTAGATGTTAGACCTTTGTGAGATATACAGTTGGCAAATATTTTTTTCCAGTCTGTGGGCTGTCTCCCCACTCTCTCAATGGTTTCTTTGACTTTGCAGAAGTTTGTCAGTTTGGTGAGGTCCCACTTGTCTATCTTATCTCTTATGCCATGGGCACTTGGGGTTTTGATCAGGAATTGGTTGCCAGTTCCATTTTCCATAAGGGTGTCTCCTGCATTTTCTAAGGTTCTTATGTTTAGGTCTTTGATCCATTTAGAGTTGATTTTTGTATATGGTGATAGGTAGGGGTCTTTTTTTAATCTTCTGTATGTGGTCAGCCAGTTTTCTCAGTACCATTTACTGAATAGGCTCTCCTCTCCCCAGTGGTTGATGATGGAAGCTTTATTGAGGATGAGTTGGTTGAGAAATTGATGTTTTGCTTCTGGAATCTCTATCCTGTTCCGTTGGTCTACATGCTTGGTCTTGTACTAATACCAGGCTGTTTTGATTATTGTGGCTTTATAATAAAGCTTAAAGTCTGGGAGCGTGATGCCTCCTGCTTTGTGTGTGTGTGTGGCTTTTTTTTTTGGCCGAGTATTGTTTTGGCTATTCTTGGTTGTTTATGTTTCCATATGAATTCCTGTATTGTCATTTCCAGGTCTGAGAAGAGTGCTGCTGGTAATTTAATGGGCATTGTGTTAAATCTGTAGATTGCCTTGGATAGGATGGATATCTTAACAATGCTGATTATTCCAATACATGAGCATGGAATATTTTTCCATTTGTGTCATCTTTGATTTCTTTGAGCAGTGTTTTGTAGTTTTCGTTGTAAAGGTCTTTGATAAAGTATTCCATTTTTCTGGCTATTTAGAATGAGATTGTGCTTTTTATTTGTATTTCTGTTTGTTTATTGTTGGTGCATAGGTATGTGACTGACTTTTGCAAATTTATTTTATACCCTGATACTTTGCCAAAGTCCTTTACCAGTGCAAGAAGGTTTTGGACAGTTTCTCGTAGGTTTTCGAGTTATAGAACCATGTCATCTGCAAAGAGGGACAGCTTAATGTCCTCTTTTCCTATTTGGATACCCCTGGTTTCCTTCTCTTTTCTGATTGCTCTAGCTAGGACTTCTAATACTGTGTTGAATTACAGTATTAGAGGGATGAGAGTACAACATTGTTTTGTTCCAGTTTTCAGGGGAAATCATTCCAACTTCTGGTTGTTTACCAGTATGTTGTCTATGGGTTTCTAGTAGATGGCTCTTACTATTTTGAGACAAGTTCCATCTATGCCTTGGTGTTTGAGGTTGTTTATCAAGCAGCAGCGTTGGATTTTATCAAAAGCTTTTCCCGCATCTAATGATATAATCACGTGATTTTTGTTTTTATATCTGTTGATGTATTTACTTACTTTTATGGTCTTATGGATGTTGAACCAGCCCTGGATCCTGGGGATGAAGCGTACTTGGTCATAACGGATGATTTTTGAGATGTGCTGTTGGATCCTGTTTGCTAGAATCTTGTTGAGAATTTTAGCATCTGTATTCATCAAGGATATTGGCCTGTGGTTCTCTTTCTTGTTGGATCTTTACCCGGTTTGGCTATCAATGTGATGTTACCTTCATAAAATTATTTGAGAATTCCATCTTTCTCAATTGCTTGGAATACTGGTACAGGCTTTTTTTTTTGTAGGTAGTTTTCTTATGACATAGTCGATTTCCTGGATTGTTATTGGTCTATTTAGGGGCTCGATTTCTTCTTGTTTCAACCTGGGAAGGTTGTGTGATGTAAGAAAGTCCTCCATTTCATTTACGTTTTCGAGTTTGTTTCCACACAGGTGAACATAGTAATCTCTGATAATCTTTTGTATTTCTTCAGGGTCAGTTGTGACTTCATCTTTTGGATTTCTGATTGTGTTTATTTGGGATTTTTCTCTCTTTTTCTTGGTCTAGATAGGGGTCCATCAATCTTGTTTATCCTTTCAAAGAACCAGCTTTTGGTTTCATTGATTTTTTTGTATTATATATTTTTTCAATGTCCTGAATTTGGGCTTTTATTTTGGTGATCTGGATTCTTCTATTGAAGTTAGGGTTTTGGAGGTCTTGCTTTTCCAGCTTCCTTAGGCTGTTAACTTGTGATCTTTCCATTTTCTTCATGTGTGATTGTAGAGATATGAATTCCCCTCTTAGGATTGTTTTCATGACATTCCAGAGATTTTTTTTTTTTTTTTTTTTTTGAGTTGGAGTCTCACTCAGTCGCCCAAACTGGAGTGCAGTGGCTGCTTCCGGCCACCGCGCCTCGACCTGCTGGGCTCTGGCGATCCTTCCGCCTCAGCCTTCCAAGTAGCCGGAATTACAGACATGTGCTACCACGCCCGGCTGATTTTTTGATGTATTGTAGAGATGAGGTCTCGTTGCCCAGGCAGGTCTCGAACCTGCGGGCTCAGGCAATCCACTCACCTCAGCCTCTCAAAGGCGCGGGATTACAGGCTGAGCCACCGAGCCCGGCATTCCAGAGATTTTGATAAGATGTTTCTTTGTTTTCATTTGTTTCCAGGTATCTTTTAACCTCTGTTTTTATTTCCATGTTGACCCAGGAGTTGTTTAGCATCATGGTGCTTAGTGTCCATGTCTTTGTGGGTTTGGGGGGAACTTTGTTACTTTGTTGGTGTTGATATTTATTTTTATTCCACTGTGGTCTGAAAAGGTGCATGGCAGAATTTGAATCTTATGGAACTTTTAAATGCTTGATTTACGTCCAAGGATGTGGTCAATTGTAGAGTACATTCCATGTGGTGATGAGTAGAATGTATATTCTGTGGGTTTTGGGTGGAGTGTTCTATAGGTGTCAATTAAGTCCGTTTGGTCAAGCATCACATTGAGGTTCTGGAACTCCTTATTGACTCTTGTCTTGATGATCTATCTAGGGTTGCTAGTGGGGTGTTTAAGTCCCCAGCTATGATAGTGTTTGAGTTGATATCCTTTTTTAGTTTACTTAGAAGCTGCCTTATGAAAGTTGGTGCTCCCATGTTGGTTGCATATATGTTTAGGATGGATATTTCTTGTTAATGGATTTTTTTTTTTTTTTGAGTTGGTGTCTCACTCTGTCGCCCAAACTCACTGTCCAGGCGGGTCTCGAACCCGCGGGCTCAGGCAATCCACTCACCTCAGCCTCCCAAAGGTGCGGGATTACAGGCTGAGCCACCGAGCCCGGCGATGGATTTTTATCATTATGTAGTGACCTTTCATATCTTTTTAAATTTTTGATAGCTTAAAGGGTATTTTTTCTAATATTAAGATCACAACTCCTACTCTCTTCTGTGTTCCATTTGCCTGAAATTTTGTTTCTCATCCTCTTACTTTGAGTTTGTGAGTGCCATTTCTGGTGAGATGGGTCTTTTGGAGACAATTTATTGTAGAGACATGATGTTTTATGCAATTTGCCATTCTATGTCTTTTTAGTGGTGCATTTAGTCTGTTCACATTCAGGCTAATTATTGAGAAGTGAAAGTTTATCCCTGTCATGAGGTTCTTATAGAGTTTGTTGTTGTTGCTGCTGTTTGTTTGTTATCTTTCTTTTGATTTTTAGGTTGATTCATGTGTGTTTTCAATCTTTTTTCTGCATTCCTGTGAAGTGCATTGTCATTCTTTTTTTTCCTTTCTTTTGTGTTTAATACTTTCTTAAGTGTTTCTTACAGAACCAGTCTGAAGGCAGCGTAAACTCTTAGAAATGGAATGTCTGGTAAGTATTTTAATTCTCCATCACTGATGAAACTTAGCTTAGCTGGGTAGATAATTCTTGGTTGAAATTGTATATCTTTGAGAATTTTGAAGGTTGGACTCCAAGCTCTCCTAGCCTGAAGTGTTTGTGTAGATAAGTCTGCTGCTATTCTAATCGGTCTTCCCCAGTAAGTAGTCTGAACTTTCTCTCCTCCTGCCTTTAGAACTTTTCTTTTACACCTACTTTGTGTAGGCGAATTACTATGTGTCTGGAAGTAGGTCTTCTCATTTGTTGTTTTGCAGTGGCTCTCTGAATCTCTTGTATTTGAATGGTAGTGTCACTGATAAGGTGAGGGAAGTTTTCTTGGATAATTTCATGGAATGTTTGTGCCAAGGTGGTCTCTGTCTATCTGCCTCAGAGATTCCATTTAATCTTAATTTTGGCCTCTTGAATAATTGCTCATCTCTTGGAGGTTTTGTTCTGTCATTTTAAGCTTCCTTTCTATGTTTTCAACAGTTTGAATTAGTTCCATATTTTGGTCCTCAAGTTGTGAGATTCTTTCTTCTGCTTGGTTAATTCTGCTTTCCATGCTTGTCAGTTTGTTGTTTATTTCATTCACTGTATTTTTTATTGCTGTTATTTCAGTTATCAACTCTTTCATTCTTTCCTCTCCTCATTTCTATTTATTCTCTCTTGATATCTGGGTTTGTGGTTTGAGACCAGTCATTCTGGGGGGTCTTCATTGTTTGGGTTCCAGAGTCTGTATTCTCAGTGGCTGACCTCCCAGGGGTCTGTGTGAAACTCGTATTCTTCCCTTGGTTTTTCTTCATTTGTGCAGGTTTTCCTCCTCCCATTTTTTTTACCTCTTCTTTAATGCTGTTGTTCAGTGATGGGGATAACTTTTATTTCTGTTTGCTCAATCTTCTTTTTTTTTTGAGTTGGAGTCTCACTATGTCACCCAGACTGGAGTGCAGTGGCCGCTCCCAGCCACTGCAGCCTCGACCTGCTGGGCTCCGGCGATCCTTCTGCCTCAGCCTTCCAAGTAGCTGTAACTACAGGTGTATGCTACCAAGCCTGGCTAATTTTTGATTTACTGTAGAGACGAGGTCTTGCCAAGTTGCCCAAGCAGGTCTCGAACCTGTGGGTTCAGGCAATCCACTCACCTTGGCCTCCCAAAGTGCTGGGATTACAGGCTGAGCCACTGAGCCCGGCCATGCTCAATCTTCTATTCTTCCTTATGTAGAGCCTCTGGTTTTGTTCAATTCTGAAGCTGGACTAGGGGTGGGGGCCTGTGCTTATTGCAGTTTTGAGATTTAATTTATGGGGGAGCTGTGATTCAAAAGGTATCTGCAGATCCCAGTATCTGCTGACAAGTGTGTGGACCCTCTGAAACCCACTTCCCACTGCCTTACAATCTGTCCATGGAGTGGGGTTGTATGTTTGCTCCCTGAAAGCAAAATGAGTTAAGAAAAGGAAAAAGAGTGGGAAAAGGAAAGAGAAAGACAAAAGGGAGGTAGAGAGAGAGAGAAGAAAAGGGAAACTAGATAGGCGTACTAACTAACAAATAAACAGAGAGACAAAGACAGAAAAAACAAAAAAGGCAAAAACATACAGATCCCATCATACAAACAATAAACAAAAACCCCCTGTTGGTGTTCTCTCCCTCAAAAATACCCATATATAATAGAAAATCTAAAAAAAAATTAAAATAACAGAAACAAGGCAAGTACAAAAACATAAACAAAAACAGAAAGAGAGAAGAAAAAGCTAAAACTAAAACAAAAACAAACAAGAAGAAAAACAAAAACTCACTCTGTTTTTGCGAGTCTAGGTCCCTCAGGTCTCTGCCTCTGGGAGCGGCTCTGATCTCCAGGCCCTCCCCTCTGCTCTCAGCGCAGGTCAGTAGGGCTGTTCTCAGCATGAGTCAGATACCCCATGGACTAGTGTGGAAGGAGTGGATCTGATCCAGACTCACCCTAATCACTGCTGCTGCTGCTGTCAAGTCTCCCAATCAGACCTGACGTGTCTGTGCCTGGTCCAGCATGGGGGAGGGGAATCTGTCTCTCCTAGTCTGATGAAATAATAGCCTCTGGGTCCCAAAATGGAGGCTGGGTGGAGCTAGGTGGAGCAATGCAAGTCTCTGCCTGGTCTGGCACTGAGAAGAAGGCACCCGTTGGCATCCTGTCACTGGCGTTGGAGCTTTATTCCAGATTTCCACTACCTGACTTTTTGTGTCAGTTCTGCTGCTGCAGGTGATGGCATGAGCTGGGTGCCAGTACTGAGGGGGTGGCTGTTCTCTGCTGCCTCCTCTCAAGAGAGCCCTGAGAATTGCAGATGATGTTGCGCATACGGGTCTCCAATCTCAGGGAGGTGGTGGGTTGCAGTCACCTCCAGAAGAGAGCCCCAGGTGCATGAACCCGAGTCTCCCCTCAGACGGACTTTCACTTACCCACCAACACACACACACTGAAGCAGAGAGTCTTTATGGACACTCGCTTTTGCGGAGACTCTCACAGACTGACCTGTTACATCGCCATCTTGCCCAGAAGTCCTAACTTCAAACTTACCTCTATTAATTGCTTTCTCCCTCATCATCCTTTGAACTTGTCTTCTGTTAATCAGTAAAGTAACTAGATAGATAACTATGATTAATTTTGTGTTTGGTGCAATACCTAGCATACCTTTTGCTCATTATGGATGTTTTAAAAATAATGTTTAATTGATACTTCTCATCAATCATTCATCAATAAATTATTGAGTGCTTACTATGTGCCTCTTTTGTTATAGGGGACACTATGGTGAGTGAGTAAGATCGGCTTCTTGTTCTCCTAAGATGAGATTCTAGTGGAGGAGATAGCAATAAAAATAATAAACCAATAATTAAGATAATTTCAGACAGTGAGAAGAGTTTTAAAGATGCTATACAATGGTAAAATAATAGATCATGCCAGGGTGCTGGGAAATGAAAGACAGTGCCCTTTTCATAGTTGAATAAGACTATTTCTTTCTTTTTTTTTTTTGAGTTGGAGTCTCACTCTGTCGCCCAGACTAGAGCGCAGTGGCCGCTTCCGGCCACCGCAGCCTCGACCTGCTGGGCTCCGGCGATCCTTCCGTCTCAGCCTTCCGAGTAGCCGGAATTACAGGCATGCGCTACCATGCCTGGCTGATTTTTTTTGATTTATTGTAGAAATGAGGTCTCGCTGCCCAGGCGGGTCTCGAACCCGCGGGCTCAGGCAATCCACTCACCTCAGCCACCCAAAGGCGCGGGATTACAGGCTGAGCCATTGAGCCCGGCAAGAGTATTTCTTTCTAAGGAAATAGAATAAGTAGGAGAGAGCACAAGATGAGATTAAAAAGGTAAGCATGAACTAGATCACTTATAGCTTTGGAAGCCATGGAGAAAGAGCTGAATCTTATTCTGGTTTTGAGAGGATGTCACTGGAGGGATGTAAGCAAGACAATGATATGATTTAATTTATTTATATTTTAGAAAGAGCACCATGGTGGGAAGGGAGGGAAAAGGATCTGACTTTGAGCATGGTGAATAGATACCAGGTGAGGAAGGGTGAAGGCACAGAGGCTAGGGTGAAAGAAATACTTGCAATACTCTTGGCAGGTGATGATGTTAAATTGGTGGTGATGAAGGTGGAGTAATGTGGTGAGAGATAACAGGGTTTCCTGCTGGATTGGATGGAGGCAGGGTGATAGAAAGAGAGAAATTATGTTTGATTTTTGGATGTTGGTTTTAGCCATTGGAGTGAATAGAGGTGCCTTTTACTGAGATGGGGCTCACTGGAAAAGTAACAGGTATGTGGGGAGAAATCATGACAGCACAGAATGTGATAGAAGCCAATTCTGAGTAAGGTGTTTTGTTTAAAGGGAAAATAAATCTGGTACTTCCAAAATCTCTGATGTCATGTTTTACTATATCACATTGTAGTAATGATTTTCTGCAACTTGCCAAATTGTGCTAAACTAGGCAAGTAAATGTATAATTTGAATAATTTTTAGAGAGTTAGGAAGATGCTCTTGTGCATTTGCCAATATGGCTCTTGTTTCTTCCTGAGCAGATCTGCAAAGCGGCTTGCCATTCTCTTTGTGAACCTGTGTGTCACTGCGGAGACCCATGAGGTCTCTGCTCTCTGGTTTCTGTGGTACGTGAAACAATGTGGAGGGACAACCAGAATCATCTCAACAACCAATGGAGGGCAGGTACCCATCCATTCCCCTGTCATCCCAACAGAAAACCACCACTACTGAAATGAATGATGCACATCACTCTTTAATCATGAACTGCTGAAGCAGGGGACAGGCTTATGGCTTTTGGAGCTTTACTATTTATGTTTGAGAGCATAACAGCTCAAAGTGGCTTTTGCAAGGGAGAGTCTGTTGTCAAGTACCCACTGTGAGACCCTCATGACCGATGCAGTTGTAGAACTAGGCTTGTCTCTATGTACTGTTGCCATTTTCCATCTGGATATACATTCCATTATTATTTGGTAAGTTTGTAGGGGAACTTCTGGAGACCTTAGCTCGAACACTTCTTAGAAAGCTCAAAAAGGAAATTCAGAAATGCATTTTCAATTTAAAACACACATACCACACATGAAATTCATTCGTTCGGTGCCTATTTCCTGAGCCTCAGTATTGTACAAGTCACTGTGCTAGGCACAGTAGGGAACAGATTAGAGTTCTTAGATAATCTTCTTGGTTTTCATGTTCATTTCTTTCCCCTTCTCCTTTTCCTCTTCTTCCTTTTCATCCCCTTCCTCTTTCTCCTCCTCCTCCTTCTTCTTTCTGGAACATAACTGAACTGGAAATTGAGGAGGCAGTCAGCTCAATTGTGTGCACATTCAGGTAGAACATTTGGAAGCCTCAGCAGGGCTTGGGACAGGTGGGTGCAGTGCAGTGAAGTGACCTCAGTGTCTGCAGGAGCAGCAGACAACTTACCCAGTAATAAAACCCTGCAAGAGAAAGTAGGCCGGCCTAGGGGGAAAGAGCATGGTGGGGGACTTGGAGGCTCTGAGACTGAGTCATATGATAGGGGAAAACAGGCAAGCCAGGGCAGAACTTTAGGTAGGGCCTTCTCTAGGCCAAGCAGCTCAACCAAATAGTGCAGATGGGACAGAGAACAGGGATGGTGACCAGACCGGTGGGACATAGGGGTCATTCTGAAGGTGTTCAGCTGAGGCTGGAGCCTGGGAACCCACAAAAGCATAGCCTGGAAGGTGACGTGGAAAACCTTCAATGTTGTCCAAAGCCAGCAAGTCCCAGTTAGAAAACGATGGTGAAAGACACTACTCACAACATGAAATGTTATACACCTTAGAGTAAATCTGTTTGAGGAAAACTAGCAACTTAGCAATTTATGCCCACTCTTGTACTTCCCACCCACCTTGAGTCTTTTTCTTTTCAGGAGAGGAAATTTGTGGGTGGATCTGGTCAAGTGAGTGAGCGGATAATGGACCTCCTTGGGGACCGAGTGAAACTGGAGAGACCTGTGATCCGCATTGACCAGACAGGAGAAAATGTTCTTGTAGAGACCCTAAACCATGAAGTGTATGAGGTAACTGTGGGATTGTAAATATCTATTTGGTCTTCCTCCCAGTTTATTGACACCTAACTTCCTAAGATCCTTGGACTCTCTAAAGTGCTGTCTTCTGTATGTTAATGATTGTCTGGTGACCGGCAGCACCTAGGCAGCTTCAGGATGGGGCTCATGACCTGAAAAACCAAGGCAGGATTAGAGGGTTTGGGACTTTCAGCTCCACCTCCAATCTCCAAGGAGAGGAAAGGGGCTAAATGTTGAATTGATCACCAATGGTCAATGACTTAATCAATCATGGCTGTGTAATGAAGCTTCCACAAAAACCCAAAGGACGAGATTCAGAGCTTCCAGTTAGCTGCACACATGGAGGATCCTAGAGGTTGGCACACCAGGGGAGGGCATGGAAGCTCCACGCTCCTTCCCACGTGGCTTGCCCTACGCATCCCTTAATCTCTCCCCTTTGTAATATTCTTTATGATAAACTGGTAAATGTAAGTAAGTGTTTCCCTGAGTTCTGTGAGTGGCTCTAGCAAATTAATCAAATTCAAAAAGGGGACCATGGGAACCCCAGCTTGAAAATGGTTGGTCAAAGTTCTTTAGGTCTGGATTGCAGCTGATATCTGAAGTGGGGCAGTCTTGTGGGAATAAGCCCTCAACCCATGGGATCTGATGCTATAAGCAGGTAGATAGTGTTGGAATTGAATTGGAGGACACCCAGTTGGTGTTTGCTGCAGAATTGCTTGCTTCCCTGGTGTGTGTGGAAAAATGTCTTCTGTGTTGATTGTTGTTGAGTGAGAGAATAGAAAAAGCACTTTAGTTTGAGTTTTTTCCACTCAGAGTAATCAAGATCCTTAAACTATGGGGGAAGAGGCCAGAGTTCCATAAATAATCAAAACTTAAATAAAGCCAAAAATATCCCAGACTTAAAAATTAGTCCCTTTGCCAAAAGTAACAAAACTCCTGTATCTGAAAAAGAGAACCAGAATATCTGGGGGGAGGGAGTAGAGAGTATTTACAAAAACATATAAAGGTATTATCAACCCTCTGTATTGGGCTCTTGTATAATTGAAAAACCACCACAGAAAATATTTATTCGATAAATGTCAAACACCTCCTATGTGCCTGACATTATTCTCAGAGCTGTGAACACAGCTGTGAACAAAACAGATACAAAATAGATGCAATTCTCTGTCTTCATGCAATTCTTCTTCCAGCGAAGGAGAAAGGTTATAATCAAATATATGGTTAACATATGAAGAATATCAGATAGTGATAAGTGGTGTGGAAAAAAATCAGGCAGGGAAGGAGGAAAGAATGTACCAGAAAGTGAGATGGGAGGATTGGTCACAGAAGTTTAAATAAGGTCATCAAGGAAGGCCTCACTGATAAGGTAATAGACCATGGAACTGAAGGAGATGAGGGATTGACCCATTTGTCTCCTTGGGGGTAGTGTAGTGCTGGTAGATGAAACAGCCAGTGCCAAGACCCTGAAAGCCTGGCATAATCAAGGAACAGCAAGGTGGTCAAAATGACATAAGACAAAGAGGAGTGAGGGGAAGAGCAGGTGGGATCAGAGATATAACAGGTCCATTTCCTGCATGGCTTTAGAAGTGATTGTGACGAACTTGGCTTTGACTCCATGTGCTGAGTCATTGGAGGTCTTGAGCTAAAGAACAGTAAAGGCTACTTTAGGGTTTAATAAAGTCCTTCAGGCATCTTTGTTAAGAAGAGACTTAGATGGAATAAGGGTAAAATGAGAGAGAATCATTAGGAAGAAACAAAAACAACAAGCCAACCATGTTTAACCACGTTGCTTTTCTTTCAGGCTAAATATGTGATTAGTGCTATTCCTCCTATTCTGGGCATGAAGATTCACTTCAATCCCCCTCTGCCAATGATGAGAAACCAGCTGATTAGTCGTGTGCCTTTGGGTTCAGTCATCAAGTGTATGGTTTATTATAAAGAGCCCTTCTGGAGGAAAAAAAGTGAGTACTTTCCTTATATAAAAACCTTCAGAAGAAGGTCTAAGAAACTTGGTGCTAAGACATGTACTTGCGTATAACTGTTTTTATTAGAATGCTAGACAAAAAATATTAGTCCAGGTTCTAAATACAATTCTTGCAAATAAAATATATTGGCACAGACTCATGGAATGAACTTTCCTTGGAATATAACCAACCTTTTTAATAAATTAATAAAAAGTATGTAATCCTCCCACAAAATCTTATGAGAAGAGGCGATTAACCTTTGCTAATACAGTTTTTTAAAAGTATTTAAAAGGTTGATAAAGCTATTCACGAAGGTTGGGATTCTGAAAATTTTCCAGCCGTCTCTCATTAGTGTCCAGATTCTACTACATTAAATTTATTTATTCATTCACATATATTCAATAAGTATGCTACTCGACTAGATAGAACATTTCGGGGATGCTCACTGAATTGCTAGATTCTACAATGATGGGAATGTCCTAGAGCTGCTCTGCTTAATACACTAGTCACTAGCTACATGTGGGTACTGAACACTTGAAAGGCAATGAGACTGAGGAACCAGATATTTAAATTCAATTGCATTGTAATTGCTTTAAATGGAATGTAAGTAGCTGCACATGGCTAGCACAATGCTAGAGTTTTACTACATTTGCTCTTATCACATCCACTTTTCTCCCAAGTAGAGACCATGTAAGAAAACTCAGCACCTGGGACTGAGGCCAAAGGGCAGGATGAACTGAAAGGAATAGTGAGACTGCAGAAAGGAGAAGGTTGGGCTGGAGGCAAATGGGGAATGTGCCACTGTTTGGCGATAGGGTAATTCTTCCTGTATACTATCCTTTTTCAGTTATATCACAGACTCCTCATTCTCTACCCTGCAGATTATCATGTTTAGGACTGTTACTGGATTGGTTCATCAGTTTAACAAGTAATGTACTCTTTGCAAAGGTCAACGCAGTGACCCACCCTAAAGAGTCCTGTCCTTTTAGTCTTTGAACCTAATGGCAGCAGCACACTAGTGCTGAGTTGCTTCTTTTTGTTACCCAGGCAACCATTTTAGATGGCTGATTGGTAACAAGGTGATGGGGTTTAGGACCAGGTATACAGTCTTCTCTTAATGACTATGAATGCATTTATTTGTGGATAGAATCTATAACTTTCCATTTATGCCTGCAAAACTTTATCTTAGGCCTGCTATGTGCCAGGTAAGTCATTAGGCATGAATACAAACAAACAACAATGACAACAACAAAAACAAAAGAAAATAAAACACAAGTTCTTTACCCTTTGGATCTGATTTGGCACAAGCCTTGAGTAAGACTTTAAAAAAAATGATTGTAGACATGAGATAGCCTCATCAAAGCATTTGAGAGTTCTTTTGAGTTACAACTTGAATGTATTTCTTCAACTAGCCATTATTGAACACCTACTGTATGCCAGCCATTGTGCAAGGTATTGGGAATTCAAAGGCACCTCTGTGGAAAACAGTGTGGCCATTCCTAAAAGATCTAAATATCGACCTTCCATACAACCCTGCAATCCCCCTTCTGAGAATATACCCAGAGGAGCTCAAATCATTCTATAAAAGAGATACCTGCACATGCATGCTTATTGCAACATTCTTCACAATAGCAAAAACATGGAACCAACCGAGCTGCCCATCAAAAGTTGACTGGATAAAAATGTGGTACAAATACATGATGAAATATTATGGACTTCGCAGTAACTTGGATGGATTTAAAGTCTACAATACTCAGTGATCTATCACAGAAACAAAGATCTGAGCACCACATGTACTTACTCATAAGCAGACCCTGAACATTTATCGTAATACTGTAAGAAAGAGATTGGTAGTGGGCGGACTTTGCCAGGGGGAGGCACATAACATCAGTAAGGGTACCTGATCTCAAACGAGGTGAAGTGGAGATCAAAGGGAGACCCAAACTTTATCTGTACAATGACCACTTATGTACCTAACCCTAAATTGTACCCCACATCTTTAAAAGAATAAATAAATAAAACAAAAACAAAAAAACACATAGGCATTTTTCCCTATCCAAAAACGAAAAACAAATCTAAGCTCAGGCGGAAGACAGTCATGCAAACTGGTAATTGAATAACAATTATGGCAACATCGAAGGGGCTTCAAAACTCACAGTCAATATGATTCCTGTTAGACTGATAAGCAATTCAATAACACTTATTTGAAGGGTTTTATAATGAAATCTAAAGATGTCAACTCTTATAGCAGGGTCTTTGCTTTGCATCAGACTGTCAGTGTCACTGCCAAAGACACTGTAATTGACTAGTAGCACAACAGCTCAGGCAATATGAACTAACAAGATAGAAGGGGGTAAATTTTGCAGCCCCAAACAGCCTAGCACAATTACTAGCACCTATCAGTCACACAGCAAGCAATTATTCAAGTTTTGTTTATTTATTTATTTTTTTGCTTTGTTTTATTTTACAAGTTTAGTGTGACTTGAGTTATTAAAGAGAAGGTCATTTTTGTGCTTCGATACAGTCATAGCTGATTCTTGATTGCTTCTCCCCACTCCCCCACATTATGCTGAACACTACTTTTATTTTATTTTTGATTGTATATATTTAAGGTGTACATCATTTTATATACAGCGGTGCCAAAAAAGTATGCATATTTTAAGAGATGTTATTATGTATCAGTTTTAGTTTGTCGTAATCAGAAGTGTTTGGATGTTGATGGTAACCACTTTGAGCACCTCTTGCAATTGCAGAAGTCAAACATGACTTGTATTCATCTTATTGAGTATTACAATTTTAATACAGGTTTTCCTTTCTAAAATGTGTATACTTTTTTTGGCATCCTGTGTGTGTGTGTGTGTGTGTGTGTGTGTGTGTGTGTGTGTGTGTGTGTATTAAATGGTGAAGTGATCTGTAGACAAACAAATTAGCATATCCATCTCTCATATGATTGCCTTCTGTGTGTAGTGAGAGCACTTGATTACTTGTAGGTTGATTATCCCAGAAAGGGTTTCCCAGGCTCTTGGTATGTAACATCTTTGTAAATTTGCGAAGAGTCCCCTCTTCTTTGCTGGTCTTCCACCATGTCATCCTAAATCCAGCTGCCCTCCTCAGGACTGCCTCAGCTCTTCATCTCAGCCACTTTTGTGGAGAGGGAAGGCTGTTAGCAATGCTTTGAACTCTTGCTGACCCCTTGCTTTTACTGGGCTAGGAAACTTTTCTACTTTTTCTTAAATCTTTACGTCTGATTTATATTAATGTACGTTGTCAATGATGAGAGCTATGTCTGCTTAAAAAAATTATAGAAGTAAACTTAGTGACCATCAAACCGTCAAATAATAAAAGCATATAAAAATATTTCTCAGCCTGGTGCAGTGGCTCACGCCTGTAATCCCAGCACTTTGGGAGACTGAGGAGAGAGGATTGCCTGAGCACATGAGTTTGAGGCCAGCCTGGGCAACACGGCAAGTCCTCATCTCTGCAACAAATCAGAAAAATTGGCTGGGAGTGGTGGCGCATGCCTGTAGTTCCAGTTATTTGGAAGGCTGAGGTGAAAGGATCGCCTGGGCTCAGTAAGTCGAGGCTGCAGTGGCCCTGAGTGTGTCACCACACTCCAGCCTGGGCAACAGAGTGAGACTCCAACTCAAAAATTTTAAAAAATATGTATTTATCTCCTATTCCTCCTCCCCCTAGGGAACCACCGTTAGAAATTCAGATTGTTTATCCTTAAGGATTTATTGTATGCAAAGCTAATACAGGTTGAAGAGATCCTCCTTCTTTGGTCTCCCAAAGTGCTAGGATTACAGGCATGAGCCACCATGCCCAGTTGTGGTCTCAAGCATTTCAGACAAAGAATTCACAACTTGTATTTTAAATATATGTGTACACACACGCACACACACACACACACACACACACACACACACAAATAAATACATATATAGAGGAATATATATATAGTGTAAATATATATTAAATAATATGTATAAAATTTGTATGCAAATGTTATTTTAAACGTTTTTCCAAAAGCATAATTTTTTAAACATCATGTATGCATATCATACTGAAATTTGCTTTTTCTTGTTAACAATATGACACGGATCTCTCCACAGCAGTACATTTAAATTTCTCCTACTATAGCTCTATTACAAGTAGATCTGCTGTTACACACCATGCTGCAATAAACAGCTTCCTCTTTAGAGCTCTACAGATCAGTGTAGAAGCGTTTCTTTTTGATAGATTATAAAATGGAATTATGAAGTCAATTGATTTGAATAGACCTTTGTAATTTTGGTAGAGCTTCTGTCCTTTCACATCCTTGCCAGCTAATATATTTTGGATATTTGTTCCTTCCAAATCTCATGTTGAAATTTGGTCCCCAGTATTGGAGATGGGCCCTAATGGGAGGTGTTTGAATCATGGAGGCATATCCCTTATGAATGGCTTGGTGCTATCCTCATGGAAATAAGTGAGTTCTGGCTCTATTAGTTCCCAGGAGAGCTGATTGTTAAAAAGAACCTGGCACCTCCCTCTTCTCTCTTTTGCTTTGTCTCTCACCATGTGATCTGCACACACTGGTACCCCTTCACCTTCCACCATGAGTGGGAATTTCCTGAGACCCTCAGAACTATGAGCCAAATAAATCTCTTTTCTGTATACATTACCCAGCCTTAGGTATTTCTTTATAGCAACACCAGCAGACTAAGACACCAGTTAATAATATTTTTTAATTTTTTTTGCCAATCAGGAAGAGGAAATTATTATTTACCTATAATTTGTAGTTCTATCATTAATAAGGCTTAGGGACTATATCATTTTTTTTTTTTGAGTTGGAGTCTCACTCTGTTGCCCAGACTGGAGTGCAGTGGCCGCTCCTGGACACTGCAGCCTCGACCTGCTGGGCTCCGGTGATCCTTCTGCCTCAGCCTTCCAAGTAGCTGGAACCACAGGTGCACGCTACCATGCCCGGCTAATTTTTTAAATTTATTGTAGAGATGAGGTCTCGCCAAGTTGCCCAGGCGGGTCTTGAACTCGTGGGCTCAGGCAATCCACTCACCTCAGCTTCCCAAAGGCGCGGGATTACAGGCTGAGCCACCGAGCCCGGCTGGGGCTATATCATAT
Organism: Cephalopachus bancanus; assembly: GCA_027257055.1. Lineage (NCBI taxonomy): Eukaryota > Metazoa > Chordata > Mammalia > Primates > Tarsiidae > Cephalopachus > Cephalopachus bancanus. Next base: position 604,118 of record JAPVLO010000631.1, read on the forward strand.
TATCAATTGCCTATTTATCCTTTGCTCATCAATTTTTTTTCTGTATGCATTACATATATTTTCTCCTAGTGAGGCAGTTTTTAACAATGTATTTATGATGGTTTTCTCCAACTCAATTCTCATATATACATGGGGGCTTTTTATTCCACTAATCCTTGTCATCAAGCTTCAAATATTTTTTGCAGCTCTATACATAATAACATGTGAACACAAACTACCATATACATATGTATTCCTACATTATATGTGCGTATATTTGAAAATTATATTGTTGTAACTATAAAACATACAAAGTAGATTTTTTAAAACCTGAAATTTAAAAACGAGAATTTCTGGTATTTCTTTCCACTATCTAGATGTACAGTCTAGGTGGTGGAAGAAACCCCACTTTGGAGAGTATAGATTTATATTATTCTCACTTTGGAAAGCACAGATTTATATTATCTAGTTTGATGCACTATACTCTTTAAATAATCACTATAATTTTATATGTTTACTATCAGGTAGGACATTCTCTTATCCTTATTTTCCTTTAATTTTGTCCTTGGTAAATTTCTTCAGTTGTTCTTCCAGATGATTGTTATTGTCATTTCCTCAGAACTCCCCCCTTCACACCCCTACACTCAAAAAACTTCTATTGAATTATTTCATTCTAAATAGTCTTCTTTATCACCTCCCATAGTTACAAAATCTCCTTTTTCTCTCTTAGAATGTTGTTTAGCACTTTGGGGGAAATGTCTTCTACTTCCAGAATCATTGCCTTTTTCTTTTCACCTAAGAGTCCCTTCTGGTTTATTTGTTCGTTGTTAGTTTGTTTCTGTTTTAGTTTTGGTTTTTGTCTTTAAGGGCTTCTTTAAATGTCTTTACATATCCTTAAATATCCCCTCGTTTTTTAAGAGTGAGGTCCCACAAAGATTACAGGATGCTCTATGTGCATGGGTGGGGCTCCTGAGCTTTCTTCCTGCAACTACTAGAAATCCCACTGACAATGCATGGTTTATCCTGGCATGAGCATTACTTTTCTCTCTGTCCCTTGTTTCTTTATTTCCATCAAGTGCACCTCCTACCTGACTCCGAGAAAATCTCCCCTCTGAGGCCTTGGGAAACTTCCCACGAGTCCTCCCCCGACCCCATCCAGAAAGCAGCACCTTCACCCTGGCCAGCATGGCGTCCTATGCTAGCTATTTGTCCATTCCATCTGATCCCTGCATAATCAATATGTACTTGCTCTTTGATCAGATCTTGTCCTATTTGTCTCTGATCTCTCTTGCCCTTTTATAACAGGTGATTCCTTAGCTGGTTCTCTTATATTCTTAAATCTTATATTCATAAAGTCATTTATGAAGGTGGCTACACTAAACAACAGATTTTCATGTGGTCAAAATAGCCTTATACTGGAAGAAGATACCTCCTAAGACTTTCATAGCTAGAGAGGAGAAGTCAATGCCTGGTTTCAAAGTTTCAAAAAACAGGCTGACTCTCTGGTGAGGAGATAATGCCGCTAGTGATTTTAAGTTGAAACCAATGCTCCTTTGCCATTCTGAAAATCCCAGGGCCCTTAAGAATGCTAAATCTACGGTTCCTGTGATTTGTGAATGGAACAATAAAGCCTAGATGACAGTACATCTGTTTACAGCATGGTTTACTGAGTGTTTTAAGCCCACTCTTGAGATCTACTGCTCAGAAAAATGATTCCTCAAAAGATTACTGCCCCTTGTACCTGGTCACCCAAGAGCTCTGATGGATGCGCAAGGACATTAATGCTGTTTTCATGCCTACTAACACACCATTCTGTAGCCCATGGGTCAAGGAGGAATTTCAATTTTCAAGTCTTATTATTTAAGAAATACATTTTGTAAGACTGTAGCTAACCTAAAATCTTGCCTCTCCAATGGATGGATCTGAGTGATGTAAATTGAAAATCTTCTGGAAAGGATTAACTATTCTTGATGCTATTAAGGACATTTGTGATTCACGGAAAGAGGTCAAAATATCAGTGTTAGCAGGAGTTTGGGAGTTGATTCCAACCCACTGACTTTGAGGGGTTCATGACTTCAGTGGAATAGGTAACTGCAGATGTGGTGAAAATATCAAGTGAACAAGAATTAGAAGTGAAGCCTGAAGATGTGACTTAATTGTTGCAATCTCATAATAAAACTTGAATGGATGAAGAGTTGCTTCTTATGGATGAGCAAAGAAAGCGGTCTCCTGAAATGGAATCTACTCCTGGTGAAAATGCTGTAAACATTGTTGAAATGACAGCAAAAGATTTAGAATGTTCCATAAACTTAGTTGATAAATGAATAGCAGGGTTTTAGAGAATTGACTCTAATTTTGAAAGAAGTTCTACTGTGGATGAAATGCTATCAAACTATTGCATGCTACAGAGAAATATTTCGTGAAAGGAAGAGTCAGTCAATGGCGGCAAACTTTATTGTTGTCTTTAAAAAATTGCCACAGCCACCTCAGCCTTCAGCAACCACCCCTGTGATCAGTCAGTAGTCATCAACGTTGAAGCAAGAACCTCCACCAGCAAAAAAACCTATGATTCACTGATGACTCAGATGACCGTTAGCACTTTTGAGCCACAAAGTATTTTTAAATGAAAGGTTGTATATTTTTTAATCATAATGCTAGTACTCTGTTAAAAAGACTGCAGCATGGTACAACCATAACTTTTATATGCACTGGGAAGCCAAAAAATGTGTGCGACTTGCTTTATTGTGATGTTTATTTTGTTGCCGTGGTCTGGAACCAAGTGTACATTATCTGTGACGTATGCCTGTGTTTGTTCGAGAAGAGTAAAGCAAGCACTTTTATCCAGAATGAGCTGAAATTGTTTCCTAAGTTGTTCTTGAATGTGGAGAGAGTCTTTGGAGGTCATGTTTGAAAAAAAGGGTTTGGGACTCTATGAATTTTCATCATCCATGTCTTCTCTGCCTAGATAATAAATAACTATTTAAAATAGAATAAGTGACTTCTCATAAAACATGAATGCTGAGTCCCTTCGATTTTACAGTAATGAACTAGTACTTCCTTTGCACAACTTTAACTTTATTCTGATTTCTTATGAAAGAGGAAATAGGGAGCTCAAGTATTAACTGTAAGGAAAACCAGATTTCATTAAATGATGGCCTAGATGCATTTATAGTATCACACCATTCTATTCTTTGCAGAGAAGGGATTATGATTTGATTTTTTTTCACAAAATGGTAGCTACTTTGCTCTCCTTTTGATATCAGTTTGGTTTTCCTTCATATATTTAGAGTATAATATGCTATATTTGGCCTTCTGGCTTCTCAAGTTGAAAACCGTGTGTATCATTAAAACTGCTATGAGTGGTCTGATAAGATGATGAATATGTTCTTCATTTGTTGTTTTCCAAGATTACTGTGGAACCATGATTATTGAGGGAGAGGAGGCTCCAATTGCCTACACATTGGATGATACTAAACCTGATGGCAACTATGCCGCTATAATGGGGTAAGGCACATGTATGGTGTTGTGGCTGCTATTCAGTGTTGACAAGGTAATCACATACTATTAATAAATGGGTCCCAAACTTTGTTGCATAATTTTTTTAACCCAATGGCACTATATTCCCAATCCAGCAGGAGAAAAATTCTTATTGGCTCTTTTTTAAAGTGTCTTCCAATAAATGAATATCTAGAAAGAGAGTGCCAGTAACATTTTAAAATTTGTTATATTAATCTTCTTTTTTATATCTAGTGGTGGGAGTAGATATATTTTGGTGAGCTATCTCTTGTTAAAAGCATGATATGAAGCCCTAACTTGGGATGTTTTACTAAGAGGACTTCTTGCAGAGGGGTAGGCATCAATGTTATTTATGTGAGATGCTAAGACTTTTGAGTCCTGCCTGGAGAAGAGCCAAGACCAGTCCAGTCTTCAGCTTGCCAGGAAAGACCAGTACAGATGGGGGAATGTCTTGGAGGCCAGAATACAGTCCAGAAAGGTGGTTACCTGGAGCAGCCAAAATTGAGATGGGTTCTAGGACATGTATGAGTTTATCTCAGAGAGAGCCAAGGGTCAGAATAGGGAGATCAAAGCCAATTGTAAGTTGAAGGCAATTTTAGGACTAGAAATGGAGACAGATTCTAGAAGACAAGGTTCCAGGGAGGCATCCTGGTGGAGACGGAACCAAAGAACAAGGACTGGATGAAATTGGAAGGGTTCAGACATGGCTTTAACAGGGCGTTTGAGGCCCAAGGCTTATTCCTATTGGCCCCCAGAAGGGTCGGGGGAGTGAGTCAGCCATAGTATTATACTAGGCAAAAATTATGACTAGTCATCTATTTTTAGTCGTTTGTCTCCCTGAAGTTAGAAGGTGCTTTTCAGTGTCAGGAATGTAAACAGTAAAACTTTCAATCTAAGGTAAGCTAGTGTACAGTTTGCTTCTTTTGGTTGGCTTTTACGATATGCAATGGGCACATGTGTAGCTATAGAAATGAGACCAGAATGAAAGCAGTCATTAATTTCTTCCCTTTTTCTTGTTTGTGCATTTTAGATTTATCCTGGCCCACAAAGCCAGAAAACTGGCACGTCTTACCAAAGAAGAAAGGTAATAAAGGAACTGCTCCCCGCTCCCTCCCTCCCTCCCTGTCTTCTCTCTCCCCACCATGCTTTCTTCTTTTCTGCCTACTTGCCTGCCTTTCAATCTTACTTATCTTTTCAGTTTACAGACTGCTTAATTATATGTGTATTGCCAGTGCTACATGTCTGCTATGTTAATTATAAGGGTCTTGTATAAAGGCACAGTGCTGAGAACTTAAGGATCAAGTATTCAAATGAATATTTATTGAGTTTATTGTACATAAAGCACCATACTAGGGGCTATAGAGAATACGAAAATGAATTTAGCCCAGGAACTGAAAATATGCTTATGGAGGAGATAAATAGGTGGGCAAATCACTGTGTTGCAGGGCAGTCTGCAGTACATATACATGTGCAATGCATAATAATTACAGGTTATAGGTACAGAGGGACTCATTTCTCTGGGGTGGTAATTTCTTCTGGCAATTAGCATTCACCACTGCCAATTATTTATTCCCATACCAGTACCTAGTCACCAAGTAAGAACCGCTGAATTATATTATGGTGCATGCTTTCCGCTTCTGTCAAGGTGTTCCTCCATGACCAATGCCACCTCTGCACATGGCCAGGGCTGCAGACATCTGCCTGGGCCACTTACCGAAAAACATTCCCACTAGAATATAAGATCCTAGCCAGGCGTGGTGGCATGCATCTGTAGTTCCAGCTTCTTGGAAGGCTGAGGCGAAAGGATGGTTTGAGCCCAGCAGGTTGAGGCTGTGGTGGCTGTGACCGTGCCATTGCACTCCAGCTTGGGTGACAAGAGTGAGACTCCAACTGAAAAAAAAAAGAATATAAGATCCACGCAGGTAGGATGTTTGTCTGGTTGGTTGTCTGCTGTATCTCCCATGCCTGGAACAAATCTTGTCCCACTTTGTCTTTTGATCTTATTTATGGTTTATTCATTTTATACTATAATAAAATTGTATTGTTTTATGTAGACAAATGTATCCATTTTTTTTATTAATCAGTATTTTTTATTATGGTTTTGTGGGGTACAGTTAAGGGTTAGGTGTACAATTACGTTTCATTCAGGCACCCTGTTGATAAGAGGTGTTTTCCCATCCCCCGACAGATATTTGCTACTGTTAATCCCATCCCCCTCCCCCCCATAGTTTCCCAGTACCGTCAGTCATTTTCTTATAGTATTGCATTGGATGTTCAAGGTCCATTACATGAGTGAGAACATGTGATATTCGGATCTTTGTTTCTGTGAGAGGTCACTCAGTATTATAGACTCTAGTTCCATCCAGGTTGCTGCGAAATTCATGATTTTGTTCTTTTTTATGGCTGCGTAGTATTCCATCATGTATATGTACCATATTTTTTTAAATCCAGTCCTCTTTTGATGGGCAGCATGGTTGTTTCCAGGTTCTTGCTATTGTGAACAACGCTGCGATAAACATACGTGTGCAGGTATCTTTTTTATAGAGTGATTTGTATACTTCAGAGCATATTCACAGTAGGGGGATTGCAGGGTCATATGGAAGGTCAATTTTTAGAGCTTTCCACAGAGGTTGCACTAGTTTACACTCCCACCAACAGTGTGGAAGTGTTCCCTTTTCACCACACCCTCTCCAGCAGCTGTTATTTTTTGAGTTGTTGATAATTGCCATTCTGACTGGAGTTAGGTGGTATCTCAGTGTGGTTTTGATTTGCATCTCCCTGATGATTAGTGAGGTTGAGCATTTCTTCATGTGTTTGTTGGCTGCTCGAATGTCTTCTTTTGTGAAGTGTCTGTTAAATATCTTTTGCCCATTTTATAATGGGGTTGTTTGTTTTCTTCTTTTCAGTACGTTTCAGTTCCTTGTAGATCCAGGATGTTAAGCCTTTGTCAGACCTAGAGTTGGCAAATACTTTTTCCCAGTCTGTAGGCTGTCTCCCTGCTCTCTTGATAGTTTCTTTGGCTTTGCAGAAGCTTGTCAGTTTAATAAGGTCCCATTTGTCTATCTTCTCTCTTAAGTCCTGTGGGTTTCGGGTTTTGTACAGGAATTGGATGCCAGTTCCGATTTCCATGAGAGTATTTCCTTCCTTTTCTAAGGTTCTTATGGTTTGAGGTTTTACATTTAGGTCTCTGATCCATTTAGAGTTAACCTTTGTGCATGGGGATAGATAGGGGTCCTGTTTCAATCTGTATCCATTTTTAAATCGTGACTTCTGGATGTCTATCATGCATGGAAAAAACTTTCCTATTCCAAGATATTTTTTAAAAATCACTTTCCTATTCCAAGATATTTTTTTAAAATCACCATTTTTCCATTACTTTGATGATTTATCTATTGCATGCAAATATTTGATCCTTTAAAAATATATTTTGGTGTAAGGAGTAATGTAGGAGTCTAACTTTGTTTCTTTTATGGGCAGCCATTTGTCCCAGTGCCATTTTATTGAATAATCTGTCTTTTCCCTATGGGTTTAAATTTCTCACCTTTATGAAGTCTAAATTAATTTTATGTACTTTGTTCTATGTCTGCATTTAATTTGATTTATATGCTCTCCATTTGACCATTCCTCCCTGCTTGTGCCTATTTCATTTATGTAAAAACAAAGAAAAAGAGAGAGGAGAGAGAAGGAAGAGAATGAGGGAGAAGAAAACAGGCATTTTCACACACTTTTGTTTGTAGAAAGAGCTCCTGGATTTAAAATAAAAATAAAATAATACAATAAAAATAGTAATTCGGACAACACATCACTTTACTTTCTTGAAGATTTAGCTACAATCGCACATGATTAATATTAGTGCTCTCATAAAGACATGTGTAATAGAACAAAATGTCTTGTTTTTAAAAAAATCAAAATAAAGCCTGGGCAACAGAGCAAGACTCTGTCTCTAAAAAAAGTTTTGTTTTGTTTTGTTTTAATTAGCTGAATGTGGTGGTGTGTGCCTGTAGTCCTAGTACTCAGGAGGCTGAGGTGGGAGGATTACTTGATCCCAGGGGTTTGAGGCTGTGGTGAGCTATGATTGCACCACTGCATTCCAGCCTGAGTAAGACACTGTCTCTAAAAAACAAATCAATTAATTAAAAATAAAATAAATATAAAATTAAAATGAAGCATTGAAGCAAAAACAGTGGCCCATAGTCTTTTTAATGAAGGGATAGTTGCCTGTTTTACATTTTCTTTTCCTTCCTTTCTTCCTTCATTTTCACTTTTGTCTTTTGTTTCCCCCTATAGGTTGAAGAAACTTTGTGAGCTCTATGCAAGAGTTCTGGGCTCCCCAGAAGCTCTGGAGGTAAGGCTGCTTCCCAATCCTTTTCTAAGCAAAAGAGATCTTGCTTTGTCCTCAAGGGGCTAGTAGGGATAGGTTCATGAAAGTAGGGCCCTAGAGCTCATGTTTTTCCTGGTATACTCACAGATGGGCCTGCAACAGGGCTGGTCAATTTATACGTGGTCCCAGAGAGTGTGGGCCCTGGCTGTGCTGGTGGTGGATCAGGGACCCTGAAACATGCTGTGGTTTAGGTGATGCTTCCTTGTCCTTGAATTCAGAGCTCTTCCTAGAGCAGGGCATTGGGCCACTCTGATCCCAGCTCTGTCAATGAGGGAAAGAGAGGAGCTTCTGCTCCTGGTAGGGAGATCCTAGATCTTGGTAGCCAGGACAGAGATGAAAAGGGTTTCTTTTTCTCTGGTGGTCTTGTAAAAAGACGGGAGTCTCATTCATGTGCATAAACCTATATCCATCCCACCCACTCCACCCACCCCTCCCCTGTCTCACAGGGAAAAGTAGGATGATCTGCCCTCCTCCCACATGTCTCTTTTTCTGTCTTGTTTTACTCTTAACATTAGGGATGGAAGGAAGACAGACTGATGGGCTCAGAACTCTCAGCAGAGTTTCCTAGACACCTTTGGAAGTAGCTTGAGGAAAGAGTGATCCTTAAATAAATCAAGTAGAATCCCAAGGGAGTTATAGGCAGGATGGGGGCAGGGTAGGGAGTCAGAGGGTCCAAGATAATCATAACAAGTAGCCATAACCACCTCCCTCATAATATTTAAAATGATGAATTGGTATTCTACTGACAGTCACCAGACTGCTGGGTTTTTAATGTTTTGACATGGAAGATGTCACCTTTTGCAAGTGATTATTAAATCCAGTTATCTGTGAAGCATTTGAAGACAATGGAGACCAAAGTACAAATGAGCAGTTAAAGCATGAGAAAAAGCTAATGAGGGGACTGAGGATATTTAACTTAATAAGCCTCTTAAATCCCAATCTTTGCAGTATGTACCATGATCTAGTTGAGCAGGTACATGGCTTAGTCCTCTCACTCTAACACTTCCTTGCTCAGCTTCCCTCTAGTCAAGTTGTGTCTTTTGAATTTGTCATTTTTGTTCACTATTTTAAAGCAAAAATTCTACACTGCAGATGTTTTGTACCTGATAAAGGTGAAACACATGCTCTTGAAGTTTCTTGTTCCTTCTCAGCAAATGAGCTAGAACAATTTGTTTATTCGCTTGGAGAGAAAAATAATATTAATGAGGAATGTGCTTTGTTTCATTTTTTGCTTTCATATACCATTTATCAAATATGAATGCAAGCATAATTTCCAGGCTCAAAGGCAGTAAGTGAAGTAGCAAAACAAAAAATACAGTATATACACACTAAAAAAAATCACCTGACATCTGGTAAAAATTATTAGTTCATCTGTTCAAAAATGCCACTCAAGATATTTCACCCTGGTAGATATTCAAGCTTTTTTGAAGTTATTTTCTGAGATACTCTCAGGCTAAAGCAGTTTGTAACTGAAGTTCCTCCAGCGACCTGTGAAATGGTTGTTTGGGGAACTTAAGATGGAAAGAAAGCACTTCTCATATTTCCAAAAATGTTGATCATTTTTCATTTGGGAAAGTATCGTTTTCTAAGAAGAATGTGGATGATTAATTACTGATGATAAAAATGAGTTGTTCCTGTCCTCATTTGCTCTTGGCCCAGAGGGCTACTGCTTTACTTTTGCTTTGGTGTCTGTTGTGTGGAAGGAAGAAATTTCTGGGAGCTAGGAAAGGTGAAAGTTCAACTTTTCTTCTGATTGGCTGAAAACAGCCAGAGAAGGATGTTCAGATAATGGACGTAGCCCTCAGATGCTGGGGTGTGCAGCGTGGTGACACTGCAAAAGACCTGGGGCCATTTAACCCATCAGGAAGTACCTCATACTTTGTTAATAAGATGCTTTACAAATGACTATCCAAAGTCAGCTATGTGATTGCAGATTTTTAAAAACCAAACATATTTCAAAATCTATTTTAAATAAGCATTTTTCTCTTAAAACTGACTATGTTCATTTTATATTTTCTAAGTAATGCTTAATGATAAAGCTTCTGTTTAGTTACTTAAATAAAGAGATCAAGCTTTACAAAATTCCAGTCAAAGTTTTGCGTGTTCATGACAAAAACCTATGTTTTAGACCAATAATTGCTTACAAGTACCACCATCAACAGAAGTGTCACATCCACTTAAATATAGTTTGTCTGTCCAACTTCCCTTAACAAAGCTCACCTCCTCCAGTGTTTTTTTTCTGTCCAACCACTCCAGTAAACATACGTTTTTTTCCAAAACTTTTGTTGAAATCATTAGGCACTACAAACTTCTTTTAATAGGTAAAACCAGGTTAAAAATAGAAATAAACAATTGCAACTGATGAACAAGATACGAATGAACCAAATGAGAACACTTCCTAAAATTTGAATTTCTTAGTTTATTACCAAGGACATTTACCTGCCCAAAGACATATCTTCAAAAACATCAGTACAACAAAACTCTATTTCAGATATATATTTCTTCGCCAGCACAAAGCCTCTGACCTGTGTTTGACTTATTCTAGACTAGGTAGCTCTCTCTGCATCTCCTTCAAGTTTTTGTTCCTTTGCTTTGCAGCCGGTGCATTATGAAGAGAAGAACTGGTGTGAGGAGCAGTACTCAGGGGGCTGCTACACAACCTACTTTCCCCCAGGAATCATGACTCAATATGGAAGGTAAAGTAAAAACGTGATAAGCTATGACTGAAACCTCCTGCACCTGAATCCAAATTCTAACTAGGTTCAGGCAGCTCTTCTTTCCTGTTTATTGTAAATATAAAAAAAAATCCACGAGTTCCTTTTTATCTTGTGAATCATGTGAATGAAGTCATTATAATTATATATGATCGCATTGCCTTTCACTCAATTTTTCTGAAGGAGCAATCTCAGTCAATATAACCAAAGAAGGCTGTAGCATAAGAAGAGCAATTTAGATAATCATAAGACTCACTTACATTGTCGGAAGAAGTGTGCTTAAATAGAGTTTAGAACTCAGTAAAACATCCTGAAATGCGACGTGGGAACAGCATTATAAAAGCAAAATGAATTCTAGGCTGGTCAAGAAAGGACTTGGGTTCCTGTCCTGATTCTACCGATAACCAACTTTGTTATCCTGAACAGGCCACTTCTCTCTGAACCTCACTTTCCTTAGCAGATGGATGAGAAAGCACAAGATGGTGCACAGTAGCCAATAATCAGTATGTTCATAAAAGTATGAGTTGTTCTTTAACATCCTTTTTGAGATATGGTTCACATACCATACACAATTTGCCCATTCAAAGTGCACAGTTCAATGACTGTTAGCATTCACAGCATTGTGCACCCATGTATGAGTTAATTGGATGTTTAGTTAATTTATTTGATGACAATAACAAGGTATGAATTAATGATTAGCAATAATTTTTATGACCACTATAGCATTACTAAACCAAGCAATAATTTACTGCTAAGAGCTCAACCTAAACGAATAGGAAATGTAGAATAGTGAGTGAAAGGCTGTTGAGAGTACACAGCAAATAGAGGGTGTGAGTAAATGAAAATGGCTATCAGTGTGTCCATAAAAACCAATCCAACAAGGATTAAAACCTGCTTATCAGAATATACATAATGACTTTGGCTAGCACTTACCTTATCTTCATGAAGATGGTCAAATATTATCCAAGAGAACATTCTGGGGCCAAAGGGCACCACCACCTAATAAGCTACTGGATAATTAGGTTGAAGATAGGCCAAGTATAGAATGTGTCAATAGTATTTGTTTCATTCCATGTCTGTTTCTGTTGGCTAAGTGCCAACCATGTAAAACGTACCATGCTGGAAACTTCAGTACCTAGAATACCTCTCCCTGCTGAGAAGAAGCTGTGTTGAGAGGCAGGGTGAGGATGGGGAGAGGGCAGAACATCAAATATTGACTCTAAATTACTTAGGTGAGTGTTCTAATAGAGAAGCATAGACATACCATGGGGATGTAAGAGGCAGGCTAGCCTTACCTAGAGAATTTGGGAAGGCTTCATAATGCACATAATGTAGGAGACAGAGAGAGGCTATTGGGGATACAGTCTGGGCAGATAAAATGGTATGAGCAAATGCTAGGAATACTACAGGCTCCCAGAAAGTCTGGGGGAAAAGCTCTGCATGAATGGGCTATGGGGAATATTGAGGACAGAATGGAGAAGCAGACCAGAAAGTGGGGAAGGAGCCTTTGCCTCATATGACACATTCAGGAATATAAGACTCTATCTTTCAAAAAGAACAGCCATCATTGCCTGGTTTTTGTTTTTGGCTTTGTTTTGAGTCAGAAATGTGATGTGGTTGGATTTCTGATCACAGAGCAGCAGGTTTTATGTTCAACCCCTTAAAGAATGTCAGATAAATGCCCTTTTGGGTGGGGAACAAAAAGGACACTCATCTGCACTGGCCTGATGCTGACCTCATGACAGAAGCAAGGTAAATCCCATTGTATCAGTCATTGATGGTGATGGGGTCATGCCCTCTTTCATCTTCATTCCTTCGTAGGGACATATGTCAGGCTTCATATAATTATCTTCAATTTGTAGGGTAGAAACATAGCTTAGTGACAAAACCCCCAGCCTGAGCAGATACTACCTGCCCACAGGGCTTCCTTTGACTCTTCAGGGTCAAGGAGTTTCAACTTCAGGGCCCTAAAAGTACACAGTAAATGTTCTGTTCCCAAAAGGAAGAGAGAGGACAGGATTAATAGTACAACTTTAGTAAGAACTAAATACACATTTTTAAAAAATATGGCTCTCACTTTATCGCCCAGGCTGGAGCGCAGTGGCACGACCACGGCTCACCACAGCCTCTACCCGCTGGGCTCAGGTTATCCTTCCACCTCAGCCCCCCAAGTAGTAGCTGGGAATGTAGGGGCATGCCGCCGTGTCTGGTTAATTTTTTTGATTTCTTGTAGAGCCGAGGTTTTGCTATGTTGTCTAAGCTGGTCTTGAACTCCTGGGCTCAAGCAATCCTTCTGCCTTGATCTCCCAAAGTGCTAGCATTACAGATGTGAGCCACCACACCCAGCCTAAATACACATTTCTTCAAGAAGTTTTCTTCTGGATAGAGTGAAAAACTGATTGTAGTGATTATGCAGTAAAACTCATAAGTCACAAGAAATATATGTGGAGCTCTCCTTTATGATATCTTATATCCTTTGTAAATACATACTGTCCGTTCATTCACCTGCAAAAGAAGGGGAAGGTGTTTTTATTATCTAGGCTTTTTTCCCCCTAAAGGAAGACAACTTCCACATGACAAGTGGAGGGAAACTATCTCTTTGTTTACAATTAATTCTTGACTTTTACATTTTTACATTCTGATTGTTAGCATGATTAGTCTCTAAGCCTTTCTTCTCTCTTCTAATATTTCACTGTAGGGTTTCACCAGGCTTCCCAGAGGTTTCCAACCGGGGTTAGTGTTCTCTGTTTGAAAAAAGTGAGCATGCGGTGAAACGTCATTGTTTAATGAACATGGAGAAAGTAAATCCACTTTCTCTTGGAGGGAACCCTTCCTGAATATCCTTAGGCTCTTGATAATTCCAGATTTATTCCATGTATTGTTATCAGTGTACTAACACAGATGCTTCTTGACATATGATGGGGTTATACCCTGATAAACCCATTGTACGATAAAAATATCACAAGTTGAAAGTGTGCTCAATACATCCAATCTATTGAACATCATAGCTTAGCCTAGCCTACCTTAAACATGTTCAGAACACTTACATTAGCCTACATTGGGCAAAATCATCTAACACAAAACCTATTTTATAATGAAATGTTAAATATCTTACGTAATTTATTGAATACTGTACCGAAAGTAAAAACCAGAACGGTTATATGGGTACTCGAGCATGGTTTCTACTAAACACGTAGTGCTTTCATACCTTTGTAAAGTTGAAAAATTATAAGTCAGGGATCATCTGTATTCTATTATATCTTTCCCTGTATTTTTTGTCTTCCTTTTTTCTTGACAACCACAATAAGGGAAGGTGAAGGAAAACACACAAATTCAAGTCAGCCCATTTGGTTTTTTAATAAAAGGCCCAGTGATGTACAGTGTTGACTAAGATAGAACATGGGTATTAGCTCTCAACATCCCTTATCTGACATAGTGGATTCCTGAGAGTAGATGAATAATGGCATGCTGATAGTGTTTCCTTATGGTATCTTTGTTGTAGTCACAAAGAGCTGCCCCACTTACAAGCCAAGTGATTTGACACTTCCATCCCTTGCATATCATATGGGCACTCTGTTAACCAGTAGTGACACACCAGGCAGAGCATGTAGGCTATAGTTGATTTCTAGTAGACCTGGTTCAAACCCCCGCCTCTGCTATTTTTTATTAGTGTGGGTTTTGGCAAGTCACTGCACATTTCTCCATGTCTCAGTTTCCTCATGTGTCAAATGGATGATGATAATAGTAGCTATGTCATAGAGTTCTTGAAAAGACTGAAGAAATAATGCAGTAGAGAGGGGGAAGTATAACTAGGTGGTTAAGACTATGGGTCCTAGAGTCAGATTGACTGGACTCAAATACCAGCTCTGCCACTTTCTAGCTGTTACCTAGAGCAAATTACTTTGTGTTTGCTGCCGGCTGGATTCCAGGAAGTGGACTCTGAAACAATGATCAGCAGACAGGCTGTAACTTAGGGTGTGCCCTTACAGAATTGACACCTGTGAAAAGGAGAAGAAGGAAGCAGAGGTGGAAAGAGGAAGAAGTTGGGTTGTGATGCGGTTCAAATGAAAGCCTTAGCTGACTGCACAGGGGGCTCTGAAACTAGAATGGCCCTTCAGAGTTATCTCAGATTGGGGCTTAGAGCTCTGGTCTTTATAGCCTATGATGATAATTCACTGGATGCTGGGAGGAGGCATGAGCCAGGGTGATGTGGCTTTCTTCAGCAGACAATCTCTAAAGAGGGCTGACTTCAGAAGACCACCTTTCGGCAGCATATTCAGCAACTGGGAATAAGTCTTTCATTCTTGAAGGGGATTTTGATGGTGCATCACAATATCCACCATAATCTACTTCATATTCTCATCTGCAAAGTGAGGATAATATTTGTAGCAATCCCATAAGGTTGTTAGCTGTTATAATTCAACACAGTAAAATTCAAAACTGATTAGAAGCAAGCACTCAATAAATAGTTATGGAGCCATAACTATTTCACAGTTTTGTTAAATGTCACTGATGTTTATGAACGTCTTAGAAAACAGTGGATCATCCCCTTTAAGATATGGGGAAGCCAGAGTTCAGTGAGAGGAAGTGATTTGCCAAGTTCATTGGAGGAATAACCCAATGGGGAATTGTGGGACTGTGTCACCTTGTCCAGAGATGGAGAGCCATAAAGTGAGCCATATGACTGGGTTCACACAGTCCCTCACTTCATGTAGGTGAAGTAAATATGTATTTGACCTCCATCTATGTCCATCTATGTCATTTCCTTTGCCTATAGGCTCTTGGTGCGGAAGTAGAACTTTGACCTTTATTCCATTTTGTTTGTGACAAAGATCATGCAAGAGCTAGAGGAACCAAATAAACATTGTTCCTAAATAGCCAATGTCCTCCTTAATGTTTAGAAGCTGAGGAAACTGACCAGCCTTGGCCTTTGTGGGAAAGCTCTTCTCTGGCTTTTTGAGATGGACCACTTTTACTTCTCTGCTTTTGTTCCAAGGGTTCTACGCCAGCCAGTGGGCAGGATTTACTTTGCAGGCACCGAGACTGCCACACACTGGAGCGGTTACATGGAGGGTGCTGTGGAGGCTGGGGAGAGAGCTGCTCGAGAGGTAGGGTCTGGGGTCCCAGACTGTGGGGAAGGAGGCAACTCATAGGCCTGACATGCAGATCAAAGATGTCTGAGGTCCTGGAGATCAACTCACCAGTGATCTCCATTTGAAGATTAATTAAATGCCATTTTGACAGCAGTCTCAGATGAAGTGAACACCTTAACCCAAAAGTAATAGCAAAAATATCTAACTTGTCTGTCACCCAAGATAAAAAGAGCCCATGGGGCAAAAGATCAGCATGACTATACTTGAAAGAAGGCTTAGGTCTAATAGTCTAGAACCAAGCATATTTCTATTAGGACGCAAAATTCATTCACTGATTCATTTCACAGAAAAGATTTCCTGACAGTTTCTCTAATCTCATCACTGCTAAGGCGTGTTCACAACCATTAAATATTATGGTAGAACCTCTTATACCACAGGTGAAATACCTTTTGGAGCCTCTTAAAGATTGAGTTGACTGTTCTGGCCTTTACCTTGGTGTTTTTGCTGGATATCCCAAGACATTAATTCAGTCCTTTATTTAGAGAGCAGATTAAGAGAAAGATGGTATCACTTTTGCTATTTGTCTTGATGCCCTTTCATTTCAGATCCTGCATGCCCTGGGGAAGATTCCAGAGGATGAAATCTGGCAGTCGGAAACAGAGTCTGTGGTAGGCTATATTTCATTTCATGAATTTAGATCTCTTTTCTCTAAATCCAGTTAATTGCAAGAACAACACACTTGTATATATTTTTTCCAAGTGATTCAACTCACAGACATTAAAATAGGTAGGAAGAATTAGAGCAGAGGTGAGAGATTTAGATGAATTTTGATAAATTTGTACCTCTCCCATCTATTGCAGATTATTGAAGAAAAATAATATTTTTTGATGGGAAGGAAACATTTCTCAGAGAGTTCTAGGCATATTAAGACCTCAATAAATGCCGGTTGAATAAATATCTAACCTGCTGATTCTCAACAGGAGGCAGCAAACAAGGAAAGGTATATTAGTATCCCTTGTCCAAGGGCAAAGAGGTGGAATGAAATGGAGCATATTTAGATCAAAAATTCATTTTAATATGCTGATCATTTTTGCAATAAAACCCCAAGAAGTTTTGTTGACTGTTAGAATGGATACATATAGGATAGAGTGAAAACACATTGTAGAGGAGAGGGTGAGCATTATGAGCAGAGGGAACATTATGTTGAATGGCTTGGAGGTTGGCAAGAATGGAACATGTTCAGAGAGCTGGAAGAAATATAGACTTTCTGAAATAAAGTGCACAAGCCCTGTGCTAACACCAAACATTCTCTCAACCCAGGATGTCCCTGCACAGCCCGTCACCACGACCTTCTTGGAGAGACATTTGCCCTCTGTACCAGGCCTGCTCAAGCTGATTGGATTGACCACCATCTTTTCAGCAACTGCTTTTGGCTTCCTGGCCCACAAAAGAGGGCTACTCGTGCGAGTCTAAAGAGTGGGCATCTGTCACCACACCATCTTCTTATTGTGTTTCTGGTGTGGGTTTGGGAAAGGGTTGAAATAAAGTTCCATAAATACATACAGAAATGTCAGGGAGCATAAAGATAAGTCTGACTCTGATCACAGGAGACACAGCATCTCTCTCCATTGTGGCCCCTGGTTAATGTCCCTTACCTGGCTTAACACTCTGTTTCACCCATTTCCCAGTGTATTGCCCTCGTAATCTTTAGAATACTTAAACAGCCTTGTATGGCGTCCTTGCTGTCTCACAGCACACCTTGTCTATGCACAAGAAACTAGTTTTTTCCTTCCTTTGTGGCTTTGTGGTTGTCCTCCAACTTGCCTATAATATCGTCATTTTCCCAAGTTCTCTACATTTGTCCTTAGAATCTTATATTGTTATATCTGAAAGACCTTAGATGCCATGTAGTCCTTGCCTTCTTTTGTGTAGTTGAGTAAACTGAAGCTGACAGAGGTGGAACTTAATTGCCTAAAGGCCACAATAAGCCGCTGGTATCTGAGGTACTAGACATGGGTCCAGCGCTTTCCCCATCTCCCATCTCCTATAATCCTCAATTGCCCTCCATCACTCCCTGTCATAGTAGCAGATGGTGTTCTCTTGTGTGGGTTTACTCTGTGCTAAGCTGCTCTGCACCACTCAGATGCTATTCAGGATATAATCTTATGTCTTACTGTCTTATGCAGTGTGTCTCCAGATGATTTTAATTGTTCTGAGGGTAAAAAGTTGTCTTTTCTTCTTTTTGTATCCTCCATTATGACTTGATATAAAAGTCAGTACACACATAGATAATTAAAAATAAAAGTTGATTGACCAGATGTTTGTTGTCCTTTCTTTTGGGGTGACTACTTGCAAACTTTCAACAGATCAGATCAAGATCCAGTATTAGGCTTATAATTGTGGCTTTAGAGCATTTCGTCAAAATTTTCTTGAAGCCTGGATGATTCATACATTTTGATTGTGTGATCCATCATGGTTGGCATATGTGTGCACACTTGGTAAATGATTTATAATGATATGGTAAGGATGCTAAAAGATATGGCTCCTTGCTTTCACCCCCCCCAAGAAAAACTGTCAAAATAATTGTCATATTAATAAGCACTATGCTTAAATTATTAAGATAATCATAATATATTTCAGTTGACATTTCATATTCCTTATTAGTGCAAAGCTTTTTACTAGGTACACTCATTTATTTAAAACTATAGTTTCACAGTCCATTAAATCCTATTTGAACTACTTTTTAAATGAGATCATTTCAAAGCACTCATACCTTTCATCCCCCAAGGTCAGTTTTTATTGGGATGTATTTTAAATCCATAAATGACTATTCTTGTGCTCTCCTTTAAAAAAAAGAAACCTTTTACTCTTAGTATAAGTGAAATTTAAGAAATCTCCCAGGATAAATCAATAATAGAATAAAGTTTCTGATTCTACAGTGGCATTTACATGTGTGAATTTATAGGAACTTTAGAGACTTAGCCTGTTTTTGCATTGTTACAGCAAAATACCACAGGCTAGGTAATTTATAATGGACAGAAATATATTGACTTACAATTCTGGAGACTGGGAAGTTCAAGATCAAAGAGCCATAATCTGGACTTTTTTGCCGTGTTGTAGCATAGCAGAAGGCATCATATGGGCAAGAGAGAGACTTAGGTCCCCCATCTTAACATCACCTCACTGGGGATCAAGTTTCCAACACATGAAGTTTACGGGACACATTCAAACCATAACAGAGACTAAATGAGAAAAAAAAAATCCACTAAGGCTTTATTTATAACTGTTCTGTGAATCTGTTTTTAAATGTACTTTTAAAAAACACAACATGGGGGTATCTTTTTGAGCACGCTATTCTCCAAAAAAGTCTCCCCCAAAAGTCATCACTAACTCCCAAGAGTCAAGTAAGGAACTGCCTTCTCCAAAATCCCCTGGACCACTCATCCTCCAACTGAGTGAGGTGGCCCTTTTCTTGTTCTTCCAATAAAGCATGCATAGACCTCTTGTCCTACACTTACTACATGATATTGCAATTGTGTCACCTTGCTAAATTACATGATTTGACTGAGATGCCAAGTTACACCAAATATCAGTTACCAAGCTGAGTTCTGAGATAGACAAAAATAGAAAACTTCAAAAGAAAGACCTAAAAGTCAGGGTTTTTTTCTGTTGAAACCCTTCACCAATTTTGAGTATATAAAAAGAGTGGGGAGGGTTTTCTTAAGGGCAAATTTTTGAAGAGATTTCTTTAGAGAGAGCTGCCATGCTCTGAGTTCACAATACTCCAAAAGGGAGGGACAAGGGGCTGCCTTCTCATTCCTAGTCTAATGAGATGAGCTTCAAGATGCCCCAGTGAGAGCTTGACACATCCCTGAAGAATCTGAAGTCCTGGATCCTATTCAAGATAGTTTTGAGTGGATAGTGAGGAGGCACCACAGAGACTGCTGGAAAACAGAAGCTGAAGAGGAACCAAAGCTGGTTAACCGAAGGAGAGGTACTGCTTGTTTTGTGACAGTCAAGGTCATGGATAGAGTGAGAGACTCTAAAAAGAATACCTACAATTGTCCCCATAAGAAAGGAACAGTTCTCATAACAACCAGGCTTGGATCATATAAAGTTAGAAGAGGACCGGTCAAAGTAGGAATGTTCAGTAAACGCCTTTCCTTTCTCCTTTTCAGCCTACCCCATAAAGTCCTAGAATCCATGCTTAGCAAGCTGAGCAAGGCGTACAGTAGGAAAGGAAACATTTATAATGTGCTCCAGTGAGGCGGCACAGCTGCCCCTGAAGCTAGTCCAATCCAGGAAAGGGAGGAAGATTGAGTTCTAAATCAAGTTCAGAGATTTGATTATTGAACACTCAAATTACTGAATTGAGACTGGTTTGTTACTTAAAGAAGCCATATGATTGTCTCTTACTTAAACGTGATGGATAAAGTTATAAACCTGTCAAGGCTTTCAAACACAAGAAAGGGAGAAACTTCCCTCACATCACAGGTTTAAATGAACAACAGAGAAAAAAAAAGTCATGAGTTCTTTACATCCCATTCAACACATTTGTGTTATTATCTATTCTTGAGAGCAGAGACTGTCTTCTATTCATCTTTTCATCCTCCACGTCTCCTATGGTGCCTAAGCCATCATAGTGTCTCAAAAATAAGTAAATAAATATCTGTAATTATTATTTAATTCTGAATTGACAGTCCTGGTATACTTACTCAACAAACAGAATGTTTCCGTGCTTTTTTCTACAGAGAGTTCATTTTAGTTTTTCCTCAGACTCATTTAGAAAATATCAACTGTCTTCTTGACTATATTTTCGTTGAGGTAGAATTAACTTGTTGGATACAATTTTCTTCTTGGGTAGATTGATGAGTCTAAAGATTAGCTTCTCACCTGTGGATGCACATAAGCATGACCAGAGAGCTTTAGAAAAACCTATGTGTCTAAACACATGGGGAGTTGAATATGGTAGGTTGGTAGGAGGTGAGCATCTTTGCAGACCTTCTTTGGGAAGGTCTTAATCAAGAGCTAAGAATCAGTGGTTCAAAGATGCAGTAAGTCTTGGAGCCTCACGTGTAGGACTGCTGCTTTCTCTCCATCCTCTTTCAGCTACCCAGCTCTATTGGGGTGAAAAAAATGCTCAGAAAATACTTGGAACAAAAGGAAACAGTGTTGCTCTCTGAAAATTAAGCATTAATTCAACAAGTTAAAAAGTGAGATGTGTTTCCTGGATCATAAGAATACTTGATTAAAGAAAGAATATCTTGATCGGAAGGCGTGGTTGTCTTGGACTGGGTACCCCCTAAAAGGCAGAGCCACAAACAAGGGCTTTTATGTAGACCATCAACTCTGGGAAATGATCCCAGGGAGCAGAAGTGGAACTGGGAAGAGTAAAACAGGGAAGGAGGGAAAGTCGATACAAAGGTGCGTTACCATAGAGGTTGAACTAGCTTGGACACCCACCGATGATACAGAAGTATTCCCTTTTCTCCGCACCCGCACCAACAACTGTTGTTTTTTGATTTATTAAAGATGGCCATCCTTACTGGAGTTAGGTGGCATCTTATTGTAGTTTTGATTTGCATTTTACTGGTGATTAGTGAGGCTGAACATATTTTCATGTATCTGTTGGCTGCTTATATATCTTCTTTTGAAAAGTATCTATTCATGTTTTTGACCACTTTTTAATAGGGTTTTTCTTTTTCATTCAGCTCATTTGAGCTCCTTGTAGATCCTGGATTTTAGGCCTTTGCCAGATACATAACTAGCAAATATTTTTCTTCCATTTTGTGGGTTGTCTCCCCACTCTCTTGATAGTTTCTTTTGCTGTTCGAAAGCTTTTCTGTTTGATGTTGTCCCATTTGTCTATCTTAGCTTTTATGGCGTTCACTTTTGGGAACTTGGTCAAGAATTTGTTGCCTACTCCAATGGGCATACAAATTGATCTTCCATATGATCCAGCAATCTTTCTCCTGGGAATATACCTGGAGGAACATAAATCGCTCTACAAAAAAGACACCTGTACAGGCATGTTTATAGCTGCACTACTTACAATAGCAAAAGCATGGAGCCAACCATACTGCCTATCAAAAGTGGATTGGATAAAGGAAATGTGGTACAGACACACAATAGAGTATTGTGCAGCCTTAAAGAAAAGCAAAATCATGAACTTTGCAGCAAATTGGAGCTGAATACCATCACACTTAGTGATCTATCAGAAATGAACAACTGAATACCAACCGCATGATCTCACTCATAGTGGGACTTGAACATTAATCACATTAGCACAAGGGGGGGATTGGCATTCACTGGGCACTGCCAGGGGAGAGAGGGGACATGTAACAACGCAAAGGGTACCTGCTCCCAAACCAAGGGAAACGAGGGCCAGTTGGAGTCCCAAACTTTACCTGCATGCAGCCTGCTTGTGTAGTTAATTCTTACTTGTACGCCACATCTCTATAATAAAATAAAATTAAACAACAAAAACAAAGATGTGTTACAGAGCTGGCCATTGCTGTGGGCTACAGGGATCAGTCCTGCTGGGAACTCTTTGAGGAGTCGTGAAGAATGTACCTCAGAATAGTCAAAGTGTTCCTGAAATGTTAACTCACTTGAACTTCCAGGTTTGCTCGTGTACTGGAATGGCCACTGAAAGATGGACTGAAAAGCAGCAGTGGTGCTCAAAAGTATCATATATAGGGGTCAACTTAAGAGGGTACAACTTAAAAGAGTTTTGTTGAGAGAAGCACAATATGGTACTTTTCTTCGTCCAAGGGAGAGAGATGTTGAGTCTTAGGAAGATAATCTGTTTATGTGACAGTCTTGTGAACATTTTAATTATAAAAAGAACATCCCAATTTGAGATCTTCAAGGCTACACAGCTGGGGTAAATCTCACATGGGTAAATCCCATTTATTGGTAAGGTATCATGCTGAAAAGATGTCTATGAAGTACTGAATGCTTGTCATGTCTGCAGTTCCCTTTGTAAAAAGTGGTCAGAAGTGAATCTTTGTAGAAAGTTCATCTGGGTTTTTTTTCAAAATCCTACTACCTACCCTGGCCACAACCCATTGGACTAGGGTTGATTCCTGAGTCAAAACACCCTACAGGTAACCAGTGGTCCATGGGTTGGCCATAGCCAAAAGCCTTTCTATGACAGTGGCGAAGACAAAAGGGGCACAAGAAGAAAGCTAGCTAAGTCACAGGAATGGGAAAATTATGCCCAAACCTGTAGAGGTAACAGTAAAGTGGCTTTGTGTCGCTTGATCTATGGAGGCATCTCAATAGCAAAGACTAGTGCTCCAGGACATCATGAGACTTGACTGAACCAGAGTGGAGCTGATCTCTCCTACTTCCTCACTGTCTCTTGTTTTTCTATAGAAACAGAGTGTGCCTAACTGACAGATGTCTTTCCTCTACCATATTCACCTACCCTCTTAACTGCTTCCTTTCAAACTTCAACTATGCTTATCCCCAGTGATGTGTCCTTTGTCGTCACATACTGTTTAGCGATCTGATCTCCTGTCTGATCAATTAGGATCCCTTTATTTTCTTCTTAGTCTTGGCTTCAAACTAAGAAAGACAGGTCCTGTATAAAAGCAAGGGTAGTTTTCTCACTCATTCATTTCAGTAATGGAGTAAATCTTGTAGTTAAATAGAATAATCTAAAATGTTCTCCACTCTAGGGGAATGTGTAGACGACTTGGTGAAATACATTGGTGAGTTTTTGTGAGTATTTGTTTGTTTCCTGTTAATTTGTTTAAGTACTGAGGAGGTCTCATCTGAGTTGAAAATTCTCCTGGTGAGTGATCTTAATGACATTTTAGCCTGTGCATACTAGAAGCCAAGCTCCTGTATTGGAAATAATTGATCTAATCAGACCCTGCACTTACCCTGGACTGCTACTTTCTGATGTAATTGTTCTTGTCATTTCTGCTGAGACCACATGATGAGTCACTGGCGAGTCATATACCACTCCAGTAGAATGACATTTTCGCCTCTGGTCTCCAGTCCTGATCACTTTGACCTCTTCATTTACCTTTCTTTACATCTATAATCCTCAACCATTTCTTCCTTAAGCATTCTGGTTCAGTTTATTCTGCTTGAAAATCCATTTGCCTGCCAAGCAGAATGGTGAGTGTGGAACTGCGGTTTTTGCGCTTGAGATTGGCATGTCTGTCTTACCTCTAGGTCATTTCATTGTATTATATTTCTTTCCCCTAGCCTACTGTCAAATCCTTTTCAATACCAGAATCTTCCCTAGGTTATAGAAAATCGGATAGAAAGTCCTGGAATTGTGTGGGGGCAATGGGCATAACACCACTAGCTGTTTCAGAAGAGAGTGAGGGTTGGTTTGGGCTGTAGGTTCCTCGTCCTCACAACCCACCCCTCTTCTCTGGCCTCCTATTGACTTCTACCTGGTCTTTGCTTCTACCCTTAGTGCTGCCAAATGCTGAGACCCTTAGTCTACTGGTCAAGGCTGACTTTGGATAAATATGATTCCTTCAAAGTTCTCTGGAGCTGTTGGCCCTTTGGACAATAAATCTTGATGTTTTGGAAGCACTCTAAGGGCAGGATTGTCCCCAGAATAACATCTTCTAAAAGCTACTTGGTAAATGTTCAAATCATGACATAAATTATGTATTTTTATGCAATATAAGATCCTCCCTGGCCAGGTGTGGTGGCTCACGCCTGTAGCCCCAACTCTTTGGGAGGCCGAGGAGGGAGGATTGCTTGAGCCCAGAAGTTCAAGACCAGGCAACATAGCAAGACCTCATCTCTACAAAAAAAAAAAACTAGCCAGGCATGTTGGCACGCACCTGTAGTCTCAGCTACTTGAGAGGCTGAGGTGGAAGGATTTCCTGAGCCCAGGAGATTGAGGCTGTGTTGAGCCGTGCTTGTACCACTGCACTCCAGCTCAGGTGACAGAGTGAGACTCAAAACAAAAACAAAACAAAATCTCCCTGCCAATTCCCTGCATGTCTTTTCCAAGTGTCTCAAGTCTTAAGCAATGGACAATGTAGGCAATGGAGCCTACCATAGAAAGGAGCAGTAAGAGGAGAAGAGTTCACAGAGGGGTATCTCAGTATTATAGGCTATTCCCATTGGCAATGGCCAACCCTTTCTGAGCCACAAGTTAGGACAGAATGTTGGGCATTAAACTAAATATCCATTCTTTCACCTTCTTCCTATAGAATCTTGATTTTGTTCGGATATTCACACACCACTATGCTTCAGAGAAAGTAGGCTGGTCACGCCCTCAGTATCAAAAGGTGGGTACTGGTTAATCTAAGGCAGCTGTCCCCAACCTTTTTAGCATCAGGGACCAGTTTTGTGGAAGACAATTCTTCCGCGGATGGGAGATGGGGAGGGATAGCTTCAGGATGATTCAAGTACATAACATTTATTGTGCACTTTACTTCTATTATCATTGCATTGTAATATATAATAAAACGATTACACAACTCTCCATTAAAAAAGAGGCACAGATGGAAGTAGTAAATAAAATAATGGTTGGGCCATGTGTAGACTAAAATACATGTCGGATTCTGACTTAAAGTCAGCCAACAGATGCATCTGTACAATTGAAATGCATCAACTCACTTGCCACTCACTGATAGGGTTTTGAGGTGAGTCTGCAAACAATTGATTTATTATGGTCTCTGTGCAGTCAGATCTCACTGCTAGTGTTCATCTGTATTTGCAGCATCCCCCACCCCACCCCACCCTAGTGCTAACATCACTGCCTCAGCTCCACCTCAGATCATCAGGCATTAGATTCTCATAAAGGGCATGCAACCTAGATCCCTCACTGATCTGACAGGAGGTGGAGCTCAGGGAAATACAATGGGGCTTTGCTCTCCTGTCATTCACCTCCTGCTGTGCAGCTCAGTTCCTAACAGGCCACGGTTCAGGTCTGTGGCCTGGGGACTGGGGACCCCGGTTTTTGGTAATCATGGTGGGCCTGTTTTTTTTTTTGTCAATGATGGACTTAAGCCTGGGTATATTATATAATTTTGGCCAATGACTATAAAAAGATGTCTCCTTGGGAGGTAGGCTGGAGCTTGTGGGGAAGGGTTCTTTACTCTTAGAAATAGACACATGAAAAAACAGACATATCCCATTCTCCCTCTGAATGTTACGAGTCTCTGAATGTCACATTTATAATTACTGCAACATCTAACTTTCAGGCCAAGGATGAGGTCCACACACAGAGAAGGTAAAGGCCAAAAAACACACACACAAAAAATCACTAAGAAACCAAACTGCAGCTCTGATGTACCCTGCTCACAACCTACCCAATCTTAGGAAGTCTGGTCATATAAGAAACAAATTCAACAATTTTGAATATGGGTTTTATGTTATAGTCCAAAGCACTCTAAAAGATCCACTTTGCTTGACAAAATTTTAAGACCTTCTTAAAAGACGGGATAATAATCATCCTTATTATTAACTACATTATCATAACAACAGCTACTTTTCATTAAATATATATTATTTATAAGATGCAGTATATCATCTCATTTCATCCCGCAATACCCCCAGTACCTCCACTTTACAGATGAGGGGTCTGAGTCTCAGAAGTGAGGCAAAGGCTTCATAATCAGTAAGCGATTCACATGGGCTTCAAACCCAGATGAGAGTTGCTCTAAACTTGTGAGTGTTCTCTTCTCTGTTTCTACTCCTTGGGCTAGCCTTATAAGATCACTTATCCAAAATACCTAGGATGTGACCTTTCTGAACTACTGCTATCTCCAAAGCTTAGGTATTTTGCTTTCAAGAGAGATTTTTATTGCTCTTACCTCTCAATCTAGTCCTAGCATCTTCTGGATATGGTATTTTGCCTATTCCAGTATATGGATCAAAGAATTATAGCCATATGTTCTCATTTGTAAGTGAGAGCAAAACAATGGATATACATGGAAATAAAGATGGAAATAATATACACCAGGGACTTCAAAAGGAGCGAGCGTTGAAAAACGACCTATTGGTTACTATGTTCACTGTATGGGTGGGTGACAGGTTCTCTAGAAGCCCAAACCTCAGCATTATGCAATAGACCCATGTAACAAACCTGCCCATTTATCATCAAATCCATAATAAAAAAATGAGAGCTATTCAACAATAACCCAACAAATCTATATTGAATATCCTTTCTATTCTGGGTATATCTCTAAGTGTTGGGAATATAGTTGTGAAAAAAACTGAGAAACTCCCTTCCCTCATGGAACTTAAATTCTAATGGGTAGACAGTAAGTAAATAAATAAATGGTGTGATATATACTGTCAGGTAGAGACAAGTGTTACCAAGAAAATTAAGCTAGGCAAGGGCATAAAGAGTGATGTGGTGGCAGACGACGACTATAGTAAATTGGGTGGTCAGGTTAGGCCTTGCTAAGAAAGTGACTTACTAAACTGAGATCCAAATGAAGTAAGGGAGTGAGCCATGATACTGTTTGGTGGGGGGAGGGAAACAGAGAGCATTCCAGGCAGGAAAAAAAACAGCAAGTGCAAGGCCCAGAGATGAGTGAATGATTGGTGTGTTAAAGGAATGGCAAAAGGGCAGCGTGGAAGGAGCAACAGTAACAGAAAATTAGTGCTTGAAAATGAGGTTGGAGAGTTAGACAAGAGGCAGGTCATGTAGGAAGTCTTAGGCCATAGGAAAGGTTTTGGCTTCTCTCTTAAGTGTAGAGATAATTCGCTAGAGGGTTTCTGGTAGGGGCATAGACAGGCTGGCAAATATTTACAAGAATTGGTCTGTAGTAGATACTGTAGTGTGCTACCCAAATCTTCCCTTTGGAAATGATGCACTCATTCACCCAGCTGCTGGAAGTTGGGAGGCTGACAGCTTACAGTTGTGTCCCTTTCCAGAGGTTGAAGGAAGTCCCCTGCCCAAAGACATGCCCCTTCCTAGGGGTATTCTATATCCAGTGACTGGGCAAGGAGGGAGTTCAAAGGATTATCCTGGCTCCAGAACTCCCCATAGGATCAGTTGAAGCCTTTATTGCAAGTGCTTCAGAGTTCGACTTCATCTTCTGTCCAATTCACTTTCCTTACTTCTTCACAGGGCACTTTCTCTGTGGCACCTTGGCCAGGGGCACCTTCCAATAAAGCTCCTGCATGTAAATCTCCATTGCAGCATCTGCTTCTTGGGAAATCCAGCCTGTGACATACTTTGCGTTATGGAGAACATGCTATTGTGCAGTAAGGGTAGAAACAGGAGACTAGTTAGAGGTCCAGGCAGTTAGTTGTTCAGGCCAGGGACGCTGGTGGTTTGGTCTGGTCCAATAGACAAGAGATATCTATTAGATATACATGGAGATCCAGCTGGAGATGTTAGGTAAGTTGTTGACTATACACATTGGAGTTCAGGTGAGAGGTTGGCCTGGTGATATAATTTGGGAAGCCATGGGATTAAGTATAAATAGAGACATTTCTGAGGATGAGCCCTGAAACACCCAAACATCAGATGTGACATGTTTAATACATATTTGCTCAATTACAAACAGCTGCAATCTCCCCAAAAAATACCTAAGAACTATCACTTGTGTACTCAGACTAGAGTGATTTCACTGTAATCATTCATTATCATCTCTCTTATAACAGCTTTTCAGATTATAATAACCTGATGTTAAAAAGTGAGCAATTATTGTTTAAAAAAATCTTTTAAAAACATTTATGTTATATATTTCTGGTGTTTGTATACCTGGTTAAACAATCTGCTGCTGTATTTATATGTTTGCTTATTGTCTGCTCCTTCCCAGAGTGTTCAAGACAACATCCAGCAGTATATGCAAATATAAAGTTAATAAAACAAAACAAAAGGAGATGGTGTGTGAGCCGTAAGTGACTGAGGAGAATGTGGACAAGCAACTGGACACAGGGAAGGCAAACGCTGCTTAGATAGGGAATCTAAGGAACTCCAGCAAGGACCCATTGACTAAGACCTACACATTTTTCTGGTTCATTTTGTCACACTGTCTAAAGCGCGATGTCACAAGGCCTCTTGGACTGGGATCTTTCAAATGCATATTTAGCCCACCAAATGGATTTCCGGCACGTCTCACCCTAGTGTGAATGAGTTTATCAAGTTGTGGTCAACTGAGGGAGAAAGTGTACTCTGAAGACAGAATTCTGGGCAACACCAGCACAAGGTGACTGCTGGATATCGGGAGACTCAATTATGCCTGCTTTCCCAGCACCTTCTGAGCCCTTCTTTCTGCCCACCTCCTCGATGTCAGCTTTTCCTCATGTTGTTCCTTGGCTTCCTCCCAGAGCACTATCTTTCAGTGGGTAAACGTCTCCTTTCTCAAGATCCTGCTGATGGAGGGAAGTGGGTCCCAAACATGCTCAGTGCTTCCCAGGGGTCAGCAGGGGTATGCTAAGAAGACACTTTTCGTGGCTTGACCTCAGAAGAATGGGTTCCCTGTTCAAAAGGGCTCTATGAAAAAGTGGATGGGTGGGGAAACTAGAATAAAGATAGGAGAGTGGGGAAGGCTGTGATACGTTCCATCGGCCTTTTGTCCAGTCAGCAAACTGTGGCCCAAGAACCTTTCCCCGGGACTTGTACCTGAGGGAATCATTACTTCCTCTGCCTTGGGTGTCTTATCCTGTTGTCAGCTTGGAGAATTTTTACGTTTTGTCTTTAGCAGCTCAACTTCAGAATTTTTTTTCTGTGAGAAGCCAAGAAAAGGACTGTCAGCTGGGCACAGGGAGGCTCTTTTCCCATCAACAAGTCTGGCAGTGCCGATCACGCTGTATGCCCGGCTTGGTAGGGTGATCCAGATGGGCAGGCAGGGTAGAGCAGTACAGTCCCTGTGGGGCTGGCACACGATTTCGTTGAGGTTTTACTGAGGCTAATCCACGTAGATTCACGGGCCCAGCCCTCAGCAGGGAGTATGCAGAGTCATTCAAACCAGGGAGTAGGAGATTGGCAGCTCCTGGATGCCAGCCATATCCCTGTCCCAGAGAGAGCTGTGGTGAAAACAAAGTAATGTGCCCAGTGCAGACCACAGGCCAAGGACTGAGTCCCAAAGCCCGTCCTCTCTCAGAGATGGGTCTGCCTCAGGGGACAGGACTGAGGGCCTATGCCCAGTAGACATTAGCAGCTCCTTATCTTCTGTTCCTCGTGTGGGGGGCTCTCCTGTCTGAGCCTAAAAATGTGTCTTGCCCCAGATTTCCTGTTGTTTTCCTCTGCCACACCCCTACCCCACACCATTTGCCTGAATTCCAGACTGAGGATTGCTAGGCCCTTGTGTGGCAAGCCCACCTTCTCCCGTGAACATTCCCTGACCACTGAGGCTGTTGTTTCCTTTGCTCACCCTGGCCATCCCACCATGTTGCCTCGGTCCCAGAAGATGGCATTGTGCAAGGTATGGTCCCCTTCTCTTTGTTTCAGCGGGACTGGCCATGCAGGGCTACCATTTCCTGAACACTGATCCGTGGAGGTTGTGATCTGCCCAGTACTCGAAAGCACACACCTGATGCCAAACAACCCTCAAAGTGTCCTAATACTGTCTTCTTTCTTTACCTAACCAGAAATTTCTACCACAGATTCATGTGTAGGAGTAGGTGTGGGGGTGCAAGGGATGGAGAAGAAGGTTGGCCCAACTCTAAGAAGCCAGGGACAACTCTCCCTGAGTGTGCCCAGTGTCAGTCCTAGCCATTGGAGTGAGCTGGGATGAGACTAGATTTTTTTTCCTTTCTGTGCTTTTTCATTTTAATTTGTTAATTTTATATTTCAGCCCAGATTCCCTTAGAGACCAGTCATGTCATAAGTGATAGAATGAAATAAATAATGAATAAATGCTTCTCTCCTGGATTCCAATTTAAACCCAAGGAGCTCTGATGAGATCTGAGGACTGGCTCTGTCAATTATTTCTTCCAGACTGACCTTCGGTTACTAATTGGCTCATTTAAATTCATTCTTTTGAGGGCATGCTACAATGGAAGTGAAATAATTAAAGAGCAGCAAGCTTAAACTTGTGGTTGGATATGTTTGAAGGTATGTCATTTACCACTGTGATACTGGGCACCATATGAAATCGTGGTCCTGGGAAATGACAGTGAGCTTTACTTTTTCTCATGCAAGTGATGTTTCATAGTAAAACCTGAATATAAATGCGATCCTTGACCCTTCCTTGCTTATATATCTATCTGTACCAAAAATACTGGCATAATGCAGTGTGTGCCAACATTTTTGTATCACATCATGCAGAAAAACAAAGATTGCATTTGTTTGGCACACTGGGTGAGTGGATAAGGTCACTGTGCGCCTAAAAGCAGGTGGCCTGGGGGCTGTGGCCACCCAGGACCCTGTCTATCTACCTGAAGAACTGATGGCCTCTAGATCTCTGCACACATATAACCCATCTGTCATTTGGGGAGACATTAAACAATCATTTAAAAAATATGTGATTTCAAATCTTCACATAGAGGAAACAAAAGCAGTGATAAGAGATTATGATGGAGAATTAATTGTGAGGGAGAGGTTGTTGGGAAATGCATCTCTGAGAAAGTGTTATTTCATCAGTGACCCAAAGGATTTAGCTAAGTTAAGGTTGCAGAAAAGAACCTCCCAGGGAGAGGGAACCGAGACAGAAAAGAACCAAATATTCTGAGGATTTATGAGAAGAACTAGATGGCTGAAAGTTTCTGAGAAAAAGGGAAGTGGCTCGAGGTGAGGGTAGGGAAGCAAGCAGGGGATAGAGCATGCAAGGCCTTGGAAGCCATGGTGTGTCACATCCAAAATGCATTGAGCAGCTATTGAATGGGCTTGAGCATCCACTGACAGGATCAGATTTGCATTTTTCAAAGATCATTTGGGCTACTCAGGTGGTAAGGTAAAAGGGAAACCAGGGCATTTTGGCAAGAGATGAATTATCAGAGAGGTGATACTGAAAGGGCGAGGTGATTCAACATGTATTTTAGGGCCAAGTACGGTGGCTCACGCCTGTAGTCCCAGTGGTTTGGGAGGCCAAGGCAGAAGGAACACTTGAGGTCAAAAGTTTGAGACCAGCCTGGGCAAGTTAGTGAGACTCCATCTTTACAAAAATTATTTTTTAAAAGTTAGCTGGGCATGGTGGCACACACCTATAATCTGGGTGACAGAACAAGATCTGTCTTTTAAAAAAAGTATTTTGGAAGTAGGCATCATAGTAGACCACAAACTGATAAGTCTTCATTTCGAGGTTGACATTTATTGTTAGCACTGTAACAACTTCACCTGTATCATCCTACTGAATGCTCAGAACAACTGAATAGCTCCATTTAACAGATAAGAAATTTTTGCTCAATACCAAGAATCAAACCCAGGCCTAGTTGGCTCCGGAAACTTGAGCTCTTAACATTATGCTCTCCTAAAAAAAGGGCGGGGGGGGGGGTAGGTAACAACAAAGAATCTGTTTGTAAAGACAATTCTTGGAGCTAATAAATCAGAATGTGCATTTAGGAATAATAAGTATTTCCAGTTGTGTGCTAAATGTAGGACACTGAAACCAACATACTTCCCTGTTCCTGAGCAAAACAATCCGAACCCAGTTGTAATAACTTGGCTATTTATCGCAGGAAATACTTGCTCCTGGAATACAAAGCTTTGAAATAACAACAATACATTCTTTATCAGGGCTAAAAGCTTGCTCATCAAGACTCCCTTCAAGACCCCAGCCTCAAAATGCCTACCAATCCATAGCTACTGTCATAAACTCTGCCAATTCTGACCAGTTTTCTGCTTTGCAAGACCTTTGAAATAATGCCTTAGAAATAATCCAGCCCAAGCTGAAAGCCCTGTAACCCCTTCCCTAATTTTTCTACTTTGAGTGTGATGTTCTCTCTTACTGCAACGTGGCGGATAAACTTAGCTTTGCTTGATTGACATGTTTTTCTGGTAAGCTTTAGGAAATTCAACGGTTGGCATGTGCCTGATAGTATACTCTTGTTAGAGGCTCTGACATCTAAATGGAGGCCTGAGTAGGTTCATATGAAAGCACAGTATTCAGCTGTGTTCAGGGTGTGAAAGAAATTCAGTTACTGGGATTAGAGTACAGAAATTTCTCTTCCCTACTCTATTAAAGGCGTAAAATTGGAGCCTAGTTTTGTGTTTATGTAAGACAGATATATTTGCTTCTTAGTATCACAGGTTTCAGCCTTTCTGTATGTAGAAGGCAAAATTGAGAAGCAGTTATATTCAGGTGTGTGTTTGATGGGGAGAAGGACAGTATTGGTGGAAGCCTGGCAGAGCCCATATGGTTTTAAATCATGAAATGTTCTACTTGCTGCTCCAAATTCAGGTGCCTGGAACAGTAGGCATTTGAGGACAGACCAATGCTGACATTTAACTCTTGGTTTTCAAGAACATCAAGGCCTGTGTGGTAGGCTGGATAACGGCCCAAAGAGGTCCATGTCTTAACCCTGTAACAAATGAATATGTAACCTTGGATGAAAAAGAGACTTTGCAGATGTGAGTAAGTTAAGGATTATAAAATAGGGAGAGTATCCTGGTGAGCCCATTGTAATCACAAAGGCCCTAAAAAGGGGGAGGCAGGAGGCTCAAAGTGTGGAGGAAATGGTGCATCCCTGGAAACAAGAGATTGGAGTGATGAGGCCATGAGGCAAGGAATGTCAGCAGACCTGGAAGCCAGATGAGACAAGAAATGGATTCTCCCCTGGAGCCTCCAGAAGAAACCATTCGTGCTAACACCTTGATTTTAGCCCTGTAAGCCTTATTTTGAACTTTTTTTTTTTTTTAAGTTAGAGCGTCACTCTGTCTCCCAGACTGGAGTGCAGTGGCTGCTCCCAACCACCGCAGTCTCGACCTGCTGGGCTCTGGTGATCCTGCTGCCTCAGCCTTCCGAGTAGCTGGAACTACAGGCACGCGCTACCACGCCCGGCTGATTTTTGATTTATTGTAGAGATGAGGTCTCGCCAAGTTGCCCAGGCGGGTCTCGAACCCACGGGCTCAGGCAATCCACTCACGTCAGCCTCCCAAGGCACGGGATTACAGACTGAGCCACCGAGCCTGGCTCTTATTTCGAACTTTTAACCTCCAGAACTGTAAGGTAATAATAAACTTGTGTTGTTTTAAACCACTGATTTTATGCTAATTTATTACAGGGGCAATAGGACACTAAAGCAACCAACAAAGTTAAAATGGCTGACATAGGTGGTTGGGCTGATTGTGAGAGAAGCTGATTTGCCCTCACACCCTTCGGTCTGTCTGAACTGGCCCCATCTCTCAGTGAACTTACCTTTCAGATGTACACTCTGTCCTGCTCTGCGCAGTCTAGATACAAGGCCCATTTAATGCCAGCTGCCTCGCTGGGCAATCTAGGAACCTTATATCTGCCTCTCCCATGATTGCTGGTTGGTATGATACAATAGTTTACAGTATCCAGATGAATACACACACTGGGCAAGCAGACCTCTTTTGCTCATTTTCTTAATGTAAATCTGGTTCACTGCCAGCTGTATTACAAATTTATGTCATCCTGGGGTACACAGTTTACCAGTTTAGTAGTTGAGCTCATTGAGGACAGAGTAGCCAAGGTTCTTTCCATTTAGTTCCACTGAGATCCCATAAACTGAACCCACAGGACATTTAGGCACTGCCGAAGATACCGGGCACTATTAGATGTATGTTTTCTAAATTCGTATAGCCCCAAATAACCTAGGAGGCTTTGAGGACCTCTGAGGTGGTCCCAGCACCAGATGATGTCTAAAAGAAACATGATTTTGACGCTCAGAGCTTTAAGACTAATGTAGATCTTTATCACACCACATGGCTTTTTCTTCATACTTTGTTTCTTTAGGTTGTCAAGGCAGCTTCTGAAAACTCCTCCACCTGCACTCTTCCACAGTCCTGAGTTGCCTTTCTGAAACTTTCTTTTCTCCCCAGCCCCCTTCTCCTGCACTTCCCAGATTAGCCTTTCTAAGGTGAAAGTAATTCCACCTCTCTCTGCTCCCATCAATTTCCTCTTCACCCTACCCAGATGGACACAACAGAGGGTGAAGAACCAAGAAGTTCTAACAAAAAATATTCCTGGGAAATTAAGGCAGAGGAAAGGTTTTGACTATTACATATCAATATTGATCTATATAACAACTGGGGGAAAAAGTAAAAAAGCACAGGCAAATTTGCCGGAGGAAATTCTGGGAGGATGTGACGCCTCAGTTTCTCCAAGGATCAAACGATCTTAAGTCCTTTTTAATTTCCATTGGAAGGAAACAACTGTGGTTGGCCAGACGATGGCACTCTTTTAAAACAAATCAGAGCAGCCACCTCAACCGGGCTGGGAGATAGTAAATCAGTTGATAAAGATCTCCAAGTGTAGAGAAGGGCTGGGCAGATAGGGGACCAGTAAAAGACTTCTGGCGAAATATGGTCAATGGAACAAACAGAATGTAACATTCATCATCTATTGATGGCACTTCTGGCTTTCTTTACCATTTGGCCATGCTATTTTTTTTGTGACTTCCTTTCTATGTTCTATGCAATGTCCTTACTGACTTGCCACCAGTAATGCTTATGGAGGTTTGAGGACACATCCTAGTAACCTCTCTTTAAATCTCACTTTTCCCATGTTCATAGCATCCTGTGCTTTTCTGTAATAGCACTGACTAGAGCCACAACGAATGTGTTACTTGGTGTCTACAATTGCCTGTGTGCTCCATGAGATGGGCTCTGTCTGTCCTGTTCACTGCTGAATCACAACAGTGCCTTACCTACCACATAGTACATTCTCGATAAATGTGTGTTGAATGACCAAGAAATTCAAGGTGAGAACTCACAAAACTTAAAAGGTGCTTTCTGTCTGTTTCTCTTCTAAGAGGTTGATGTAGAACAGCTGATAGTTATTGAATGCCTGGTGCGCTAAGCCCTTACTAGTATTATCTCGCTTTTCCCATCAACTCCATAGGGCAAGTGCGCAGAGTCCCAGAGTGACTGTCTAGGGACATATAAATAGTAAATGACACAAGGTGCAGGGTTGCCCTATTCACTTGGGTGGCATCAATCCACCGTGATTCTCATTATCGCGTTGCTCTGTGGACCTTTAAGCACCCCTCTATTCTCCTCTTTTTCTTTTCCTCACCCTATCCCCCAGCATACACCCACATCACTGCCCACCACTCCATTTCACCCATAGATCTCAGTGGTTTGTGGAAAAGATCTGCGGCCCATTCATAGGAAACCCTGATTCCCACTGAGATGTGACTGTGAGGTGTGCAAATACATAATGGTTTTCACCAATTGTACATGCATGGGTGGGGGCTTCTTTCTTGAAGGACCCACAGCCAACCTTGAAGAAAGAGCAAGTTCCCTGAAGCCAACTTTTTCACACGAGGCCTCCAAAGCTGCTTCAGACATCTGGCTCCAGGCTAAGCCAACCAATTCACACTAGCTGTCACTATGAGACCTGCCTTTGCCTTAGAATCCAAGAGAAGGGCTTTGGCCAAGGAAGAGAACGAAGCCCTGGGCTCTGATAGAAGAAAGAGAGCTGCTACTATTATCTAGTACCTTCCTTTGTTTTTGTCGTTTTCCTCCAATGTCTAGCATGTTTACCACCACCTCAATGCAAAGTGAACAGTATTTCGGTTTTTAAAAAAATGAATCCATTCAATGTTGACGTCCTGTTTACTGGAATTATATCATAGCACAGATTAAATGTTGACGTAAGAGTGGCGATTTCTATCTCACTTCCAGGACGCAGTTTTCCAATAAAGTCTGGCACTGCTCTCGTCAATCACGACATTGACACAGCAGGAGATAAACATTGCCATGGGATGCTGGGCTGGGGGAAGGGTAATTACTTGAGGGAGATTTCTGGTATCTAAGGGGGCTTTTCTCTTTGTTTTCTTGTCTTTTTGCCCTCCCAACCCAGGCCTCTCTTACTTGCTCTAGGTAGCTTTACAACATGGTTGCCAGTTTTGGTGCTCATTTCTCAGAAAGTCAAGGACATCCAAAAATAATTTGCCTTTTAAGTGAAAACTGAAACTTACACTTATTTATCATGGACTTAAGGGCAACTTGGCAGTGTAAGCCAAGTCTTCAAATGTGTTTTGAATGGGAATCCTTTAAAGGAATTTGAATATAAATTTTCTTCAAAAGGGTACATACTTCTTAGGTCAGTCACAGTCCCCACTACTCCTTAATGTCTCATGTCTGCTGCTGCTCACCTGTAGCTGCCTGACTCCTGAAGTCACTGGATTTTGGACTCCTGTTTGGAAGTGTATGTTTTTTCCTTTGATCTTTCTGTTAGTAACCTATAGATGGGGCTCCTTTATTGAGATAGAGATTGAATCATTTCCAGGGTTCCTTCCAATTCGGAATTTGTTTCTTCCAATTAACAGTGCAGAAATACAACCTTCTAAAAGAAGTCCCCTTACCTACTGGGACAGGTTCATAGAGAGAGCTCCATTTTTATCTATAAAGCCAAAGCTTAAGCCCACAATGTCTCTTACACGACAAGGCAACTGTTTCTGTGGGAGTAAAGTAGATACTGAGGTGTCTTGCTCTGGATCCGCTAGCTGTGAAATGAGGCTAGTCTCATGTCACAACTACAGTTCCTTACTAGGAATTGTCTTTGCACTTGCCTTATCCAAGGTAATACTCTTTTCCAGACATGAAGGGACACCGAGGCCAGACCTCCTTGCCTCGATGAGGGGCAGTTTTGAAGGGTCTTGCTAGCCGCCCACCCTGCAATTAGGATCTACTGAAGTTCAATTGCAACTGCATTGTTGGCTGACTCTCCTGCCCAATTTTGCCTTCCTTACCCCCTTAGGTGTTTGTCCTGAGAGCCATCTCCTATAAACTTTCTGCCCTGACTCTGCATCTCAGAGTCCATTTCCAGGGAGCTCAATCTAAGACAAAGAGCGAAACTAGGTACAGAAAGACTGAATGTCTTGTCCGTGCCATACCAATAGGCAAAAATAGATATAGCACTGGCAACAAAATGCATATATCACATCATGCTGCCATAAAAAAGAATCCTTAGAAACCTGCTAGTGCAACTCATCCTTTTCCAGATGGGGAGACTGAGGCAGAGAACTCAAGGTATCATATGCTAATTAGGTGAGAAAACTTGGATCAGAATCAGGCAGACTACAGTATTCTAGTATTTAATCAGTTCTAAAGAAATCTCAATAACACATGAGAATCAAACTCAACTTTGAGAATTTGAAGTCAAGATCAAGTGGTTTTTGAAGCTTGTCCCACATGGACAATACCTTATTGTGATCTGCTATAAGCAGCCGTTGAACCCTGTGAATAAAACTGAATACAGGAACCAGGTCTGAATCAGGGTTGGTAGTGCACTTTATTAACAAACAGTATCATACAGGCAAAAATCTTACTTCAATGGCAAAACACATACGTATGCATACTCCCATATATAGCACTGGAGCAAACTTCAGATGTGGAATATCAGGCACCAAGTTCACAATCATACTAAACATGGTTCACAATCTTTCAATCCATACTCTCCAGTGGAGTATGAGACTTTATTTAACAGTTAATTGTGACAGACAGATGAACTTTCAACATCTAATTCTCGACCAGACTATGGAGTGAGGCTGACTCAGCCTTCAGAACTGTGAAGTGGATGTCTTAACAGGGCCAGTCTCTATCAGTCACTTAAGCTGACGTTCATTTCTCTGTTTCAGAGAAAAGATCTATGGTATCTTCATGCTGGATGACCTCACATATGGTGGGAGTTCTCAGCTCCAAATTCATGTCTAGGTACATCTGGATTGGCATTCATTTTGATACCCAAGCTATAGCTTAATAGGGTTGATCTAGTTAGAATAAATTAAATGGTTTTCTAAAGAGTTGGAGAAGAGGGTAAATCGCATACTCATGAGTCCTTCAACATTCAAGATTTAAATATGTTAACAACTTGATTACTGTTAAAACTATTGCCAGTTAGCAAGTTTAAATCAGCATTTCCCAAAAAGTGTGTCAGGGCTGAGTTAATCAATAAGTGAATAGAAACAACTGCGATAGATTAGGGACAAGATTTCTCAAAGCAGTTTGTTATACCACGCGGCAACTCTTTATGTACTGGAGCCTGTCCAAGACATTACCAAAACTCCTAAGTCAGCTAAAATGCTGTCTTTGAATTGCAAGGTAAGGAGTGGCAGAAAAATCCAGCTCTTAGGATGGCCCAAACTTGGAAAGACCTTTGTCCTTACACCAAGGTCCAGCAACTTAAGTCTGGATTTATGATAAGGTTAATGATGTAATAAACATGGGTTGGCTGGTTTCCTCTGGCGATCTTTAATTCCCTTCAAATAACAATATTTTTTAAAAAGTATTTTATGGTTAAAACTTTTGGAAGTGGTTTTTAAAAATGTGAGTTTTTAAAATGGGAAAGACAAGAGATGGGCACCCTTCTGGGCCCACCTTACTCCTAAGAGAGAACTCATTCTTCATATATAAAATCAATTTTATGTCTTTTAGAAAACGTAATAACTAAAGCAAGTGAGGTTATAATATAGAGCCCTATTTCCTTTTCTGTATTTGACAGTCTTAACAAACAACAGCCAGACTTATGTGTATTCCAGTACTTGAGAGAAGTTGGCATGCTAATGTTTAAGTAGAGATAACCAGGTTGAAGACATATGTAAGTTAAGAGACCTGTCTAGTTCTATGGTCACAGAAAAAAATATATATGCCCTAGGGGCTTCAGACAGCCAGAGACCATGTGAAAAAAAAAAAATGCTGCTTTCCTGAAGTCGGCATAGAAAGTTATCACTGACAAGGAGGAAGTGGTATCTAGCTGCCTTCCAGGGGGAAGAGAAGATGCCCATTGTAGCCAGTCTCACATGGAGCTAGGCTGGGTGACCTCTAGGGGAACAGTCCTGCCACTGTTTTACTATGCTAATCTGGGGAACAGCACTGAAGTCACAGCAAGTCCATTTTAAGCATTATAACTTGGTTAAACACTCTCCTCCGTAAGAAGTGAAAGAGGAGAACGTACAAATAAGCGAGCACTGAGATTAGATGTCTAGAAAGTCAGAGGAACTAGAAGTGCTCAGGAGATTCTTGAGGCAGCGGCCCACAAGATGTCATTGTCCTGGTCTGAGGAACCGCATGCCCCTACCCCTACACTGTTTTCTTTCACTATTTCCTCATTCAAAGTGAGACTGCTCCCCCCAGGAGGCTGTGAGTCTCTGAACTCTGTACCAACACTTCACCATTGCCTAAGGATAGAAAAAGAACAGTCCCAGGCCGAGTCTTCACCTACTCCACATCTACAGAAAGAAAGTCAAACGCGTTACTTCTGAAATCATCAGGTATTTTGCATTAAAGTGAAGAAAAACAGGACACAGAAATTGTTTCTGATGAGTACATCAACTTTAACTTTTTGAAATTAAGAAAGTGATCACAAGGCTTTATTCTATCAATCAACACGAGTTAGTTTACACAGATAAAGAAGAGGGAGCTTGATCTTACTGATTAATTTCAGGTGATTCTTCGGGTTGTTTTACTTTAACAGTGACTGAGACTAAGCTGAGGGGAGTTAAACCCAGTGCACTTAAAAATAGTCCAATGATACAACCTTTAATTTTGTCAACATTTTCCTTTTGATGGTGCTGAAAAAGAGTAAGCAGAAAGCATGAAAATGGAAGTCAAGACCGTGGCAGGAGCTTGTATTTGTACACTACAATCCACAGGGCAGTTATTGACGTGGAAAATCCAATGATCTTCAACAGGCCGGAAACGGAAGGCAGGTTCCTCTCCCAGAAGGTGGGGGTGATTTCTACTGCTGGAACATCCTAGATGAAGGAACACAGATCATTAGCAAAAAACTCCTGAGCTGCCAAGAAGGAACAAAACATTTCTGTAAGATTCATGCATATATACCCTCTGGATTGTTGAGTCTATAATTAAATCAGAGGCTACAAGAAGGGAGATGTGAGTTTTATGTGCCATGACTGGTCTAAGGAGATTGGAGCCTGAAGCCACCAAACTTACCTGTGATTCAGGTTCTTGTACCCAGATGTCTTTCTTGGCCACCTTCCCCAAAGCATTCAAGACCTGAAAGTTACCACGGTATGAAATGAGGTCATGTAGTTTCAACAGATTGAAGGCCCTGCTAGCTACAGATGCACCCCATGAGTGAGGGCCAGAGAGTGGACATAAAGATTCTATCAGTGTCAAGAACTAGCAAGACCAGATGCCAAAAATGCTGCCACGACTCAGGAGGGTTAGTGCCTCGCCTCCCTGCTCCCCCTCTTCCCCGCCCTTACCTCTCTAGCTGCCCGTTCTCCGGCTTCGACTGCTCCTTCCATGTAGCCACTCCATTGTGTGGCAGTCTCTGTGCCAGCAAAGTAAATCTTGCCCACTGGCTGACGAATCACCCTTCAAGGGAACAAAGAGG
Source organism: Cephalopachus bancanus (assembly GCA_027257055.1). Lineage (NCBI taxonomy): Eukaryota > Metazoa > Chordata > Mammalia > Primates > Tarsiidae > Cephalopachus > Cephalopachus bancanus. The sequence goes on from JAPVLO010000631.1 coordinate 645,177, forward strand.
TCACACAGTTACCTGGGAAGGTGCTGAAAGTACACGAGCCAATCGCTGTCCTTGTTAGTTATGCAAAAGATAGGGAAATTCAAATTGTTTAAAAAATACTCATGTGACTCAGCCTAAGGTGAAAAGCTCTCCTTGTTTCCTGGGCCTGTACACAAGGATCTGAGCTTTCAAAGCAGGGAAAATGAGGCTGGGAGGACTAGAAATAATGAACAGTGAATACTTGCTAGGATCCTTACTAGGATCATAAATGAATTGCAAATACTTGCTAGGAGGCTATCATTTTGGGTTTCCCTGAGTGTGGTGTCCCTTGTAACTGAGCAAGCCTTGTAACTGAGCAAGTGACCCTGGACACTATGTTGATGATGCATAGAAACAATGGCTCCTATGGAGCAAGGGACTTCTAGGTCAAGGTAGATTCCCTGACTCCATGTGGATCTCATGTCCTCACACATTAGCTGTATCCCGTGAGGACTCTTCCCCTTGAAAAGGACTATCTGATGCTGCTCTGTTGGCAAGACAGAAGCATTGAATAAACCCACCCAATGTCCTTCTGTAGACAGGTGCCAAGGAGCCTAGGGCAGTCATGTGAGGCTAAATGTCAACTTGGGCTCAAGAAGGCCCCTTGGAGGGCACTGCAGCTTGCTTCAGTCTCACAAGCACTGCTGACATCTGAAATCCTCCCCATGTTCTGCCATTGTTCTATATGCTGACAGCTATTGTTCTATGCAGTGATGTCTTTATTTTCCTATGGAGATCCAGAAATATACAAGCTGACTATCTGGGATATAGGAAATAGAGATGTTGAGCACTATTTCTAGAATTCTCATTGCACTTTGCTTCTCCTATTAAGTTCGGCACAGGTCTTGTATTAATTGGTGTTGTGCTTGGGTAGTACCTTCCATATTGAGTCATGATCCCAGGCGGGAAGTAGGCCGTGTAGCAGCCTCCGGAGTACTGCTCCTCACACCAGTTCTTCTCTTCATAGTGCACTGGCTGCAGTTTAGCGGAAAAAAATGCCAAAGGGAAAACAAAGCTGAAATGCTGTCAGTCAACAATGAAGACTCTTGTATGCTTTACTTTAGCAAACAGTTTACATTAAGAAAATAAAGAAGACCTGATTTGGGGAAAAAAATTGAAGGGGAAACACGATAATACCAAGTAATGACCTTTTGTGAGGTACCAAGTGGCAAAAACATGTACACTTTGATTTTCTCAACCTCTTGACTAGGAAAGACATGAAGTATCCCAATATCTGGGTGAGAAGGCATCCCTACACAGATTCTGAAGTCTTTGGAGGTAAGTTTACAGGAAACACCATCAATAATCAGCTTGTAGAAAGGACTGCTCAAATCTCTGGCATCTCTAAAATAGCAAACTTTACTTCCCTATCTACCTAGGCATTACTGCTGAGACAAGGGTGTGAGGGAGGAAATAGAAGGCAAGTGTCTAAGAAAGGCTTTTTCCCCAACCCCTTCTCTAAGCTGGAAAAGCTAATGGGAATCCTGCCAAAAAGGGGGCAATTAAGACAAAAATTGTTTCCTGGGGGACATAAGAGAACCCTCTCTGATTTCCCTAACATATTCTGAAAGTTTATTATTTGAACAGTTAGAGATAATCCCCTGAAAAGAGCCCCCAGCTATCAGCAGGTAAAGCACTGATACACCTAAATGAGTTATGAATTGAGTCTACATGTGAAAAAAATGAATTAGTATGACTTTAACCTGGGCTAGATTTAGTCTGTCTTGTCAAGTACATACGACTGTGCCTTTATCAACAAATGATGACATATCTGGAATTTTATTGTACAGCAAGAGACAGGTGACATTGACAGGAGGGCAGGACCTCTATTCTGGGAAGCCATCCCCCCCCCCTTCCTTGACATACTACCTACAGCTCCAGGCTCTGATCACAACTGGCTGCCAGTGATCCAGTGAACATTTAAACAGCCCAAAAGAGCCTCTGCATCAAAAATTCCATGCATCTGACACCAGCTTTTAATGGTCTTTGTCTTTGACTGCTGAAGTTTATCCTCTAAGTTCAGCATATCCCTTTATACTCTCTTCAGAAGACTGTCAGGAAATCAGAATCTGCTTTACTTTACCACTTAGAGCAAACAGAGCAGAACTTGCTAGGGATTAAAGCTAGGGGTTTCTTACGTGTAGCGCTTCTTGGGATCCCAGAACTTTGGCATAGAGCTCACAGATTTTCCTCTTCCTATAAAAAAGAGCCAAAAATGTTAGGGAAGTTATAACTGATTGGTATAGAAGAAGTACAGTGAGTTCCAGGGCTCTTGACAATGAACCAGATTTAGTACCAAAAAATTAAATCAATGACCTTCTGTAACTACACAAAATGAACAGTTCCATGGATTTCTGCACTCAAATTAACTTTCTATGCCTCAATACAGTTATTTGATTTGAAAATGTAATGGAATTTTCCCTCTTTTTTATATTTTTCCTCCTTTACTATCCAGTACAATATCTATTCAAGATTAAAATGGGAAAAATAAGATTAAATTAAATTTAATAAGTCTTAGGAATTGATTCTATATTACTTTTCTGCAATATGTAGAATTCTGGAATGATCTCTTTTATAAGTCTACAGTACAAGTGATGGTGGTATCTTTCAACTATCTTATACTTGTGTTTTAAATATCTACAAACATATAAAGCTCATTTAATCTTTTAAACATAACATAAGATTTGCTATACTGGGAGTGGCTACAGTCATTTCAGTCTAGCAATCTGTCACTTGATAGAATGGTTTGTGGACCCCAGTACTCCAAAGGGTATCTAAAGAGTGAGCATAACACACTATGTGATGTCATCTGGAGCACAGTATTTGGTTACTCTCATAATTAATTATATAAGTGACTAACATAGAACGTGGCATTTTCATGTCTGACATTTTCATCAGTAGTTTATTTATCTAAATGCTTCTTGAAACAAGATACACTTTAAACTCGGAACTACTCTTGATGAAATGAAAAAGGTCTAATTTACTAAAATAATCTATTTTAGAAATTAATGGTTCTATTCAGGATCGGTCTGAATAGGTTCACACAGATTCAGTTATATACTTTTATTATTTACCTTTTTATAGTATTTATAAAGTTTAAACATTTGAAAGTGCTCCAAAATATGTATTAAAAGGTAATAAGAAACTGAAAAAATATTTCAAATGTGGCAAAGGTTTAATGCAAATCTATAAGACAAGCATGTAAAGCTGAGGAGACAAATGGCCAAAATTATGGGAGGAGGGAGCTCAAGTTTACCAGTAATAAAAGAAACGGGGATTTTAAAATATACACTTTTATGTTGCCAATTACATTAGAAAATATTAGACATGCCCCAATTCCTCTGAATGATGTGGGACAAAATTTATCTAAATCATTATAAATGTATCTAAATTCTTACACGTATACCATTTCTATAACTCCCAGAACTCCTGTCTCATAGGTATAGACTAGTATTAAGTCAGAAGGGGGAGACAGATTTATAAATGTTGACTATTGCCACCATTTACCATGGAAGATTTTAAGAGAGAGAGAGAAAAATGCCACTCCTGATATCATGAAATATTAGGTAGATATTTAAATTCCAGGATAGTCAGGAAAAGTTTGGTTTCCTTCAAGGAGTTATTCATGCTATGCATCAAAACCCATAAAGGAAAGGACAAATAGGAGAAGTCTCAAGTCAACATCTACCTGTCTGCCTCTCTGTGTTAATTCAATCCCTCATTTCAGAAATGAGGAAGCTGAGGCTCAGTGAGCTACAGAGACTTGTTCAACATTACTCAACGAATTAATGGCAAGGCGAGGTTTTCCTCTTCTGAGCATCCTACCCATAATAGATGCTCAGAAAGTATTTCTTGAATCAAAATCCATCCCCAGCCTAGTATATCACCCTCTTTCCTGGTCTATGAAAAGATGACTGCTTCTTATCTACTTCACAAAGGTGCTAAAACCAATAATTCAGACATTTTGTGTTAACTAGAAAATAAAAGTACTGACAATCATTATTATAAAAAGCTTTGCAATGCTTAACTTATTTTCAGGACATGTAATAAGATTGTTTTTAAAGCAGAGTGAAATCTAAAATCCAATCAATATACACTATAGATAATTTTCATTCATGATAGATAATTTTCATTCATGAATGATATAACCAGCTATAATAGTTATAAGTCCTTATTTACTGTATTTCATATTTTTAGGTGAACCAAGGATGAGTTCACACAAACACATCAGAAAAATATCTTTCTCTTCCCTTCCTCTCTTTAAAATTAAAAGTTTTCGGACAAGATATGTAAAGGAGAACACTGGACCAGTGCATTGATTGGTAAATTTGGCTCTAAAAATAACAGAACATATTTTAAAGGATGGCCAAAAGAGGTCACTGTGCAAATCATCTTGTAGTTGAATTTATCTACTGGTTTCTAAATCTGGTTGCTCATCATAATCACCCAAAAAGCTTGTTAAAAAATACGAATATTCAGGCCCCACCTTGAATCTACTGAATCATAATCTACAGGTCTGAGAAAAATATATTTTCCAAACATTGTTTGGGAGATTTTGATGCAGTCAGTTCTGGGAACCACTGCTCTCGCCAATGACATATTCAGTAAAGGTTTTGCCTTATAAGAACTTTAAAGAAGTTCAGTTACTGTGTAGAATCATAACCAAATGTCTACCTCTAGGCTGAGGCTGGTATTTATTTTACTATTAATAAGGAAGGAAAGCAGGAAATCCAAAAGAAAATGTCAAGCTTGGTGTGGTGTAATGAAAAAAAGTTATGTGTTATATGCTGCTCTTGACTTTGTCACAAGCTAGCTGTTATGATTTGAATGTATGTGTCCTTCCAAAATTTGCATGTTGGAACTTAACCCCTAAGGTGATGCTATTAAGAGGTGGGGCCTTTTGAGGAGGTAAACCCAGCTGTGCTTGGGGATCATTAACTAGTGACCTGGAAAGGGATACTAGGTGGAAACTTGAGAAGCACTGCTTACTTGGTAAGAACTAAGGCATTTTTGGTAGGAGAGTAGATAAAGCTCATGGCCCACCAGCTAGAAAGACTGCAGTCAACTGATGGCAACTAAAACTGTGGAAAATGAAGTTGGAGTTGGCTTGCACCTCTCTCACAGAGAGGAACCAGAAATAGGGAATGAGTATCTATACTCAAACCAAGGCAAGGAGAAACATCCCCCCCACCCCCACCCCCGGGACTCAACAGAGAGGCAACGCGTCCCACGGGAGGCAGAGAAGTGCAATTAAACAGCCTGCTGACATGGACTGGACCTAGTGTGGAGACGAAGGAGTCCCCCCAAATGGTGAAGGGGTGAGTGAAGAAGTGAGGGAGTAATACCCCGGAACCCCATCTGCCACCATTGTCCCTTGGCAATCCGAGTCAAGGGATAGCCCCTGCAACTTCCCTGCCCTGGGACTCTAGGCCAGCATGATGTCCCTCCCCAGTGGCAATCACAAACCCATGTGGAATCCCTCAGGCCACTGGCCCCCATGCAACTCAAGCACCAACACCAGTAGAGGCTCCAGGTCCTTCTGCTGAAAGGCAAATACTTTGGCCACTGCGGCTCTTTCTACTGTTGCTTTCAGGCTAGGGAGGGAGGAGCACAACTGAGTGACAGCATGTGTTGCCTGCAAGGGCACGCAGCTGAAACAAGCAGGAGCAGTGAGGAGTTGGGGCACTCTTCGCCCTTCCACATCTTGACTGCTTCTCCCAGGCACAGATTGCCTGCTAATGGCCTTCAGATCACAGATCACAAGCAGATCCCTGTACTTGCCTAAATGTGGTACCAGGGAACCACCACACTGCCCTCTGGGAGGCCAGCCACCAGCGCCATTAAGCAGGCATTCTGCATACTTGAGTGCATCCTTCCCAACAAGGTCTCTGCAGTCAAAATAAATGTGAGCAGGGAACAATCAGGGTGTCTAGCACCCCCCTCCCAAACTAGGCTGTTACTAGATCCAGATCACCAGTTCTGGGCCAAAGGTGTGAGCAGGGCCCCTACAATCCTGTGAACACAAGAGCAGGAACCCATTGCCCTCAGGCAGGCTGGCTGCTGAACCCATTAGGCAGGTCCCTTAGCGCCATCTACAGGCCTACAACCCAAACTACAACACCTAACAGGGAGGGAGGGAAGGAAGGAAGGAAGGAAGGAAGGAAGGAAGGAAGGAAGGAAGGAAGGAAGGAAGGAGGGAAGGAGGGAAGGAGGGAAGGAGGGAAGGAAGGAAGGAAGGAAGGAAGGCAGGAAGGAAGGAAGGAAGGAAGGAAGGAAGGAAGGAAGGGAAAGGAAAGGAAAGGAAAGAAAAGGAAAGAAAAGAAAAGAAAAAAAATCTCTACAACCAGTAGCTTCCAAAAGAGAAAGTAAAGCATAAGCACCCTCAGGTGGGAAGAAATCAGCACAAGAACACCAGCAACACAGAAAACCAGAGGGTTTCACCACCCCCACACAATCGCACCAGCTCCCAAGTAACAGATCATATAAGAATGAACTGTCCACGATGACAGGCATAGAATTCATGACATGAATGTCAAAGAAACTCATCGAGATCCAAGAGAAGGTGGACTCCCAGATCAGAGAGGCCATGAAAACAGTTCAAGAAGAAAAAGCTGACATGGTCATTCTAAGAAAGACCCACATTGAACTCCTCGAAACGAAGGCCTCAGTATGGGAATTTCAAAACACAGCTGCAAGCCTTAACAGACTTGACCAAGCAGAGGAAAGTATTTCAGAGCTTGAAGACCAATCCCTAGAAACAACCCAGTCAGATAAAAATGAAGTTAATTTTAAAAATATGAACAGAGACTTCGAGAGGTATGAAGTGACGTAAAGAGACCAAATCTATGACTAATCAGCATTCTCGAGAGAAGGAAAAAAATAGGAGCACTCTGGAGACAGTAGTTGCAGACATAATCCATGAAAACTACCCCCATCCTGCTAGAGCCATTGGCACATAGATACAAGAAATCCAGAGAACTCCTGTGAAATACTATGTGAGATGACCATCCCCAAGGCCCACTGTGTTAGATTATTCAAAGTCGGCATCAAAGAAAAAATATTAAAGGCAGCTAGATAGAAGGGATAGAATACCTACCAAGGGAAATACATTAGAAAACAGCAGACCTTTCAGCAGAAATCTTACAAGTCAGAAGAGATTGGGGGCCTATTTATAATATTCTTATTTTTTTTTTGAGTCGGAGTCTCACTCTATTGCCCAGTCTGGAGTACAGTGGCACACTCATGGCCACCCCAGTGTCAACTTGTTGAACTCTAGCAATCCTTCTGCCTCAGTCTTCCAAATAGCCAGAACTACAGGCATGTGCTACCACGCCTGGCTACTTTTTGATTTATTGTAGATACGAGCTCTTGCCAAGTTGCCTGGACTGGTCTCAAACCCCCAGGCTCAGGCAATCCATTCACTTCAGCCTCACAAAGTGCTAGGGTTACAGGCTGAGCCACCAAGCCTGGCCTTATAATATTCTTTTTTTTTTTGAGTTGGAGTCTCACTCTGTCGCCCAGACTGGAGTGCAGTGGTCGCTCCTGGCCACCGCAGTCTCACCTGCTGGGCTCTGGCAATCCTTCCACCTCAGCCTTCCAAGTAGCTGGAACTACTGGCATGCGCTACCATGCCTGGCTAATTTTTTATTTTATTGTAGAGATGAGTTCTTGCCAAGTTGCCCAGGTGGGTCTCGAACCCGCGGGCTCAGGCAATCCACTCACCCCAGCCTCCCAAAGCGCGGGATTACAGGCTGAGCCACCGAGCCCAGCTCTTATAATATTCTTAAAGGAAAGAAATGCCCGCCAAGAATTTCTTGCCACACCAAACTAAGAATCATAAATGAAGATGAAATAAAGTCCTTCCTAGACAAGCAAACGCTAAGGGATTTTGTCACTTCTAGACCAGATTTGCAAGAGACGCTCAATGGAGTTCTAAATACCAAAACAAAAGAAAGATGTTATCCAGCACAAAAACAAAAGTAACCACACAGCTTACAGACTATATAAATCACCCACCAAACTTAGACTACTAAGCAACTCCTCAACAATACCATGATAGGAACAAACTTTCACATATCTATAGTAAACCTGAATGTTAATGGCACTAATGCCCCACTTAAAAGACACAGAGTGGCAAACTGGATTTAAAAAAAAATCATTTTGCTATCTTCAGGAGACTTACCTCATTTCTAATGACACCTATGGGTTCATGGTAAAGGGATGGAGAAAGATCTACCATGCAAATGAAAACCAGAAATGAGCAGGGGTCACTATTCTTTTATCAGCTAAAATAAACTTTAAGACAATAAAAGTAGAAGAGGACAATAAAGCAAAAATACATAATAATAAAGGGCTCAATTCAGCAACAAGAACTATCTACTTTAAATATATATACACCCAACATAGGAGCACCCAGATTTATAAAATACAATTGCTACTTAACCTGAAAGAGAACACAGACACCCACACAATAATAATGGGAGACTTCAACAGTCCACTAACAGCTTTAAAAAGATAATTGAGGAAGAAATTAAAATCTGAAACAGAGCAATAATGAGCCACAAAATCAAATCAGTAATAAAAATCTTACTCACCACAAAAAGTCCAGGAACTTGATGGTTTTACAGCTGAATTCTACCAGGCATATAAGTACAAGGAAGAGATCATAACAAAACTACTAAAATTATTCCAAACAAATGAGAAGGAGGGACTTCCTCCCTAACTCATTCTATGAAGCCAACATCATCCCAATACCAAAAAATGACAAAGACACAAAAAAGAAAAGAAGAAATAACTACAGGCCAATTTATCTAATGAACATGGTTGCAAAAATCTTCAACAAAATCCTAGTGAACTGTATCCAGTAGTACATAAAAAAAAAATAACCATAATGATCTGGTGGTATTTATTTCTGGGATGCAAGCCTGGTTCAACATATGCAAATCAATAAATGTAATCCACTGAATAAACACAAGTGAAACAAGGACCACATGGTTATCTCAATAGACACAGAAAAAGCATTTGATAAAATCCAACATCCCTTCATGATAAAAGCTTTCAACCAACTAGGCACCGAAGGAACATTCCTCAAAATAATAAGAGCCATCTATGACAAACCCAAAGCCAACATCATATTTAATGGGCAGAAGTTGGAAACATTCCCCTTAGGACCTGGAACGAGACAAGGATATGTACACTCCCCAATACTATTCAACATAGTACTGGAAGTCCTAGCCAGAGTGTTCAGGAAAAGAAAGAAAGAAAAGGTATCCAAATAGGAAAAGTTAAATTATCTCTCTTCATAGATGATATGCTTCTATACCTAAAAACAAAAAACAAAAAACCCTAAAGATTCCATCAAAAGACTCCCGGCACTCAAAGCAACTTCAGTGAAGTCTCAGGTTACAAAATCAATGCTCACAAATCACTTGCATTTCTATACACCACACTGTTCAAGCTGAGAACCAAATCAAGACCACAATCCCATTTACAATAGCCAAGAAAGTAAAATACCAAGGAATACATCTAACCAAAGAGGTAAAATACCTCACAACATGAACTACAAAACACTGCTGAAAGAAAGAAAAGATGACACAAATGGAAAAATATTCCATGCTCATAGATTGAAAGAATCAATATTGTTAAAATGTCAATATTGCCTAAGGCAATCTTCACATTCAACACAGTCCTATCAAATCACCAGCATCATTTCTCACAGATCTAGAAAAAACAATACTTAAATTCATATGGAAGCAAAAAACGATCTCAAATAGCCAAAGCAATCCTAAGCAAAAAGAACAAAGCTGGAGGCATCACATTGTCAGACTTCAAACTTTACTACAAGGCTACAGTAACCAAGCAGCATGGTACTGGCACTGGTACACATAGACCAATGGAACAGAACTGAGAACCCAGAAGCAAAACTGCTATCTTACAACCATCTCATCTTTGACAAAGACAACACACACGAACACTGGGGAAAGCACATCCTATTTAATAAATGGTGCTGAAGAAACTGGCTAACCATATGCAGAAGAATGAAGCTGGACCCCCCTCTTGTCATATTCAAAAATTAATTCAAGATGAATTAGTAACTTAAACATAAGACCTCAAACTATAAAAAGTCTAAAAAAGCATAGGAAACACCAGCCTAAGCAATAAGTTCATGACCAAGACCTCAAAAGCCGAAGCAGCAAAAACCAAAATTGACAAGTGGGACCTAATCAAACTAAAGAGTTTCTACACAGCAGAAGAAACTATCAACTGAGTTAACAGACAACCTAAACAATGGGAGAAAATATTTGCAAACTATGCATTTGACAAAAAACTAATATACAGAATCTACAAAGAACAGAAACAAATCGACAGGGGAAAAAGACATTAAAACATGGGCAAAGGACATGAACAGAGACTTCTCAAAGGAAGACATACAAGTGGCCAACAAACAGGTGAAAACATGTTCAACATCACTAATCACCAGAAAAATGCAAATCAAAACCATAATGAGATACCATCTCACATCAGTCAGGTTTTTTAAAAAGTAAAAAAACAACAGATTTTGGCGAGAGTGTGAAGAAAAGAGAACTCTCATATACTATTGGTGGGAATACAAGCTAGTTCAAACCCTGTGGAAAGCAGTTTGGAGACTTCTCAATGAACTAAAAATAGACTTACTATTTGACCCAGCAATCCCACTACTGGTTATATATCCAAAGAAGCACAAATCACTCTACCAAAATAACCCCTGCAATCACACATTTATTGCATCACAAACCACAAGGGCAAAAACATGGAACCAAACTAGGTGTCCATCAACAGTGAACTGGATAAGGCAAATGTGGTACATATCCACTATGGAATACTATGCAGCCATAAAAAGAATAGAATCATGTCCTTTGCAGCAATATAGATACAGCTAGAGACCATCATCCTAAGTGAGTTATCGCAGAAACAGAAAACTGAATATCACATGTTCTCCCTAATAAGTGGGACCTAAACGCTGAATACACATGGGCACAAGGATGGGAACAACAGATGCTGGGGTACTCCTAAAGGGGAAAGGGAAGGAGCAGAATAAGTGATAAACAACCTCTCACTGGGTACCATGTCTACCACCTGGGTGATGGGCTCAATAGAAGCCCAACCCTCACCATCACACAATATACCTATGTAACAAACCTGCATATGTATCCCTTGAATATAATAATATTAATAACAAGAAAAAGAAACTGACAAAAAAGAGATTGGGCTTTTTGGAAAGTGATTAAGTCATGAAGGCACTGTTCTCAAGGATGCGATTAGTGTCCTTATAAAATGCTAAAGAGAACTAGCCCTGTTGCCATGTAAGGACACAGTGTTCATCTCTTTTTGTTCTTTTCCTTTCCATCTTTTTCACCATGAGGGCACCATCAAAAAATGTTATCCATGGTACAGGCCCTCATTAGACACTGAATCTGCTGGTGCTGTGATCTTAGACTTCCAGTCTCTAGAACTGTGAGCAATACACTTCTGTTTTTTTTAAAATAAATTTCTCCAGTCTCAGGTAGTTTGCTATAGTATCACAAATGGTCTAAAACACTAGACCACACATTCCTTCTCTATTGAGTGAGTAGGTGGACATGAAAATAGTTCTGTTCCTGACATCAAATCTCATGGCTGTTCAAATAAACAGATCCATGTACACATGTGGAATCTCATTCTGCAACCTTTCCCTGACTTCTAAAGTCATCAGAGTAACTCCCAAAGCAAAGGCTGCTAATGGGTTAGCTGTTCAATTTTTAAATTAAATTCAGAGAGAAGTCTGCATTTGCGTGTGTATTGGACCTCTGTAAAAGCCAGCTAAGGATCTAGGGCTACCCTAAAGGGCAGTCTGGAAATTCCCACAGGTATCACCTCAACAGCCAAAGGACACTGATGTTAAAATACTTACCTTTCCAGCTAAGATTTTATTTGAACAAAGGATTCCAAGATAAAACAAAATGTGTCAGAATGACAGAAAAGAGAAAAGAAAGATGAAAATGCCACTGTCCTAAAATAACTGTTTTATATTAGGAAACTTTCAGAAGAAGGGGACATCAGAACTGTGTCCCAGATAATCAGTGGTGAATACTTTCATGTACACGAGTTACTACAGGTTAAAACACATATGGATGGGCTTGCTTTTTAGAGAAAGTTAAGAGTTCAGAAATTACCTACGGGGTGCAATGTTTACTATCTGGGGAATGGGTTACCTGAGATCCAATCCCCACCACTATGCAATACGTCCATGTAATGAATATGCATATGTACCCCCGAACCCAAAATAAAAATAGAAAAAAAGAATGTCCGTGTCAGAGAAACTTAGGAAAGGAATAATGCTTTGCAAAGGGATCAATATTTGATTTCTACAGTGTTTTTCAGCGAATGCTTTCTGTGATTTTTCTCCATCCGTCTTAGAGGGAAACCCTAGCTCTTAACCACTGTAAAATAAACATAAATATGTTAAATTAAATTTATATATGCATATGGCAAGGGCTGGGTTGAGGGGGCTCTAGCAAAATACAAAATGGGTGGTTTCTTGGGATTTTGAGAATATTTGTGAAGTATTACATTCTTCCCTATGCTAATGTACTATTGTCAGTGCAAAAACACAATATAAATGGGTGACAGTGAGACTCCAACTCAAAAAATAAATAAATAAATAAAGCTAACTTTTTATTTGTTTTTCAGACATAAATTCTTACCTTATTTCCTTATGGAGCTTGGCAAGTCTATCAGCTTTTCGGGCAAGGATGAAACTGGAAAGAGAGGTTATATTCGAATGAGCAGGTTACAGCCATTTATCTTAAGAGTTGCCACTTCTTTTTGAAGTATTCTTATCTCTACCTACTCAGCATTAGTGAACCCTTCTAATGAACTCTTCCTTTCACTCTACTAGAACAAATGCCATGTTGTATTTGGTCTGCCTTTTGTCCAAAACCCTTGCTAGCTATGGGCTCCTAAATTCAATATTTTACTCCTAAAGTTTAACACAGTTTTTGGTATATGATGGGGGACCCCAAAAACCTAGAATTTATTTATTAAAAAACTGTGTATTTATTCTTACACGTTTAAACTTCAGTCACCTTCAAAGTGCTCTCCATTTGATGCAATACACCTATCGAGACACTTTTTCCACGGCTCAAAATAGTTGTTGGATTCATCAATTTGATGCCTGTTAGTGCTTCTGCCATCACCTTTTTCACATCGGCAAAACATTTTCCTTTGAGGACTTTTTTCATCCGGGGAAACAAAAAAAGTCACTCAGGGTGAGATTGGGTGAATACAGAGGGTGAGGCGCAAGGGTCATGCTGGTTTTGGTAAAAAACTACTGAACATTCAGTGTGGTGTGGGCAGATACATTGTTACAGTGGAAGAACCAACGAGTCACCTGTTTGCCACAACTTGGGATGTTTCTCCTGCAAACTATGACACAACCTTCTCAAAACTTCCAGATTAAAAACTTTGGTTGACCGTTTGATCTGGAGGAACAAATTCTGAGTGTACTACAAGGGGCCTGCCCTCCAAAAGATAATTCTTAGGTTTTTTGGGGTCCCCTGTCATATGGTACGAAATCAAATGCCGGATGAATTAATGCTATAAATCATTATTCTGGTAATGATGGCTGCTTTCTGCCAAATACTTAATAAAAGCTGGAAAAACAAATATAAATATGAGGGGCACCCCAAAATCCTGGAATTATCTTTTGAAGGGTAGTCCCCTTGCAGTACACTCAAAATGTGTTCCTCTGGATCAAATGATCAATCAAAGTTTTCACCTGGAAGTTTTGAGAAAGTTACGTCACAATTTGCAGAAGAAACGTCCTGAGTTGTGGCAAATAGGTGACTGGGGTTCTTCCACCACGACAACACACCTGACCACATTGCCCTGAGTGTTCAGCAGTTTTTGACCAAAACTGGCATGACTCCCATGCCCCACCCTCCCTATTCACTCAACCTTGCCCCAAGTCAACTTTTTTTTTGGTTTCCCCAAAGTGTTTTGCCGAAGTGTTTTGCCAGTGTGGAAGAGGTGAAGCCCAAAACAAAAGCAGCACTAAAAGTCATCAAAATTGACAAGCTCAAAAACTGTTTTGAGCAGTGGAAAAAACATCTTGAGGTATAAAGCATCAGAGTACTTTGAAGGTAACTGAAATTTAAACATGTAAGAATACACAATTTTTTATAAATAAATTCTTGTTTTTCGGGGAAGTCCCTCCTCATATGTATCTGTAGGATTCCATGATGGGCCCCACAGATCTTCTTTCAGAAGCTGGTACTCATTGCCCTTACCTCACAGCTGAAACCTTTCCCAGTAATTGCACTGGGCAGCAAAAAATGCCTCACTCAAGGATCTACCTCTTCTTAGAGTTATCCTGACCTAGGCTCAGTTCAGGGCAAAACTGAAGGGGTATCCCAGTTCCAGAGCTTCCCAGGGAGTGGTTGAGGCCTTTGTCGGGACAACATTGAAGCCCAACTTCTTCCTCTGCCCGACCCTAATTCCTTCCCTTCTCCCATAGGTAGTAATTCCCAGAGCACGTCCCAATAAACCTCCTGCACCCAAATCTCCATTTCTTAGTTGACTTCCCTGGAAGCTGACCTAACACAGTCCCCAAATAAAGTAACTCAATAAAACTCAGTTATAACCTGTTTGCTTCCCTTTAATCAAATAGATTCTATTTATTGTACTGATATTACTAACTGCATGTATACATTAGCGAATTGAATTGTGACATGAAGTCCTTAGTTATACTATTATTAGAAAGCCTTCAGGGGCAACCCCTTCGGGTCCCCTCCCACTGTGGGAACTTTTCTGTCCTCTCAATAAATCCTGCTTTCTCACTTTATTAAACAACAACAAAAAAAGAAAGCCTTCAAATATCCAAATGAACCAAAGGACAATGAAATTATTTCTCCATTTAAAAAGTTTTAAAATTGTATTTCTTTCATTCTAGACCAATAAGATAAGCAGATCAATACTGAAAACAGGTATTTCCTCCTCTCCTAAGCCCCAAATTAAAATGTTCCTCAAATTCGATAGGCAATTCCTTTAGGGCTATTGAGATCCTTCTGGGAAGCAAAGATACAAAATATGTTAATCCTGAGACTAGCATTTTAGAGGAAGCTGTGGACTATTTAAGAAATTTGAACTATTGAACTTTATGGGATATAGTCATAATTTTGCTTGATTTAATACTGTAAGTTATATACAGTTCACTATTGATGATTTTAGTTAAATTTGGGGTTTATGCAAGAATCAGTACATCTAGACTTCCACGGCATTTAAAAGAAAATCACCAATGTCTGATGAAAGATTAAACAATTTATCTGAAAACCTTTTTAGTCAGCTTATCTTGGGTGCTTTTTTACAGTTCCTTTCCCAAAGGGCATTTAGATTTAGTGTAGACTATTTCTGTCAAATCTCAAGTCGTGAATGAAATAACCTCTTTGATCTAGTGCTAACTATGAACAAATATCCTTTAACTTTCTTTGGTATTTTACTGAGGAAATTAAATATGCTGGTTTTTTGTTTTTTCCCAAACAAAAACCCAGCATATTTAATTTCCTTAATAAAACACCAAAGAAAGTTAAAGGATATTTGTCCATAGTTAGCACAAACCACAGTTCTAAAGTACAAGGTCCTTTCCAGTTTCCAAAACGGGCTGGTGTCATTATAAACATAGTGTTGCGCAATTACCACCTCTACCTTCAAGGTTTTTGTGGCTGTGGCCAAGAGCAAAGAACAGGGTGGAGACAACTATGCATATAAAACAGATTAGGATATCACTTGCTAAGAACTGCCTAAATAATCCCATTAACATCTAGAAGGGTCCTGCCATACACATCCTAGTTAGTAATAAAACTGAAGAAAGTGCAAAATGGCGTATCTCACTGTATTTAACTTCCACAGCAAGAAGATCAATGTTCTCCCACCCATAGTTGGATTATCTTAACTAACATTCTCCTTAAACCGGTTCCCTAACCATCCGCTTTTCTCTAGCATATAGAAAGTAATGGCAAACTGTCCAAACAACCTGTATCCTTTCTTGTCCAATGGGGTTAGAGATGATGAGGATATGTTGTTTGGAAGGTCATTATGTTGTGAGCACTTGCCCTTCTCAGGGAGGCTGGTGCTATTTCTTTTATTTTACAACCAGAGAAGTGGTTGTAAAATATCTTGTTAGCAACCCAGTAGCACAGCCTGCTTTCTAAGTCTCCTACGACATATATCTGCTCCTTTTGGCTTTGTAATTTTCTTCAATGAAATGATATGTATGGGCTCATCTTTCCCTTAAAGCAGGAAGCAAAAATTTCCCAGAAGTGAAGGGGAAATCACTGGTCTCTAAAAGCTGCTTGGCTGCCACTGAAGCTATGTTTTTCTTTGTTATAGTGTGGTAGAATAAATAGTTTTTTATTTGCATAGTTTTTGAGGAGATCCAAAAGGCAGGAAACTGGGAGGCTGTGGCACTCCTTAGCAATTCCTTTGTGGAGACCCTGCTTCCTTCCTTGGACTCATAGCCCCAACAGGCAGGGCAGCTGTGTGCCTACACAAAACCACACCCCAGACCATCTGCACACCTCTGAGGGTAAGTGAAGCACTGCTAGAGAATGATGATTATGGAGTAATTGACCAGAAAAGGTGACATGCCATTCACTCAAGCAAGGCCTGATTTGATTTTGAAGTACACCTCCTAATTGGTCAGCCATCTTATATCTCAGGGTAGGAACAAACATTTGCTATATAGAAGATGTTTGGAATAGAAAAAAAGGATAAAGACTAGAAACCCTACATTTGGAAACTTTTACAGGATAAAGCAGTTAGTTCTCATTCCAGAATGATTGTGGACATTCTGCCTCTAGGCAGGGCTGGCTACCACACAGCCTGTCTAGCTATTCTTTTCACTCTATCCTTGACATGTAAGCTTTATGGGAGAAATACATACATGGGCACAAGTTCAAAGCAGTGTCAATTTTAGTAAAGTAGCTCCATGTTCTTATGTCACACAAAATATTACTATAATATTTTAATACTTGGAAACATGACATATTTGTGTAGCATTATTTATCATTGCTTGAGCTCAATTCCAAAGCAACATACTTTTCTAGCAGCCACAGTAATACATCAACACGATTTGGAAAATGCAGAATGGCCAGCTATAACTTACCCCATGATGGCAGGCAGCGATCCATCTGGCTTGGTGTCATCCAAGGTTATTGAAATTGGAGCTTCTTCATCCTCAATGATCATGCAGCCACAGTAATCTTAACCAGGTGAAAATCAGTAAGAGATTGAGATCAAGCTTATCAGAGACACACAAGCACATAAAACATATATAAACTATTTTTCTAAGAGGAAGGCAAATCTTAAACACTTGGTCTTTGCCCCAACCTTAGAAGCTATTTCTTTTTCTTTTTTTTTTTTTTGAGATGGAGTCTCACTCTGTCGCCCAGACTGGAGTGTGGTGGCCGCTCCCGGCCACCGCAGCCTCGACCTGCTGGGCTCCAGTGATCCTTACGCCTCAGTCTTCCATGTAGCTGGAACTACAGACGTATGCTACCACACTCACCTAATTTTTTGATTTATTGTAGAGATGAGGTCTCACCAAGTTGCCCAGGTGGGTCTCGAACCCACGAGCTCAGGCAATCCACTCACCTCAGCCTCCCAAAGCGCGGGATTACAGGCTGAGCCACCGAGCCCGGCAGCTATTTCTTATTAAACACACACACTGACCATATAAGGATCTCTATTTGCCCACACAAGGAAATCGACCCATCTCTATCCCCTTTACATAAAGGGCTGTGACTGATCAATGCATGGTAAAAATGATAAGATGGCCTTGGATCCTGGAATACATGGGAAAAAAAGGGGCTATGATGGAAATCACTCCTAACAACCTGTGGAAGAAGTGGCAGAAAGGCATTTTGTGGGTATACACAGAAGGCTTATCAACAGTCGCCACCATAACTGGGCAACCTTCTAAGTCCCAGACTCTGCCTCATTTAATCCTCACAACACCTTGATGTATTACTATGTATTACTGTAACCACTTTAGGCTTACAGACTGATGTCAGTAAGCAAGTGAAGTCCAGGAATGTGAGATTTTAATGCAGCGTTCTCTTCATGGTGCCCATTGGCCTCACTCTGCTTGTGAACGGTAAGTGATAGGACAAATGCCAGGAGCCAGATGGCACTGTGACTGATGTAATCTTTCTTTCCTCCCATTGCCAACAAGTGCTCCTGGGGGCATTCTGTGTTGCTAGGGCATATGAGGAAATTGATAGACCAAGATTTCTGATCCTTTCTCTACCAATTTGAAAATACTTTCTTCTGTTCAGTGCATTCTGTTCAGTATTCCTAAAAGAGTGTAGTTCCTTCACATAATATAGTTTAAGCATGAATAAGAGCAACCTACCCTTCTTCTTCCAGAAGGCCTCCTTGTAATACATCATGCACTTAATGATAGCCCCCATTGGAAGACGCTGAATTAACTGGTTTCTCTCTGATGGAAGCTCTGGTCTGAAGTGAATCTTGGCAGTCAAAGTTGGAGGGATGGCACTAATTACATATCTGCACTAAAACACACACAAGCAAAATCACCTCAAAAGTGAGCTGCAGTCTTTGTAGAGGGTGGGAAATATCATCTTTATCGTTTTTAAATGGCATTGAGCAGTAAAAATATACAAAATGAGGCAACTGTGAGGCAACAAAACAGAGCAAGATAGGTCAGTCAAGGCTGGTAATTTGGAAGCCTGAGGCAGAAACATGTCAGCATTATCTGGTTAGAAGCTATGGAAGACACAAGGCCTATTTACTATGTGTTCCTTTTGATTAAACTTAGTTACCTCATAAGGTTCATGATTCAGTGTCTCTACGATGATATTTTCACTTGACTGGTCAACACTGGTGACAGGACATTGCAGCTTTACTCGGTCCCCAAGGAGGTCCATTATCCGTTCACTCACTTGACCAGATCCACCTACAAACTTCCTTTCCTATGGGAAAAGGTAGGCAGGAAAAGAAATGTTATAAAAGCCCAAGGATGGAAAACTTACTTGCCACTGATTAGAAAACCTCCAGAAAGTCGCATGCTAAATTTCTACCTTCTGTACACGTAACTGTTGGAAGAACTCATTAGGACAGAGGCAGAGTCTATCAAGACATCTCAATGATCATTCCCTGCACAGCTTCCAAGAATGAAGAGCTGTTATAAAAATCACAAATCCAGAAGAAACGTTCCCCTATGCCAGTGCTGCCCTGACCAGATGAGAATATCATCAAGTCTGTGGGCTGCTAATGCCCAAGAGTGTGGCACATCAAGGAAGCCCTGGGAAGGGGAGGGCGCTGCACTTATCCCAGGGGATATGGCTTCTAATTTCCCTTGATTCTCGTAGTCCAGGTCTCAGGTTGTCGAGGCAGGTAAGGTTGCAGATGGCACATAGACAATGTCACTCTAAGAGAACAGGCTCAGAGTGCTCTTAGAGATAGCCATACCCCACCACCAAATGATGTCCTAAAAATCTGAACCTCAGAGCTTGAGTAGTTTTTTGCAAAACTATCTGGAAGTTTTGAGGCAGAGGAAGAAAGGTGAAGGACAAGCATTTGCTTGTTCCTTTAGACAGAGCTCTCTTAAGAAGCCCTTACACAACCTCTACTCATGGCCATTTGCTATGGCCACCGGAAATTGTTGCAGCTTAATCTAAGATGGTAAGTCCTTAATGCAATGCATTTGCTAAGAATCAGAGGAATATTTTTAGCCTATTGTAGAAGATTCTTTGAATGGTCAGAAATGTACAGCCCACCATCCAACAGTTACATTCTTCAATCACGTTCCTCCAGAAAACTTTGCATAAGCAGTCACGCAGTGACTTTTGCACTTCTATGGCTGGCTAGTGTTTTAATGACACCACCAAAGTTTTTAATAAAAATATTCCCACAGTGGTTCAGATATTATATTAATTCATGATAATGTCCTTCCTCAAGAAACCAATTTCATTTAACTTAAAATCTGACCTATGTTTTCCAAGAGTTACTTTGAATTTTAGTGTGATAGAAAAGCCATGAGCTACCTCTGTCTTGTTCACTGTCTACCCTTCCAGATCTAGTATTTGTTGAACTAAATCAAAAAATAAACCTAAGTTCTTTATAAAGACATTATAATAATTGTTTGAGATTTATCAACTGAACTGTCCTTTCCAAAAGGTCACGTATAGTTTGGCAACAAGTATCCTGATTCCTCTGAATGAAGGATACAATTATCAAATATGAGTCAAGATACCAGAAAAAATATGGGCTCAAAGGAAAAAAGTGGGATTTCTGCCAGTAAGTAAAGTAAAAATGCAACTGTCCTGTGTTTGCCCAAGTTAAAGGTCAAATGGTCAAAACCTCTTGATATCAAGGAACAACTTGAAGACTTCTAGTGACTTCCTAAGAAGAATTCATTTGACAGAGAAAGACTCTACACCTTGTACTATGCACTCAGAATTCTGGGATGCAAAAAGCCTAAGTAAGAAGTAAACTGCTACTAATTAAACCTCATCTCATCCAGGTGTAACATTTCTAGAAAAGAGATATTCATTCTCTTCAGATAAAAGAAAGCCTTGAGCCGGGCACGGTGGCTCAGCCTGTAATCCCGTGCCTTTGGGAGGCTGAGGTGAGTGAATTGCCTGAGCCCGCGGGTTTGAGACCCGCCTGGGCAGGCGAGACCTCATCTCTACAATAAATCAAAGAAATTAGCTGGGCATGGTAGCGTGAGCGCTCCAGCTTCTTGGAAGGCTGAGGAGGAAGGATCTCCTGAGCCCAGCAGGTCGAGGCTGCGGTGGCCGGGAGCGGCCACTGCACTCCAGTCTGGGCGACAGTGAGACTCCAACTCAAAAAAACCCAAAAAACAGAAAGCCTTGAAGCAAAGAATCTCAGAGTCTGGGGAATCAGGGAATTAAGACTTTAGCTTCACTTTTGGTTTACTTGTGTCCAGCCAGTGAACCAAATGAGTTCACTTATTAGTAAAGGAAGTGGCATGGCAGCTGGGCAAATGCAAGCAGACAGCAAAAACTTAGAATCCAAAAGTTAGAATTTACTATTGAAAGAGTGGTTGTAATAACTTGTGTGAATTTGAAGGAAGAACAATCATTCCATTTTATCACAGTTAACATAAAAGAATTACCTCTGAGAAACAGATGGGACAGAAACCTTATGTCTGGAACAGAGACGACTCCAAGTACAAAAATTGTACAAGTTCTAGAGTTTATTGGAAATTAATTTATTGTAGTAATTTAGCTTCTCCTACATAAACAGTCTAATTTCACCTACCTCCAAAAGGAAGAAACTTAACTTTCAAGACCAAATTAATTCTAAATGAAATACTCTTAAGCTGTGAAATTCTTTTTAGGAATGACAAAAGAAAATGATATTTTTTTCCAAACCTTTTTTTAGATCATTTTACAATGCTAATTTCAAAATACTGAAGAAATTATTGAAGATACTTCCCTGGGGAAGGCAAAATCACAAATGAAGTTATAGTTTCAGAACAGACATGCCATACCTGGCCGCCATTGGTGACTGAGAATATCCGGGTGGTGCCCCCACATTGCTTCACATACCACAAGAACCACAAGGCAGACACCTCGTGGGGCTCAGAGGTCACATTGATATTCACAAAAAGAGAAGCAAATTGCCTAGCAGTCCTGTTCACAGAATAAGAGTAGAAGTTAGGCATCAGTAAAAGAATACAAGAGTCAAAGAAGCTCCTGTGTTTTTAAAACACAATTTTGTATGATTAGAAAGTATTTCTATTAACAATCAAAACAGAAACCTCATGAACTCAATTTCTGAAGGAATGCACTTTTTAGTTCTTGGGAAAACTAAAGTTTTCTCCTGCTTTTAAGAAATTATTTTTAAAAACTACCTACTGGGTCCCATGCTCACTATTTGGATAGCAAGTTCGGTCCAAACCTCACCATCATGTAATATATCCATGTAACAAACTTACACATGTGCCCCCTCAGTCTAAAATTTTTTTAAAAATTATAAGTTAGCTCCAAATGTGCTAATCCTGGTTCTGCCTAAAGGATTAATATGCTTGTAAGAGACCATTAGGGATATTTGTTTCTCATCTATTTTAACAACCATACTCTCCATCTTCACTGCCACAAACCTCTTACATCCTTCATACTAGCTGATGAGGTCTTTTAGAACTGCAAAACTCAAGAAAAACCTCTGCTTAAAACCTTTCAATGCCCTTCAGTAAAGAAAGGCAAAATCTCAAATGTGGCCAATATATCCTGCACCGTCAGCCTCTGGACCAGTCCTCCAACCACCTCTTATACCACTTGCCCTTGTCATCTATGGTCCAGCCATACTGTCCATTCCCAAATCCTTCAAACATTCCCATATCCTTCTTAACTCAAGACCTTTACAAAAGCGCCTCCCTGTCTTCTATTCTTAGAAAAATCCCATTGCCCCATATCATACACTCATCCCTGTCCACACTCCCCCCACCAGACTCTGGAACATTCTTTTTTTTCTTATTTTAAGGATGTGGGGTACAATTCAGGGTTAGGTATATAAATGTTCATTATGCAGGTACCCGGAACATTCTTGAATACCATTCTCCCTACATCATCCAACCTTTCCTGTCTTTCTTGTTCCACAGCCCCTGTGGGTCATTCTTGAAAGGCACCATCCTGCCACACCATTGACTCTTCTGTCTCAGTGCTTCTCTGCTGGGTCATTTCTAGATAATATCAACACCCACAACATCCAACCTTCCTGTTTACCACCCTTCATTCCTGAAAATACTATCCCATCATACCAAATACTCTGTCTCCTCTATACCCTTGAGACAATTTCTGGAAGTCCAATACTATCCATTCTTCCTGCCTCCCCTCACCACCCCCATGTGCTCATCCCTGAAAGATATCATCCTGTCACACAATCCAATGACTTTATCTCCCCTGTACCGCTCCGAATCATTCTGGGATGATACTAACATTTTGCAACATCCACCAATCCTATCTCTTCCCAACAACCAACCACCACCTGTGAGGGTAAATCCTGGAAGATACCATCTTTCCAAACCAAACTGAACCTGTTTTCCACTGTGACTCTGTGGGCCATGCCTGGAATGTTCATGCCCCTAACACTTCTTGTTCCCTCTAGTACCACCAGTGTGACTCACTCTAGGAAGATACCATCCTGCCATACAATCCAAGATTCCTATCTCTCCCCTACCCTCTGAGTCACTGGGGGAATCACACCATGCCCTTCACACAACATTCGCCTTTCTTGTCTCCCTACACTCTTGTCAGTGTGGCTCATTTCTGGAAGACAGCACTTCTCCAAATTCAATCGGCTCTGAATCCTCCTGCCATTGTGGCTCATTCCTGGAAGATAGCATCCTGCTACAAAAAAAAAAAAAAAATCCAAGTTTTCCTATCTGGCTCTTCCCTCTGGGTCTTTTGAAGATCACATCACCTCCTCAGCATGACATCCATCCTTCTTGTCTCTCCACACTTTCTCCAGTGTGACTCATTCCTGAAAGATACCATCTCTCCAAATTCAATCAACCTTGTTTTCCCCTGCCACTGTGGGTCATTCTGGGAAGATACTATCTTACCACCCCTCCAACCTTTCTATCTCCCCCCAGTCACTGCCGGTGTGGCTCATTCCTAGAAGACAACCATTCTGACAAACCACCAAAGGTCTTTTTCTCTCCACTAAGCCTCTGGGTCCTTTTGGAAGGGTATGAACCTGACTCCACAATATCCATCGTTCCCATCTCCCCCTCATCATCAATCATTTCACTCTTGCCTGGAAATCATCATTTCTCCAAACTCAATCCACCATCTTCCCTTACTCCTGCGGCTAATTCTAGAAGATGCCATGCTCCAAATCCTCTACCCTTCTAAGCTTCTCCACCCCAGTTAGTGGGTCTCATTCCTGGAACATACCATACTGCCACAACATGCAACCTTCCAATCTGTCACCTAGCAGGTCACTTGGGGGGAGGATATCACCACTGTGCTACAACATTGACCCTTCCTCTCTCCCCCAGACCACCACCTGTGTGGTTCAGTTCAGGAAGATACCATTCCTCCAGATCCAATACACCCTCTGTCTCCTCCTGCCACTGTCATTCCTGGAAGACAGCATCCCACCACACCTCCACCCACCTGCCACTTTGAACACTGACAATGTGGCTCATTCCTGGAAGATACCAATCTGACAAACCATCCAGGCTTGCTATCTTCTCTTTAAGTCTCTGAGTCATTTTGGGAAGGTACCAACCTCTCCGCACAACATCCACCCTTCCTATCTTACCCTGTCTACTAACCTTGTGGCTCAGTCCTAGAAGATACCAACTCTCCAAAGCCAATCAGCCTTGTCTTCCCCTGCCCCTGTGGGTCATTCCTAGAAGATGCCATGCCCCCATACCTCCGCTTTCCTTGACTCACTCCACTACTGCTGATGTGGCTCATTTCTGGAGGGAATATACCATCCTGACATACCTTCCAACGCTGCTGTCTTCTCACTAAGCCTCTGTGTCATTTCAGAATGATATCATGACTTAAACAGGTTACATACCCTTTCTATCTCCTCCCAACCATCCCCAACCATGTGGCTCAGTCCTAGAAGATACCATCTCTCAAAATGCAATTCATCCTGTCTCCCCAGTCCCTGTGGGTCATTCTTGGAACCACTATCCCCACAACCTTCCTCTCCACACTCATCCCCCCCACCCACAACTCCACTAGTGTGGTTCCTTCCTGGAAGTTACCATCCTGCCACACATTCAAACATTCCTATCTTCTCCCTGCCCCACTGGGTCATACTGCATTATCACCCCCTCTTCACATTGTCTACCCTTCCTGTCTGCCCCCACCTCCCACGGCTCATTCCAGGAAGATACGATCTCTCCAAACACAATACACCCAGTTACCCGCTCCCACGGCTCATTCCAGGAAGATACAATCTCTCCAAACACAATACACCCAGTTACCCCCTACTCCTATGGGTTATTCTTGGAAGATACCATATTTCTTCCTGTCTCCCCTCCAACACCCACTGTCAGTGTGACTCATTCCTGGGAGA
Source organism: Cephalopachus bancanus (assembly GCA_027257055.1). Taxonomy (NCBI): domain Eukaryota; kingdom Metazoa; phylum Chordata; class Mammalia; order Primates; family Tarsiidae; genus Cephalopachus; species Cephalopachus bancanus. The sequence goes on from JAPVLO010000631.1 coordinate 670,296, forward strand.
TACCATCCTACCACACAATCCAAGTTTCCCCATCTCTCTCCTACCGTCTGGGTCAGTTGAGGATCATACCACCCTCTCTGTACAACATCCACCCTTCTTGTGTTCCCACTCTTTCACCAGTGTGGCTCATTCCTGGAAGATACCATCTCTCCAAATTTAATTGACCCTGTCCCCATTTCCACTATGGGTCATTCCTTGAAAGTATCATCTCACCATACCTCCACCCTTCTTGTTGCCTCCCAATCACCACCACCTGTGTGGTTTATTCCAAGAAGATACCATTTATCCAAACTTAGTGCCTTGTCTCTCCCATTCTTAATTCCTAGAAGATACTATCCGACTACACCTCTACCATTCCTGTCTTCCCCCAGCACCACCATTGTTACTCATTCCTGGAAGGTATCATCTCACCACACATGCCCACTACATGTCTCCCCACTCCACCACCTGTGTGCCTCATTCCTAGAACACACCATTCTACCAAACCATATAAGCTTTTATTCTCACCCATACTGCTCTGGGTTGTTTGGGGATGACACCACCACCTCCCCACAGCATGAACTATTACTGTCTCCACACCCCCAACCCCCATCACCGTCAGTGTGGCTCATTCCTGGAAGAAACCATTCTTCCAAACTATTCAACCTTTGTATCTCCTCCTAAGCTTCTGGGTAATTTTAGGAAAGTACCAACTTCTCTTCACAACTACCCTTCTTATACTCCCCTCCCCATCAACCCTGTTGCTCAGTCCTGGAAGATATCATCTCTCCAACCGAATCCTGTGGGATCCCCTTGCCCCTGTGAGTCATTCTTGGAAGATGCCATTCCCCCACACTTTCATATTTCCTGTCTCCCTCCACCACCATCAATGTGGCTCATTTCTAGTCAAATCATTCAACCCTACCTCTCTTGGTCATTTTGGGATGATACCACCCTCTCCTTCTACAACATCTCCCCTTCTTGTCTCTCCTCAATCACTACTACCTGTGAGGCTCAGTATTGGATGATACCATCTCTCCAAACCTAATCACCTTGCCTCTCCCCACTATGGGTCATTCTTAGAAGATATTATACCTACAACATCCACTTTTCTTGTCCCCCACCCCCCCCACCCCAGCACAGCTAGTGTGGCTTATTCTTAGAAGATCCCACCCTGCTAAACAATAACCGGAAGATACCATTCCCCCATTCTATCAATCCGTCCTCTCTCCACCTAATCTCTGTAGGTCATTCTCAGATGATACAATCCTCCCACACCATCCACCCTTTTTGGTCCCCATCTCCCCCTGTCCCTATGGGTCATTCCTAGAACACCACCGCTCCTCCATTGTCTATCCTTTTCTTTTTCCCCTCTTGCCTTGTGGGGAATTTCTGGAAGATATTATTCCCCCCCTCCCACCACCACTACCAGTCTTTCCGATCTTCCCTGTGAGTCATTCTTGGATAATACCATCACTCCCTATGCGCGCGCGCGCACACACACACACACACACACACACACACACACACACACACACATACCATCATCTTCGTGGATTATTCTCAGAAGATACCATCCCCACCACACCGTCATGTCTCTCTCCTGCCCAGTGGCTCGTTCCTGGCAGATACCATCCCCCTAACTCCATCCACTCTTCCTTTCTCCCCCAGTCTTATGAGTCATACTGGAAGATACCATCACTCCACTATCCACCCTTCCTGTCTTTCTCCTGTCCATCTGGGTCAATCCTGAAGTCATCATACTCCTACACCATCAGCCCTGTCTTGTCCCTGTGACTCATTCCTAGTTGATGCACTAACTCACTTAGTTTTAGCTTAATGACTGCTTCCTCTTACCCTCAGATCATGCAAGATTCCCCCTGTTATAGGCACTCTCCTGGTATTATGTAATTATGTGTTCAAGGTCAGTCTTGCTTGCTAGAAGAATATAAACTCTGTGACGGTAGGAACTATTCTTAAGAAGTTCACCCTCAGACGGGCTCGGTGGCTCAGCCTGTAATCCCGTGACTTTGGGAGGCTGAGGGGAGTGGATTGCCTGAGCCCGCGGGTTCGAGACCTGCCTGGGCAACTTGGCGAGACCTCATCTCTACAATAAATCAAAAAACTAGCCGGGCATGGTAGTGCGCGCCTGTAGTTCCAGTTACCTGGAAGGCTGAGGCGGAAGGATCGCCGGCGCCCAACAGGCAAGGCTGTGGTGGCCGGGAGCGGCCACTGCACTCCAGTCTAGGTGACAGAGTGAGACTCCAACTCAAAAAAAAAAAAAAAAGGTGTTTACCCTCATTCCTTAGAACCTATTATAGTATCATCACATAGTAGGTTCCAAATAAATACATGCTAATAAATACATAAATACTGTATTAATAAAGGAATAATATATGAAAAATACTAATTAACTGCCATAACTAAACTAATAATACATAGTCTAATTTAAAACATTATATAGCTTCTATTTTTACTATTACAGACTAGCTTTCCTCTTGTTTCCTATTACTCTACATTTATATGGAATTATCTACCTTTTTTTTTTTTTTTTTTTTGAGTCGGGGTATAACTCTTCTGCCCAGGATGGAGTGGCGTGCTCACAGCTCACGGCAGCCTTGACCTATTGGGCTCAGGTGATGCCTCCACCTCAGCCTCCTGAGCAGCTGGGACTACAGGCACATACCACCACACCCAGCTGATTTTTATTTTTTATTTTTTTGTAGACACATGGTCTCGCTATGTCATCTAGGCTGTCCTCAAACTCCTGAACTCAATCAATCCTACCATTTTGGCCTCCCAAAGTGCTGGGATTACAGGCATGAGCCACCAAGTCCAGCCTGGAATTACCTTTCAAATAACTTTTCTAACTACTTTTGTAGCCAACCTTTCCATAATATGAAAACACAATTACTGGTTTTATTGCAGATCACACAACCCTTTCATTAAGAGGTTTTACTTCATTCACCTACTTTTCTTAAATTTTAGATTCATTTTCTGTTCTAATTTGAAGTGTCCAAAGTGCCCTCAAAGCTGCTACTGACTGAAAGATTATTAGGTTTCCTCTTAATTTTTTTCCTGCAAGTCATTTAAAAAAGCACTGCAGTTCAAGACAGGTTATAAAGGACAAGAAGGGAAGATACAAAGTAAATTTTATATAGTCAACTCTACTTACTTTGTCCAGCAGATTTTTTCGATAAGCTCCTTCATGGTCATCTTGTCCCAGTCCTCAGCATGTGGGGCCTCCCAGGGCGCCTCAGCTGGAATCTGCAGAGAAAGGAGGTCCCCTACTCAAGTGTGATGGTAATTGCCACCTCCCCTAGGGAATGCTTTCATGAGAACCTATGAAAATGGGTTTCTTGGTCTCTGTGTTGGAATGTGTGATTGGCATGGAATTCTACATAGAGAAAAGGGGAGGGGGTGGGTTTTTGGATTCTACGCCCTAAAGATATTGCCAAACAATAATAATTATGGTAATAATTACATATAAGTCAATGTGTAGTGTTACATGTGATGATGATAATGATCACTATCATCATTATTATTAAAACCTAACACTCATTTTAGGTACCCAATTCAAGTTTGAGAGAGGGATGTTTACAGAGCCTGAGACTAAGTAAAACAAACAAAAAAAACTTTGGGGAAGAAAATCCTTCCCTCCTTTACTATCTAAAGCATTACGGACATGTAGACAATTTTAAGTAGAGATACCTGGCAAAAATATGTCATATAAATGCTCTATGGAGCTGGGCTCGGTGGCTCAGCCTGTAATCCCGCGCCTTTGGGAGGCTGAGGTGAGTGGATTGCCTGAGCCCGCGGGTTCGAGACCCGCCTGGGCAGCGAGACCTCATCTCTACAAAAAATAAAAAAAATCAGCCGGGCGTGGTAGCGCATGCCTGTAATTCCGGCTACTTGGAAGGCTGAGGTGGCAGGATCGCCGAAGCCCAGCAGGTCGAGGCTGCGGTGGCCGGGAGCGGCCACTGCACTCCAGTCTGGGTGACTGAGTGAGACTCCAACTCAAAAAAAAAAAAAAAAATGCTCTATGGCACAGAGTTGAAGGCACACAGGCATTTGTATCAGAGAGAGTGGGTTTAAATCTTGGTTCCCTTGCTGTGTGGTCTTGGGTAAATTATATAACCTGTTGGCACTCATTTTCTCCCATCTGTCAAGTGGAAATACTACCAACTTTGCAGGGTTTTGGATGCATTGGAAACTATATGCATTAACGTCTGCAGCAACGTTCCCTGCATCATAAAAGGGTATTAAACAATTGCTTTTATCATTTCAGTAATGGGTCATGGGCAGACCGAACACACATCTTACCTCCTTTCCCATGTTATCCATTGTCCTCCACAGATTGTTGTAATCCAAATATGCAATGGGATTCCATACCGGTGGAAAGGCACCCCGAAATGGATAAGTTTTCCCCTGGAACACAAAAGGTAACAGAATCAATTGAAAACTGTAATACCTTAAATTAGAATGGCATTCTAAAAACAAACAAAAAACAACCGAACTAGGGAAGCCATTTTCAAAGCAATAGGATCCTCTATTCTGTCAGAAACATTCACTTTGATGGAAACTAAATATATTTTACGAACAGATAGACAGCTGTAAGTAGGGATAAACTGGCAAAAATATGTCATATAAATGGTCGATGGCGTAGCGTTGAAGGCACACAGGCATCTGTATCAGAGAAAGTGGGTTTAAATCCTGATTCCCTTCTGCGTGGCCTTGGGTTAATTACATAATCTCTTGACAATCATTTTCCCCATTTGTCAAGTGGAAACACTATCAACTTTACTACAAATTTTAAGGAGATGAGCAAAATTTCCCTGGTGTCGTGTTGGCTGTTTTTAATTTACAGGAAGCAATAAGTTTACATTTATTACTATTTATTTAAATAAATAAATAAAGGTAGTTCATCCCAGTATTTAATGTTGATGCTACAATATTCTCAACTCCTGTGTTCCTATCTAATCTCTTGGAAAATATGTTCCCACTTAGATGAGAGCAGGATGATGATATGGAGGACTGTCTTTAGACCACGTATAGGCAGGAATCACAAAGTAGAATATCTCAGACTGTTTTAAGGTCTACCTGGGTTAAATAAAGACTGGCTAGACTACAGACTATGCCTCATATAAAGCATCAAAATACTACAAATATGGAATAGTGGGCATTTGCCATTTTGGGCTGCCCAGCATCCATTCCCCTTTCCTAGTAGTGCTCTTGCATCTTTCTAGACAATTGCCTCTCTTCCTCTGTGTATAGCTGTGTAGGGAGGATGGTCCCAGGTGCCATCTCCCATTACAGAAAGTGATGGGTTAAATCCTTTCTCCCTCCCCCCAACCCTCTGCTCCTAGTACAGCCTGGCTGCGAGCCTGTGATCTGAGCTAAACCATTACACACTCAGAGAATTCTGACCCTAGAGTGGGTCACCCAAGAATAGAAGAAAGTGGACTGTGGGTTCTGAGTAGATGCTTCCTGCTACAAAGCCAATGCTCTCTGTTCACTTTCAAGTGTGGTCTGCTAGTCTCAGGTCAAATTCTGTGGGTCCTCTAATATCCTTTCAGTAAATTTCCTCTTGTTAACCCGAGTTGGTTTCTAGCGCTTGGTACCAAGACTGCTAATATGAAGATGGCTCATTCATTATTAATAGCCATTTACTTCATTTCAGTGTGTGACAGGCACTGTGCTAGGCAAAAGTAAGGGTGAGAGGAGAGTAAATCCTTAGTAAAAGAAACTAGGTCCAGGTAATTTCTAAGGTCTTATTTGCTAATTTAATTCCTTTTACTTTAAAAGTAAATGCCTTGTAACACTCCATGAGGTCAAAATCTTTTCGTTTTTTCCAAAATCTTTGTATTAGTACAATTTTGCAGGATAATTTGATTTTTAACTGAATAAATATTTGTAGAAAGCCTACCGCATGCACTGCATAATATTAAGAGCTGTGCCAGGTTTTTAAAAGAGCTAAAGAAAAATGCCTGATGATCAAGACAGGGACAGGAGACACGACAAACATGTGCATGCATACCTCTCAATAGACTGAGAGTATACTGTAGCCATTAAGTGACAGAGAAGTAATTTTCTCTTCCACATAGCAAATTCAAATAACCCTGGCAGATTATGTGATCTGATTTCTTATCTGCAAATGTTATGTTCTAATGCTGCAATACAACTTTTTGAGACCCCAAATTCTTTATCATCATCACCACCGTCATCACGAACATCTATTGCGATCTTTCTCCAAGTCTGGTACTAGCCCTTCATGTGCATTATCTCATGTAATGCTCACTCCAACCCTGTAAAGGGAAGCAGTATTAATATTTCCATTTTACAAATGAGGAAACTAAAGCCCAGCAACAGTAGTTAGTAAATTGTAGTATGGAAATTTCCTTCTCTCAAAGCTTTTGCTCATAAAACATGCATACCTGCCTCCTATATGTTTGATGTAAGGTGGAGATAGGTTTGTTCTAGATACATTTTAAACTTCACAACTAAAAGAAAGAGAACATGGAAATGTAAAACTTACAAACCTTCCACATGTATCTCTTCCGTTTCTAAGGAGTAAAAATAGAAACTAAGAAGCTCCAGGGGCATAAGATGACTGCTGAGGAAACATGACCAACTTTGGAAAATGTTAATGCTTGTTCTGAGAGAAATGGGTAGAGACATTTTACACTGAACACAAAAATAGCTATGGAGAGGAGAGAGGCCAGGGGTAAGAAATAGCACAGGAGCAGCCTTCAGAACAGCTGGCTCTTGTCATAATTCTTCCCTTAACTGAAATCTGGAAGAATCTATATTTTCCTCCATAAATGCATTTATACTCAAGAAATAGTCTAATACAAAACTGAGCTTTGCTTTGGAAAATAAATATTTTATTACAAAACAAATATTCTCAATAGTCTAAGGACAATAAGTATGATAACTATATTTCAACAAAATGTGCTTCACATTCCTAATGGAGTTCTACACAGTAAGATGCCAACTTGAGCAAGATGTCACACAAGTTCCAAAGACCCAGTGATCTGAGCCTTGATAAACAAACAGAGGTGGCAGGAGAAGTGAAGAGTTCAGGGAGAGAGGAAAATCTGGCCTGGCTTTCATTTTAGGAATGAGTGTCATGGAATATTCTAAAAGAAGACCACAAAGGCCCAGAACATAAACTTTTATCCTGTTGACAAAGGCACCAAGTAGATAAAACATTTCATCAATTCATTTTACCCTTATCGGTTTCTGACTTCTCTGTTCTCATTCCACAGAAAATCTAAACCTGCTAAAAAGAAATTCATGTATGTGGGGAAATGGCACCTACATGACACTTTCTCCTTTTTCACAAGTTGCCTGAAAGAGCTCATTTCCTCCATGACCTACTTAGAGACTAGACAACTCAAGACTACTTTTTTCATGTGTGAATTCCAAAAGTCTTGCAGTAGGAGGGCCTGGAAGGTGTTCTTGGCAGCCTAATAGTGGGGAACCTCTTGGTCCCCTAATCCTGATTCTAGTTTTCTCACCAAAGTGTCAGCAGTTTTTTCATCCTAAACCACTTATCTATCAGAAATGCCTTCACGACCTGAGTGCGAGGCAGGAGCTCTGGGAATATTTCCAAATGACCACTGTTCTGTTCTTTAAAAGTAAAAGGAAATAAAAAATCTAGAGCAATGGTCAAGTTTATTTTGTGCCTATACTCTGAAACCTTACTACCTTCCCAAAGTGGCCTTTAATCTCTAAAGGGCTGTGGTGTTCATGCAGTAGAAAATGCTGATGTCTAGTAGAACGCAATGTCCCTGGAACTGTGCCCCAAGTACTTAAGTCCCTTTGAGGAACTACATCTTCAATCTGCCAATGTTCATAACAGGATACTATTGCCAGGAGATGGCAGTTTATGGCTCCCACATCATTCTTTATTGTTGATTCTATAAGATAAGCCAAGTTTATAGCAAGCAAGAACATTTACTGGCTGGCACGTTGGAGAGTTTTATCTCTCTGTACTTTTATATTTTAGTTAAGTAAAAGGAAGTGAGTGCTATTAGAGCATCATAGGTCACTGGGGAAGCTGCCAAATATCTTTCTTTAATCATCTTGAAAATAAACAGATATCTTCTGGATTGGTTTAGAAACATGCCTAGCCAGTGCATATGAATTCCTTAGGACCCATCTAGTTTTGTGACAAAGTCCATAAGAGAAATCTTCTGACCATTTCTTTTCTATAGTTTATAATAATGCTTTAAATTTTAAAATAATCTAAATTCATCCATTAAATAGGATGGTAGTATTGTGTTACATTAAAGGTTAGCAAAATCATTATAATTTTATTTTGCTAACCATTAATGTAACACAATACTACCATTATAAATCATTAAAATTAAAATTACTATTAAAATTCTTTTAACAGTCCCACTCAAATGATGCCTCCATTTCCTACATATCCTTCTATTTCCCAAAAGCCGACTTGCAGCCTCAAAAAAAAAGATAGAGAAAAGCTTCTTTTAGCCAGATCTGAAAGGATGTATCCATCCTATTAGCATTCAGCAACATCCAATACCACTCCATCAAACTGTGTTGGTTCTCCCAAGTTTCCATCTCATTCCTTCAGATGCTCCCTTCTCTGATCCACAGAATCCTCCAGGGTCTGTTTCTCAGCCTTTTCCTTTTCCTCTGCCCATGCATTTTCCATTTCCTGGAGGAACTCATTCACTATATAAATCTGTTATTATATTTGCACAGGTTTTTGCTTTACATTTTTTTATACCTTTGCTCCCTTTCTACTTATGAGTGCCAAATTATCTACAATCTCTCACACTACTTCAAAGGTTGGCAGCAAATTCCTGTGTGTTTGCTCATGACCTGCTATTTCATCATATTATTAGTCCTTGTCTCAAGAATTACACAGCTACAGCTAACACATTAGGCACCTGAGTTGTGCCCATCTATGTAAAAAGAGAACTATTAAACTCAGGTATAAATGATGCCATATCACCAACAATGAAGTGTTTTAATTGAGCAATTATGCCATCTTTCCCAAGATTTTCCTGTTATCTACAGAAATTACAAACAAAACAGGATAGAAACAATATGATTTTTTCTGGGAACCTTGGGTAATTAAAGAAAATTGACATAATTTAAAATATATATATTTTGTCCTCTTTTACAGATGACATTAACACAGGAGAAATAGGCAGAGTGGCTTCCTCTCATTGTCTCTGAAGCCTGATTTTTTTCAGAGATATTTATCTGCTGGATAGGGTTGTGGAAATTAGGCCATTGATTACTCTGGCAAACACACACAATTAAATCTCAGCCTGAGTTTCACTGTGTATCATTTGAGTCTTACAAATGACAGGAAGGCTATGGGAATGAACGGAAATGGATTAGTCCAGTAATCATTCACTTTGTTTGAAATATCTGACATGAAAAAGTCTTCTAAATGAAAAGGACTCGGTTACAAAACCTTTGGGATCGAAGTAGTCATTACACCGAACAACAAGTAACACTCAAATTGTCTGTGATTCCACTGGAAATTTTATTCTTCTGGTTACATGAAACCAAAACACACACACACACACAATGAAGAGCTATATAAACAGTACTGGACTGCTCTAGTATCAACTACTGATATTACTACTATTTGTCTCTTTTCAGTTTCAAGTTCTGTACTTGTGCAGATTAGTAATTGACTAGCCTTTATGTCTGTCTCTCTCTCTCTCTTCTGTAGGACCTTGAACCAAATACTCTCATTCTAACAACTTTCTCTTATCACCAAAGTAGAAATAACTGTCACTTACTAAAACTCTGAGGCCCACTAGGTTTTCAAAAGGTAGCTGTTCATTGACTTTGACACAGAAACGATACAAGGCAGCATCAATACTATTAGGAGGCAGGGCAGGGCAATGACAGAAAATATTTTCTAGCCAGGTCAGCATGTGCTCATGAGACAACTGAACTTCCCTTCTTCAGGCAGTGTCCAGAGTGGACCAGACATAAGATTTATTGAACATTAGAGAATTTTTAAGATTTTAACTGTTAGAAGTCTACTCTACAAATGTTTAAAAATTAAGGATCAGCCTTTTGGTTGGGGTGGTGGATGTGTGCCACTGGGGTGGGGACAGGGGTTTCAGAGGGTGAAATGGGAAAGAAGTAGGAAGCAAGGAGGAAGGAGGACATTTTACCCTCCAAAAGGCAACTACATTCTAACCTGAAAGGTGAGACCCATCAGAAGTTCAGTTATCATGGAGACTAGAGTGATTTTTCTTGAGGAAGCTGCTCGTGTAATGTTTCATTCCATTCACCAAGTTCTTTTGGTCATTAACCCAAATACTGAAGTCCCACATGAGGATGTAATCACAAAAATCATGATCATTAGAGAAATTTTTGTGTCTGACATAATGCCCTTTCTATCCTGCCAATGAAGGCGAGTCTAAGGCAGGGGGATGATGCTAGACTACCTCTAAATGAATGGTTAGAAAACAATTCCTGTAATGAATTAACCCATATTAAAATGAATGGAAGGGGCCAGGGATGGTGCCTCACTCCTATAATCCCAGCACTTTAGGAGGCAGAGAGGTGAGAGGATTGCCTGAGCCCAGGGATTCAAGACCAGCATGCACAACTTGGCGAGACCTCATCTTTACAATAAATAAAAAAATTAGCTGGGCGTGGTGGCACATGCCTGTAGTTCCAGTTACTTGGAAGACTGAGGCAGAAGGATTGCCTGAGCCAAGCAGGTTGAGGCTGTGGTAACCATAATCATGCCACTGCACTCCAACCTGGGTGACAGAGTGAGACTCCAACTCAACAATGTGAATGTACTTAATGCCACTGAATTGTACACCTAAAAATGGTAAAGATGGTAAGTTTTATATTCGTGCATTTTACCATAATTTTTTAAAGGAAAAAATTAATGGAAGAATAAGTCATCTAATAATTAACCTCACTTTGCTATATATTGGGTTTCACTGAGTAAGAACTTCATATTCTAGAAACCAAATCTGAGATTTATCTCTGCAAGTTTATAGGAAAAGGCGGGAGCATCTGAGAAGAAATGGCTAGTGCCGATCCAAATCTCTAAACAGTGCAAGGCTTTAAGAGTAATTCTGCCATTAAGCTCTCTGGGAACCCACAAGCAGCAAATGAAATCTTTTCAAAATGGGGAGAAAAAAAGAACAAAAGTTACTAAAAACTAATTTTTCCCAGCTACCTCCATACATCTTTATACTGGATAGATCAAATTGAAAATATGTAAACATTTTTAGCCTTTCTGCTTTTAAAAACCCACACATAATTGTAATTTAGAGAAGAGAGCAATCTCTCTTGCATTACCTCAATTCTACCATCAAAACAGAATTTCTTATCATGAGCACAGGCCCATGACCCCTTGTCTGTCCTTACCTGCTTTTCCTTCATCTTCTACCTTGACTTACACAAATTAGTAAAACTTATTAACATCCGCTTTAAATGCTTTCTCTTTTTTTGTTCTTTTTTAAACCGGGCAGAATACAATGGCATACATAAAATAAAATGTTCTTCTCTTGGTCAATATTTTGACTAATAAGTTTACATAAATTTTTTTTTTTTTTTTTTTTTTTTGAGTTGGAGTCTCACTCTGTCGCCCAGACTGGAGTGCAGTGGCCGCTCCCAGCCACCGCAGCCTCGACCTGCTGGGCTCCGGCGATCCTTCCGCCTCAGCCTTCCAAGTAGCTGGAACTACAGATGTGCGCTACCACGCCCGGCTAATTTTTGATTTATTGTAGAGATGAGGTCTCGCTGCCCAGGCGGGTCTCGAACCCGCGGGCTCAGGCAATCCACTCACCTCAGCCTCCCAAAGGCGCGGGATTACAGGCTGAGCCACCGAGCCCGGCAAGTTTTGGAGCTCATCAAATTTTTTTTTTTTTTTTGAGTTGGGAGTCTCACTCGCCCAAACTGGAGTGCAGTGGCGGCTCCCGGCCACCGCAGCCTCGACCTGCTGGAGCTCCAGCGATCCTTCCACCTCAGCCTTCCAAGTAGCTGGAACTACAGGTGCGTGCTACCACACCCGGCTGATTTTTTGATTTATTGTAGAGATGAGGTCTCGCTGCCCAGGCGGGTCTCGAACCCGCGGGCTCAGGCAATCCACTCACCTCAGCCTCAGCCTCCCAAAGGCGGGATTACAGGCTGAGCCACCGAGCCCGGCTTTACATAAATTATTTAACAAAAATAATATATAGCCAACAATTTCAAACCATGCCCTAGACCTCTACACTTAGTATTTTTTATGTTTTTCCTATATTTTTGTCTTTTCTATTTTCTTGAAAGGGACTATTCTACCATAAACTTAGTATTTTAACAAAACAATATAATCCATCTGTTGCCTTTACCCTGCTCGGCCTAACTGGGGCAACTTGGGTGCTATTCAGTAGCCAGGTGCTCACTGAAGGCCAGAGGGCCTCCCAATCTGCAGCTCAGGGTGCAACAGAAGAGAAGATGTGACCCTGGTGAACTGCACCACATATGGCTTCCAGGCACCACCACCCGCCATGTCCACAGGGCCCCTATTTCCAAAGTGGCATCTTATCACTCCAGAACCTGTTGAGGTAAAGTGATTTTTGTCTTATCTTGGAGCAGTTTATTAGAGGGGTTCACAAGTTGACTTTCTCTCCGTGGAATAAAGACCAATGTGATGTAATGCACAGAACACTGGACTCAGAGCTGGACAGCCTCACTTTGGCTCCTCAACTCTCCAAGCCTCAGTTTTCTCATCTATAAGGTGGGGGAAATGATGCTTGTTACCTCACAGGACCATTGAGAAGCTCAAATAAGATAAAATTTGTATAGGCACATTACAGATGGAAGTCAATACTAATAACATGGAGTCAGGAGGGATGAATTTAGGTGATTAAAAGAAAGGAGACAAAGACACAGCAAGCAACATCCCTACAAGGGTTTAACACTTTTGGCTTCTTGAGCTTCCTTCTGAGAGGAGTTGAAAGGGAAAATATAACTTTCTTTGAAGACAAAAGAAACATCTGTAAGTTGGTATGAAAATGGTGCTAAAAAAAACCTTAAAATTAAATGTCCCTTATTCAAAAGAAACACTCTATTACAAGCAATGGTCAAAGACACAGTTATATCTGGTAAGCATTAAGACAAACTAACAAAAACACATTCTCTGCTTTCTACAGACTGCTGGCTAAAACCGAGCTCACCTCCTGACAACAACAAAACTTACTTAGTATTCCAGAACACATACTGTGAAAGGTCTTTGATTTCAGCTGTTGTCATAGAAACCTGGAGTAAGTGGCTGTGTGAAGAATAGAAACAATACTAGAAAAAATTATTTGCTGAGCTGTTACTATCAGCAAAGCCTGTGATGTTTTAAATAAATCTTTATCACACCATTCTCTGAAAAGAAATGTATGGTAAATATTTATAGTCTCGACTTTCATTTAGGGGGATGCGAAAAGCAGGAAGAAAGTACGCATGCATGAAAATGTTCATTTGTCCTTCAATGCAGCACCTGCAAAACGCCTTGCACCATTTCAGGCTGGGTTCTCCCTCTCCACACCCCTTACTCTCCTTGCATTATGATGGGGAATCCATGGAAAGCAAAATAGGGAATCAAGCAATTCCTCCTTTCACTCCATGACTTGGCACTGCAAAGTTTATCAAAAGATTTCCACAACTCAGTGAAACGCACTCATACAACAAGCTTAATGATGAAGCATCTTATTTACTAATGCAAATAATGACTCAATACTGGCATTCAGGTCCAGCTGCTTCTTTTACATCATCCAAAGGATGAAATTAATAATAAAGAGAATGTTTAAACATATCTAGCTATCACTTCTCGGCTTTTTGGCTAAGATCAAGTGTAAAAATATCTAGTTGATGCCATTTAAAAATCTACCTTTTTGGCTAACAACAACATGATTAATTCATATTAACTTCACAGATCAGATACAAACTCCCCCAAAAAGCTGTATCAACGGCCAGGAACAGTCGTTCATACCTATCATCCAAGTGCTTTGGGAGGCCAAGGTGGGAGGACTGCTTTAGGACAGTTCAAGACTAGTCTAGGCAACATAGCAAGACTCCCATCTCTACGAAAATAAACAATTAGTCTGGTGTGGTGGTACAGCGTGTAGTCCTAGCTACTTGGGAGGCTGAGGTGTGAGGACTGCTTGAGCCCAGGAGTTCAAGACTACAGCGAGCTCTGATCGTGCCACTGCACTCCAGCCTGGGTGACATAGAGAGACACTATCACTTAAAAAAAAAAAGAAAGACTTAAAGTCATATCAAATTCACAACATTCATAAAATCTGTTTGCTATAGAAACCAGTCAGGAAACTATTACAGAAGAATTGTGATCTACTAAACCAGAATTAGAAGATCAATTCTAGACATAAGATCCATGAAGGATACAGGCAAAAATGTTAGCTAATGTTATCTATTTATTGTTACTATTTATTTATCTTCTCCCTTTAGATTGGAAGCTTCATGAGGCAGAAACTTTGATCATTTGCTCACTAAAAAATCTGCAACCTGGAACAATAACTGGTACAGAGTAGATTGCGCTACATAAATATTGATTAAACTGGTGAATAAATTTAGCATAACAATGTGACCCTCCTAGGAATGAAAGAGTCTCCTGGGAAGGGATAGGGTGGAAAAAAACACCACAAAAAGTGTATTCCCAGTGTTCAGCTGAGAGGATCAGGCTTGGAACTGCATACTGTCATGTCTAAGCTTGCCCTGTAAACACAATCTAGCAAAGGTAAGGATGGGGTAGTTCTTTGGAGAATACTGAAAACCATCCCAGAGTAGATGCACTACAGACTGCTGACAGAAAAACCAATTTAGATATTCTTTAAGGTTACACATTGGGAAATTTAAGAGCTGAAGCAATCTGGATCATAAAGAATACAGCTTGGTTTATCTAGACAATGGTGATCTTCCACTTCATTTCAGTGTTATTTACAGAAAAGGATGCACTGTATTAGAATATGAAAGCTGGGGTCATCACAAAGCAATGCAAAGAATGTCACAATTTGCATTGTTAACCCAATACATTATTATGTTGAGGAAAAGTCTTTTTCCCTAGAAGCAGAGAGAACAGTGAGAGCTAAGATATTTTAATAAGCCAGGCTCGATGACTCAGCCTGTAATCCCGCGCCTTTGGGGGGCTGAGGTGAGTGGATTACCTGAGCCTGCAGGTTCGAGACCTGCCTGGGCAGCGAGACCTCATCTCTACAATAAATCAAAAAATCAGCCGGGCGTGGTAGTGCATGCCTGTAATTCCGGCTACTTAGAAGGCTGAGGCGGAAGGATCACCAGAGCCCAGCGGGTCGAGGCTGCGGTGGCCGGGAGTGGCCACTGCACTCCAGTCTGGGCGACAGAGTGAGACTCCAACTCAGAAAAAAAAAAAAAGATATTTTAATAAGTAGAGTTTTATTTTACATATATAGTTTATTAATAATTTTATCTCGAATATATATATATATATAGTTTATTAACAGTTTTATCTGGAATAATGAACTAAATAGCTTCCTGCTTTTCCCTAACATGGCTTCATTTCTTTACAGTTTCCTGATTATCATAAAAACATCCACTACCCTGAGTATTTCTCATTGCAGAAATGATATGATTTATTAGAAAACACTAACACAAAGGTACTCATTCAGCTAAAATTCATCTTAAACTAACCCGCAATGTTTTGCTTTAACATTGTTGTCTGTTCTGGGTGAAAACATGCTACCTGGAAGGTTGAAGAATGTGAGAGGATGATTTAATGACAAGTATTTCAATTCTCCATCTTTTTGTCAGATGAGATTATGTCTTAAACAAAAAGAACAATATTTAGCATCTTAAATATGTGGTTATTATAAGTAAGCACAACAATTCAAAACAGAGGTTCAATATTCATTGGCAGTTAAACGCCTGATTTCCAGTTACTACATCCATCACGCAAGAACCAAGGCACAGTGATTCTATTATAGCAGATAGTTGCACTTCTCTTTCAGGCTTTCAGGCCAAAGGACTGAGCAAAATGGCCACCAGTGTTACATGTGGGCACATGCTGAAGGACACAGGATGACCCTTAGAAGAAAGCCACCAAAGAGGACCAGGACAAATACAACTGTAAGGCAATTTTCTGGAGTCCAGTTCCTGAGAGTGGAATCTGGTAGAGCAAGAGAGAGCATGGAAAAGTCAAAAGACATTAATCTGAATTCCAGCTTGGTGTCCCTTACTCTCATGGGCAGGTTATGTGCCCTCTAAGCTTCAGACTCTTTCTATGAAATGGAACTACTCTACCTTAGGATCCTTATGTCCTTGTGAGAGTTAAGTAAGATAATGGAGATGAAAGTCTTGGCACAGGGCCTAGAACATACTAGCAGCTCAGTAAAAGGAAAGCTATTGTTATCACTATGATGGGACTGGTGCTGACCTTGAGGGGTCAACCACAGTGGCTGTGATTTAACGTGTGAGTTGTTGTCCAAAGTGCAAGTGAAGAATGCATTTTAGCACCAAGCTGTATATGCAATAATTATGATCCAATATTACTATTGTGTTGATGTGCATAGTCACACGATGGCAGAGATCCAGAGGTTAATAATGCCTTACATGCCGGGCTCGGTGGCTCAGCCTGTAATCCCGCGCCTTTGGGAGGCTGAGGTGAGTGGATTGCCTGAGCCCGCGGGTTCGAGACCCGCCTGGGCAGCGAGACCTCATCTCTACAATAAATCAAAAAATCAGCCGGGCGTGGTAGCGCATGCCTATAATTCCAGCTACTTGGAAGGCTGAGGCGGAAGGATCGGCGGAGCCCAGCAGGTCGAGGCTGCGGTGGCCGGGAGCAGCCACTGCACTCCAGTCTGGGCGACAGAGTGAGACTCCAACTCAAAAAAAATATATATATAATAATGCCTTACATTATTGAAAGCAGCCTTAGGCTACCAAGCCCAATGCCACAACAAGATGCCTTTGTCTAGTAGGGAATGCAACAACTCAGCCATGTTTGTATTTGTGCTTAAGAAAAATATGATAGAAGTTAAGTATTTCTCTCCTCCAGAAAGCTGAAGTTACATATATTTTTAGAAACAGCATTATCAGGGTGGTGCAGACCTACCCTTAGAGAGAGACTCAGAAGCAGCAACAGCAGCAAAACAAGAAAGAGACCCTGGATACTACTCTTAATATTTCCCTTTCCTTACTTAGACACCTGATACAGCATGTAGCATTTCCTTGAGTACACAAGTTCATCCTCTACTAAAGTTTGCAGCAGGACCCTCTCAAAGTACAGAACAATCACACCTGGATTTCTAGAAAGCAGGGTTCCCTGTGAAGCACAGAAAATTCCACAACATCAGAAAGCCCAACACTTAACTGAAGATACTTAACTTGTAAGGTCCTGTCAGGAAGGTTGGACACCATGTCACGATCTGTTGATAACTTTCACACCAAGTCAATTTCTCAAATAGCACTTTTTCCTTTTAACCCCACCTTGCCTCCATCAAGAAAAATGAGGAATTGAATTACAAAAGCTGGTTATGAGTGTCTCTTTCAAAAATTTCACCTTAGCATCCTGTTTTAGAGTGGACATAGCTGGGAGAATCGCAGGTACCTAGTTTGAGGACATACCTAAAAATTTCCAATTTTTCCTAGTTTTAAAAATGTACATATAGGAACACAAAACTGGAATAAGAGTAAGAAAGTGAAAAAAGGTGGTCTTTCAATAACTGCATCTACTCATCCTATGAGCCAGGTTTCACTGATATTGATGGTTAGACACCTTACAATAGATGTGTGTTTAGCCAAACAAATATTGAAGGTCCAGCACACTTCCGTTCAGGACCTTCCGTTTCCTTTCCTAGGCCATATATTGGGATAACAAAGAGTGTGCACTCAGGGGTTACTAGTTTTATAGCTTTGTCAAGTCACCTTACCTCTTTGAACCTCTATTTTCTCATCTGTAAAATGGGGATAATCATGCCTGTCTAGCAGGGTGGATGTAAGTATTTAAAGAGTTCATGCATAAAAAGTGCTTAGTTGTTTATTTTTAGCCTCCAGGTAAAATAAAAATCTCTCAGCGGCAGGGCTTGGTGGCTCAGCCTGTAATCCCAGTACTTTGGGAAGCCGAGTCGAGTGGATTGCCTGAGCCTGCGGGTTCAAGATCAGCCCGGGCAACTTGGCAATACATCATCTCTACAATAAATAAAAAATTATCCGGGCGTGGTAGTGCATGCCTGTAGTTCCGGCTACTTGGAAGGCTGAGGCAGAAGGATCGCCGGAGCCGAGCAGGTTGACGCTGGGGTGGCCGTGAGTGTGCCACTGCTCTCCAGCCTGGGTGACAGAGTGAGGCTCAGACTCAAAAAAAATCAGCATCTGAATTTTAGGAAGGAAGAGATTATCAGCATGAATCTACTCAGATTCTAAGATAATCATCACACTCATTTACTTCCCAGTTGGAGTGGAGAGTTAATTTACATGATGGTTTACTTTGTAGCTGAGTGCAAAAGGTTTGGTCTCTCTCCCTATGTTAAATGTGAGAATACGATAAAAGTGTTCAATAAATGTTAGCTGCTATCATTCTTACTGTTGTTATTACTTACTAGTCCGGGGAAACACATGTAGTGTGGAAAAGAAAAAGTAAGGAAGCAAAGGGGTTTTTTCCTTTTTTGATCATGGCCTGTTAAGTCGACACTCTTAAACACTTTTGAATAATTTTTATACTTTCCTCATTCCTCCCTTGACCTCTGAATCCACAATTTTTCTGAAGATCACTGGTTTGTTTTCTTCATGAGTGTCCCTGACGGACTCTCCCAAGCATCCTAAACCACATGGCTGTCAGAGTTTGTGAAGATTCCTAGTCTCCCCTGATTGAACATCAGTGTGCATACGTTTCAAGAATCCTTAATTCCCAGAATGCTTCCAAATCCCTGAAGCCTCCAGACTCATGGTGACTGCCTGGGGTGAAGTGGGGGAGGAGATGTGCCTGGGGTGAAGTGGGGGAGGAGATGTGTCCGTTAAGAGGTTAAGTCATTACTGGTGTGGGAATCTTGACATCAGAATGAGTAAATGACCCCTTCCCCAGTGACACTTAGCTTCAGGAAGTCGGCTGCAATGTGAGATGAGAAACTTGATTTCTCAAAACATGTTTCCAGACTCCAGCCGCTCTATGTTTGGCTTCAATGAGAAGGAAAAACACTGACAACAGCTGCTGTTTCTTGGGTAGATACCAGCAGCTAGAATTTAAACAGTCTCTTGTTTAAATAGTAGAAAACTGTACAACTGAGCTAGACTTCCCAAAAGTCAAGGCCAGATAGAGAGGAAATAAAGCATTCAACATAAGAATGAAAATGAATAACCAGTTCAATGGTTAAAGAAGTGGCCTCCAACTATTATGTTCCTTGGGGCCTTAGAGTTGCCTCCTAGATGACTCAGGGACTGCCTGGATGGGGGGGAGGGGTAGTGTGCATGTGTGTGCATTTGTGTGCAGGTGTGTATGACCCTGTCTGTTGTAGGCACCCTTCACCCCTACCCCTGTACGCTGCAATGCATTAGGAGAGAGCCGAGAACATCCCACACCTACTGTGGTTGGACTGAAAGTGAGGATACAGCCTGTGAGGGCTAAAATGGGTGATACGAAGGAGGGCCAAACTGAGACATGATCTTCCAGAGTGATTCTAGGAGTCCTAACACATTGTTTTTTTTTTTGAGTTGGAGTCTCACTCTGTTACCCAGACTGGAGTGCAGTGGCCACTCCCAGCCACCGCAGCCTCGACCTGCTGGGCTCCGGAGATCCTTCTGCCTCAGCCTTCCGAGTAACTGGAACTACTGGTGCGCGGTACCATGCCTGGCTAATTTTGATTTATTGTAGAGATGAGGTCTCGCCAAGTTGCCCAGGCGGGTCTCGAACCCGCGGGCTCAGGCAATCCACTTACCTCAGCCTCCCAAAGGTGCAGGGATTACAGGCTGAGCCGAACCCGGCTCTAATACATTTTTTTAAGAAAAAGAAAATGGTTGGGTTTGGTGGCTCAGCCTGTAATCCCAGCAATTTGGGAGGCCAAGACAAGTGGATTGCCTCAGCCTTGGGTTCGAGACCCTCCAGGGCCACTTGGCGAGACCTCGTCTCTACAATAAATAAAAAATTAGCCAGGCGTGGTAGCGTGCGCCTGTAGTTCCGGCTACTTGGAAGGCTGAGGTGGAGGGATAGCCGGAGACCAGCAGGTCAACACTGGGGTGGCTGTGAGAGTGCCACTCCACTCCAGCCTGGGCAACAGAGTGGGATTCCAACTCAAAAAAGCAAAACAACAACAACAAAAAAAAACCCAGAAAAGCAGACTATTACTTTAAAGCCAAGAGCCTATTTTTACAGTTGCTCTGAGAACAAATTAACTAAAAATGAAGCAAATGTTTTTTCAAATAAGATGCTCCTCCATTGGTCACATGGATGAAAATCAGCCTTACCTTCACATATTGAACAAGACGCTCATAGACGTTCACTTTGTAAGTCTGTATGCCCAGCTCCTTAGACAAGCGTAAGATTCTGTTTTGGGTTGGTCCCACATAAGCTCCGCCAACATCTACATAATCAACATGCTTATTCTGCCAAAAGAGAAAAATTGGTCAAAGACTTAGTTAAAACAGGAGGAAAATGTCTTTGTGTCTTCTAAAAAATAATCCCTTTTATTTTTTGAAACTTAACTGTGACTTACATCTCCTTTATCAAGGGCAACTGAAAATAGCAATCTTTTCTCCTGTACTCAAGAACTGGGGCACACCCTGTCTGAAACTCATCACTAAGCACGACCATTTATAGAGCTATTGGTAAGGCCAATTCAGCAAGATAATACATAAAGAATAAAGAACACTGTAGTACATTCTGCCTATCCAGATCCTTTGCAAAACATTTATTAGGTATGCAATAACTGGAGGAGCCACCCAGGGATTTATTAGGCCTAATGCCCTGAGTTTCTGCAGATAAAATCTTAAATTGGTCCACATTGATGGGCTCTAGATGCTATTTTAAAACACTTCTGGGGAGGAACAATGTATCATAGGAAAAGACTACGAAAAGGTATGAAGACTCATATGCTACTAAATTCTTTACAAATGTGCAAAACCTTCTATAAATGTAAATTATTTACTTTCTCCCTCTTAAATGCAGTTCTTCACTTTTTTCAGCTTTTTTTATTAAGACATTTCCAAATAATTTAGTCAATAAATTGAATATTGGTGAGCTACAATTCCTCCATGTTTTTGTAATAACTTCTTAAGGGCCTATTTCTATCTTGGGTTCTCAAGCATGTTGCTTTACCCTTTCTCCCTGTGTCCCCGATTATTTTTTATTTTATGTCACTCATTGTACTTGAAAACGTGCAGAATCATTTGAATCCCAGAAGGAAGATGTCTTTCTCAGGGAGGATTTATGTTTGCTTCTGCCCAGAGCCTGGGACACTAACAGCACTAGATAACTTTATTCCATTTTCAGAGCCTGAGAGGATTTGAAGCTGGGCTGAAATGCACATGTGGCCTAGTCCTATTGCCATTCACCCTTAGTCCAAAGATGCAGCTCCACCCAAAGTGCGAGGAGTTAACCAATACACTCCCTCCCCTCATACACACACACTTCATGGGGCTCTTGACTTGCCCTTCTGTCACCTTAGCTTTGCAAGATATCAAAAGCACTGCTCAGCCTCCCAGCAGCTTCTTCAGTGGTCAACAACTCCCCCCACCACCCAGGGAAAAGTAGGTCAATCCTTTCTGGGTGTTGGCCCAGTGATTCTTCACTACTTTGTTAGCTCTCTAATGCTTTCAGGGGATGTGTGTGTGTGTGTGTGTGTGTGTGTGTGTGTGTGTGTGTGTGTGTGTGTACAGTGCAATTTATCTAGTCTCTTTGTAATTTGGTACAATTTACCTAATGCTTTTAAGGGATGTGTGTGTGTGTGTGTGTGTGTGTGTGTGTGTGTGTGTGTGTGTGTGTGTACAGTGCAATTTATCTAGTCTCTTTGTATTTTGGTACAATTTACCTAATCTGTTATTTCCAGAAAATTGACTGTCTAGTGTTACCTTGCCTTCTTGGGATTATCCAACCTGATATAATCTTTTTATTATGGGATATGCTTTGCTAATATTATGTTTAGGATTTTTCTATGTTCATAAGCGATATTGACACTGGCCTGTGACTCTCCTTCTACTGCCTTGTCTGATGTTTTGCATTGGAGTATTGCTAATCTCAATTAGTTAGTGATTATACTTTCTTCTAGTCTCTTTTCTTCTAGAAAAGTCTGTATATAAATAAAATAATCTATTAATTGAACATTAGGTAGAACAGAATTGTGGAGCTATCTGGGCTTTGTGTTGTCTTTGAAAGAAAATCTTAAGCTACAGAGTTAATTTATTTTGAGGTTAAAGCACTATTTCATGTTTTCTATTTCCAGACTATATCAGTGTTAATTTTGATAAGTTATATTGTTCTCATAATATATACATTTCATATATGTTTCAAACTGTTGACTTAATGTTCATGACATCCTCTTTTCATTTATTTATTCTTTATTGCACCAGTAGTTATATTGTTATTTTAACTTATTATTGTTTATTTGGGGTGTCTCTTTTTTCTTCTTCTGGAAAAATCTTATCAGACACTTGTCTGTCTTTAAAATCAACTTTTGTTTCATAGATCCTCTTTACTGGATGTTCAGTTTCTATATCATTGATTTGTGTTCCTTTCCCCCAATTCTTTGGATTTATTATGCTCTTAATTTTCTAACTCCTTGCATGTTTAACTTTTTCCTATTTAGTTTTTTTTCTTTTCTAATGGAATAATTTAGACTATAAATTTTCCTCTAAGTATTGCTTTAGCTGCATCCACAGCTTTATATTTATTATTTTCATTATTGTGCAGATCTAAGTATTTGCCTGCAGAAAAGAAAAAAAAACATAATGCTTATTTTCCTTTATGTTTCCATCCTACTTTATACTTCCCATATGGTATGAAAAACCTTACGCAGAAAATTTAAAGCATCAAGGAGTCGGTAGAAGTGGGCTCAAATCCTTCCCCCCCAGGACTCAAATAATTTACACACAGATAAAGGTCCATAGAAAATGAGCAATCCACAATCAAAAAGTCTGAACAAACAAGGCACCAAAAAAGAATAAACAGAAAAAATGATCCACAAAGATTTTGTAATAGTTGAATTATACACAATCTAAAATTACTGTCTAAGCCGGGCTCGGTGGCTCAGCCTGTAATCCCGCGCCTTTGGGAGGCTGAGGTGAGTGGATTGCCTGAGCCCGCGGGTTCGAGACCCACCTGGGCAGCGAGACCTCATCTCTATAATAAATCAAAAAAAAAAATCAGCTGGGCGTGGTAGCGCATGCCTGTAATTCCGGCTACTTGGAAGGCTGAGGCGGAAGGATCACTGGAGCCCGGCAGGTCGAGGTTGCGGTGGCCGGGAGCGGCCACTGCACTCCAGTCTGGGTGACCGAGTGAGACTCCAACTCAAAAAAAAAAATAAAATAAAATAAAATTACTGTCTAATATGTTTTAAATAAAAGCAGTGCTCAAAACTAAAGGCAGGTGAAAATAAAGTTTTAAAAAATCAGGTAGACTAAAAAATAATTTCTAGAAATAAAATTATACTAATTAAAAATTTTAAAACTCAGTGGCTGAATCAAATAGTATAATAGACACAGATGAAGATTGAGTGTACTGCTAGGTCTGAAGACATTATCTAGAATGCATTTCAAAGGTAAAGAATTGGAATATATGTTGGGGGAGCATTTAAGACATAAATGATAGCATTACAATGGTATAAAAACATTAATGGCTGAGGATTTTCCAGCTTTGCTGAAACACAACATGTCCAAAGCATGGTAAATAAAAAGAAACTCACACCAAGACAGAAAGAAACCGCAGTATATCAAAGAAAAGAGATCTCAAAAGCAATTCTTAAAAAATGTCAACAACAAAAAGCAAATCATATATACTCTAAAAAAAAATTCAACAGTTAAACTTATGAATGATACTTCAACAGCAAAAATAGATGCCCAAACATAGGGGAATAATATATTTACTGTTCTGAGAGAAAGAAAGAGATTTTTTTTTTTAAATGAGACAAGGTCTTGCTCTGTCACCCAGGTTGGAGTGCAGTGGTATAATCATAGCTCACTGCAACCTTGAACTCCTGAGCTCAAGAAATCCTCTGCCTCAGCCTCCCAAGTAGCTAGGACTACAGGTGTGCACCATCACACCTGGCTAATTAAAAAAAATTTTTTGAGTCAGGGTCTCACTCTGTCACCCAGGCAGGAGTGCAGTGGTGCAATCATGGCTCACCACAGCCACAACTTCCTGGGCTCAGGTGATTTTTCCACCTCAGCCTCGTGAGCAGCTCAGACTACAGTAGTATGCCACCACACTTGGCTAATTTTTAAATTTTATTTAGAAATGAAGTCTCACTATGTTGCCCAGACTGGTCTAGAACTCCTGGGCTCAAGCAATCAATCCTTTTCGGCCTCCTAAAGGGTTAAGATCACAGGCATAAGCCACTGTGCCTGGGCCTAATTTTTAAATTTTTTGTTTTATAGAGACAGTGCCATGCCTGTTTTGCCCAGGTTTGCCTTGAACTCTTGGCCACCAAGGATTCTCCTGTCTTGGCCTCCCAAAGCACTGGAATTACAGGCATGAGCCACCACACCTGGCCAAGAAAGAGAAATTCTAACCAGGATTTGTTACCTGCTAGAACTATCTTTTGTCAGACTCACAAACATAGAGAGCTTAGGACCCAGACTGGAGAAAATAATAAATATTTTGTTTTAAGCAGAATGAAATTGATTACAAATAAAAGGTCTGATATCCAAGAGATGACAATGCACAAAGATATTGGTAATTATTTAAATTTAAAAAGCAGCATCAACAACAGAATAAAACAAAATTAATAAGGCCAAGTATTTTGGGAGGCAGACAAACCTGAAACAAAATACTTTTATAGTTTACAGGCTGGAAGAAGGGTAATCACAACTGAAACATGGAAGTTTTTGTATTTTTTAATAGAAAGATAATATACAGATAAACTTTGGACTAGATTAAGTATACATGTTAATATAGCTAGGAAAATTGTATAAAGAATAGATCTGACTACATAACTTCCCAACAAGTAGAAGAAAAACTCAGAAAGAAAACCCTTAATCCAAAAGAAAAAAATGGGGGGAGGGGAATTGTTAAAGTGGGACAAATGGAAAGCCATAACATAATAAGAGGTAAAATTAAAACATTTTTAAAAGAAATAATAAATAAAAATGAGCTGAACTTATCAATTTAAAGAAAAAATGGGCCAGGCATGGTGGCTCAAGCCTGTAATCCCAGAACTTTGTGAGGCCGAGGCTAGTGGATTGCCTGAGCCCACGGGTTCAAGACCAGCCTGGGCAACTTGGCGAAACCTCATCTCTACAATAAAAAAAAAAAAAAAAAAAATTAGCCGGGCGTGGTAGTGCACGCCTGTTGTTCTGGCTTCTTGGAAGGCTGAGGCGGTAGGATCTCCTGAGCCCAGTGGGTCGATGCTGGGGTGGCCGTGAGTGTGCCACAGCACTCCAGCCTGGGAGACGGAGTGAGACTCCACCTCAAAAAAAAAAAAAAAAAAAAAAAAAAAAGAAAAGAAAAGAAAAAGAAAAAAAAAATGTTAGAATTAAGAAAGTTTTAACTGAAAGATAAAGAGATATGCTAATTGATGTAAGCTATTACAACTACATTACTATCAGACAAAATAAATCTTAAAAAAAAATTACAATGAAATAAATGTCACTACATGATGAAAGACCCAGAAGATTGAACAATTCTAAATTTGTATGAACTGAATAATGTAGCCTCAAAATATAAGCAAAAATTGACAAGAACCAAAGATACATGCCCACCAGAGGGAAGAATTTTTAACATGCTTTTAAAATTTAATAAGAAACTAAGAAAACAAAAAAGAGGGAGCACAATTAAGTTTATTCTAGTGCACATATAAAAATGTTTGCATATAGTTTTTGCAGACTACATGTTCTCCTCAAGCAGAAATAAAAAAAAATGTTTGAATACTGACCAAGTGCTAGGTCATAAAGTGAGCTTCAAAGATTGATATAGTATGGTCAATATTCTTTGACCATGATGCAGTTATAACAAAAAAATAATGAAACACATTCCAGTTGTGGAAATTAAAACACAACAAAACTTCCAGAAGCATGGTTCTAAAGACTCTAAGACAAAAGTGTACCTGGTCTATTCTAGAAACAGCAAGAAGGCTAATGTGGCTGGAACCAAGTGAGCAAGAAAAAGAGAATTGGACATGAAGTTAGAGAGGTCGTTGGTGGCACAGGTGATATAAAGCCTCACAGGACTTTGTAAGGACACCGGATTGAGCCTTTGGAAGGTCTTGAGCATGGAAGATCTGATTTAGATGTGAGAGGCTCACTCCCTGATGCACTAAGAAAAGAATGCAGTGGGCAGGGGTGAAAGCAAGGAAATCAATTAGAAGCCTATTGCAGCAATCTGGCCTGGAGATGATGGTAGCTCTCACCAGGTGGTAGCAGTGGAAGTGGTGGAAAGGGTTGACTTGTGGATATGTTTTGAGAGTAGAAACAACAGAATTTCCAGACAGAATGAATATGAGGTCTGGTTGTGTTGAGCACAACTTTTTCTGGAGTTGCCATCCTCTGGCATGAGGAAGGCTGCTGGGGTAGCAGTCTTGATGAGGAAGATCAGAAGATCAGAAGTTGGAGATGTTATGCTTGTGATGTCTATTCAACATCCAGGAGACCTGCAAATTTCTAACTTCTGTGGCAGATCAGCACAGAATATTTTATTCAGCATTTTACTTATTTCAGAGGGAATTTATTCAGGGTTTTCCGTTCTGTCATAATACCAGAAATGAAGTGCTTTGATTTCTTTAATCTGCCCTCATATAATCCTCATTTTCTCTTTTACTAACCATCATCCAAATCATTTCTGGTCTCCAACATCCATTTTAAGACATAAAGAACAAAACTGGAGTCAGTACTCCAATAAATTTCTGGGCTTTATCAAAAACAGCAAGAGGACTCCTAGGAGTTTACAAAAATGATGTCTTTAGAACACTGACACTCTCTTTAAAATAAATAATCCTAAACAAAGCAGTAAAAAGAGGGAGCACTTTACAGAGTGTCTCTTTACAAAGTAGAAGCATTATGAATGAGGTGCTTCGAGTTCAGCATGAAAATACGAAGTGTAATACTGGATTCTACTATGTTTCATCTCAGTCTTTAGGGTCTTGATTTAGATCTCAATACTCAGCCTTTGAAGAGGCCATAAACATGCAACTACATTAGGAAACAAACACATTAACCCTGTGGCACAGCCCTGCAGTCATTTCAACTTTATTAATTTGATTCTGAAGAATTATGGCTGAACCACATTAGGAAAAATTGGGAGGTTCTAAACTAATGGTGGATTCATCTGAACAGCTGGCTGGTGATAATAACAAATCTGACATTTTGGTACTTAGAGATCCAGAGTAGTTTTTATGGCATCTCCTCTCAAAACAATCCTAATTAATAAGGATAATTAATTATTAATTATGCTATTAGAAGCAAGTCTGACAATATTCTATTCAGCTTCATACTGAATATATAATTTTCATCCCTGCTTCTTAAAGCCCTCTTTTTCTCCTTTTAGTCATTAGAAATATAAATGTCAAAGTCCTAATTTCTAAGCATTTCTAAGATTCCTTTCTTACATACTTAAGAGGAGTGTACTATCATACTGAATACACAATAACAGTTCCTGTGT
This sequence comes from Cephalopachus bancanus, assembly GCA_027257055.1. Taxonomy (NCBI): domain Eukaryota; kingdom Metazoa; phylum Chordata; class Mammalia; order Primates; family Tarsiidae; genus Cephalopachus; species Cephalopachus bancanus. The sequence goes on from JAPVLO010000631.1 coordinate 698,059, forward strand.
GGTGCTGACATATACAAATGATGTTGCATGGCAAAGCACCAGGGCCAATAACACAGACGGGGACAAGCATGTTGGAATTCTCATTTCCCTTATACAAAGACATTTGTTCTCAACTGAAAATCTACAACATGACTGATGCCCCTATTTAATAACCAAAAGGTTTTAGAGATAAGAAAAGTAAGGCTAAGGGACAACTTAATAACTATCTCCAAAATGAAGGAATATTTTTGAGAAAATGACAGAAGAATCATATCTAGTAAGGGCATACTGGCAGAATATGCAACCCTTCTTTTACACTATAGCACACTGCCTTCAGTTAGGACTTGAATATGGAAGAGAGCTTCTTCAAGGACATTTGGATTGTATTTTGTTACTCAGATGAGAAAACTGAGATGTAAAGTGCTAACAGGACTTATCCAAGACTGTGAATCAGACCAGTACAGGGACTAGAATCCTAGTCTCCTCACTCTCAGACTGCATCCCAGACTCATTCCCAGTAAACTGCATCTAAGGGAGTGCTCAGAAATGTCCCAAATAAATTTCATCTGGATTGACACTAATTTAAGGCAAACGTGCTATAAAGTGGCACTTTAGTGTCCCCTGGGGATCTTATCAAAATGCAGATTCAGATTCAGCCAGTCTGAGACAGGGCCTGAGATTTTGCATTTCCATCAAGATCCCAGATGATTTTGAGGCTGCGGATCCACAGGCTACAATTTGAGTAGCAAAGCTGTAGAGCACTCAGATCTGAGCAAAGTGGAAATAGGACTGTAATGCATCCTTGTATATCTAAAAAGGTAGAAAGCAAATGGCAGAAGGGTAGCATGGCATGGTGTGACTAAATGAGCTGTTACAATATACTAGTTCAGATGTCCACTGGCTATTTCAGTACCCATTCACATTCCCTCTCCCATGCCTGCTTCTATTATGCAGCCTGGAAATGTTAAATACTTGCTTTCCCAGGCTCCCTAGTAGCTGACAGTAGCCATGTGACTCAACTCTGCCCAATAAGACTAAAGCAAATGCCTGCTGAAATCTTCTAGCAAAGAAAAAGCTGTGTTGCAGACAAGGCTGGTGTCGCCCTTTCACTCTCCTTCCTGCCTTGAATAAGAACTTGACACTCAGAATCACAGCATCCATCTTGTTGTTACAAGCCAATAAGCCAACATGAAAGAATAACAGAGCAAAAAGACAACAAGAGCCTGAAGCCTTGATAACAAAGTTGAGCTCCTGTACTTGTCAGAACTACCTACCACCAGACTTCTGTGAAATGATCAAATGTTTGCATTGCTTAAGACATTCTGTTATTCATCCAGCTGAAACATCTTCTAGTTAGATAGAAGCTTCCTCTCTTTCTAGTCACTTCAACATCTGATTTTGTCTTTACTGCCAAGCCCAAGTTTTCACCACTCTATTTGTATGCTCTAACAAAGGGTCTCATTAATGACCTTTGAACTGCCGAATGTGAGGGTCTCTTTTCTGCCTTCATCCCATGTCATTTGACTCTGCTAAACATCCCTTCCTCTTTCCTCCACTGATTTGTATATTACTGCTCTAGTCTGATCCTCCTCCTCTGCCTCTGCTGCTTCTCTCTGGCTCCTCTGCCTCAGTCCCTCTTTTACTTGCATGTCCCAAACTTCCATCTTTGCCCCAATTTCCTTCCTGTCTTCATTATTTCCCTATGTACCTACATAAGCTCCCACAAATCCAAACACCTGCAACTATTCCCTTAAATAGCAGTAAATAATAGCATGCATTTTTCTAGAATGGTGAGATAAGCCCAAGTATTAAAAAGCAGTAATATAGCCAGAACTGGACTTCCTTTTCTTATCTAGCCAGACCTGACCTGAGCAAAGAGTGTCTCTGGCAGTAGCACACCTCTTAGGGAACAAGGCCCAAGGGAAAATTGATATGAAAATATGCTACATGTGTGCCTCCTTACGGTAGCCACCAGACTTCTATTAAGTTGTGTATGAATGGATAAAGAACCTATAGCAAGTGTGCGTGTTTGTGTGTGTGTGTAGATGTGTGTGTTGTGGGTGTTCAGTCATTTCTAGTCCAGCCAAACTGTGACTTGCCCAAGACAATATACACTTGATTTAGATCTCTAGTATGGAAATTATGACACTGTATTGAAGTTGTTTGTTCATGTTTGTTGTCTTCACTAGAATGTGGGTGACCCAAGGTCAGAGACTGTCACTCTTTAGTGAGTGCTTATGGAAGAAAATGGACATTTATTTGATGGAAGAAGGTCTTAACTACATGAACTCTTGAGACTTCCCTTGGTCCTGAGACTTCCCATGGCCCCACCTGTAGTCTGAGTACGATATCATATAGGAGTTTTCAAATGACTTACTCTCACAGTGTATGTTCTTCCTCCAACCCTGTCCCGAGCTTCTAAAACCAAAACATTAACATCATGTTCGGCCAAGAGTTTGGCAGCAGATAGTCCTAAAGGAAAAATAAAAAGAAGGAACATATTAGCATCTAAATGTTAGACATCTAAAATTTAACCATGTCTACACATCAAATGAATGCAGGGAATCATACACAATCCAATGATCTTGCTGTCTTTCTAACAAATTCTGACCAAACTGATTAATTGAGTCACTAATTTTACGATCTATCATAAAGGATTCCAAAATGACTAGTTTAGTCATCTTGCATTTCAGGTTGGTTGGCTGAAACAAAATGTACTAATTCTTAAATGCATATCTCATTTTTTATTGATAATCGTATCATATTTAGAGAATATTTTGAGCCCCTAAATCAATCCCTATCATGCCCCTTTTCCAGAAATCCTGATAGTATAAACAGAAGAGTATGTTTTCCTGAAAATGTTTCCTGGCCACACTAGACCTCAGTACATCCATGCTTTTCTCAACCTAAAAATCCCATACACTCACTTCCTATGATTGATATCTGCTACATGCTTGCTAGATCTTGTTTTCCTCACTAGATTCTAAGTTACCAAAAGGTAGGAATCAGGCTTCAGACTTTATTAATTGGCTCAAGCAAAGCTGGGAACAGGTTTTCACTTGTAAATAACAACTTTCATCAAAAAACAGAATATTTTAAACCCAACATAGTTGTACCAGAAAATGTTATAGGTTAACATTATATCAAGGGTGCATACTACCAACGTGATTTATCATTGATGTTGACCTTGATCTGACCACCTGGCTGAAGGAATGTTCATCAACTTTCTCCAATATGAAGTTACTCTTTTCCCCCCTTTTCATACTGTGCTCTTTGGAAGGCAGATTATGCACAGTCTACATTTAAGGAGTGGGAAGAATGTTTCACTTCCTTGAAAGTGGAGTATCTAAATAAGTTATTTGAAAATCTTCTGCACTGGAGATTTGTTTCTTTTCCCCATTTATTTATTCAATCATTTATTTATATCAGTGTGGACTCACAGATATTTGTTTTGAACTTGGAGTTATAATCCAATACTATGTCATTTATTTTGTTGCTCAAATTATTTCAGCTTTGCTCATATGGAAGCTCTTTCAGTTGGCTCTTGTGCCCTTTTGACATGCCTCCATCATTCTATGTTTGTGTGCATGTAAGTGTTTGTGTGTATATGTTTGAGTACTTCCTTACTTTCTGGTACTACAAGATGCTCCAGTCTCATCTTTCTTTCCCTGTCCTAGTCTTAGAATCAGTCATTTCTCCAATGAGTCTTGATCCCTTTTATTGGAGAACAGTATTAAAAATCAAGATAGGACTCTAGGTGTGCGCATTGCTACTGGGGTATCATTGCTTCCAGGACCTCTCAGCTCACAGAGTAAGGAAATATATGTATGAATACACTTATTTTTATTTTTTATTTCATTTTTTTATTTGTTTATTTATTTATTTATTTATTTAAAGTCAAAGTCTCACTCTGTCACCCAGGCTAGAATGCAGTATCACAATTAACGACTACTGCAGCCTCAACCTTCTGGGCTCAGGCGATTCCTCTGCCTCAGTCTTCCAATCCAAGCAGCTGGAACTACATGCATGCACCACCACATCCAATTAATTTTTTTTTTTTTTTTTTGAGTTGGAGTCTCACTCTGTCGCCCAGACTGGAGTGCAGTGGCCGCTCCCGGCCACCGCAGCCTCGACCTGCTGGGCTCCGGCGATCCTTCCGCCTCAGCCTTCCGAGTAGCTGGAATTACAGGCATGCGCTACCACGCCTGGCTGATTTTTGGGTTTATTGTAGAGATGAGGTCTCGCTGCCCAGGCGGGTCTCGAACCCACGGGCTTAGGAAAGGTTGAAAAGTTAACTTGTTTAATGGTGAAGTAAGTACAGTAAGAAGACAGCCATTCTTAGGCATTATTAATGAAGTATAAATTTGTATAATCTTTTGGGAAAGTATTTTGGTAACATTAATTAAAGAGCTTAAAAATGCTTCTACTGTCGGGCTCAGTGGCTCAGCCTGTAATCCCATGCCTTTGGGAGGCTGAGGTGAGTGGATTGCCTGAGCCTGCGGATTCGAGACCCGCCTGGGCAGCAAGACCTCATCTCTACAATAAATCAAAAAATCAGCGGGGCGTGGTAGCGCATGCCTGTAATTCCGGCTACTCGGAAGGCTGAGGCGGAAGGATCGCCGGAGCCCAGCGGGTCGAGGCTGCGGTGGCCGGGAGCGGCCACTGCACTCCAGTCTGGGCGACAGAGTGAGACTCCAACTCAAAAAAAAAGATAAAAAGCACTGCAAACATTTTTTTCCAAGTATCATTTCGTTGGTGCTAGTATTAGCATTGCTATCCTGAGGTGTTATGTATGTAATGTGGGATAAAGCAAGTGAGTAATCAGGCTGGTGCTGTTAAGAGGCAGGACTTTTGGCATGGGGATAAGGAAATTCAGCTATAAGAACTATGATACTAAGTAATAATCCTGTAGTCCTAAATATGAATTAGAATTATCTGCATGATCTTTGGATGTATTCTATCATCAAAAAAGAACCATATTTCTTAGTCCTGTTCAATGAAAAATCCTAGAAAAATAATCTACCCAGTAGCAATAAACACTCTCAATACCCATACCGTGGTTTCTAAAAAACCAATTCCCACTACAATGAACCATGGCTTGTGACCTATTCCAGATCTGAGGTAGGAAGTGTACAAGATAAGCCTGGAACATTAAGCCATACCAGAAAGCAAGGATGCTGTCAGAGACTACTAGAATTGTGTCAAAAAAGTTTCAGGAGCCTACCTAAACAAGTCCCGCTGGCCCAAGATGGAGTTATTTGAGTATCAAATAAAAATAAATGCAATGGCTTGACTCCATGAGTTCATAATAATAATAATACTAAACAAACAAGCACAAAAACTCTCATGGGTGACCTTTGGGGAATTGGAAGGAAAAAAATTACCATTTTGAAAAACAATAAAAAAAAAGAATCTAGCTTTCATCCTACCTTTCCTATGTGCACTGAATCTCAAAGCAACCAAATAACTAATGAGGGGAGATTTCTCTGCATAAAAGCATGCTAGCTTGTAAGTGAAGACAGAAATAATTAGAATGGCAGCATTTTGCAGCCCCCAGTGAATTAATGGATCTAGTGTAATGATTGTCAACAGCTGTTAACATCCTGCACACACACAAAAGAGATAATCAGACATTTTAATGGAAGAACAGACCATCACCTACCTATAAAGTAGTCTTGCAAAAAAAGAAAGAAGGAAGGGGTGAAGAGAGGGAGGGATGGAGAGAGGAAGGAAGGAAAGAAGGAAGGAAGAAAAAAAGGAAGATTCTAATGTGATTAAGACTCTACATCTGATACTTAAGATGTAACATAAGAGGAACATATTAAATAACACTATGGGGTGAAATCAACAAAATCCAGATTGTAAGAAATTATACAGAACTACCCTGTGGTTTTTTTTTTCTTTTGTAATTGCCTACTCCTTCTCTATCTACCCTTTATCCTTCATGGGCTGTTCCTACAATAAATCTCTTAGACAGCTAGTTCTGTCTTGACACCCACTCTCAGAGGACCCAGGCTGACACAGTATGAATAAATATGCAGAATGGCATGGAATATGCATAGCCAGAATCAAGGATGAGTTTTGGTCTATAAGATCTAAAACATGGCCGGGCTCGGTAGCTCAGCCTGTAATCCCAGCACTTTGGGAGGCCGAGGCAAGTAGATTGCCTGAGCCCACAGGTTCAAGACCAGCCCTGGCAACTTGACTCTACAATAAATCAAAAATTAGCCGGCCGTGGTAGTGCGTGCCTGTAGTTCCAGCTACTTGGAAGGCTGAGGTGGACGGATCGCTGGAGCCCAGCAGGTCGAGGCTGCGGTGGCCATGAGTGTGCCACTGCATCCCAGTCTGGGTGACAGAGTGAGACTCCAACTCAAAAAAAAAAAAAACCACAGGGCATCTAAACCATAATATCCAGCACTGCTACCTGTTAATGTTTGTATGCAATCTTGACCTCTTCGAGCATACTACTCTCACAGTGCTGATGGTCTTCAAAGATTTAGGTATGCAATGAATCTTTGGAATCTTTAAGATGTAAGTATTGGATTATACTCCTTACTTCTTTTTTGCACTTATTTTGTGTATCATTTATTGTGTGAAATGATTGTTTTCACTATGCATTCTACCCTCCCATCATCCTACGAAACTCATTGATCACTTACAGAAAAAAATATATATCTCAGTTCTCAACTTCACAGATTAATTTAAAGGCATTTGCCGTCATCTTCCAAAATATTTATTGAGCATTTCTTGGTAAATGGGATAAAATTATTTGAAAGGGTTCTTAAGTCTGAAGGCAGATCACCAAATAAAATGCAGCTACTATAAAATAAATTTTATAATAAAATATTTTTTACATTTATTATAAAAAAGAAAAATATCATCTTAAACCTTTTATCTACTTGTTCCAAAGTAATATAAATTACTAAGCAAAAATGAAGAGCATAGTGCACTATAGCTCTCTCTTTCTTTCACTTTCTATCATTTGGTGGCCACATGGAATATAGAGCGATAAGAAGTCTGTTTCTCACTGCCCCCCCCACTCAAGATAAGGAAAGGGTTCGATACAGGTATGCCAGTAAATGATTAACAATCATTAGAGGGGGCTGCTGTTTCACTGCATTTGAATTTCCATGGTGCATATACATTTTCACCATGGATTTCAAACTACCAGAGTGATTTCAGGTTACCTATATGATTGTGTATTAGACCAGCAAGTGTTTATGATAATCATTGGGCTGTAGGAGATGTGGAGTTACCTTGGAAAGGGACCACTGGGCCAGATTCTCAAGTATCCTGCTGTCAAAAGTCTGGGATTCTCCCATCCGTGTTTTTGATAGAAGAGGTCTAAGTGGACACTGGCAAAATCTACCATTCCCTACACTCAGAGCACTTCCTCTCCCAAAGCATGATAAACAGAGCTCATTAGGAAAAAAAGAGTCCAGGGCTCCCAAGTATCCTGTGGTTTTCTATGACAGTAGAGAGCCCACAGAAGCTATATTCACAAAGAGTTCCTGAAGGCCTTGTATGAATAAAGGAGATCTGATCGCTTTCAAAATGCAAAAACTCCAAAGCAGAAAAAGAGCAGTTCATGGCACACAGGTGAATCTTTAATCAGGTTGCAATAAGTATTTGAAATAGGAGTGAATGAGTTTAAAATAATACCATTCCTCTCCTGATTTCTCTCTTTAATCATTTAAGTTTTACAGAAAATAAAATAGGTTAGTGAATGTATTCATCATATATATATATATATATAAACAAGTCACACCTTGTTTGAGAGTTCAAGGCAATGATAGTCCTGGTTATTAGATCAGGAGAGCCTGGGTGAGATGTTGTATGCAGCCAGCAGTGGTGTTACCATGGCAACCTCAAACCAAGTTCCAGCCTCCTCAAGCCACTGCCCATGGAAATTGTTCCCACCGATTCTGCAGTGCTTCCAATGTCCCAAAATGGCTGTTGTTTCCAGAGAACTTATATAGGAAATGATTTTACCCACATAGTGAACCTTGGGAGTTAATATATGTGATGACGCTTTCAAGGAAATGATCCCTTTGCTTCCAGGGGCATAAATCTTAGGCATCCTGTCACTGTGGAACCTAGCTTCCACACTGTCTTTTCTACCTCTCCAAGAGCCATTTTCTTTACCTTACTTCTTCAAGCACATTCATATGAGTTTATCATAGAAAAGAAAGAAATTCCTCCATTTGACTCATGCCACCATTTCCAGTTCCTTTGCAATTTCTGATTTTCCTTCCATAACACATGACCTGGTGTCTTCTTTTCCTCACTAGAACAAACCTTGAAATGCAACATACTCCTCATGAAACAGTCCAGTGATTCCACTGTCAGTATAGACTATATAGCCATCTGTCACACCCTGTTCCTACTAGCCTGAATTATTTTTCTTCTAGTACACATCACTACCTGGCACTACACACACATACACACACACACATTTTTTGTATACTGTTTAATTAAGCCCCTGTGAAAGTAGGGTCTTTGCTCATTTTTGCTTACTGCTACAAATCCAGAGCCTAGCATAGTACCTAGTATGCAGTGAACACTCAGGAAATATTTGTTGAAATAATTTTTTAATGAACGAATAGAGCCTACTTCAGAGGTTGCAATTCAAAAAAAATCTCACAAATTCAATGGTATGCATTACTACTGAAGGCATTCACAGTTTAAAAAATAAGAAAACAACAACATACAAAAATCCTACAATGAATTGGCTAAGCAAAACATCCTTGGGGGAGGCTCCCCATTGATTCTCTTAGTATTATTTGTAAGAGCTCCTGCTGTAGAGCTAGTGTGATTTGGAATCACACTTTGCCATTTACTATGTGATAATCTTAGGAAAGTGTCTTCAGGCTGTTTTCATAACTGTAAACAGAGATAATAATCACTCTGTCTTAGTGGTTGATATGAAGATTAAGCAAGTTAATGCATGTCATTACTCAGCCAAGTGATTGTTGTGTAGTAAACGTTGCATTAGCGTGAGCTGTCATCATCACCATTAGCCTTAAAGTCCCTGATGATCTCCTTTTTACTAAGGCCCATGGTTTTGTTTCAATCCTTAAACTCCTTTATACTAGGTATTGTGATCACTTCTCTGTACTTCAGATTCTTCTTCAGGCAATACTTCCATGGTCCTGATTTCTCTAACTCAGCACTTCCCAAGGGCATTCTGTAAAAAGTACTTACTTGAGGGTATACACAGGATTTCTCAGGGTTGTTCAGTAATATAAACACATTATCATGTTCACTATGTTCCAGACTATAATAAAGATGTACAAAAAGTGCTATGGAGACATTTAATCCAGCTTGCCTGGAGTGATGTGGGAAAGTTTCCAGGACTTTCAGAGTGACTGGCTTGAATACCATACTTAATGGTGAAACAGCAGCAGCATTAAAGTCAGAAACAAGGTAGAGATGCCCACCATTATCAATTTTATTTAGCCTTATTGTGCAACTACTAGCCAATGCCATTAAATAAGAGTGAAATGAGGCATACAAATTAAAGAGAGAACATTATCATGATGTGTGGAATAGTAGAAACCTAGCCTTTAAAATTGATGAAAAGGAATGAATGAGGGAATGAATGAGTGAAAGAAAGAAACAAGAAGATAATTCAAGGAGTAAATTGTCTAGTTTAAAAATTAATATTAAAAATAAATATCTACTCTATATACAATGAATTGGAAAATATAATGGAAGAAAATAGCTCACTTCTTAGAGCAACATGAATTCAACAAGAACGCTAAAAAACTGACATGAAAGTCTTCGAAATCACTGAAAGAAAAAAAAAGAAATCACTGAAAGACACAATAGAAAACTGGAACAGAAAGATAGTCCTTAATTTTGAATAGGAAGAAACAGTATAAAGACCTTAAGTCCTCCAAATCTACATATGTAATGAAATCTCAAAATAGCCATACTATTTTTCTTTATATTAGGGAGCCTGATTCTAAAGTTCACATATAAAAAAATAGCAAGCTCAGTTTATCGGGAAATTTCTGAAGAAGCAGCATAACTAGCTCAATCTTTTAAAAAATATATATGACAAAGCTACAGTAAAAAGAGTGGTATTGGTATAAGATTAGAGAAATTCATAATTAGAGAAAAGATTAGACTTAAAATTGGAGAAATGTAATTTTGACTTATTAGATTGAATAAAATATACAGTGTTGATATGGTTATGGAAAACAGAATCTTTCTTACACTGTTGGTGGCAAAGTGATCCAATCTTGTTGGCATTCTCTATCAAAACTTTGAATGCATTTCCCTTACACCCAGCAATTCCATCCTTAGTAGACTCTCCTGCACACATTCAAAGAACTACATACAAGGACAAAGTAGAGCCATTCTGTGAAATACTGTTGTTCAACTAATAAAAATAATGAAAATTCTTTGAACTATATAAGGTAAAATAAACAAGGTTGAGATCCCTGTATATAGCATGGGCCCATTGTAGGATTTTTTAAAAATGTATATACTTCATACTGCACAGTAAATATTTGAAAAGGTACACAATAAAATATCATAGCAGTTATCTAATGGAGTATACTTCTGGGGGTTGAGAGTGGAAGGAAGAGTCATCTTTCAGTATATACTCATTTGAATCTACTGCATGCATGTGTTTCCTATAGAGCAGCACTGTATTTGCAAAGAGAAAACTACTACACAAAAACATTAAGCATTTTTCCATCCAAAATTATCTTCCCTTAAAAGGTTTCAAATATAGCCTACATATAAAAATGTAGGCTCTCTTCATGAGAAGCATCTAGGATATGAATAGTAACAGAATCTTTTTTACAAGTACTTACATTTACACCTTCACAAGTTTCATAAACCTAGCTGAATTCATTATTTCATCTATTTATCCAACAAATAATACTGCACTCCTGCTAGGTCCCAGGCACCATCCTAGGTGCTATGATACAGAGGTGAATATAACTAAGTCCTCCTGAAGTTTACATTCTCATGGGGGAGACAGACAAAACAAAGGAATAAATATTGTGTTATGAACCATTACGGAAATATTAAGTGCTATGAAGATAAATAAAGCAGAGTAGGGAGAGACAGAGCCATGGAGGTGGGGAGTGCTCTTTAGGTAGGGTCATCAGTGAATGCATCGCAGATGTGACATGAAAACAGGTGTCTTAACAAAGTAAGGAAGTGAGCCCTGCAAGTATCTGGGGAAGACAGGAACAAGGCTGGTGTGCTCAAAGAAGAACAATAAGGCTGGCACAGCCAAAAAAAGGAACGAGTGAGAAGAAAATGAGACAGAGAAATAAGAAGAGACTAAACTATACAGCTCCTTGTAGACTACAGCAAAGACTCTGGGTTTTGGTATAAGCTTGATGGGGGAGAGGGGGTCACTGGAGGCTTATAAGTAGGGGAATGATTCATCCAATTTTAACTTTTTAAAAGATCATCCTGGTTGCTATGAGGAAAGCAGAATGTAATGTGGCAAAAGAGGAGGGGAGCAGGAAGACCAGCAAGGAGGCAGATCTCTAGGCAAGACATCATGGTGGTTTGGACAAGGGCAAAAGACCACAATGATTTGGACAGGGCTAAGTGTGGTTGCAGTTGTGGGAAGCAGTCAGATTCCAAATGCATTCTGAGGCTACAGCCAACAGAATTTGCCAATAGAATGGCTGTGGCATATGACAAAAAGAGAGCAGTCAAGAATGGCGCCAAGATTTTTTTACCTAGCAACTGAGTAAAATAGTGGTGCCATTTACTATGTTACAGGAAAATAGCAAGTGTCTAGTTTTAGACATATTAAATTTGAGATGCCTAAATGAGCTAAATGAGAACAGAAATGTGTTATATATTTTTGCATCTCTAGAATAGAGCCTGCCACATCGCAGGTACCCAAATGCTTATTGTATCAAATAAAATAACAACATACTAAGAATACAAAGCCATGCTCATGTGGATAAGGGCAACAGGAAAGTTTCTAATGCTACTTAGATAATATCTGTCTAAAGTAATTAAGAAAGATTGACCAGATAGGGTGCCAGGTCATCTTAACCTTTATGCCTAAATAAATCAGCAGATTCTAAATACTACTAGCACGTTTTCTGATCTTTGAACCAGTATTGTTCTTTTTGGCAGAACAGAGAATATCAGAGGGCACACATACTTGTCCCTGATACATAAAACCACTCCCATCTATCTATCTAATCTATACCTATACCCATCTGTATTTTGTGCTTCCTTTTAGAGACATAATTCTCTGTTTTTGGAAAGGCCATATCTTCTAATTCCTTTGATAAGCTAAAAAGATAGGACTGTCTCAAATAATAAATAGATGAAAGCTACCAATCAACTTCAATTTTCCCTGAACGCAACAGACTGGTTGTCTAGACAGTCTTAATTTATTTGATTATTGTTCAACATTCATCTTCACTTTAGATAAAAGGATCTCACCCAACTTAGGGAATGCAATTACCCCTTAATTCATTATTTGCCCCTATTCGTTCACTGAAACCTAAAATACACCAGGGACACAACACATTGCTGTCCTCAGATTCTGCATACTAGCATGAGTGATAGTTTAAAGCAGTAGTTTCTAAGATGTTTTATGGAACCCTAGTCCTCAGGCAAGATGCTCCGGGGAAAACCATCAATGTTCATGGAAGTTGGGATACATTATATTGTTTCTCCTGGAAATGCCTAGTACACACTGCAATATTAAAGACTGAGAAATCAAGCAGCAAAGAGACCTGTTTAACTCAGCATTTCTCCACCTTCTTCCTTTAAAATAAAAGCCACACCTCAAAACACACTTTAGAAAAGCTGATTTCACCTCTTATGAGATTGTTCAAATAGTTAAAATACTACACTCTTATAGGTAGTGTCCTAAGTGAACAAAACCTACAGCACAAGCTGAGAGTATTGGAGCAAGGCTTGGTATGGCTTAGGCTCTTCTGCCTCTCACAGTTCTTTTTCTTTGTTCCTAAAAGTGAAATTTTTTTCTTCAACTTTGACATTCATCATCACCTAGGAATGTGTATAGAGTACATTGCATAATACACTTTTAAAGTTAATTATCTATTATTCAGTGATGCGGTCTCTGGCCAATAGAATTGTTACATAACTGCACATTTGGACTCTTCGACTAAGCACTCTGAGGACAATAAAAAGTATAGTGAAACATCAGCTCATACTGAAGTTTTCGAGGCAACATTCCAGAAGCACGAAAGTAGAGAGCAACAATCTCAAATTTTACTCAAGGCATGTAGTGAGCACACAATCGACAAATATTTACTGAATGAATGAACAAATACATATAGGTATGCAAGAAAAAGGTCTTTACCTGAAGCCACAGCTCCGAGTTCACTCATTTAATTTATAAATGGTCACCATAAAGGTCATCTTCATTACATTTCAGAATTTATTCAAAATCCACAACACTTCTGTCAAGCATTGCTTACTCCATGAAGTCCTCCCCTTTTCACTTCCTTCACGTAGAATTAACTGCTCCCTTCTCTGTACTGTCACTGGACTTCTGAGCCAAACTCAAGTACCAGGAGTACTTCAGGCTCACAGCTGTAACCCCTGCAACTCAGAAGGACCCTATGCCTCACACAGGTTACTCGCTAGACAAATGGTCTGACAGATAATTAGAGGACACCCTCAGATCCAAACATCCCTTTTCAATTTGGGTCTAAATTTTGTCAAATGCCTTCGATGGCCAATGATCTTTATAAGCTATTACAAATGTATGTTAAGTTATAAATGCATACTTAATATCAATGGTTTCACCTAAATATGTAAAATCTTTAAATACTGATCGTGGAAAACTATTAAAATAAGTGATAACAACCACCAAAACCTCCTATTGCCTTCACCAATGCTTTCTCCCAAATTTTTTCTTTTCAAAGCACGTCAGGTTCACTTCTCTATTTACCATGGGCTTGATACGGGAAATGTAGGTGCTTTCGTTTTCAGCCTATATATATATATATATATTGAGTCGGAGTCTCACTCCGTCGTCCAGACTGAAATGCAGTGGCCGCTCCGGGCCACCGCAGCCTCGACCTTCCGGAGATCCTTCCACCTCAGCCTTCCAAGTAGCCGGAATTACAGGCATGCGCTACCACGCCCGGCTGATTTTTTGATTTATTGTAGAGATGAGGTCTCGCGGCCCAGGCGGGTCTCGAACCCGCGGGCTCAGGCAATCCACTCACCTCCGCCTTCCAAAGGCGTGGGATTACAGGCTGAGCCACCGAGCCCGGCTAGCCTAAATATTTTGATGATTTTCATCATGGTCCATTTACAAATTCATTACTAGTAGCTGTCTAACGATGTAACGAAATATTTGAATTCTTACTTTTCTTCTTTTTCTTTTTCTTTTTTTTTTGAGTTGGAGTCTCACTCTGTCGCCCAGACTGGAGTGCAGTGGCCGCTCCCGGCCACCACAGCCTCGACCTGCTGGGCTCCGGCGATCCTTCCGCCTCCGCCTTCCGAGTAGCCGGAATTACAGACGCGCGCTATCACACCCGGCTGATTTTTTGATTTATTGTAGAGATGAGGTCTCCCTGCCCAGGCAGGTCTCGAACCTACGGGCTCAGGCAATTCACTCACCTCAGTCTCCCAAAGGCGTGGGATTACAGGCTGAGCCACCGAGCCCGGCGAATTCTTATTTTTCACTGCTTCTGTGAAGTCCCTGTATTAGCCCAGAATAATTACACTATGGGACAGTGATACTGAAGAGATTGCCAGAACATCAAATGTTGACCCAGTATGGGGGAAAATATCTGTGTGTAAAAATACTCATTTTGGGCAGAAGTTTCCAATAGCTTTTATCAGATGTTCAAAGGAACATTTGATCCAAAAGGATAAGAGAACCACTGATCTAAACTATTCACACAATCCCTACAGATTATGCTAAGTGCACTAGGAATGGACTTTTCATAAAGGAAATAAATTGGTCACATGAAAATAATTTTACCTAATAGGGTTACTCATATTTTAAAATTTAAATGTTCACAAAGCAATAACATTCCGCATAACATGTTCTAATGTATAAATTACTATCAAGCAACTGTCACTAGGTTTAGAGCATCAAGCCTCAAAATAAAGCAATAATGAGGTTTACTGCAGATCTAAAGATGAACTGACAAAGCAAGTCTAGTGAGGCAAGGTACATAAAGAGGACTGTCCTGGGGGGAAGCCAGTATTTTACGTGTACAAGGTCAAATTATGACGTAAGAATTTTGTGACATTTGATAATTCACCTGACCCCTCTGGGCCTCCCTTTAGTTCCTACAGGCCTCTATGCTGTGACCCTCGGACATGGTTAATATATAATTAACTCGACTCTCAAAGCTTATCATCTGTTTTTTATGTTATTATTGACAGTCTTACCAATTCAATCAATTAAATATTATTAATGAGTGGGCTTTGTTTACCTTGACCTAGCAACAATCAGAAGGGTTTTTAAACAAAGACTCAGAGAAGCCACAGGAAGGTGTGAATGAGCATCTATGGAGGGGCCCAAACTCTGACTTAAGTTAGTGAATGATGTCAATATGACACAAACCATTTCCAGTATAAAGAATGGAAGAAAACAGTGTTTGAGAAAGGAGTCTGAAAAAGAAAGCTAAAGAGACAGACCTTCATGAAACCAACTGCTAAAAAAGATACCAGAAGATGTATCATATATAACTTAATCCAACCTCTTAGTTGACAAAAGCACAATTCAAAGACTTTATAAACTTCTCTAATGCACAAAGTTGATGACAACATAACAGGAAATAGATTGTCCAAAGGAATATATCAACTGCTGGTAAAAATATAAAATATTTGTCACGATAAAGGGAGACAAACAGCCCCAATAATACATTTATTTTAAATACTGACAACATCTAGACAATGTTTTGATTCAATTTGTGAAGTTGTAATCACTTAAACTTAAAATGATAAAAAATAAGCCTTTAGCATTATGACATCTATCCATCTTATGCATTCAAGTATATTCTTTAGATAAGTATTTATTGGGTGCCTACACTTTCTAAACCACAGGGCATGGCACCCTTGCAAGCCCCTGTATTCAATCTAAAACTACAGTACAATCTTAGTCTTTCTGAGTATAAAGAATGGAAGAAATACTGTAAGATTTTTCATGTTAAAATATTTCTATGCCATAACTGTACAAAGATTCACCATTAATAGGCTTCTATGTTTCTTTTTCTTCATTATCGGTTCCTGTGATATGTGGAATTATACTATACTTAGATCTATTGTTAGATACATTTTTCACATTAGCTGAGGGTTATGTAAAAATTAAAATCAATTAGTATGGAGTAAATGCTAAAATTTCCTATTAAATGGCAGAAAAACCCAAAATCTTCTTCAACCTTGAGGATTTCAAGAAAACCAGAAACCAAATAAACTGAATTCTTGCATTCTTTGTTCAGCATAGAAAAGTTTATACAATAAAAGTATCCTAGTTTATTTTTGGGGAAAAAAATACAAAATAGGGCAGAGAAGTGTCCTAAAAGACACAAAATTAATGCTCAGCCTGCAATGAACCTCAGAGTATCTAAATAACTAAGGCATCAAAAATAGCGGCATTTTAAAAATGAAAGCTTTTTTTAATCACTGCAAAACCACACAGTATGTGCTGCCAAGTTCTGGGTTAAGATCCCTAAAACAGTGTTAGCAGAAATGATTTTTACGGGGAAATGTATTTCAGCAAAAAGGGGAAATTGCAGTATGCTGTGGACTCACACAACAGAACTCTGAACATTAGTTATTTTTCTTGCAAAATGGCTTGTCTGTCTCGGATGATGGGAACGATTCAATCTCTGCTCGTTTCATAGAGCAGAGCTTTGCTAGTGGACAAAAAGAGAGAGGAGTTTATTTCTTAAGCACCATTTGGACACTAAGAGCCCTTTCTACATGACACTCAGGATTTAGTTGCAAAAATCTATGGAGAAACATTCTATTCACCCAGGACCAACCAGCTTTATGACTTAGGTGTTTTCACTGTGCACTGGTCAACCATTCACAGTTCAAAAATTATGGGCAGACGTGGCACAATGAGGTCATCTCAATAGCTAGCAGGATCATATCCCTAGAGGCATAGGAGGCAACTATTTTTCTTCCCCGAAACTCTCACCATGGGCTTAAATTAAGCACTGCTCATGTCTGGCATACAGGCTTATAATTCTGAATCTGTGCTCCTCTGCTCTTTTCAGCTTGGTATGTCTTTTTTCCATCCTCTTATCTCTATCTGTTAAAATCCTACTTATCTGTCAAGGTCCCAGCACTTTGTTCATATTCATAGCATTAATATTTATCTCACTGTATTCATGTCAATTATTTGCCTACTTGATTACTTCTTCCAAGAGGATAGGGGTACTTTATCAAAGACATGTATCACATTCCTCTATGATTTTTGTAACTGTGTGAACTGTGAGTGGCTAGAGAGTGTACAGTGAAAATACCTTAGTCATAACACTGGATGGTCTTGGGTGAATAGATTGTTTCCTCCCACCCCTTTTTTGTAATTAAATCCGAGTGTCATATAGAAAGAGCTCTTAGTGTCCAAATAGTGATTAAGTAATAGAACTCTTCACTACATACCTCTAACTTTACATACATCTTTCTTTTCCCATGATCTAGCCACTGCCTAGCATATGGTAGAGGCTTCCGAAATGCTTAAACAAGACCAGAAGCCTGAGCTACCTCTACTCCTAACAAATTGCTTTGAGGGATAGAGCATTCCCTTTCCCTAAATATGTTCAAAGCTATAGGTACATAATCACTAAGGAGATACTGTCAAGAAGATTAAAATCTTAGGTGATTGTATTAGACTACCTTTTAAAACCTTTTTTGACCCAACGAGTCTGAAATCCCAAGTAGATCCATGCATTATCCCCTGGAGTTTTCTCTTTTTCTTTTTTCCCCTCTCCCTAAATAAAGCCATTTCAGAAATTCTCAACTGAGGGCAGATTTTTTAAATCTCTCACTGGTAGTTTTCTGTCATTTATTTTATTTGTAGCAGCTCATGAGTAGGAACGGGCAGCTAAAATCAGTGACTGAACCACTATATTAAAAAAACACATCAAGAAATAAGAGACAGGAAATAAGTGTGAGTTGTTAAGTACAGATTACAGACTCTACAAGAGAAGAGACAAATCAGTGAAAGTCAGAGTGATCTAGGAAAGGATGGATAGGATATAAATAGTCACCCTCGTGTTAAGAAAGAAAAAAACAGGGAAGGCATGAAGAGACAAATGTAGTGTAGTCCTGAGGCCAAGAGGCAGTACAACTAAAGCTCATGGAATCATGGGAAATGCTACTTGTGCAACAAAGCCCTACCAGACCACTTCAGGGAGGGGTGGGGGGACGAAGATTGAGAGGCTAGTATTAGGAAGGCAGAAGAGCGAGGTGATGAAATAAGTGTTTAGAAAAAGCATGTCTGGGAAAACACTGCATGTGGGATGGACATGAAAGGAGGGCCATTATTGTAAAGAGTGGCCACTAGGAAGGGGGTCATAACCAGGTAGGCTTCAGTGGTCAAGAGGTCTGCAGCAATGTGGATGGAACTGGAGGCCCTTACCTCAAGTGAAACAACTTAGAAACAGAAAGCCAAATACTACGTGTTCTTGTTTATTAGTAGGAACTAAGTAATGTGAACACATGGAGTACAGAGCATGGAACGACAGGCATTGGAAACTCAGAAGGGTCTAGGGGTGGGAGGAAGGTGGATGATGAGAAATTACTTAATGGGTACAATGTACATTATTTGGGTGACAGATACACTAAAAGCCCAGACTTCACCACCACACAATCTATCCATGAAACAAAATTACACTTCTCCCCCTTAAATTATATATTAAAAGAAAAAAAAATTTGTCCTGGGGATAGCAGGAGGGGATCGTCACAGGGAATGAAGAAGAGATATTAGAGGAGTTAGAAGGATCTGCTGTAGAAGATGAAAGAAAAACTCAAAAATTATGAAAAGGATAGTGATGCAACAAATAGGGTCAAGGAACTGGGGAAGAGAAGCTAGATTGGCAGGCATGGTAGCTTTTGGCCAAGTTGAATTTTGTCCAAAAGTATTCAAATGTGAAATATCCAAGAACAGATAAGCTATGGGGCAAGAGTTCAAAGAAAGAAAATAATTCAAATTAAAGACTTGAGACCTTTCTACAGATAAAGGAAAACTGAAGTCCTAGAATGAGAAGCAGAGGGAGAGAGCTACGAGAGCCCAATTTTAAAACTAAAAATCTGCAAGAAGATGAGCACAGTGAAAGAATGGAAAAGGAGCAATTAGCATGAGATAAAAATTCAGGATCCTATAGTGTCACAAAAAACACAAAAGGAACTTCAAAAAGGAATAGGTGATAGATGATGAATGATGATTGAGACCAGGACATATTAAAGATACCACGAGACTAACCAATCAGCAGGGCTATTTCCCCTGTCCACTACTGACAAAGTATATAAAATTACTTCATTGGTGAATGAACAGAAAAATGAGTTTTGTGGTAGTAAGACGGGTTTTTTTTAATGGCAAAAAAAAAGGAGAATCATCAAGATGCTGCTATTCTTTGTGCAAAAAACATTACAAAAATAAAAAATAATGCTAATAAGATTGATTTTGAGTAACATATTTAGAATTATGGGAGCTATATAATTGAAATAACACAACAGATGCTAAGAATTGGGCATATATTATAAATGTGTGGGTAACATATTGAAGCATGCAAGTCCTGACAAAAGTTATAAGGAATATCCAAAGGCATTTAAAATGGACACAGGGACTATAAAGTAATTCATGGGATACTGCCAAGCACACAAAGGTGATGTGTTCTGAGTTCACAAGAATGCTTGGGAAGTGATGCCTCTCACCCACTCAAGAAACACTCAGTCTATGTTCAGGATCTAACATGAGCCAAACTTTCATCTACTTTCATTTTAGTTATGAACCATCTGGGAAGGTACCACAGACAGAAAGTAATGTTTCTGGTCAGCATGAGTTTTAAAATCACTGAGATCTGAGTGATGGAGATGACATTAAAGAAAGCCAAGTGCTTTTTCCATTGTCACTGAAGCTGGCCTCTGGAATAGGGGTATGAACTACTGTGCAAGAAATGCCCCCCACTTTCCAAGTGAAAATAAACTAATAGTTAATAGTGACTATGGACAGATTCGGGTTTAGTGGGACTTGAAGCTTACATAATTTGGGTATCTTCTTTAAGAAATAAGAAAGCAAAATTGCAAAATATAAGATTCAGTATGAAACTAGTTATTCATTTAGAATGAGAACCAGAAGGCACCTAAAGTTCTCAGGCCATAAAGCATAAGGTTCACCAGCTACATGCTAAATTTACCTTTGCTAATGACCAAGTACAGAGAGTAAAGTGTGGAAGGGGAGAAGAGCAGGTAATTAGGCAGGGGAAAAATAAAAGACAAAATGCTCCTTAAGGAACACTGGAGACAGAACAAGAAAAAAGACTAGAATAAAATCCCAGAAAGAACCCTGAATTGTAGAATATGGATAGTGTGGGGATGGGAGAGGATCCAGATCGCCTAATCAATCTACACAACACATTATCATCTTATTTATTTTCCAGTGATCAGCAATCATATTGCTTCTAGAAGCTTTGCCTAGAAGGACCAGAGTTTGGGGAACACCAGTCCATTTAACTGCAAGCACTCAACAAGTGTTTGTTGAATGAATAAGTAAATAAACAAATGAATGTAGGGAAACAAGGGAAATAACTTTTTTCTTACTCTTCTACCAGGAGCTGCTTTCCTCTGATGCTCCATCATACATACATGTTTTTGCTGGCACTGGCTGAAATTGTCAAAGCAATAGTTCATGCCAATCTCTTATCTGGTGACTGTTTATCCTGAACAGGCCAGGTCAAAGCTATAGCTACCCAAAATTAATTTGTAAGCATGTTCACAGTCTCCTCAAAAGGATTATACATTAAAAGATGGCTATTGTGAGGTCACCCTACTTATTCCCTCCCATTTTCTTTCTTCTTCTTTCTATATCAGATCCTGCAGGAATATATCAGAAATTATTAACACTGTTAGGGGTTGGACAGGTCAGTGTGAGATTTAAGTTAGAGTTGAAATGCAACACAATTCCTACATTTCAAACATTTTCCTAATTAGAACATAAGTGACAATTAATATATCAATCATGACGAGGCTTCCAGGAAGATACTGAAAAGCCTCATGCACCATCGGGTTAGCCACAAAGCCAAGCCAGGACCAGGGAAACCCAAGCCTGCCCACTGTTTCAAAGGAGGACAAGATTCAGGCGGTGAGAGCTCTTGGTTAAAGGAGGAAGGAGGATACAACAGGGCAACCAGCCCCTGCTTCATAAAGGGGTTTCCTCTGGACAATGAATGCCCTACACCTTCCTGCAAACACTAAAAAAGGAAAGACAGACAGGAAAAAACAAAAACAAACAAACAAAAAAACCCGGCAAGGATAGTTTAAAACTAAGAGCTCACCCCTTTCCCTCCTCCTCTTAAAAAAACCATTTCCTGAAGGATTCTGCCTCCTTCCTCTTCATCCACCAAATTTTCTACGAAAAGTGCTTTTTCTACGAAAAAGCCTTTTTCTACGAAAAATATTACTACTTCAATACTACAGAAATCCATATGCTTATATTGTTTAGGGCAAAGGCTATGAAATCAATGAGGTAAAGCAGCCACCTCAGGAATGAGGACTGTGAGTCTTAAGCCGGAGAAAATCGTTCAGCCACTTCCAAGCTAGACGAGTTGACCTCAGAGGAGTTGTCGAAACTCCCCAGACCTTAGTTTCTTGGTTTTGTAAAACGGAGGTGAATTTAGCATCCACCACACAAGATTGTTTGAGGACTGAAAAAAATCCAAGTAAAGTTCTAAATATAACTGCACAAGAGCTAATTCAATATCAGTATTCAATAGTAGTAGTAAAAAGTATTGCGCCTGCCTCCCCTAATTCACGCCAATAGCAAAACTCCCACTCCCACTTCGTAAGACCCAGGGCCCGGCCACTGCACCACTCTCGCATGCACGAAAGACCCTAAAATGTCGCAGCGCTACTGTAAGTCCCTCACCCCAGATCGACCAGGGCTCCCCAGGCTACTGTTATGGTCTATACTGACCTGAGATGCCGCCTCCGATCACCACCACGTCGAACATGTGGCCCGCGGCACTCGCCTTCTCTCGACTCGCCATGCTTTGGATGAGACGCTCCCGGGGCGTGGGTACAAGAGTGGGGACGACAAAGGGTGGGATGGACCCTTCTACCAGCTCCCTGGGGGAGCCCGGGGGCGGAGCCGATCGTTTTGCTGATACCCGGGGGGAGCCGGGCACTGAGGGCGGGGCGAACCCTTGTGCCGACACTCCGGGAGCGCCCGGGGGCGGAGCCGATCGTTCTGCTGATACCCGGACGGAGCCGGGCATTGGGAGCGGGGTGGACCTTTGTACTGGCGTTCGATGAAAATTACTGTATTTAAGAGGTCCTTGCGTTCGCAAGGGGGACGAATTATTAGGAGCAGGAGGTCCTTGTACTGAATCTCGGGGGATGCTGGGCACTGAGGGATAGGCGGGACCTTGTATTGACACCTGGGGGCTGTTCTTGGGTGTAGGAGGTGGTTGCATCGACACTTGGGAAAGGTTATTGGATATAGAAAGTCCGGGTACCAATACCCAGGGGAAGCTGGGCACTGAGTATTTGGCAGACTCTTGTACTGACACTCGGCGAGTGCTATTGGGTGGAGGTGGTTGTGTCGACACTTGGGAAAGGTTATTAGGTATAGGAGGTCCCTGTACCAATATCCAGGGGTAGCCGGGCCCTTGTACCGACTCTAGAGAAGGGTCCGAGGGCGGGGCAGATCCTGCTGTTGATACCCAAGAGGTGCCAGTGTCCTGGCTGGAGGCTGAGGCGGCACCATCGGAGGCGTTCAAATGGGTGCCAGACATGGGGATCTGATCGTTCAGGCCACCGGCGCTGAGGACCCAGAGGCCATTCTTGGAGTCAGAGTCATTCTTTTCGCTACCAATGGTGCTGAAGTGGGAGGTTACGCTGGAGTTCCAGGAGTCGGCTGCGTCCGTGCTCCACTGCGAGTTGGAAAACTGACGGGACGAGGTCTGCCTGTCAGAACGAATGCTCCACTCGGACGAGTTAGCCGAGGCCTCGTCAAAGCTGGGGGCCGCCGAGCTCGGGACCTGGGCAGTGGTGCCCCCGGCTTCGGGTGGGAGTTCCGGGTCGCGTCCCCTCCCGGCGCTGCCTTGGGAGGCAGCCAAGCGGCGTGCGCTCATAGTTCTCAAGCACCCTGGGCACTGGGGGCGGAGTCTGCTTCCCTCAACCCTTTCCCGCGGTTGCTCGCCTCCCCAGCAGATCCCCTTACGCACTCTAGGAGGCCCGCCCGGAGTGCCCAACTCAATCGGGGGCGGGGAGCTGTGGCGTTGGTGTGGCCTGGCTCCGCCCTCCCGGACTGCCCGCAGGCGTGCGGGTGGAGCCCTCCCGCTGGGAGTGGCCGGACGATACCACTGCAGGGAGGACGCGGTGGCCGGGCGAGAGTTGAAAAGCGGGTGTGGGCGTGACCACGTGAGGTTGCAATCTGATGCTTTTATCCTTTGGCTTTAACTGAAAGGCGTCTGGGCCGGGATAGGCTTAAGGAAGCAAGAATTTGAAGGAGGTGGATCTGGGCAGGGTCTCAGGGTCTCGGGGTCGCTGCCCCACTTGGTCTGACCCCTTTGTGACGTCACAGGGCCCAGTGAGGTCTGCGCAACCGCGCACCGTGCCTGGCCTGGGGGCGGAGCAAGACGAGGCGAGGCAGGGCGGGGTCAGGCGAGGCGGGAACTGTCGCTCGGGGACACCAGGCGATTAAATGGTTTTCTGCGGGGTTTTTCAAGCTGAGGGGCTTATCTAAAATCAAAGCAAGTAGACAAGGAATATAACTCAGCTATCACAGATTAAGTAGGACTGCATTTTAATAGCGAAGATCAAGGGATGGCCAAGGTGCAGAAACAAAAAAAGAAAATATGTTTCCCCATCTTACTGAAAAGAATGATACTTAGTGCATATATTTTACTGTGCAACCAGCCTTCTGTCAGCTACTGTTATCCGTTTCTTAAACTCTCACTTTTTCTTATCTTCCTAAAGCCGAATTTGTCATTACAGGAACTCTCAAAAGTAGATGAAATTATGATATAAATTCAGAGTAAGTGATGAGAACTCTAGAACGCTAACTAGATACCCGTTCCCACCTGCAAACAGTTCTCCTGCCCCCTCCCATTCTGTATCAAATATCTTGTTGAATAAACTATAACGAAATATAGATTTAATCTTTATCCGTTTTAGTAGATTTTACTTCCTAGAAAAGGACTTGAGATTTATGACTAAGTTGAAATTGCTTTTATTTTGGTAGACTTCAGAGCATAGAGGGAGGAAATAATTCAACTCTTTCTAATATGTGTCTGTCCACTTTTCTCCTTATTCTCATTGCTTTCATCTATTTTCATCCAAATACTTGATTTCACACCGTGCTAGGCACGGGCCAAGGTACTGGGGATACACAGGTAAGTAACACAAGACAGAGACCGTCATCATCAAACACACAGTCTAGTAGAAGAACTGCTAGTAGAGGAGATAGACAACTGCACATTTGATATGTAAATATAAACTCTGATAAATGTTATGTTGAAAAGATCCCCTCTGAAAATTAACTTAGACCAAAGTTAGAAATTCTTCAAAGAGGTGAGGGTGTCTTAGACTGAAGTGGATGGTGGCAGTGGAGCTGGAGAGATATTGATATATTAAAGACATTTATGTGTAAAGTTGACAAAACTTGGTGTGGCTAGGATTTGGAAGTTCATGAGTGTGTTTTGGGACATGTTGAGTTTCAAGTGTCTTTGAGACATCTAGATGGTTATAGAATAGGCAACTGAACATGAAGTCTGAGACTCGAAGCAGGAATTTGGCTGGAGATGAAAATATGGAAGTCTTATTAAATAAATAATGATGGAATGGATGGGTAGATATATGAGTATTTCTCTATTTTGTTTGTGTTATTTACTTTTATATATCTTTTGTAATTAAAGCAATAAAAGTACATGTCAAATAAAGAAATAAATGTGAAATATCCTGCAAGTATTATTTCCTTACTTGTGTGACCTTGGAAAAATTACAGAAGACTGTGCCTGTATTCTCAACTGTAGAATCTTAAAAGTTGTTGAATCAGTCAGGGTTCCAATAGGAAACAGCAAACTCACATTAAATAATTTGAAGGGAGTATCTTCAAATAATTATTTTCAAAGATGTGGGCAAGATGGAGAGAAGCCATAGGAATCATGCGGTATCCCTGGGCTGGTAACAGCAAGAAGGCATCACTCTGCAGAGGTTAAGAGGAGAAAGCAGTCATCAGAACCTGGTGACAGAGCTGTTTGGAAAGGACTGCCTGATACAAGTTGTGGCCTTTAGTTCAAGGAGGCAGCCAGCACACAGAAAACCCCCAAGGAGAGAGTCAGGAGAATAAATACCCAGCCACCTTCCCTCCCTCCCTTTCTCCCTCCAGTCTCTTGATGGTCCTTTCCATTAACCTAACCCCACCAGAAGGCTAGGGAGCCTGCTGATGCAGTCCACACAGGTATGAGACAAAGTAGCAAACATAAGAAGCCATATTTTTTCATTCCTGCTTGCCAGCATAATTTCACAAAGCCTCTGACTCTGTAAAGGCTTGCAGTTCTCCAGAAAGATGCTTTGAAGACAAAACAGAATAAAGCACACGGTTCCCCACTTTTCTTGCACGAGTCACTATGTTCCTTAAGAGATAAATGTCCCTAGTCCTTGCCTTTCCCTATCATAAGATAACATCTGACAGGGTTAGTGTTTATGCTCCTGCAATCTATAACCAGGTGTACTTTTACACCCAAACCTTGATATGTTTCTGTTTCAATGTAGCTTCTGAGCAAGTTCGATGTGAATTTGCAAGTACTGAACCCCCGCCACCAGTATATAAGCCGGGGGCTGAAATACTGTGGTGGAGCAATCTGAGGGGCTATGAACCTCCAACTATAGTCCTCAGTAAGACTTAGGAATAAAACTAACTCCAAATATTTAAAAGCTTGAATTTTTTTGTTCTCAGCTAACACAAATCAGCATTCAGGGGCCAGAACAAAGCAGAAAAGTGCAGTGGGTACGCCCAGAGAAGCAAAAGGAAGATATACAGCACAGCTGAAGTGAGGGTTAAATTTGTGAATGAATTAAAACACTTAATGTAGTACCTGATATATAATAATTACTTGATACAAAGTCATATTTTAATTTTTTAAAACTATGTATTATATATGCCATACATATGTATCTATTAACTGTATTCTACTTAATCATTATCCTCTAACATTCAGCATTTAGTACTTTTCAGTTTTAATACAATACATAACATGGGGTTAAACATTTTTGTGCATGAAATATTATATATATATTTCTCATAATTTTCTGGAGATAGAATCCTAAAAATAAGATTATGGGGTGAGAAAGTAGAAGCATTTATTTTTTTTTTTCTGAGTTGGAGTCTCACTCTGTTGCCCAGACTGGAGTGCAGTGACTGCTCCCGGCCACCGCAGCCTCGACCCGCTGGGCTCCGGCGATCCTTCCGCCCCAGCCTTCCGAGTAGCCGGAATTACAGGCATGCGCTACCACGCCCAGCTGATTTTTTGATTTATTGTAGAGATGAGGTCTTGCTGCCCAGGCGGGTCTCGAATCCGCAGGCTCAGGCAATCCACTCACCTCAGCCTCCCAAAGGCACGGGATTACAGGCTGAGCCACTGAGCCCGGCAGTAGAAGCATTTTTAAGCTCTTTAATTAATGTTACCAAAATACTTTCCCAAAAGATTATACAAATTTATACTTCATTAATAATGCCTAAGAATGGCTGTCTTCTTACTGTACTTACTTCACCATTAAACAAGTTAACTTTTCAACCTTTCCTAACTTGAAAGGTGAAAAGTCAGCATGGCATTGCTATTTAAACTAGTGTTTCTTTGATTACTGATGAAAGAATTTTTTCATATATTAGCTATTTCAATCCCTTCTGTTGTGAATTAGCAGTTCATGTCTTTCTGTAATTGGCTTCTGTAAGATATTAACCCTTGGTTAGTTATTGTCACTGAAGATAGTTTATTCCAATTTATATTTTAGTATTGTTTATGACATTTTAAATAAACAGACATTTTAAATATGTGCTTATATCTATTCTTTAGTGATTTCTTCAATTGCTTTTAAACTTAGAGGGTCCTAATCTTTTGAAGATCTTAAGGACAAAATCTGTGCTTTACTTCAGTTTTTCGATGGTTTGATTTTTTAAAAATTTAATTGTTTAATCCTAATTTACTGGTATGTATTTTGTTATGTGCTGTGGAATGAGGGTCTAAATGAATTCTTCCCTCCCCCCCACAAGTGGTTAACTAATCACAACAGAACTCTGTGCTAAAAAAAATCCTTCTGTTCTCCACTGATTAGTTTTGCCTCATATAACATAAATCCTGAGATCTACTTTTGAACTATCTCTTCTGTTATACTGACCTGCTTATTCTTGCCACTTTGCCATCAGTGCCACATTGATTTACTTATTGTTGCCTTATGGTAGATTTTACCAGATGAAAGAATGTCTCTTCTATAAGAAACATTCTGCTGGTTTATTTTCAAGGCCTAAGTAGGCTGGTGGATGTAGAAATCTTCAGTCACCAGCTCTTGGCAGGCTCCTAAACTACCATGAGATGGAAACAGACCAATGAGAAAACAACACACTATTCTTTTTTTTTTTTTTTTTTTTTTGAGTTGGAGTCTCACTCTGTCGCCCAGACTGGAGTGCAGTGGCACGCTCCTGGTCACTGCAGCCTCAACCTGCTGGGCTCCAGCGATCCTTCCGCCTCAGCCTTCCAAGCAGCTGGAATTACAGGCATGCACTACCACACCCGGCTAATTTTTTTGATTTATTGTAGGGATGAGGTCTCACCAAGTTGCCTAGGCGGGTCTCGAACCCACAGGCTCAGGTAATTCACTCACCTTGACCTCCCAAGGTGTGGGATTACAGGCTGAGCCACCAAGCCTGGCCTCAACACACTATTCTTTTTTTTTTGAGTTGGAGTCTCACTCTGCCACCCAGGCTGGAGTGCAGTGGCCGCTCCCGGCCACCGCAGCCTCGACTTGCTGGGCTCCGGCAATCCTTCCGCCTCAGCCTTCCAAGTAGCTGGAACTACAGGTGCGCGCTACCACGCCCGGCTGATTTTTTGATTTATTGTAGAGATGAGGTCTCGCCAAGTTGCCCAGGCAGGTCTCAAACCCACGGGCTCAGGCAATCCACTCACCTCAGCCTCCCAAAGGTGCGGGATTACAGGCTGAGCCACCGAGCCCGGCTAACACACTATTCTTAAGAAAATAGAGATTTAATCAGGTAAGGGAAGCAGGGATAACTTTATAAGGGGGAAAAAATGGAACTTAGGTGATGTCCAGGAAAGATTATACACCCCAAAGTATTCAGCCAATGAGGAACCAGGGGAAGGATTTGCACACTAGGAAATAAATTGCTTGTTGTAGCTGCTCTGAGTGTGCCTGCTTACCAGACACCTGATATTGCAAGACCACCTTTAAAGTCTCACATCTGCAGTACTCTGTGTCTCCATGTCCATTCTTTGATTTTTTTGGACGGGTGAGTTTGTTTCTCACAATTTGGGAGCTCATCCAAGATTATCTGCATTCGTGGGAGGGGTACCCCAGCAGAGGGGGAGGTGCACCCCACCCAATTTTCAGGTGGCCTACTCTGCTTGGGTGTCTCGCCTCCCTATGGGACCAATAGATATGCCCAAGACAGTTGTGCCAGGGACAGTAGAGGCGACACAGGGAAAGAGCTAGCAGGCACCACAGCAACCAGACATCCTCATGCACAAGCCAAGGTATGAAAATTGGACTCTAAGTACTGCCTTGGTGGTTGGGCATTTTTGGAAATTGAATGTGTGTGACTGAGATGCATCTTAGATATGAAGCAAATGTGGAGTCTTGATCTGCGGTTCTATTCTCCTGCAAGGGAAATGGCCAGAGACAGATGAAGCAGGTCCTGGTGTGTGCAAGAAATCTCCAGTAGAGGAGGTCGAGTACATAGGGAAACACAGGCACTGGGGTTATCAACCTAACCAAAAATGGGGAATAAAATTTCTAGGCCTAAGGGAACAAAGGAGGGCCAAGTAAATGGCCCGGGAGGAGGGAGAAAAATAAGGGAAGAGGTCCCTTCCAAGGACTTTCCTCCAGATAGTCCATTGGGGAAAGTGTTGAAACTATGGGGAAGCAGTGCCTGGACTAAAGACAAGGAGAAACAAAAGATAATTAAATACTGTTGTTTTTGTCTGGGCTAGGGATCCAATTCACAAACCTGTGGTTTTCTGGCTACAGTTTGACTCAGAGGAGGACTGGGTGTGTCAGACCCCTAGTTCTCCATGTTACTGATAAGGCTTCATCCTTGCAGGAGGAAAGAGATTATGCTCTTGGCTAGTTGCCAGAAGTTTCTATGTTCCCCCTCAAGACCAAGGGAATGGGCCCCAAGGAAAAGTCCTGGGATTCTCTTTCTAATCTCCCTCACCCATATGAGGAACAGAAAAACCAGAAGCAGTTAGAGGATCCACGGTCCCCTGAGGGCTCTGAGCCAGGGGACTCAAAGTTCCAAGGAGGTTCTAAGCCAGCTGCCCCTACAAGCCTCTACCCAAACCTAAGGAAGGAATTGGAACAATGCAAAAAGACAGAAAATTTTTCTCTCTCTTCCAAGGTCCCTGTGGAGGTTTCTAAATTGTTTCCCCTTAGGAAAAATCCTATGACTGGAAGGAAGTAACAGTACCACTGGATGGTACTACCGCAGAGCTTCACTGAAGCCCTAAATTTATCTGGCCAGATTTTAGAAACTGTCCTGGAGGAATTTCAGCCCAGGGCAGGGACCCAGCTGTTGCAATATATAGATGATTTGCTAATCATCTACAATCTGATACATAAGTATCAGAGACTACTATTAGTTTGCTCAACTTTCTAGAACAAAAAGGGCTGCAAGTTTCAAGAAATAAGCTACAATTTGTAAAAAAGTAGGTTAAATATTTAGAACATCTCATCAATGAAGAGAAACAATAAATAAACCCAGAGAGACTAGCCGGCATAGTAAGCCTGGTCCTGCCCAAAATGAAGAGAAAACTCAAAAAGTTTTTAGGACTAACTGGCCATTGCTGGCTATGGATTGAATCTTATGCACAAAGAACAAGAATTTTGTATCTAAAACTGTTAAAGGAGAAACCTAACCCCTTACAATGGTCTCAGGAGGAAAAACTAGCTATAGAGGATTTAAAGCAGGCCTTCATTACAGCTCCTCTCCTGGCTTTTTCGTCCCTAGATAAGCCATTTCACTTATCTATATTGCAATCAGCAAAGGTTTATTAACTACACCAGGGATGCCCTCCAAGGGTTAGCTAGTCAATTGGATGCAACCAGCTGGATGGCATGGGAAAATTGAATTGCATTAAATATGATCCTTGCAAAGAAGGGAGGAGTTTGTGTCTTGATAGGAGGAAAATGCTGTAATTTCATCCCAAATAACACACCTCTGATAAAAACCGTTACCAAAGTCTTACAGGAACTAACAACCCTAGCTAAAGAATTAGCAAAAAATGTAGGTATTAATAATCTATTCACAAACCGATTAAAAGGATGGTTTGGGAAATGGAAGAAAATGGTAGCCTCAGTCCAAAACTCTCTTATAATTGTGGCAGAAATCTTTTTTTTTTTTTTTTGAGTTGGAGTCTCACTCCGTCGCCCAGACTGGAGTGCAGTGGCCGCTGCCGGCCACCGCAGCCTTGACCTGCTGGACTCCGGCGATCCTTCCGCCTCAGCCTTCCAAGTAGCCGGAATTACAGGTATGCGCTACCACGCTCGGCTGATTTTTTTTTTTTGATTTATTGTAGAGGTGAGGTCTTGCTGCCCAGGCAGGTCTTGAACCCGCGGGCTCAGGCAATCCACTCACCTCAGCCTCCCAAAGGTGCGGGATTACAGACTGAGCCACCGAGCCCGGCTTGTGGCAGAAATCTTAATGGCAATGGGATGTTGTGCTAGTCCCTGTGTCCAGGGTTTAGCACAGAAACTCATAGAAACCACAATTAGCAAATGCCTATGAAGTACCTGTAAAACAATCTAATGGTCATGAAAACTATAGTCGATTATGAAGAGAAAAGTCAACAAATGTTAAGTCAATTGAAAAAGAATCGAAAATGAAAATGGAACTTGAAATTCATAAAGAAATAGAAGAGAGAATTTGTAAGAAACATCCTGATGGTTCGTTTTCAAGATCCGTCTAAACAGGCTGGAGAATGTAGCAACCTTCAGCCACTCTTGGAGGACTCCTAGACAATCAAGAGATGGAAACAGGCCAATGAGAAAACAACACGCTATTCTTACTATTCTTATGAAAATAGAGACTTAATCAGGGAAGGGAACCAGGGATAACCTTATAAGGGGAAAAAAATGGAACCAGGAAAGATTGGATACCACAAGTACTCAGTCAATGAGGAAGCAGGGGAGGAATTTGTGCACTAGGGAATACATTGCTTGTTGTAGCTGCCCCGGGTGTGCCTGCCTACCAGACACCAGATCTTGCAAGACCAACATTAAAGTCTCGTTTCTGCTGTACTCCATGTCTCCATGTACATCCTTTGATTTTGGACAGGTGAGTTTGTTTCTCACATCTTCCCAATAGTCTTTTATATAAATTATTTACAGTATTCATATTCTTATATATTTAAATGCATTTTGGGGGATCATTTTATCAATGAAAAACACTCTTGGTTAACCTAATTTGGATAGTGATATTTCCTAGACCTTAATTGGAGAAATTTATCTTGAACTCCTGGCCTCAAGCAATCCTCTCACCTTGGCTTCCCAAAGTGCTTGGATTACAGGTGTGAGTCACTGTGCCCAACCTAATTTGAGAAATTTATATTTGACAGCCTCATTTAATATCTTTTAAAAGAAATCTTCATTTCCAGAATATTCACAGAAAATTATTTTATTTATTCCTGAAATTAAACAATTTTGTGAAGATAATATGAGTCTGTGTGTGTGTGTGTGTGTATAAAGTATCATAAATCCTTTCCATTTGTGGATTTTTAATTTGAGGTTTTTATTAGTCCCTATGTTAGCATAATTTTTTCTACTCTAGCTTGTAGTGTTGCCTCTTTTTAAGTGTTTGGTTTTTTTCTTGAAAAACACCTAAAATTTTCTTATTGGAGCACCTTTCTGTCTTCTTTATCATTGTTGTCAGCTCTCTGTCCTTTTCCTCTGAATTCTGAGAGACTCAATCAAATTTATCCTTCATATTACCGATTTAATTTTCTGAAGTTCTAATTCTACTTTTATTGCTTCTAATGCAGATTTTAACTATGTCATTTCATTGTAGGTTTTTGGTTTGTTTTGTCTTTTACTTTAAATTCTTATTTGGGTCAACTCACTTTTTATTTATGCCATGTATATCTCTGTGCACTTTCTCCTTATAACTTCCTGATTTTGTTTTACAGAGGCCTAGTTTTATGCAGTTTTCTGGGGACATCAACTGTTTTTGAAAATGCTATTCTCTGTTCACAGACACGTATGGC
Organism: Cephalopachus bancanus; assembly: GCA_027257055.1. Classification (NCBI taxonomy): domain Eukaryota; kingdom Metazoa; phylum Chordata; class Mammalia; order Primates; family Tarsiidae; genus Cephalopachus; species Cephalopachus bancanus. Next base: position 730,692 of record JAPVLO010000631.1, read on the forward strand.
ATTCCCATACATTGCTGGCTCAAGTGCAAAGTGGAACAACCCCTGTGGTGAGGAATTTGGGAATTTCTAACAAAATAACTTACGCATTTACCTTTTGACCCAGCAATTCTGCTTCTAAGAGTTTACTCTAAGGATATGCTTCCACAAATAGGAAAAATATATGCACAAGGTTATCTATTGTGGAATTATTTTGAATAGCAAAATATTCAAAATAATTTACTTATCCATCCATAAAAGACCGGTTGCAGAATCTTTGATATGTCTATACAATGAAACACTATGCAGCCATTACCCCCCCAAAAAAGAAAAGAAAGAATGTGTCGATGAACTGATATGAAGTGATTTTCAAGATATAATGTCAAGTGATAAAATCAAGATATGAAGGGCAACCCCTTTGGTTCCCCTCCCACTGTGGGAGCGTCTCTGTCCTCAATAAATCCTGCTTTCTCACTTAAAAGAAAGATATGAGAAAATATATAGAGCATACCTTTGAATATGTGTATGTGTGTATATTTGTATCTTTATGTAAGAAAAATATTTACTTATCTTTTTGTATAAAAAACTGTAAGAAGAATAAATCATAAATGGATAACTGGGAAGGAAGGGGCAAAAATAAAATGAAATGAAATTCTCTGAGTATTCTTTTTTATTTTTATTTATTTATTTATTTTATTTTATTTTTATTTTTTTTGAGTTGGAGTCTCACTCTGTCGCCCAGACTGGAGTGCAGTGGCCGCTCCCGGCCACCACAGCCTCGACCTGCTGGGCTCCGGCGATCCTTCCGCCTCAGCCTTCCAAGTAGCCAGAATTACAGGCATGTGCTACCACACCCGGCTGATTTTTTTTGATTTATTGTAGAGATGAGGTCTTGCTGCCCAGGCGGGTCTCGAACCCGTGTGCTCCGGCAATCCACTCACCTCAGCCTCCCAAAGGCGTGGGATTACAGGCTGAGCCACCAAGCCCGGCAAGTATTCTTTTTTAAATAGTACAACTTCCATTAGGGAGTCTTCATGGGTTCAACTAAGCCTTCACATTTACAAAACTACCATGGACTGTGTTTGGCACCAGTCTGCTCAAAGGGATACAAGACAGAAACCACAGCTTGTCAGTAGGACAGCATCCAGTGTCTATCTTCCATGGGTGTCCTCGCAGCACATCATGGAGCAGTACAAATAACTGTACTACAGCTATTCTTGTTAGTTTCTCAAGTAGTAGTTTGGGTACAAAGAAACAAATTTCACACCAGACAAGGGTAAAACAGCCTGGGTTAGCAGTCTTATGCCCCTCGGGAGCCAACAACTTTTATAATAATTCTACAGACATAGTTTTCCCTCACATGAGACATAGCCAATTGTAACAGTCATCAAGCTAAAGGAAGCTCACAATCATGAGCATAAAGTATTTAGAGTTCATTTATAGTGTCTACCAGTCCAGATGCTATTTACCAATCAGAGAACACTTTTGCCATAAGTAATGCTACCTAAAATTGGACCTATTTGAGCATCAGAAAATGATAATAAAAAACATCAATTTAAAAATCCATCAGTCCATTGTGGCATGCCAAAATAAATAAGTTAACGACACATAGATAAAAAGGGGTTAAAAAATAAAAGTTCTTCTTTACAGAAAAATATCAAGTAGTAACTATAGAGGGAATTATTAAAAACTATCACTTTGAATTCTTATAATAATTGATTCAAGGATCCCAGCTGATGTTAAAACCTTGAGTGAAAGATTACTGTGAAAAAATTTATTCACAAGTTCTCCATGTATCACTCCACAGATTATTTTATTAATTACAAAGAAAAAAACCTCCTTTACAGTTAGGAGATATGACAGTTATCACCTGAACCGAATGTTCAAACTTAAGATCACTAATCAAGCCGGGCTCGGTGGCTCAGCCTGTAATCCCGCGCCTTTGGGAGGCTGAGGTGAGTGAATTGCCTGAGCCCGCGGGTTCGAGACCCGCCTGGGCAGCGAGACCTCATCTCTACAATAAATCAAAAAATCAGCTGGGCGTGGTGCGCATGCCTGTAATTCCGGCTACTCGGAAGGCTGAGGCGGAAGGATCGCCGGAGCCCAGCAGGCGAGGCTGCGGTGGCCGGGAGCGGCCACTGCACTCCAGTTTGGGCGACAGAGTGAGACTCCAACTCAAAAAAAAAAAGATCACTAATCACCAATAATTTACTATAATATATCCTTTGATATGATGCAATAAGAAGTTCACATCCTTACTTGTGTAGTATTCTTACCAAAAAAAGTTTAAATTGAATCCAATCATGAGGAAACAATCAGAAAAATTCAGATATAGGCCATTTTACAAGACAATTGGCCTGGATTCTTCAAAAAAGTTAACGTTACGGAAAAAAAAACATAAGGCAAGAGGACTGTTTGAAAATAAAGAGACTTGACCAAAGACTATATGTAAAACTTGATTCTGGGTAGCAAAATTAAAAAGCTATAGACATTGTGACAATTAGTAAGTTTCAATATGGACTGTATATTAGATAATATTACTGATTAGTGTTAATTTTCCTAGTTGGGTAATAGTACTATGGTCATGGGGGAGAATGATTATATTGTTAAGAGACCCAGGCTAAAGTCCTTTTAAGTGAAATGTCATGAATGCTTCAACATATTTACAAATAATTTGGAAAAAAACAAATAATGAAAATGTGGTAATGTATATGATGATTAGTGAATCTAGGTCATGGATATATTGGTATTGATCAAAATTTTATTTTAACTGTTCTTTGAATTTAACATTTTTTCAATATTAACAGTTGAGGTGAAACAGTTCAGAGAAAAAATTATTTTGAGCCAAAAATTCTCTACCTTGATAAAGTATTAATCAATTATGAAGGCAAAAGAAATTCATCTTTACACAAGCAAAAAAGAGTGATCCACAAAATCAGCAACCTAGGAAGAGGCCAAATCAGAATTCAGTGAGCTCTAAAAATAATATAATGTATACCAAAAGAGATACAGAATTAGTTAACTGGAAAACGTTAGCAATATAGTAAAGAAAATGATGGGATTCAGGGATGCTACTCCAAAATATGGCACCTTAGCTTTTGAGAAAATCATAGAAGCAAAAAGGCCACTCTCACTTTCCCCCTACTCTTCTTCTCTGAAGCAGATCATAAGACCCCATTTAAGAGGTGACTTCCTATACCCAGAGGAAAGAAGCATCTTAAAGCTGGAAATATGCTTGGCTCGTTTGGGAAGCAGCAGAGACCCTCAGTACTAGAATGGAGTGAGCAATGCAGGGATATGAGGAGGTGGGAGAGGGAGCAGATCTTATAGGGCCTTGCTAAGGACTTTTGATTATTTTTTCTGAAATGGAAGTCATTCAGTTTTGAGCAGAGGAGTAAAATAATTTGACCTTAACTTTAGCAGGATAATCTTGGCTGCTTTGTGATGGGTAGATCATAGGAGCCTTTGCCAGTACCCATCCAGTAATATCTTCCAATAGAAGCGCAGTTCCTACAGTCACAGGGTCCATGAATTCTCTGGAAATAAGAGGGTGCCCCCACCTCCTTCAGAGCTACCACAGCTGGCAACTCTTTGAAGTGAAGAAGGGCCCAACTAGGAAAACAAAGGTGTACACAAAGTAGAATAATTTGAGGAAGGTTTTGAAAATGGATTATTTATCAAAGTGGGGGCAGGATTTAGGGGTATATAGTAAGGTACGTCCAAGGAAGTGATAGGAAAACTGTTACTACTCCTAATCAGGACCAGAAGAAATGGAAGGAGGGAGTAGTTGCTAGAATCTGAAGGATAATGTCATATGGGGAAGACCAGCTTGAGAGGAGCTGTGACCACTGGTTGAGGGACACAGTTATCACGTGCAGATCTCACAGAGAGCAAGCCATGGAATAAGTACCTCAAATTTACTACATTGTCTCTATTATCTCCTTGGACTCCCCATAGCACAAACTAAACCAAGATTTCCCATGTGACAAACTCAGCCAGAAGCCAGAGCATGTGGGGGCCTGTTAAGACCATACAGCACAGACTCCCATAGCAGAAAGCAGTGTGGAGAAGAATAGAAAGTACATCTGAAGAGGTAACTTGAAGACATGAAACATAGGTAGACTTCAATGAAAGACTATGAATCAGATACCTTACTTTTCATAACAAAACATTATCCTTGCCATTTTCAGTCCTAGCACCCAAAACATATGGCTCTTTTAACACACCTATTTTAACTTACAAGCAGCCTCAGTATCTGTTTGCCATTCATCTGCTCTAATAATCTTAGCAGCAAAAACAAAATCTCTAGCTGTGATTAAATGATGTCTGCCAGTACTGAAGGAGCCAGTAAAACCTATATTAACCTTAATTTCCCAAATTCTCCAGTAATCTGATAATTGAAGTGATTCTTGCTGTGTTCTTACAGAAATGGCAATCAAAGAGTACAGTGAAAGTTTCTCTTACACCTAACTCTTGGGAGGGTGGATAGGTACAAACTTATAAGAAAAACAATTTGGCAATGTGTCTCAAAAGCCTGAATAATGTTCACTCCTACTGACTGACACTTCCTTTTTGGAGAATCTTTCATAAAAATAAAAACACAGGCAGAAGATTTATGTGCAAAGACTTTATTTCAATAATTTTTATAATAATCCCTTCCAAGAGAGAATCTCTAAAACTTCGAACAATGAAACAACAAGGAAATAAACAGGAAAAATATGGTATGAGGATGTCACGGGAGATGATGCAGCCTTCAAAAATTACGTTGACAAAGCCGGGCTCAGTGGCTCAGCCTATAATCCTGCGCCTTTGGGAGGCTGAGGTGAGTGAATTGCCTGAGCCCGTGGGTTCGAGACCCGCCTGGGCAGCGAGACCTCATCTCTACAATAAATCAAAAAATCAGCCAGGCGTGGTAGCGCATGCTTGTAATTCCAGCTACTTGGAAGGCTGAGGCGGAAGGATCTCCGGAGCCCAGCAGGTCGAGGCTGCGGTGGCCGGAAGCGGCCACTGCACTCCAGTCTGGGCGACAGAGTGAGACTCCAACTCAAAAAAAAAAAAAAAAAAAAATTACGTTGACAAAAAAATGATCACATGGCATGGAAAAGTGTTTATATAAGATTGAGTGGATAAAACATGATAAAAATTTAAATGGAGTGTGGGTTCAACTGTATGAAGCAAAATGTATAAAATAAAGGAGAATCAGTGAAACATTAAGTTAAATTTTAAGGTTTTTAAAAAATAATTATAGATTCACAGGAACTGGCAAATATAGCATACAGAGATCCTGTATGCCCTTCATCTGGCTTCCCCCAACTGTAACACCTTATATAACCATAGTACATTATCAAAATCAGGAAATGTATTTGTATACATGCTCACTAGAATCACTGAAATTACTTCTGAGTGATGGTCCACCTAAACCATTAGCAATTATATTTGATTTATATATGTATCACTTTTGAAAAGCTAAGACTTCAACTTTTAAAATATTGTTATTTGGTAAAATCCAAGTAAAATTTGTAGTCGGGTAACTTGTATTATACCAATGTCAGTTTCCTGGTTTGGCCTTCCATTCTCCTCTCCACTTCTACGCTACCACCCTCACCCTTCTTCCCTCCCCCAGCACGCAGAAAACACACACATACTATGCATCAGCGATAGCAACACAATGCTTCACAATGCCATAGCTTTACTTGTGCTGCTTCCTGGGTTTCCTTCCCCATCTGTATGAATTTTTGCCCAATGTTCCCTATTTACTCATCTAAACTAAATTATTATCTCCTTAGGGGTCACAGACCAGATTCTCTGGGAAGCAGAAACTGAGATGGAGCTAGGAATGCAAAGGGAGTAGCACCCACGAAAGGAGAAGGGGAGGAAGCATGATTGGGCATGGGGAGCTATCAGGCGCAAGACAGATCTGAAATCTCTGCCAGCCCAGTTGGAGTTCCTCGCAAATGGTGCCCACTAGAGGAGCCCTGATTGGGATGTAAACTGCCGGCCCCCTAATGCTGCCTTGCTCAGTCATTCACTGGGGGTTCTCCTAAGAAGACTGTTTTGTTTGGTCATTGGCATGCACTTCTCCAAGAATATTTTAAAGTTAGCTCTAAAGCTCAGGCAGATCCTGAAGAAAATTGCAGCTTTTAGCTAAACCACATTCCTCATGTCTGGGCAGAATCCTTTCTTGAAGGGGGATGTGAGTGTCACATCTCCATGCCTGCTACAGCACCTAGGTCTGGCTTCATGGCATGTGACCTGGGCAGTCACACAGGACTTTACTCAGAAGAACCTTGCCCTTGGTTTAATGTTCAGTTGTCTCTATCTTGAAATTCTTCATGATTTTTATCTTTGAACTTGCATTTTATAAATGAAGCCCAATGAGACCTCATTGGGAAATAGAGTATGCACGTGAACTGAGGAGACAGGCATAATATGCATATGCTCTATTTCTTGTTACCTCATATTTGCCCCATTTGCACATAGTGTTAGCAAATGTTTTTTAAGAGACAGTGTCTCACTTGTTGCCCAGGCTGGCCTCAAGCTCCTGGGCTCAAGCAATTGTCCCATCTCAGCCTCTGCAGTATCTGGGACTACGGGAGTGTGCCACCACACCCTGCTGGCAATCCCCTGTCTGAATACAGGGTTCTGCATTTTCATTTTGCACTGCACCATGAAATTATGTAGCTGGCCCTTACAGCAACGTCTTTGACTAGGCTTCACTTCTGAATGCCTATTCTCTGGTCCTATGGTATTATATCTTCTACTACATGTAGTACAAATATATTAAAATTACCTGTTCATATGTCTGTTGCCACATTATGTGGTATTGATATTTTTTAGTGTACTCCCACTCCTTTAAAACATAAATAGTCTGGGCATGGTGGCTCATCACTGGAATCCCAGCACTTTGGGAGGCCGAGATAGGTAGATTGCTGGAGCCCAGGAGTTCAAGACCAGCCTGGGCAGCATAGCAAGACCTTGTCTCTACAAAAAAATTTTTTTAAATTAGCCAGTCAAGGTGGTATGCACCTGTAGTCCCAGCTACTCGGGAGACTGAAGCAGAAGAATTGCTTGAGCCCAGGAGGTCTAGGCTGTGGTGAGCCATTATCATGCCACCACACTCCAGCCTGGGCAGCAGAGTGAGACCCTGACTCAAAAAAAACATAAATACCAAGAATTTGTGTATTATTTCTGTTCTTTTATCTGTCTTTCTCCCTCTATTCTTCTACCCATCTCCTACTCCATTGTAAATGAAACGCTGTGATTATCTTTGTGGAAAAGACAGTTATATCCCCCATATCTGTTTTTTCTTTCTTCCTTAAAAATAGAACCACAGTTTTGCTGCTCAGAATAAAGACCATAATTTCCCAGTCTCCCTTCCAGCTAAGTGTGACTAAGTTCTGGTCAACAGATATAATTAGAAATTCATGTGAAACTCTCAGGAAGTTTTCTTAAAGGGAGGGATTGTCCCCTCTCCTTTCCTTCCTCCTTCCTGCTACCTGGAATGTAAACTTGAAGGCTAGAACTCATGCTGCCATCTGAGACCATGAGATAGAAGGAGTCTGGCATTGCTAGAGGGAATATACGCATTTCTTGAGTTTTTTCATCTGAAAATATACTACTTTTTGTTTAAGTCACTGCTATTTGAGATTTTCAGTCACAAGCAGCCGAACTTAATCCTTTTTATATAGTTCTTTAAATGAATGTGGAACAATAAATGTGTGTCCACAGTTGCCCTGCTCAAGGAGGATACTCCCAGCTGGTTCTATTCAGTTCCACCTTACCAGGGGCTGAGGCTCTCCTTTCATACCTCCCATCTCCACCTCTTGGTCAGGGGTGGGTGTGGATGTGGGTGGAGGAGACTTTAAAATGTCCAATATCATTGAAAGACAGGTTGTCCACAGGCTATGATTTGGCAAATGTGGAGGGAAAGGGAATCTACACTCAAAGACAGCCACTCCTTTGAATCCCTTTTATTTGGCTCTCTGGTTATTGTGGCAAAAATTTCATTCCTCCCATGCTTCTGTCCTTCCTTTTGCATTTGAGTCTCTACTTTGCCATGTCTTTTCACTTTGCTTATGTTCTGTCTCATGTAATCTCTGAGAGAGAAAATGCTGACATACACATTCCTGAGACTCTTCATTTGACACATAAAACTTCTTTGAATGTTTTTTACTTAACTTTATTTCTACTTCAGTGGAGACTGGAAGCATTAAACTGATCCATAGTGTATCAGTGAGAGAGAAGAGGAGCAGAGGAAAACATTGAAAACAAACAATAATCCTTTGAAGCATAACCCTTTGTGGGAAATGGTTGTACTGATCGTCACGGTGATAACCAGTGATGGTATTACTGAGACATGTGGACCGAATTAAATTCACAGAAGAATCTCTCAGATACAAAAAGTATAAATATGTGTGGTTGAGTTCCTTAATAAGTGACAGGTGACCTAAGATCAGAATGAGGTACTGGATGTATAGTGGTGAGGGAAATACATCATCCCAGCTGCTCAGTGGTTGAAGGCAAAACTTCTATACTCATATCACAAGAACTGCTGCCCCTTTAAACAAGTTCTTATGTACAGAGACAGAGGATAGGGGAAAGTTAGGGCTTTCTAAGCACATCAATCTCAGTTCTTTCTCAGACTTCTGGCCAGCAACGATATTGAATCAAGCCCTTTGGATAATTTTTTAATGCTGGCTCTGGTTGTCTGCATCAATAGCCCCTACAGGGGCCATGTCTGACATTTATAAACGTGTTTACTCTTCCCTTCACCTAAATAGACAAGAATCGGAGAATCCTTTGAATCATGCAGCTCTAGGCAATTTTGAGTTCAGGCTCTTCTTCAAATCATCTCTTTAACTTCCAATATTTCAAGACACAATTTGAACAATAAGAATGATTATAAAAACAACCAGGCAGTGCCCTCCTTTGAGCAGATAAGCAATTAAACTCAAATCAGCTTCACTTAAGAGATGCAGCTCTAGGCATTCCCACTGACAGACCAGGAAGGCAAAGTAAAATGGTGAGGTAAACAAACAATTATCTACACAATTTGACCAATATGGAATGCTAGGCAAACAAGACCTTCCTTAAAAGCATCATCTTTAGAGGGACTTGAATTATAAACCAGACAACTCCCTTCAATTTCCTCAGCCTGTTTTTGTATAAACACTGTTCAAAAGGGCTGTGGGCATGTGCTGGTTCTTATCCATTTCTTCCTCCTCCACATTGATTTTCCACTCTTCTCTGCCCTGCTCTGACCTTGGGCGCCCCTGCCTTTTAGCTTCTTGTTGGGCTGGGTTATGGGAGTGGGGGTTTGCAAGAGACTGAGAAGAAGAGAGAAAAATCAGTTTATTTTATTCCATTACTATCAGCATACTTCCTCACCTTGTCCCCTCTTAGCGGAGGTCACAGCCATTGTTGCCTCCTTCTAACTGCAGCTTCTGTCTTGTCATCTTCTACAGCTCTGGATCTCAGCTGAGATCCCTTAACACCTTTTCCTCCTTATATCCTGTCAGGCCAAGCAATGGCTTTCTGTCATGGCTGGTCCCTCAGGGCTTCAGCATCCCTTGTTGGTTCCCTTAACCCAACCCATATTTCTGCAAATATTCCCCTCCTTTAAAAGTCTATACAGGCCAAGCTTGGTGGCTCAGCCTGTAATCCCAGAACTTTGGGAGGTCAAGGTGAGTGGATTGCCTGAGCCCGCGGGTTCAAGACCAGCCCTGGGAACTTGGTGAGACCTCGTCTCTAGAATCAATCAAAAATTAGTGGGGCATAGTAGTGCATGCCTGTAGTTTTGGCTACTTGGAAGGCTGAGGCGGGAAGATCATCGGAGCCCAGCAGGTCCACACTGGGGTGACCGTGAGTGAGCCACGGCACTCCAGCCTGGATAACGGAGTGAGACTACAACTAAAAAAAAAAAGTCTATATAAAAATCCCAGCTAAGTTTGTCATGTATTTCTAATCAGGACTCTGATTGACAGTCAACTATGTCAATATGGCTTACTACAGCAGCTGATAAGCAGGGTCCCCCCCCCTTTTATTTTAAAGATGTGGGGTACAATTCAGGGTTAGGTATACAAGTGTTCTTTATGCAGGTACCCTTGTTGATGAGGATAAGCTGGGCTTTGAAGCTATGCTTCACTTTCTATGCTGTGCTTTTGAATGAGTCCATTTAAAAAATTCAAAAATGAAGTTGTAATCACAATGTATGTGCACAGTGAATATACCATTCTAAATTTGCTGAGCTAGAAAAGATTGTTTAAAAAGAAAGTGAGACCTAACATGCATTATCAGTTCTTTGTATGGGTATGAAAGTTCTTCAGAACAGTTTAGATTGGTAAATATGAGCATGAGTCAGCCTCTCATTGTTTTCGATTGTTTTCATGTTTAGAATAAAAATTCGAAGCTAACAGCTCGCACCATAAATGTAAAGCACCCATGTTTATGGAAATTCCTGCAATTTATATCTAGGATATATTTTAAAATGTTAACAAGATTTTCCCTAGAGGGACTCAAAAGCTGAAATTATGATTACTGCAAACAACAACAAAAAAATGATAGTACCCTTGGGAGATCAGAGACAGGCCAAGCAGAGAGATTTACCAATACAAAAAATACAAACAGATACCATACAAGTAGCAGAGTTGCTAGGCATTACAAACACTACTGATCATCCTCTGTGATTTGAAGAGGTGAGGAATCTAGAGAAGGTTGGCTTTGTCTCTGAGCATTTAGTTGGTATGTACAGGGAGTTTTCTCAGGATTCTGTGTGGGGGGGGTGGGGGGGGAAATATAATTAATATAAGACAGATGTTTAGACCAGAGGCTGTTAACTTGAAGTTAACTAAAAGAATTCAGGGGGATCTGTGATCTTGAAAAGGAAAAAAATTATTATATCTTCATTTTCACTACCTTATAACTGAAATGAACGTTTCTTTCAATTATAAATATAGGTAAAACACCACTTTCAATTTCTTTTTA